>CM065804.1:32791000-33991000 GCA_033398695.1 Orobanche coerulescens
AGTCTCACAAAGTAACCGTTTCTTTTGCACAATCCAATGTGAGGTCAACTACCAACACACGACCTTATATGTGCCCGATATGAAAATCCTACACATACCAACCGGCACGCCAGTGTGACCCGAATGCCACGAGATAACAAAAGTGACATCGAAATTCAATAATGACTTAATAATTCCCAACAAGGGACCAAACGACTCAACGAAGGAAATACGAATCTAACGAAGATCAAATCAACTCACTGAAACACAACGAGGGTATAAATAAGACTCGGAACCAACGTTCCTCAATGGATCATCGACAAGATCAATAATAACATCATCATGAATCGAAATTCATAAAGCATAAATGAATGTAAATATCTATAACATATATAAGACATATTATCATCATAACCAAGCAAGAATTCACTTGCCTCAATACCAAAGACGTAAGATGCACGATCAAAGCGTCCTCCACGAAACGAACGAGCAGCAATCGAATGAACAACACCGAATAATCGCGGGATAGCTCACGCACTCAATGG
Source organism: Orobanche coerulescens (assembly GCA_033398695.1). Lineage (NCBI taxonomy): Eukaryota > Viridiplantae > Streptophyta > Magnoliopsida > Lamiales > Orobanchaceae > Orobanche > Orobanche coerulescens. Next base: position 32,791,525 of record CM065804.1, read on the forward strand.
TCCCCAAAGTACGTCCAATAATCATATCCTAATACACGATTAATTAATCAAAATACTATCATTAATTTACTTGATTCCAATAACTCGATTAAGTATCACTAAATAATAATTTATTGACAGGTCATACCTTGAATCGGGTCAAAATCGAAGGTAATTGAATTTATTCAAGATTCGTATGCTAATCCAGAAACCAGTGGGATCTTCAATCGATCAAAATCCTAGCTCAAGTTAAATGATAAATATCCAAATCTCGTCCAGTTAATATCCACGTAATAGATTGAATCCACTAATAAATATTCAATCCATTTAAATACATGACCATATATAAATCAGCCCAAAAATATATTTGGCCCAAGTAAAACCCAATCCAAATTCCATCTTGACCCAAACCCTAATAATCCTCTTTTTTTTTAATTAATAGTACCGATCTGCATCTGTCCCATAATTCTCATCTCCCGCCGCCCTCTCTCTCTTCTCACCTACCTCTCTCCTTCCTCTTCTCTCACTCTCTTTCACTCTCCTTCTCTACCTTCATCTCGCCCGCCGCCCCTCTCACTATTTCTTTCTTCAGTCCTTTTCTCTGATCTTATCTACCCCGATCGACTCCCTCTCTCTTCCGAAACACACACAACTCCCCAGCAGCGACAACGATAGAGGCAACGACGGATGGAAATTCGGAACTGAAGTGTACGACGCGACCAATCTTGATTGGTTCCACCAGGGAAGGCGCTCGACGGCGGTGGTATATGGATGACACAATTTGGTCTCCGATTCTGATTTGTTCCAGAGTAATGTCCGGCGGAGAATCAGCGTCTAGTACAGAACAGCAGCGTTCGGTCATGGTGGAGGGCGAGATGAATAGTACGGCTGCAGAAATCCAGTCTGGACGGAGGTAGCGAGCGGCTCCGAACAGTGGTAGGCGGCAGCTATGGTGGTCATCGATCCAACAGTCGTGGTTCTCATCTGGAGAGAGTAATCTAACGGTGACTAGGGCTTCTGGTTTATCCAGTTCTTGATTTTGCCGACAAGCCGAGCTGTAATTTGCTTGTTCCCGCAGTCGTATTCGGAGGTCCTATGCTGGTGCTGGACCACTTCAAGTCCGGTTCGACTTTCCGGCGATTGAACAATATATGTATAGAATGAATTGAATACATCTCTGCTGATTCCTACTGTTGATGAAGTTAAGTTTTCATCTGAGTTTGCAAACTGGTCTCTATGATTTAGATGAAGGATTTGAACAGTTGGATTATGGAAAAAATGATGTGGTGGTCTGCTGTATTTGATAAGAAAATGTAGTTTGTGTTATCCGAGCTGTATTCAACGTGGAGAATCTTATCTGTAGTTTGATTAATATGAGAGAAAATATAGTAATATTATATGTTATTGTTGAGTATTGGGTTGGTAGGTTGACAATACGATTTCTGTGTTGTATAATTAAGCACATGAAAATTTTAAATAACAAATGAGAAGACAAGAGTAGGTAGATAACGTAAGTGGGATGTGAAATGCACGTATGTGGACAAGATACTAGAGGAGCTGAGCAGCATATATAAGATTAATTCCTATCATTAAAATTTATTTGAACAAATAAGCATAGCTTTGATTTTATTACGGACAATTTACGAATTAGGCATTTAATAAAAATATAGATCCATATATAAAATATGAAATAAATACAGTAGTATTACATACTATCCCCCTTAAAATAAGTTTCGTCCCGAAACTTAAGATAGAACGACTAGAGTACCAACCCCTAATATCAGACTCTGTTGACCATGCAATCTTTCTGCACTTTTACCATTACCACCTGACTCTCACAAGAGGTGTAACTTCGATCTGTAAGTTAATTAATATTAAATCGTTTCATCGATTGATCCAATAGCCGACTCAATACAATAATAATACGCCAATTTGGATATCACTAGGTAATTATATCATCCGGATATGTAAAATTACTGAGCATTCAGAATTACTCCGTCAAACCTGTATAGTTATTCTCAACGACCTAAGCAGTGAACTATCCATAATATAAGTAATATCCTTGTGACTTAGCCAATTATTCGCTCGATAAGCGCGCTCTGATCATACGTCCAAACACGGCCCGGATAGTTCCTATAACCTTCGCCAAATAATTCATCGGGGGCTAGACATTGACCACCGCCATATCGCACCAACAATTATCCAAAGACATCAGAGAATACCATCTGACATCTTACATTACATCGGCTTAATAATATAAATCAATAAATATCATATACATTCTAAAAACTTTTCAGTCAAAATATTTATTCTCAAATATTTATCATATACTAAATATCATCACGATATCACAGTAATCATCAATCATCTCAAACCATATTATCCAATATTGTCATGCGCGAATTAACTCGTAACTCAAACAATGCATATGTAGTATCTATATATACTTTTCTAGGTTTTCACTAGTACTCATTAAATTATAAATTCTCAATTATCAAGTTTCTTAATCAATACGTATAAATGCCTCAAAAACAGAATAACCTGATTAAGATATCGACACATATGTTATAAAATATTTATAATATATGACTCAAAATAATAGGTCGTCCGAAAGGAAGTTTGAAGATTAGTTCCACAAGAAAATATTCATTTAAAATTCTTATTTTTCTAAGGTTTCAAAATTACACAATAAGAATTATGATATCATTTATTTTTTAACCGCACTGCCATCATCTTTCGGAAATAACTTCATTTAGAGATTATTATAAATACTTAGTTGAAAAATAAAAAAGTTCAAAATATATTTGTCTTAAATATATTTCTGATCGTAATACGATACAAGAATTTTAAATACTTCAGTTATTTGCTTTAAAATAATATACTGCGGACTTTAACTTTTCTCAAAATAATACATTTTCTTGAGAGTTCACTCACTATTTTTCCTTCTTTTATTTGAAAGGCCACTGATACCTTTTAGTTCAAATTTTCAACACTTTGTTTAATCAAAATACAGATATTCCCATTTCCGAAATTAAATCTGAACTAATATAATAATATTATATCACACTATCTACGTTCATATTCTCTCAACTTTGGACATCGTGTACTCTGCATAAATAATTCATCCACTATGAATTTTTTTAAGGACATAGAACAAAGGTAGTTCGTCGCCTATTCCATATCCCGCCAAAACTGAGATATGTCACTGATAATAACGTTTTACTGTGACTACACGAGCAAGTGTCGTTCTATAGATTTTTAAAATCTTTTCTCGTAATTCGTAATTTCACTTGCCTTGATTCACGCTGCCTTTCCACTATAAGTAGTTGCATCAGTGGGAAATTAATCGTATTCAACTCATTCAAGTTCTTTCTCTATTCTCATTCTCACTATCACATACCTCCCTTAAATATAACTTTCATCGAGAAATCAATGGCGTCATCACCTTTATATAGCATCCAATCTGTCTGTGTCTTTTTCGGAGCCACTCTTGGGAAAGATGTCCGCTTCCGAAAAGCAGCTGAAAATTTCGGAGAAGTGTTGGCCACAAGAAAAATCAGTATAATATACGGAGGAGGAAACACAGGTTTAAAGTGTCGTGTGGCAGCCTCTGCTTCGATGGGTGATGCAAAAATCTTAGGGGTAGTATTGAAACCCTTGGCATATTCACCACTTGTTGGCCCGACTTATGGGAATGAACTTAGAATGTTATCCATGCATGACCAGATTATTAGCATGGGTGATAATGCTGATGCGTTCGTTGTCCTTCCAGGAGGTTTCGATACGCTGGAGTATCTATTCCAGATGCTCCTGTGGGCACAGATGAACATCCACCAAAAGCCGGTCGGGATACTCAACGTCGACGGATTCTTTGATGGCCTCCTCGCTTTCCTGGATTCTCTAGTGGAAAAAGGTTTTGCATCTCCACTGTCACGAAGACTCCTTCTTTGTGCAACAACACCTGAGGAATTGATCGATAAATTCCTCGCATATACACCTGAATCTGATCCAAGTTCAATTCGCATCGTACGCACTGATGCTAGCACGAGTCGGAAACGTGCTTTAGATCTAGCACTCTCTCTGTGAGGTTTATTCGTGAATCTATCATTATAAGTTTGTATCTTCATTGCAGTTGTTTCCACAGTATTTCTATCATAAAAAAGTCAATGTGATTCAGAATTCTCAACACCATTTTAATGTCTTGTATCTTGACATAAAGTCAGAACGAATATAAAGCTAAAATTTTAATTCGGAGGATCAATAACCAATAAACTTTAATAACAAGATTCGAGATTATCAAAAGATAAAGTCTAATAAAATCCAAAAACATCAATAAATGATAAACTCTAAAAACAAAATCCGAGAATATCAAATAAAATGATAAAGTCCAATGAAATACGAGAATATCAATAAAATGATAACCTCCAATAAAATACAAAAATATCAATAAAATGATAAACTCCAAAAATGAAATCCAAGAATATCAACAAAATGATAAACTCCAATAAAATCAATCGAGAATAGCATCACAATCATAACTCTAACAAAGTCGATCGAGAATATCAATATCATGATAAACTCCGACAAATCAACAGAAGGATCAACAACTTATCAATTCATATTGCCAGTAATTAAATTATGGCACAAAATCACATACCATACTTCATAGGTGGGGCTCGGCATTGGCACAGGTCACACATGACGCGAAGATCTCTTGATACTAGTCCAATCAATGACGACTTTACAAGGAGAAACGATTCAGATACGTAGTATTCGAAAATCACGCCCCGATACCATCTTCAGTAACACCCCAAACCCGGCGGTTATTACAGTGCCGTGAATCCCCAACTGGAACCCACCAGGCGAAACACAGTACAATAATTGACATAACATAACTGCAGTACCGAACCACATTATGTTTGCCGAATACTCCGATGAGGAGTTTATACATATATTCTGACTAACATGCGCCAATGGACCAGGATAAACGTAACACATGTATACTCTATATGAAGATAGGTATACCGATACAATACAAATACGAGAGAATAAAAATGCATCGGAACTGAAAAGAAATACATCAGGAAACAAGAAGACTCGGGCCCTTGACTACTATCCTTGAGACTCTTCGTCATCACATTGTCTTTCCTGTGTCTTAGCCTTCCTGCTATCTAAAATATGATAAAACAACATATTTCGCCCAAAACCACAGGGTCAGTTACACATGATAATAAATCTCAATATGTCGAACATACATGATCACACATGCTATGTGAATTAACAAATCATCATCCAAAACCGGAATATACGCAATCATAGATGCTGTATAAACCACAAGTCCGATCATAATCTCAAATCGTAGAACACATTGAATCAAATGTGAATCGGCCAGATTATAACCCAATCCTGTTGAAAACATACGCAATCAAACATGTTGTATGAATCAACTAACAGTTATGGCTCAAAGGATGGCGCCACACTACGCCCGGGATGGAAATGTGTTCGTGCACAAGCCACCAATGGGTATCGATCGAATACACGTGTGGTCTTGTACCTAATCAGTCTCACAAAGTAACCGTCTCGTGTGCACAATCCAATGTGAGGTCAACTATCAACACACGACCTTATATGTGCCCGACATGAAAATCCTACACATACCAACCGGCACGCCAGTGTGACCCGAATGCCACGAGATAACAAAAGTGACATCGAAATTCAATAATAACTTAACAATTCCCAACAAGGGACCAAACGACTCAACGAAGGAAATACGAATCCAACGAAGATCAAATCAACTCACTGAAACAAAACGAGGGTATAAATAAGACTCGGAACCAACGTTCCTCAATGGATGATCAACAAGATCAATAATAACATCATCATGAATCGAAATTCATAAATCATAAATGAACGTAAATATCTATAATATATATAAGACATATTATCATCATAACCAGGCAAGAATTCACTTGCCTCAATACCAAAAACGTAAGATGCACGATCAAAGCGTCCTCCACGAAACGAACGAGCAGCAATCGAATGAACAACACCAAATAATCGCGGGATAGCTCACGCACTCAATGGTCCCTAAAGTACGTCCAATAATCATATCCTAATACACGATTAATTAATCAAAATACTATCATTAATTTACTTGATTCCAATAACTCGATTAAGTATCACTAGATAATAATTTATTGATAGGTCATACCTTGAATCGGGTCAAAATCGAAGGTAATTGAATTTATTTAAGATTTGTCTGCTAATCCAGAAACCAATGGGCTCTTAAATCGATCAAAATCCCAGCTCAAGTTAACTTGTAAATATCCAAATCTCCTCCAGTTAATTGTAACACCCCTGATATATTCAGAAATATTATAGCGCCGTAAATCCTTTACATAAGAATTTACAAGGCTGAATACATGAAACGACAATGACAGATACCAACTTATGAAATCCCTTGAAATAAAACACGAAAGTTCTGGTTCAATACCGAAAGTACAAATGTCCAAATGGAGAATAATAATATATCACTGAAATTCAAACATCACAAATTACGACGTACTCGAGTACTTATTAAATAACCAACAACAGATAATAAACCCGACCGGAATATCACTCTGCACCCTCGTCGTCATGCAGCTCCAGTGGTTGTTTACCCGCTCTTCTGGATCCTGAACATAAACAAATGTTCACCCCCGAAGGGGTTAGCACAACGATGCTAGTACAAGTACCACAACATATTATTCAACATCTCACGAAGAATAATAATAACACAGATGACAAAATACCAACGAGTCTTCTCCTACGAGAAACTCATAAATAACATACACAACTGATAATCACAACATGATATCATAACATACACATGGTAATTCCAACGATCCAGCGTTCACTGCCTAGAACCCACGATGATCCCGTCAGACCAACCCGTGGTGGAAAAACCTGTCCGATGATCCAGCGCACGCTAGCATAGATCCCCCGATGGTCCAGTCGGACCAACACGAGGTGGACATACAACAACGACATATATGCACGACAATATGTATAACATCAATACGTAAAACAAATAAGGTACTTGCCTCGATTCGAAGACAAGAACAATACTTCCACGAAAAACGAAACACTCGAAGGTCGCCCCTTCGATCAATCACGTAGAAATATCGAACCTTAACAAAAGAAATAATATAGAATTCATCTCACGTCGAACGAACATCTAACAATCCAAAATACAGTCGGAAGTTCTTAAAAGAAATCTGTCTGGTTTGCTTAACGCACGCTACGCATCCTATGTAGCGTACATTAAGGCTACTCGTTAGCGTACGCAATTACACACAGCCTAGCGTACGCTAACCATGCACGGTCAGTACTCACTGATCAGCCGACTGACTCGTATGATGACTTAACGCACGCTAAGTTTCAATCATAGCGTATGCTAAATATGCCCGTTAACGTACGTTAATTCACATAGCTTAGCGCACGCTAAACGTGCATGGCAGTTCACTGTGGGGCAGCAGACTAGTTCTAACGGTGATGAAACTTACAAATTCCTCAGTGATTAACGTGTGTTGCCCGACTACATGTCATGTTCATAAACTTATGAATGATCTTACGAATACAATCATCTTTGAGTTTCAAGGAAAAAGAATATCATCACAACTCTTATATTCGAACTTGATTATCATTCTCATGCGAATTTCGGTGATCTCCGGTTGGTGAACTAGATTCTATTATCATTATACACATTCAGACTTCATCTTGAAGGTGAACTAACAATTCCAACTTATACGAAAGGATACTTCCTAAGATGATTCTTTCCTTAAGTCCTTATAACCAATTGTGATATCACCTCCAATTTTATGATCAATAAGACAACATAAATCATACGGATAATCAACTTCAGAATGTTCCTCTCATCATTTGTCGTACTATGATTCCAACTACGAGGTTCCAATGACAATATCATAAGTATAGTTATTCCAATCTTCTAAACATGATGTTTGTTGAATAATTCACCAAAGGAACTCAATATCTTGCTAGTATGATCATCTTATTCTTCATAACACGAATCTAAAGTTGGAGATAGAATTAACATACCCTTAAATGAAGAAATCACTGATCCAAAAAGGTAGAATCCAGCTCCGGTTGCTTGAGTGTCACTTCAAAGTGAGTTCTTCTTCAATGATCAAGTATAAGCACTCTCTAATATTTGATGATCAAGTAATGCGGATTTGTATGTGTTTAAGGAGTAGGAAAAGCTCTCTGGACTTCCAAGGAACGAAGAACAAATGAAGGGAATGTAAGCCAAAAATGGGTTGCTGTCCCATTTATAACATTTATGCACTTTAGCTAATTAGCGCACGCTACCATACAATCTTAGCGCACGCTAATAAGCGTTGAATCCAAATCTGTCCAGGTTCGTCCGCGGGAATATTATCCGGACCCATGTCCCGGCTGGCACATATGCTAGCCGCCTAGCTGTAGCGTGCGCTAGTTGTAGCCGATAGCGCGTATTAAGCTACATTCTTAGCGTGCGCTATCACAAGTTCGCATGAGAAATTTTGCATGTTGTTATACTTATGTACAAGGATACCAATGTGAGAAATATCATACTCCAATTATCAAGATCACAAATCCGAATAGTACAGGGTTCGAAAACAGATGAAATACATAATAATAAATCCGGATATTACATACTCTCCTACTAAAAAGGAGTTTCGTCCCGAAACTCAAGACGAAAATAACTCTGGATATCTGGACTTCATGCTATCTTCCGTTTCCCAAGTGGCTTCTTCCACCCTGTGGCGTGACCACTGAACTTTGACCAAAACGATTGGTTTGTTCCTCAACTGCTTAACTCGACTCTCGAGTATCTTGACCGGTCTTTCTTTAAACGTCCCATCTTGAGCGACTTCGATCTCGCCAAAATTAATGACATGACTAGGATCCGGTATATATCTCCATAACTGGGATACGTGGAACACGTTATGAACATGGCTCAACGACGGCGGCAATGCCAATCTGTATGCCAACTCTCCAACTCTCTCAAGGATCTCGAATGGTCTGATATATCTCGGACTCAGCTTCCCTTTCCTTCTAAAACGAAAGATTCCTCGAGTAGGAGAAACCTTTAAAAGTACGTGGTCTCCAGTACTAAACTCGAATGGGCGACGACGTACGTCTGCATAAGATTTCTGTCGACTCTGGGCGGTCAACAGTCTTTCACGAATTAAGGCTATCTTCTCTCGAGTCTGTACGATCAACTCTGGTTCTGTCCCAATCAAGTCTGATGAATCGTCCCAACATAGGGGCGATCTGCATCTCCTCCCGTATAGTGCCTCAAACGGTGCCATCTTAATGGAAGCATGCCAACTATTGTTGTAGGTAAATTCAATCAACGGTAGATGAATTTCCCAATCAGTTGACCAATCTAAGGCACAAGCTCTCAGCATATATTCCACCATTTGAATAGTCCTCTCGGATTGTCCATCAGTCTACGGGTGATAAGCTGTACTGAAGTTCAATTAGGTTCCCAAGGCCTTATGAACTGCTTTCCAAAAATGTGACACAAAACGGCCATCTCGATCAGAAATAATGGTCTTTGGCGTACCATACAATCGAACTATCTCCGAAATAAATACTCGTGCCAACCTCTCTGGTCCCCACGTGTCCTTAATGCCTAGAAAATGAGCTGATTTGGTTAAACGATCAACTATCACCCAAATCATGTTCATTCCTGTCTTGGTTCTCGGCATACTAGTGATAAAGTCCATCGATATGTCCTCCCACTTCCATTCAGGAATCGGGAGCGGCTTCAACATTCCGGCAAGTCATTGATGCTTGATCTTAACCTGCTGACAAGTCAAGCATTTCGAAACGTAATCCGCTACATCTTTCTTTATGTTGCCCCACCAGAAATTCTACTTCAAGTCCTTATACATCTTACTGGTGCCCGGGTGGATAGAATAGGGCGAGTTGTGAGCTTCCTTCATAATCTTTTATTTCAGAACATCGACATCGGGAACGCAAAGTCGGTTCTGAAATCTCAAAACTCCATCATCATGAGTTACAAATCCGGGGGCCTTCCCTTTGATCACTTCATCACGTAACCGAATCATCAGAGGATCATCTGCCTGCTTAGATTTGATCTCTTCGGTTAATGATGAAGTTATTTCCATTACGCACAGTTGTCCTTGGACTCTTTGTAACCATACTTCAATTCCTTCTCGAATCATTTCTCATTGAATGCTGAGCTGGGAGGTCAGAGTCTCCAGCATCTGGACAGAAATAGGCTTGTGGCTAAGTGCATCTGCCACTACATTCGCTTTGCCTGGATGATACGAAATCTCCAAGTCATAGTCCTTAATCAGCTCTAACCATCTTCTTTGCCGCATGTTCAACTCTTTCTGACTGAAGATGTATTTGAGACTCTTGTGATCCATAAAGATCTGACAGTGAGTCCCGTACAGGTAATGCCTCCAGATTTTCAAAGCAAAAACTACTGCTGCTAGCTCCAAATCATGCGTTGGGTAATTCACTTCATAAGGTTTTAGCTGTCATGATGCATAAGCGATCACCTTATCATTCTGCATCAATACGCATCCGAGTCCTTGGTTCGAAGTATCACTGTAAACTATGAATCCTCCAGTCCCCTGTGGAAGTGTTAAAATCAGTGTTGTCGTCAATCTCTTCTTCAATTCATCAAAGCTTTTCTGACACGATTCACTCCAATCAAACTTTTGTGTTTTCTGCAGTAGTCGAGTAAGTGGGCGGGAAATTTTGGAAAACCCTTCCACGAACCGACGATAATACCCAACAAGTCCTAAGAAACTCCGGACTTCTTTCACGTTCTTTGAAGGCTTCCAATCTATAACCGCTTCGATTTTCTGAGGATCTACTTAGACTCCTTCAGCTGATACCACATGGCCGAGGAACATAACTTCCTTTAGCCAGAATTCACACTTAGAAAGTTTGGCGTACAATTGTTCATTTCTTAACAGGTCTAACACAATCCGTAAATGCTGTGCATGCTCTTCCGGGCTCTTAGAATACACCAGAATGTCATCAATGAACATGACCACAAATTTATCCAAATATTCGATGAATACTCGGTTCATAAATTGCATGAATATAGCAGGTGCATTAGTGAGACCAAACGACATCACTACAAACTCATAGTGTCCGTAACGAGTTATCAATGCTGACTTCGGAATATCAGATTCCTTAATCCTCAGCTGCTGATATCCTGATCTCAGATCGATTTTAGAAAATACCGTTGCTCCTTGTAATTGGTCAAACAAATCATCAATCCATGGCAATGGATATTTGTTCTTAATCGTCATTTTGTTCAGCTCTCGGTAGTCAATACACAGTCGAAGCAATCCATCCTTCTTCCGGACAAAAAGAAGTGGCGCTCCCCAAGGCGAAATGCTTGGCTGGATATAGCCTTTGTCCAGTAACTCCTCCAGTTGCTTTTTCAGTTCATACATCTCAGTAGGTGCCATACGATACGGCGCTTTAGAAATTGGTGTAGCTCCGGGTTCCAGCTCAATGGTGAATTCTACATCCCGTCGTGGAGGTAGTCCAGGTAACTCGTCAGGAAATACATCTGGAAATTCGTTCACAACAGGAATGGATGAAAGTTCCACAATTTCATCTTATTTGTTTATTGCATAGCACCAGTATCCGGTACAGCCCTGTTTCAACAATTTGACAGCTTTCATCGCCTTGATCAACTTTCCTGAGCTTCCTGGTTTCCATCCTTCAAACAATATTTCGGAACCATCATCAGCGATCAGTGAGATATTCCTCCTTCGGTAGTTTATAATAGCTCCATATCGATTAAGCCAATCGTCTCCGAGTATCAGGTCGTCTCCTTGCATTTCTATTACAATCAGATTTGAGAGCCACTCTCTGCCTCCAAATGCTACAGGGAAATCTCTAGTTTCTAAGTTTCCAACAATTCTCTCTCCACTCGGTAAACCCACAACATAAGGTTCACAATTATGAAAACTATAAATATTCAAACGATTTACACAAGACAAGGATATAAATGAATGCGTAGCTCCTGTATCGAATAAAACGCTAACTGGATGGGAAAGGATCTGAACAGTACCTGATACGACACCAGCATCCTAATCGTCTGTTCTCCTCATATCGTATATGCGTGGGGGAACAGATCCGGCAGTCGATGTACCCTTTCGGTCCTACTGTCCTCTGCCTCGTCCGCAGCCAATATTATGAGGCATCTGAACACTTTGCTGCGTCTGTTGGATACTGGCTTCCTTCTGGACTGGCTGTGGTGTACGGGCTCTAAAAGACTTTGCAGCCTCTTCACAGAACACCGCACGATGTCCCTCTCGACCACATTCAAAACAAGTCACGGCAGGTAGGGGCAATTCCGTCGATAGTGCCCCGTCTGGGCACAGTTAAAGCATTTCCTCGTGACATCTGTCATGGTTAATGCTGCTTCGAAGTTCTTTCCGCTCCTAACTGGGTGCGGAGGTTTCTTGAAACAATGAAAGGATGACTGGGCCTTGCGGGGCCCGCTGCTCTTGTGCTCTTTAAAAGTACCAGAGACTTTCTGCTTCTTGGATTCCGTAAACTTCTCCATTGCTGCTTCCTTGATTTCGTACGCCAATGCTTTATCCTGGTATTGGCGGAGAGTGGTACATTCAAAACCGGACATGTACCTCTGGATTTCTGGTTTCATTCTCATATCAAAATGGATCATCATTTCAGCATCTGTTCTGACCAGATGTCGAACAAATGCCAGCTGCTGGTTAAATGTCTTAATTGTCTGGGATACATGTTCGTCTGACGGCTGTGCGGAGAAAAACTCCCGAACTTTGGCTTCCCTCATAGGACGAGGGCAGTACTGAGCTTCCATCATCAATTTAAACTCTGTCCAATCAGCATCATGGTCTACAGGCCGGATGGCTTCCCACCATTCGGACGCTTCCCCTATCAGAAAGTATTGAGCGATAGAGTCTCTCCGGTCGTCTGAGCAGTTAATCCCGGCAAAAATTTTCTCCAATTCCTTCAACCAATGGTCCCAGGTGGGAGTCTCAGAAATACCGTCGAATTTAGGTGGTTGCATCTTCGCCACCTCTTGCAGCCATCGGTCACCTCGATTCCCCATATCTGGGATCCCTTGCTACCTATTTCCCTGCTGTAATCCCACCGCCACCTGCATTCGGTCCACGACCTGAGCGAACTGAGTCATCTGGTTCACCACCTCACGAAGGATTTCTGGTACAGCAGGTTCCGGTTCGTTATTGATAGATCTCTGTGGCTAGCCTGAGCTATGACTGGCTTGATTCGAAGGCGATGTTAGGCGTATTTTTATACGCTTATTCATCATTATTTTGTATTGTTTTGAAGAGTGAATTTGATTAAATGAGCCTTTAATGCCTTAATTTTGTATGTTTGTCAGGAATTTGAAGTCCGGAAGCGTAAACGAGGCGAAACGGCAAATTTTGGCTATGAGCCGCGGCACAAGGAAGCAGGGCCGCGGCACAGGAAGACACCCAGCCGGGCACTAAGTAACCTGTACTCTGTGCCGCGGCACAGTCCAGGTGAGCCGCGACACAGAAGAATTAAATGACGCCCAGGCATCCAGCTGAAGGCAATGTGCCGCGGCACAGATTTAGTGCGCCGCGGCACACTAGGCGGTTTTTGTATGTCCGCGCGGATTTGGGCCGTTTCGAAGCCAGTTTTCGACCTACTCATACGGACGCGATTTGGAGGATATGAAAAGCTATAAATAAGGGTTTAAGACCCTAATTAATAATCTTTGATCTTTTGGATCTTTAGCTTGGAATTAGAGAGGAGAGACAGCAGAAGCGGAGGGAAGCAGAAGACTTCAAGAGCAGAGGGCGGAAGCCGAAGAACGGAGGAATCCGAGCTTCATCTGCGTTTGATTTTAATGCTTTCATTCATTTATTCTGTATTTTCAATTATTAGTATGTCAGGCTAAAACCCTAATCTAGGATTTTGATGAAACTTACGTTTTGACGAATTTGCTTGAGATTGTCTAATTAATTACCTTTTTGTTGAGTTTTCCCAATTGTGTTTAATGCTTGCAATTATATGGCCAATAGTTGTATTGATTTAATCATTCAATTCGAATCGGGAGAGGAGAATTGGTGAGGAACGATTGGTGAGGACCGTTTTAGTCTGTGAGATAGGAATATACTCATAGGAACTACGTGGCCTTTTGGAGATTTTATGCTTTTCGCCTATTGACGAATTAATTCACCTAGGGATAGAGTGCGTTATTCGCCTTTAGACAAATCTATTGACCTCGGGAGAGACGGTAGAATATATTAGCAATCTCCGCCTTCAATAAATTGGGAAAATTATTTATTACGGATAATCGAGAGTAAATTCGGATAAACCGAGGTGGATTCAGAATCCTAGACTTATTCATCATTTGATTTCTTTTCTTTTAGTTATTGTTTTCTACTGTTTAGTCTTTTAATAATTCTTTTAGAAATTAATTGCAAAACGCAAATTCGATTGTTCGAATAAAACTAGAATACTAAAAAATCGGTAGTTAGTGATTCAGTCCTCGTGGGAACGATACTCACTCATCACTTTATTACTTGTAAACGATAACGTGCACTTGCGTGTAAGAAATATCGCAACAAGTTTTTGGCGCCATTGCCGGGGACTGAAATTTTCTAATATCGATTTCAGTATTTCTAGTCTTAGTTTGAACGTTTTTATTTTATTATTTTAGTATTTAATTTTGTTTATTTGTTTTTCCTTTCAGGATCTTTCGTGTAGTGCATGAGAAAACTCGGTAACGAAGGCCTACTACCTTTGGATACCGAGCTCGAGCGCACTCTGAGAAGGAACAAGAAGGAGAAACGAGAGTTACAGACGACGGTGATCATGGCCGAGAATATCGAGATTCAAGGAGGAGATAACCATGTGCAGCAAGTGCAACCGGCACTAGCTCTTAGAGACTATGCCATGCCGCAGATCAATGCTAATTTTTCGGGAATTCGGCGTCCCACTATCCAGGCGAACAATTTCGAGATCAAGCCTGCTATTATTCAGATGGTGCAGGCGAGCCAATTCTGTGGATTGCCGAATGACGACCCAAACGCTCATATTGCTTCTTTTTCTGGAAATTTGTGACACGTTCAAGAATAATGGTGTCACCGAAGATGCGATCCGATTACGGCTTTTCCCTTTCTCTTTGAGGGATAAAGCGAAATTTTGGTTAAATTCCTTACCGTCGGGGTCGATCACAACATGGGCAGAGTTAGCGCAAGCCTTCCTTGCCAAATTCTTCCCACCTTCTAAGACGGCGATATTGAGAAACGAGATCACCACTTTTGGACAGTATGATATGGAATCGCTCCACGAGGCATGGGAGCGATATAAAGATTTGCTACGGAGATGCCCACACCACGGCCTTCCAGACTGGCTTCAAGTTCAGACGTTCTACAATGGTTTGAGCGCCTCTACACGCACTCTCGTGGATGCAGCCGCCGGTGGGGCTTTGATGGGAAAGACTATGGCCGAGGCACACTCGTTGTTGGAAGCTATGGCCGCAAATGCATATCAATGGCCATCGGAAAGATTGACGCCGAAGCGAGTTATGGAAGTTTCAAGTAATGATCCGATTTCCACATTGTCAGCTCAAGTCGCCGCCTTGACCCAACAGCTCCAAGCATTTTCGCATGCTCCTTCTCCCGTCACCATTGAGTCTTGCAATTGGTGTAACGGATCTCACCCTAGCGCGGAGTGCCAAGTCGGAAACCCGTTCGAACAACATCCGATGGAGCAAGCTCAATTCGTGGGAAACGGAAATCGACAAAACAATTCTTACCCGAGCACTTATAATCAAGGGTGGCGAAATCAACAAAATTTTCCGTGGAGAAACGGGCAAGCTTTGAAACCTCCACAAGCTCACTTCGCGCATCTCCCACAGCAGCCCCCTCAATCACCAAAGGTATCATTGGAAGATGCTCTTGCTCAATTGGCGGCTAACACGAGCCAATTCATGACCCGCACCGAGACGACCCTCCAAAATCATTCTACCTCCATCCGAAATCTAGAAACACAAATGGGGCAGATTGCTAATTTATTGTCTTCTCGGTCTCAAGGTGCATCGCCCAGCGCAGCCGAAGTGAAACCCAAGGAAAATGTGCAAGCGATCGAATTACGAAGTGGAAAGGAGTTGAAAGGGCAGTCTATTAATAACAAAGAGCAGCCGATCGAGCAGAACGAGAAGGAAAAGGATGAGGCGCCCTAGCCAAAGGAAGTATCGACTACTCAGCCCACTCCTCAAATTCCATTCCCACGGCGTTTCCAAAAGCAAAAACTGGACAAGCAGTTTTCAAAATTCCTCGACGTCTTCAAGAAATTGCACATAAACATTCCATTTGCCGACGCATTGGAACAAATGCCGAATTATGTTAAATTCATGAAAGAAGTCTTGTCAAACAAAAGAAAGCTCGAGGAATATGAGACGGTCGCTTTAACGGAGAAGTGCAGCGCTATTTTACAAAAGAAGCTCCCACCTAAATTGAGAGATCCGGGAAGTTTTACCATCCCTTGTATCATCGGAAATTCGTCTTTTGAAAGAGCCCTATGCGATCTCGGGGCCAGCATAAACCTTATGCCCCTTTCTATTTTTAAAAAGCTGGACATTGGGGAAGCCAAGCCGACGACGGTCTCCTTGCAATTAGCGGATCGATCTATCAAATATCCAAGGGGAGTAATAGAGGACGTGTTAGTAAAGGTTGACAAATTTATCTTTCCAGCGGATTTTATTGTGCTCGATATTTAGGAAGATCAAGATATCCCGATTATCTTGGGAAGACCGTTCTTGGCGACCGGCCGAACTTTGATCGATGTGGAAAAGGAGAATTAACTCTGCGGGTTCAAGAGGAGCATGTCACGTTCCAAGTGTTCAAATCTTTTCCATGTCCTGGAAGTGGTGATAAAAGGTCACAAATTGAAAGTGTAGATGCCGTTGAAAGAGGAAAGCACTGAACACATCGTCGGTCGAAAAATTCGGATGCTGTGTCAGATGGTCCAATTTTTAAGAACGATGTAGAACGAGTAGCATTTCTCGAGCACTCAGACAAGTCTGCTGGGGTCATGAAGTCATTTTTGAAGGAGGGAAACAAGCCGGAATTCAAACGGATATCTAATCATGAGAAAAACGGGTGTTTCGGGAAGTTGTTTACGTCGAAACCTTTTCGCAAACAACATTTGATGTCCGAACCAAAAGTCAAATCGTTAACGACCGATGGTCATAATTTTGAAAACCATATGAACGGTTCGATGAATGGGGCGGAAACCAAATGGAGTTTGCGAAAAGCGAACTAATATTTTCAAATAGGTCCGGCTGAAGACTATAAACTTAGCGCTTCTCGGGAGGCAACCCGAGTTCGTAGTTGTAGATTTTTGCATTTCTATATTTTTCTTGCATTTTTGAATTTTTATTTTTCATCTTTTTGTGCTTGATTTGCTT
The DNA here is from genome assembly GCA_033398695.1 of Orobanche coerulescens. Taxonomy (NCBI): domain Eukaryota; kingdom Viridiplantae; phylum Streptophyta; class Magnoliopsida; order Lamiales; family Orobanchaceae; genus Orobanche; species Orobanche coerulescens. The sequence goes on from CM065804.1 coordinate 32,809,001, forward strand.
TTACCTCTCGCTCTTGACATGTTCTTCTTGAAATTCTGTGCAGGAAAAGTCCCAGGGGAGAAACTGATATATGAGCCGCGGCACAGGCATTGTGAGCCGCGGCACACACAAATCGAAAGGGAAAGCTAAACCCACTGTACCCTGTGCCGCGGCACGGCATAAATGAGCCGCGGCACACTTGAGCACTGAGCCGCGGCACACGAAATTTGTGCCGCGGCACACAACAAAACGAACGAACAGCCAAAACGGAACTGTACCCGGTGCCGCGGCTCACTTGAGCTGTGCCGCGGCACACCATGCGGAATAAGAATCGCCAGGTATGCTTCATTCAGTTGATCGGCCAGCACAAGGGGCCCTTCCCTCGGATTTTTGACGGCATAATAAGGTCATTTGATAACCTTCTCTTTGTCTCCTTCTCAAATTCTTCAGGTAATTCTTGATTTCTTAATCATAAGTGATACTTGATTTGAAAAGAATTGAAGTTATATATTGCTAGTTGTTCTTCAATGTTGTTTCTAAAATGGAGTTGGAATAAGGGGAATTTGATATTGTGATGGAATTGATATTTATGAACGAATTGGTGATGATAGTTGTCGTTATTCATGGTTATTATCTGTGTTATTATTTTTGGGATTTGGAGTTAACCATCAAAATTCTTGTTCTTCATTTTAACTTGTGCACACAAAGTGTTTGATAAATTGCAGCAATGAAAAATTGGTAAGCCAGGCATTTTCAAATTATATGCAATGAATCATGTTATCGAATTACATTATCCCCAACCCTTACATCATGTTAAACTTGAGAGCTCGTACTTAACTTCCTTTTTGATGATGCAAGCTCATTTATTCACACTCCGCATGATGTAGTCAAGAAGCGTGCAAGCTCACCGGACGATGCCGGCACCAGCTCGTGAGAGGACTGGAGGGGAGTACTTGACTTTTTACTTTTATTGCATATCATATTTTGTCCATTGAGGTCAATGTACGTCCTAAGTTTGGGAGGGGTTTTACTTTTTGTCGCTACATTCATTGCTGTACTTTATTTTGTTGCTCTTTTCATTACTTTGCGTTATTTTTTTCGATAGCCTTGCTTGTCTTAATTTTTCTCTATTCGTGAATTTTTCGTGCTTCTATTTGTGTAATACTGATGTTACAACACTGTTTTTCTCTCTGAAGAAACGGTCGAGTTCTAGTCGCGTTGTAGTCAGTGATTTCTGTTTCTGCTTAGTATTCATTTAGGTCCAAAATTTTTCGTGATTGTAGAGGTCTTGGCGGATAAGAGAGGATACATACTTGTTTTAAAATCACCGTCGTTACGTTTGGTTACATTTTTCGGTTAGTGAGTCGTACAGTTACATTAGTCGTGTTGGCACTTAGAGTGAGTTTAGAGTCGGTCAGTTTTTCCCGAAAGTCGAGATAATGTTGTTCTATGAGGGAAAGTCTAGTAACCGGGGGCATTCACGTGACCCGTTGTTTACTCTCGCGTAAAACGACGACCCTGATTAGACTAGTGATTTAGAAATTTCACATGTGCCGATGATAGGGAGCCTAGTAACCGGGGGTATTCGCGTGACTCGTTGTTTACTCTCGCGTAAAACAGCGACCTTGATTTGGACATGCAGGAATTATATATTCGAGTTGTTTCTCCGCTGTAGAAAGGAACTTAGTAACTAGAAGCATCCATGTGCCCCATGAGTGTCTTTTACGTCAAACGGTTTCCCAATACATGAGAATGGAAGTTCCACCCTAGGATTATCCCGATGAAGCATCCCGAGATCCGAACCTAGTGGTCAACTCGAATCAAATTCTTGAGCATATATATTTGGGAATACTGTCCGAGGATTATTTTTATGAAACTCGTGAAAATTTTGCCATTAGATTGTGGAACGGGACGAACTAGCTTGTTTATTTTAGCCTTTCATATTGACGGTCGATTTGATTCACATTTGTTAATCTTTGAGCTAGATTTTCTTCATGAACGAGTAATTAGGACATAACTTGATTACTTTGTGGGATCAGTGTTCTGAGTGTAGCTCGCTATTACGACACTCGTATTATTCAGAGAGAATTTCACGATAGTATTGATTAGGTTGAACACTACGAGTCGCACGATGATTCACGACATTCTTTTGTTGAAATTAATTCTTTTTGCTTGAGGACAAGCAAAGGCTTAAGTTTGGAGGTATTTGTTAGGCGTATTTTTATACGCTTATTCATCATTATTTTGTATTGTTTTGAAGAGTGAATTTGATTAAATGAGCCTTTAATGCCTTAATTTTGTATGTTTGTCAGGAAGTTGAAGTCCGGAAGCGTAAACGAGGCGAAATGGGCGAAAACGGCAAATTTTGGCTATGAGCCGCGGCACAAGAAAGCAGGGCCGCGGCACAGGAAGACACCCAGCCGGGCACTAAGTAACCTGTACTCTGTGCCGCGGCACAGTCCAGGTGAGCCGCGGCACAGAAGAATTAAATGACGCCCAGGCATCCAGCTGAAGGCAATGTGCCGCGGCACACTAGGCGGTTTTTGTATGTCCGCGCGGATTTGGGCCGTTTCGAAGCCAGTTTTTGACCTACTCATACGGACGCGATTTGGAGGATATGAAAAGCTATAAATAAGGGTTTAAGACCCTAATTAATAATCTTTGATCTTTGGGATCTTAAGCTTGGAATCAGAGAGGAGAGACGGCAAAAGATGAGGGAAGCAGAAGACTTCAAGAGCAGAGGGCGGAAGCCGAAGAATGGAGGAATCCGAGCTTCATCTGCGTTTGATTTTAATGCTTTCATTCATTTATTCTGTATTTTCAATTATTAGTATGTCAGGCTAAAACCCTAATCTAGGATTTTGATGAAACTTACGTTTTGACGAATTTGCTTGAGATTGTCTAATTAATTACCTTTTTGTTGAGTTTTCCCAATTGTGTTTAATGCTTGCAATTATATGGCCAATAGTTGTATTGATTTAATCATTCAATTCGAATCGGGAGAGGAGAATTGGTGAGGAACTATTGGTGAGGACCGTTTTAGTCTGTGAGATAGGAATATACTCATAGGAACTACGTAGCCTTTTGGAGATTTTATGCTTTTCGCCTATTGACGAATTAATTCACCTAGGGATAGAGTGCGTTATTCGCCTTTAGACAAATCTATTGACCTCGGGAGAGGCGGTAGAATATATTAGCAATATCCGCCTTCAATAAATTGGGAAAATTATTTATTACGGATAATCGAGAGTAAATTCGGATAAACCGAGGTGGATTCAGAATCCTAGACTTAATCATTATTTGATTTATTTTCTTCTAGTTATTGTTTTCTACTGTTTAGTCTTTAATAATTCTTTTAGAAATTAATTGCAAAATGCAAATTCGATTGTTCGAATAAAACTAGAATACAAAAAAATTGGTAGTTAGTGATTCAGTCCTCGTGGGAACGATACTCACTCATCACTTTATTACTTGTAAACGATAACGTGCACTTGCGTGTAAGAAATATCGCAACAGGCGACGCTTCCCTCTCAGCATTCCTTCGTCCGCGTCCACGACCGCGACCACGTCCACGTCCACCTCTCAGCATACTGTAAGCATAAATACTCAATATACACGAAACAATATCGTCCAAATGCTCAAGTACAAATAAATACAACATGTAAAGGACGAGATAGAGTTTAGGAACTTACAACCACCGCCCGCACGAAGACGTAGGCAGTACAATGATGTTATTCGCGGCCGGTTACCTCAAAAGACAAATATGACCCCTATTTAACCCAATGGCCAAGATATCCATAATCTTAGCTCCGATACCATATTCTGTAACACCCCTGATATATTCAGGAATATTACAGCGCTGTAAATCCTTTACATAAGAATTTACAAGGCTGAATAAATGAAACGACAATGACAGATACCAACTTATGAAATCCCTTGAAATAAAATACGACAGTTCTGGTTCAATACCGAAAGTACAAATGTCCAAATGGAGAATAATAATACATCACTGAAATTCAAACATCACAAATTACGACGTACTCGAGTACTTATTAAATAACCAACAATATATAATAAACCCGACCGAAACATCACTCTGCACCCTCGTCGTCATGCGGCTCCAGTGGTTGTTTCCCCGCTCTCCTGGATACTGAACATAAACAAATTTTCCCCCCGAAGGGGTTAGCACAACGATGCTAGTACAAGTACCACAACATATTATTCAACATCTCACGAAGAATAATAATAATGTAGATGACAAAATACCAACGAGTCTTCTCCTACGAGAAACTCATAAATAACATACACAACTTATAATCACAACATGATATCATAACATACACATGGTAATTCCGACGATCCAGCATTCACTGCCTAGAACCCACGATGATCCCGTCAGACCAACCCGTGGTGGAACAACCCGTCCGATGATCTAGCGCACGCTAGCATAGATCCCCCGATGATCCCGTCGGACCAACACGAGGTGGACATACAACAACGACATATATGTACGACAATATGTATAACATCAATACGTAAAACAAATAAGGTACTTGCCTCGATTCGAAGACAAGAACAATACTTCCACAAAAAACGAAACACTCGAAGGTCGCCCCTTCGATCAATCACGTAGAAAGCTCGAACCTTAACAAAAGAAATAATATATAATTCATCTCACGTCGAACGAACATCTAACAATCCAAAATACGGTCGGAAGTTCTTAAAATAAATCTGTCTGGTTTGCTTAACGCACGCTACGCATCTTATGTAGCGTACGTTAAGGCTACTCGTTAGCATACGCAATTACACACAGCCTAGCGTACGCTAACCATGCACGGTCAGTACTTCACTGATCAGCCGACTGACTCGTCTGATGACTTAACGCACGCTAAGTTTCAATCATAGCATACGCTAAATATGCCCGTTAACATACGTTAATTCACATAGCTTAGCGCACGCTAAGCGTGCATGGCAGTTCACTGTGGGGCAGCAGACTAGTTCTAACGGTGATGAAACTTACGGATTCCTCAGTGATTAACGTGTGTTGCCCGACTACATGTCATGTTCATAAACTTATGAATGATCTTACGAATCCAATCATCTTTGAGTTTCAAGGAAAAAGAATATCATCATAACTCTTTTATTCGAACTTGATTATCATTCTCATGCGAATTTCGGTGATCTCCGGTTGGTGCACTAGATTCTATTATCATTATACACATTCAGACTTGATCTTGAAGGTGAACTAACAATTCCAACTTATACGAAAGGATACTTCCTAAGATGATTCTTTCGTTAAGTCCTTATAACCAAAAGTGATATCACCTCCAATTTTATGATCAATAAGACAACATAAATCATACGGATAATCAACTTCAGAATGTTCCTCTCATCATTTGTCGTACTATGATTCCAACTACGAGGTTCCAATGACAATATCATAAGTATTGTTATTCCAATCTTCTAAACATGATGTTTGTTGAATAATTCACCAAAGGAACTCAATATCTTGCTAGTATAATCATCTTATTCTTCATAACACGAATCTAAAGTTGGAGATAGAATTAACATACCCTTAAATGAAGAAATCACTGATCCAAAAAGGTAGAATCCAGCTCCGGTTGCTTGAGTGTCACTTCAAAGTGAGTTCTTCTTCAATGATCAAGTATAAGCACTCTCTAATATTTGATGATCAAGTAATGCGGATTTGTATGTGTTTAAGGAGTAGGAAAAGCTCTCTGGACTTCCAAGGAACGAAGAACAAATGAAGGGAATGTAAGACAAAAATGGGTTGCTGTCCCATTTATAACATTTATACACTTTAGCAAATTAGCGCACGCTACCATACAATCTTAGCGCACGCTAATAAGCGTTGAATCCAAATCTGTCCAGGTTCGTCCGCGGGAATCTTATCCGGACCCATGTCCCGGCTGGCGCATGTGCTAGCCGCCTAGCTCAATAATTGATTGCCTAGCGCACGCAAATCCTACAATCGTAGCATGCGCTAGTTGTAGCCGATAGCGCGCGTTAAGGTACATTCTCAGCGTGCGCTATCACAAGTTCGCATGAGAAATTTTGCATGTTGTTATACTTATGTACAAGGATACCAATGTGAGAAATATCATACTCCAATTATCAAGATCACAAATACGAATAGTACAGGGTTCGAAAACAGATGAAATACACAATAATAAATCCGAATATTACATTAATATCCACGTAATAGATTGAATCCACTGATAAAAATTCAATCCAATTAAATACATGACCATATATAAATCAGCCCAAAAATATATTTGGCCCAAGTAAAACCCAATCCAAATTCCATCTTGACCCAAACTCTAATAATCCTCTTTTTTTTAATTAATAGTACCGATCTACATCTGTCCCATAATTCTCATCTCCCGCCGCCCTCTCTCTCTTCTCACCTACCTCTCTCCTTCCTCTTCTCTCAGTTTTTTTCATTCTCCTTCTTTACCTTCATCTCGCCCGCCGCCCCTCTTATTATTTATTTCTTCAGGCCTTTTCTCTGATCTTATCTACCCTATCGACTCCCTCTCTCTTCCGAAACACACACAACTCCCCAGCAGCGACAGCGAGAGAGGCAACGACGGATGGCAATTCGGAACTGAAGTGTACAACGGCGATCAATCTCGATTGGTTCCACCGCGGAAGGCGCTCGTCGGCCGCGGTATATGGATGACACAACTTGGTCTTCGATTCCGATTTGTTCCAGAGTAATGTCTGGCGGCAAATCAGCGTCTAGTATAGAACAGCAGCGGTCGGTCACGGTGGAGGTCGAGATGAATAGTACGGCCACGGAAATCCAGTCTGGACGGAGGTGGCGAGCGGCTCCGAACAGTGGTAGGTGGCAGCTATGGTGGTCATCGATCCAACGGTCGTGGTTCTCGTCTGGAGAAAGTAATCTGACGGTGACTAGGGCTTCTGGTTTATCCAGTTCTTGATTTTGCCGACAAGCCGAGCTGTAGTTTGCTTGTTCCTGCAGTCGCATTCGGAGGTCCTATGCTGGTGCTGGACCACTTCAAGTCCGGTTCGACTTTCCGGTGATTGAACAATCTATGTAAAGAATGAACTGAATACATCTCTGCTGATTCCTACTGTTGATGAGGTTAAGTTTTCATCTGTTTGCAAATTGGTCTCTATGATTTAGATGAAGGATTCGGCCAGTTGGATTATGGAAAAAATGATGTGGTGGTCTGCTGTATTTGATAAGAAAATGGAGTTTGTGTTTTCCAGGCTGTATTCAGCGTGGAGAATCTTATATGTAGTTTGATTAAGATGAGAGAAAATATATTACTATTATATGTTATTGGTGATTATTGGGTTGATAGGTTAACAATACGATTTCTGTGTTGTATAATTAAGCACATGAAAAATTTAAATAACAAATAAGAAGACAAGAGTAGGTAGATTAATTCCTATCATTAAATTCCTATTATTACAATTTATTTTAACAAATAAGCAAAGCTTTGATTTTATTATGGACAATTTACGAATTTGGCATTTAATAAAAATATAGATCCGTATATAAAATATGAAATAAATACAGTAGTATTACACTCAGTTCTGGCGGTGAGCTTCATTTCAAGCCGGAGCCGATAGATATTTTCGGAAGGACCGCCGGTGACGGAGGCGGCGATGCGTCGGAGCTCGTAAGAGGCTAGATTCTGAGTTTAGGTGAGAGTTTTCAGATGGTTCAGGTGATGATCTGTGGGTAACAATTCATATTTGAGTTTTCGAGTATCAAATCTATATTTCTGGCAGTTTTGGGGTGGATTCCGATGAGTACGACGGGGACTGAGCGGCCGAAAGTGGAGATAGATGAGGTCCGACAGCGGGTTGCCGGAGTCAGGTGGCCAGAACTCGACTCCGGCAGTGAGGTTCATGGTGTATGTGTGTTTTGTAGGAAGTTATATATATATATACTCAAAACACTCACTGTAGAAGTCTATACACACACACACAAAACTCACACACACATGCCTGTTATATAACTCCGGCTCACTCCATATGTCCAAATACACTCAACAGCTCGAAAACAAATTATCAAAACCTTCATCTATGCCTAATGTTCTTCCCATCCATAATCCCAACACAAACACATACACGCAACCATGACTATATATATATATAAACAGGCGTGTGTGTGTAAGTATATGCGTGTGTGCAGTCCTGCGTGTGTGTGTATAATTTTGTTTGTATGTCTTTATGTATGTGTATATGTGTTAATATATATATATATATATATATATATATATATATATATATATAGAGAGAGAGAGAGAGAGAGAGAGAGAGAGTAGTGTGTGTTTATGTATATATAGCAGGTGTGTGTGAGTAAATGTATGAGTATATATATATATAAAACAACCGTGTGTGTGTGAGTTTTGTGTGTGTGTGTTTTGAATATATATATATATATATATATATAATGTGTATAGTCATGGTTGCGTGTATGTGTTTGTGTTGAGATTATGGACGGGGAGAACATTAGGCGTAGATGAAGGTTTTGATAATTTGATTTTCGAGCGGTTGAGTGTATTTGGACATATGGAGTGAGCCGGAGTTATATAACAAGCATGTGTATGTGAGTTTTGTGTGTGTGTTTAGACTTTTACAGTGTGTGTTTTGAATATATATATATATATATATATATATATATATGTGTGTGTGTGTGTGTGTGTGTGTGTGTGTGTGTGTGTGTGTGTGTGTGTGTTTGTTGGGATTATGGATGGGGAGAACATTAGGCGTAGATGAAGGTTTTGATAATTTGGTTTTCGAGCAGTTGAGTGTATTTGGACCTACGGAGTGAGCCGGAGTTCGGAGTGGAATTTGTGTTCGGAGCAATAATCGAGTTGTGGATCCGGGTTAATTATCGTTGGTCGTTTGATCCGATCAATTAATTAAGAGGCACAATTGAGGTAATATATTAGCCAACTAATTACCTCGAAATTATAAAATGTTAAATTGGACCCTTATATTAAGTTGTCTATTATGTATTTATATTAAAGGTTTAGATTTCAAAGGATCGATCGGGTGATCCGTGTTCGTCGGGACTTTCGACATCAATTATCGAGGCAAGTTATTACTTGCATAATTTATAATATTTAATGAATGGTTTCAGTTTCATTCGTTTATAATTCGTATAACAATGATTATAATTGTGAACACCGGTGATTCGGGATTGTACGTTGTTTTACGATTTTTGGGAATTAAATCATAATGTATATGATTTACTTTTATTATTGGTATAATTGGGTATCAAGGACACATTATGGTAAAGACATGAGTTATCTATCGTCCGTGATATTTTGGATCGTCGACTATTGAGGATAATCGTCGGTTATGGTTTTCGACATCGAGATTGCTCTCGAAGGACTCGGGGTAAATACTCTAATCATTTTTATCATTTTGTGTCGATCATATTATCATACATTCGCGTATTGTTGTTGTTGTGCATTTGTGTATTATTGTTAATATGCATTTTTGCATTGTTGTCGTATGTCCACCATGTGTTGGTCCGACGGGATCATTATGGGAATCTATAGCTGTGTGCGCTGGATCGTTGGACAGGTATTTCCACCATGCGTTGGTCCGACGGGATCATCATGGGAATCTATGCTGTGTACGCTGGATCGTTGGATTACCATGTGTTGTTGTGCATATGTATATTATTGGTTATCCACCTCGGTTGATCTAACAGGGTCATCTTGGGATCTATGCTGTGTGCGCTGGATCATCGGATCTCCGTTGAGTATACATTGTTGTTATTGTTTGTAATATCCGGATTTATTACTGTGTATTTCATCTGTATTTGAACCCTATATTATTCGGAATTGTGATCTCGATAATTGGAGTATGATATTCTCGTATTTGAACCTTTGCACATAAGTCTAACACCATGCGAAATTTCTCATGCAAACTCGTGATAGCGCACGCTAAGAATGTAGCTTAACGTGCGTTATCGGGCTACAACTAGCGCACGCTACGAATGAAGAATTGCGTGCGCTAGGCAGTCAATTATTGAGCTAGACGGCTAGCACATGCACCAGCCGGACGTGGGTCCGGATAAGATTCCCGCGGGCGGAACTGGACAGTTTTGGAGTCAACTCTTATTTAGCGTGCGCTAATGGTAGTATGATAGCGTGCGCTAATCAGCTAGTGTGCACAAACTTTATATAAGGGACGACACTCCATTTTCTTCTCATTTCCTTCGAGTATCCTTCGTTCTTGAGAGATCAAAGAGCATTATATCCTCCTTTAACACACTTAAACCACCTATACTTGATCATTGGAGATTGAATGTCACTTGTGATTGATCGTTAAAGTGGAGAAACACATTGGATTGTCATACAAACAACCAGAGCTGGATTCTACCTTTTGGACTCGGTGTTTCCTTCATCTTAAGGTATGTTAATTCTTTCTCCAGCCTTAGATTCGTGTTCTTAAGGATATGAGGATTATGTTATCAAGATATTGAGTTTCATTTGGTGATTTATCCAAACCACATCATGTTAAGGAGATTGAGATGATTATGCTTTAAATACCTTAGTTAAGAACATCATAATTTGAATCTTGTTACGATGAACAAGTAGAGGAAGTTTCTGACATTGGTAATCCGAATTTAGAATGTGTCTTCATAGTAATCACGGACTTGACTTTAACATCATTATTGTTAGACGAATCTAAGAGATTGATCATGGAAGGATTTATCTTGTAAAGATGGAGTGTTAAACAAACTACAAGATGATAGTTTTGATTGATATAAGGTATTGATATCAACCGTTAGGACTTCCGAATTACGCATGAAGAATTATAATCGAAATGGAATATGGTTTTAGGATGATATACGTATTCTTGAACTCGAAGTTGTTGTTATCTGTAAGATCATTCATGACCATATGAACATGATATGCATGGAGATAACATATATTAACACTGAAGATTTCGTAAGTTTTATCACGATTAGATCAGTCGACTGTCCAGGAAGAACTATCATACATGATTAGCGTGCTCTAAAGCTTCATGGTTAGTGTGCGCTATCGAGCATAAGTTAACGTACGCTACGATTGGAACGTAACGTGCATTATGTCATCAGGCGAGTCAGTCGGCTGATGAGAGAGGACTGTCGATACATAGTTAGCGTATGCTAGGCTTTGTTGTTTACGTGCGCTAACAAGCAGGCTTAGCGCACGCTACATAGAATACTTAGCGCACGCTAAGCAGTTGAGGCAGATTACATTTTAAGAACTTCCGACCGTAATTTAGATTGTTAGATGTTCGTTCGACTTGAAATGAATTCTATATTATTTCTTTTGTTAAGGTTCGAGCTTAGAAACGTGATTGATCGAAGGGGACGACCTTCGAGTATTTTGATATTCACGGAAGTTTTATTCTTGTCTTCGAACCGAGGCAAGTATTCTAATTAGAATTGTTTATATTATGATAGTTATATTGTGATTGTATTGTGTACATGTGTTGTGATTAAATGTCCACCATGCGTTGATCCGACAGGAATCATCATGGGAATCTATAGCTGTGTGCGCTGGATCGTTGGACAGGTAGTTCCACCATGCGTTGGTCCGACGGGATCATCATGAGAATCTATAGCTGTGTGCGCTGGATCGTTGGAATACTATCAGTATGTTGAGACTGTTGTGATGCGATAAGTGTTGTTGTTATTTCTCGTTGGAGAAAATTATTATGATGATTGTTGATTACATCACTGTTGTATGATTATTGTACTTGTACTAGCATCGTTGTGCTAACCCCTTCGGGGGTGAACATTTGTTTATGTTCAGGATCCAGGAGAGCCGGAAAACAACCACTGGAGCTGCATGACGACGAGGGTGCAGAGTGATGTTCCGGCCGGGTTTATTGTCTGTTGTTGGTTATTTTAATAAGTACTCGAGTACGTCATAATTTGTGATGTTTGGATTTCAGTGGTTTATTAATATTCTCCTTTTGGATATTTGTATTTTCGATATTCAACCAAAACTGTCGTAATGTATTTTCAGTGATTTTATATTTTGGTATCTGTCATTGTCTTTTCATTTATTTAGCCTTGTAAATTCTTATGTAAAGGATTTACGGCGCTGTAATATTCCTGAATATATCGTGGGTGTTACAGAATATGGTATCAGAGCTAAGATTATGAATATCTTGGCCATTGGGATAAAATAGGGGTCATATACGTCTTTTGAGGTAACCGGCCATGAATAACATCACTGTACTGCCTACGTCTTCATGCGAACGGTGGTTGTAAGTTCCTAAACACTATCTCGTTCTTTACGTATTGTACCTCTTTATACTTGAACATTTGAACGATATTGTTTCCTGTATATTGAGTATTTATGCTTTCAGTATATTGAGAGGTGGACGTGGACACGGTCGCGGACGCGGACGAAGGAATGCCGAAAGAGAAGCTTCGCCTTCTAATGAACCGGAACCTGCTGTGCCCGAAATCCTTCGTCAGGTGGTGAACCATATGACTCAATTTGCCCAGGTCGTGCGCCGAATGCAGGTGGTGGTTGGATTACAGCAGGGAGATAGACAGCAAGGGATTCCAGACATGGGAAATCGAGGTGACCGATGGCTGCAAGAGGTGGCGAAGATGCAACCACCCAAATTCGACGGCTTTTCTGAGACACCCACATAGGACCATTGGTTGAAGGAATTGGAGAAAATTTTTGCCGGAATTAATTGCCCAGACGACCGGAGAGCCTCTATTGCTCAGTACTTTCTGATAGGGGAAGCATCCGAGTGGTGGGAAGCCATTCGGCCTGCAGATCATGATGCTGACTGGACAGAATTTAAATTGATGATGGAAGCTCAGTACTGCCCTCGTCCTGTGAGGGAAGCCAAAATTCGGGAGTTTTTCTTCGCTCAGCCGTAAGACGGACCTGTATCCCAGACAATTAAGACGTTTAACCAGCAGCTGGCATTTGTTCGACATCTAGTCAGAACAGATGCAGAAATGATGATCCATTTTGATATGAGGATGAAACCAGAAATCCAGAGGTACATGTCCGGTTTTGAATGTACCACTCTCCGTCAATACCAGGATAAGGCGTTGGCATATGAGATCAAGGAAGCATCAATGGAGAAGTTTACGGAATCCAAGAAACAGAAAGTCTCTGGTACTTTTACAGAGCACAAGAACAGTAGGCCCCGTAGGGCCCAATCATCTTTTCATTCTTTCAAGAAACCTCCGCACCCGTCTAAGGGCAGAAAAAATTTCGGAACAATGTAAGCCACGACGGGTACAGCTAGGAGGTGCTTTAGCTGTGGTCGTCTGGGTCACCTTTGGCGTGATTGTTTGCGCACTCCAGTTACATGTTTTGATTGCGGACAGGAAGGGCACCGTGCGATGTTTTGCAAGGATGCCACCGAGTTCAATGGAACCCGTACATCACAGCTAGTTCAGAAGGAAGCTAGTATCCAACAGATGCAGCAAAGTGTTCAGATGCCTCAGAATTTTGGCCGCGGACGAGGCAGAGGACAATGGGACCGAAAGGGTACATCAAGTGTCGGATCTGTTCCCCCACGTCTGTACGAGAAGAGGAGAACATACGATCGATGTCATTGCCGCATCGTGCATCGTCTGATCCTTTCCCAGCCAGTTAGCGTTTTATTCGATACAGGAGCTACGCATTCATTTATATCCTTATCTTGTGTAAATCGTTTGAATATTTCTGGTTTTCATAATTGTGAACCTTATGTTGTTGGCTTACCGAGTGGAGAGAGAATTGTTGGAAACTTAGAAACTAGAGATTTTCCTGTATCTTTTGAGGGCAGTGAGTGGCTCTCAAATCTGATTGTGATAGAAATGCAAGGAGACGACCTGATACTCAGAGACGATTGGCTTAATCGATATGGAACTATTGTAAACTACCGAAGGAGGAATATCTCGCTGATTGCTGACGATGGTTCCGAAATACTGTTTGAAGGATGGAAACCAGGAAGCTCAGGAAAGTTGATCAAGGCGATGAAAGCTGTCAAATTATTGAAACAGGGCTGTACTGTATACTGGTGCTATGCAATGAAGAAAGAAGATGAAATTGTGGAACTTTCATCCATTCCTGTTGTGAACGAGTTTCCGGATGTATTTCCTGACGAGTTACCTGGACTACCTCCACGACGGGATGTAGAATTCACCATTGAGCTGGAACCCGGAGCTACACCAATTTCTAAGGCGCCGTATCATATGGCACCTACTGAGATATATGAACTGAAAAAGCAGCTGGAGGAGTTATTGGACAAAGGCTATATCCATCCAAGTGTTTCAGCCTGGGGAGCACTAGTTCTTTTTGTCCGGAAGAAGGATGGAACGCTTCGACTGTGTATTGACTATCGAGAGCTAAACAAAATGACGATTAAGAAAAAGTATCCATTGCCACGGATTGATGATTTGTTTGATCAGTTGCAAGGAGTAACAATATCTTCTAAAATCGATCTGAGATCAGGATACCATTAACTGAGAATTAAGGAATCTGATGTTCCGAAATCGGCGTTCAGAACTCGCTATGGACACTATGAGTTTGTAGTGATGCCGTTTGGTCTCACTAATACACCTGTTGTATTCATGCAATTGATGAACCGAGTGTTCATCGAGTATTTGGATAAATTTGTGGTCGTGTTCATTGATGACATTCTGGTGTATTCTAAGAGCCTGGAAGAGCATGCACAGCATTTACGGATTGTGTTAGACCTGTTGAGAAATGAACAATTGTACGCCAAACTTTCTAACTGTGAATTCTGGCTAAAGGAAGTAATGTTCCTCGGTCATGTGGTATCAACTGAAGGAGTCCGAGTAGATCCTCAGAAGATCGAAGCGGTTATGGATTGGAAGCCTCCAAAGAACGTGAAAGAAGTCCGGAGTTTATTAGGACTTGCTGGGTATTATCGTCGGTTCGTGGAAGGGTTTTCCAAAATTTCCCACCCACTTACTCGACTACTTCAGAAAACACAAAAAGTTTGAGTGGAATGAGTTGTGTCAGAATAGCTTTGATGAATTGAAGAAGAGATTGACGACAGCACCGATTTTAACACTTCCACAGGGAACTGGAGGATTCATAGTTTACAGTGATGCTTCATACTAAGGACTCAGATGTGTATTGATGCAGAATGATAAGGTGATCGCTTATGCGTCACGACAGCTGAAACCTTATGAAGTGAATTACCCAACGCATGATTTGGAGCTAGCAGCAGTAGTTTTTGCTTTGAAAATCTGGAGGCATTACTTGTTCGGGACTCACTGTCAGATCTTTACGGATCACAAGAGTCTCAAATACATCTTCAATCAGAAAGAGTTGAATATGCGGCAAAGGAGATGGCTGGAACTTATTAAGGATTATGACTTGGAGATTCTTTATCATCCAGGCAAAGCAAATGTAGTGGCCGATGCACTTAGCCGCAAGCCTGTTTCTATCCAGATGCTGGGGACTCTGACCTCCCAGCTCAGCATTCAGCGAGAGATGATTCGAGAAGGAATTGAAGTGTGGTTACAAAGAGTCCAAGGACAACTGTGCGTGATGGAAATAACTTCATCATTAACCGAAGAAATCAAATATATGCAAGCAGATGATCCTCTGATGATTCGGTTACGTGATGAAGTGATCAAGGGAAAGGCCCCCAGATTCGTAATTCATGATGATGGAGTTTTGAGATTTCCGAACCGACTCTGCGTTCCCGATGTCGATGTTCTGAAACAGACGATTATGAAGGAAGCTCACAGCTCGCCCTACTCTATCCACCCAGGCACCAGTAAGATGTACAAAGACTTGAAGCAGAATTTCTGGTGGGGCAACATGAAGAAAGATGTAGCGGACTATGTTTTGAAATGCTTGACTTCTCAGCAGGTTAAGATCGAGCATCAACGACCTGCCGGGATGTTGAAGCCGTTCCCGATTCCTGAATGGAAGTGGGAGGATATATCGATGGACTTTATTACTAGTATGCCGAGAACCAAGACACGAATGAACATGATTTGGGTGATAGTTGATCGTTTAACCAAAGCAGCTCATTTTCTAGGCATTAAGGACATGTGGGGACCAGAGAGGTTGGCACGAGTATTTATTTCAGAGATAGTCCGATTGCATGGTACGCCGAAGACCATTATTTCTGACCGAGACGGTCGCTTTGTATCGCATTTTTGGAAAGCAATTCATAAGGCCGTGGGAACCGAATTGAACTTCAGCACAGCTTATCACCCGCAGAAAGACGGACAATCCGAGAGGACTATTCAAATGGTGGAAGACATGCTAAGGGCTTGTGCCTTAGATTGGTCAGTTGATTGGGAAGTTCATGTGTCGTTGATTGAATTCACCTACAACAATAGTTGGCATACTTCCATTAAGATGACACCATTTGAGGCCTTGTACGGGAGAAGATGTAGATCGCCCCTATGTTGGGACGATTCATCAGACTTGATCGGGACAAAACCAGAGTTGATCGTGCAGACACGAGAGAAGATAGCCTTGATTCGTGAAAGGCTGTTGACCGCCCAGAGTCGACAAAAATCTTATGCAGACGTACGTCGTCGCCCATTGGAGTTCAGTACTGGAGACCACGTACTTTTAAAGGTTTCTCCTACTCGGGGAATCTTTCGTTTTGGAAGGAAGGGAAAGCTGAGTCTGAGATATATCGGACCATTCGAGATCCTTGAGAGAGTTGGAGAGTTGGCATACAGATTGGCATTACCGCCGTCATTGAGCCATGTTCATAACGTGTTCCACGTATCCCAGTTACGGAGATATATACCGGATCCTAGTCATGTCATTGATTTCGGAGAAATCGAAGTCGCTCAAGATGGAACATTTGAAGAAAGACTGGTCAAGATACTCGAGAGTCGAGTTAAGCAGTTGAGGAACAAACCAATCGTTTTGGTCAAAGTTCAGTGGTAACGCCACGGGGTGGAAGAAGCCACTTGGGAAACGGAAGATAGCATGAGGTCCAGATATCCAGAGTTATTTTTGTCTTGAGTTTCGGGACGAAACTCCTTTTTAGTAGGAGAGTATGTAATATCCGGATTTATTACTGTGTATTTCATCTATATTTGAACCCTGTATTATTCGGAATTGTGATCTCGATAATTGGAGTATGATATTCTCGTATTTGAACCTTTGTACATAAGTATAACACCATGCAAAATTTCTCATGCAAACTCGTGATAGCGCACGCTAAGAATGTAGCTTAACGTGCGTTATCGGGCTACAACTAGCGCACGCTACGAATGAAGAATTGCGTGCGCTAGGCAGTCAATTATTGAGCTAGATGGCTAGCACATGCACCAGTCGGACGTGGGTCCGGATAAGATTCCCTCGGGCGGAACGACAGTTTTGGAGTCAACTCTTATTTAGCATGCACTAATGGTAGTATGATAGCGTGCGCTAATCAGCTAGTGTGCAGAAATTTTATATAAGGGACATCACTCCATTTTCTTATCATTTGCTTCGAGTATCCTTCGTTCTTGAGATATGAGAGAGCATTATATCCTCTTTTAACACACTTAAACCACCTATACTTGATCATTGGAGATTAAATGTCACTTGCGATTGATCGTTAAAGTGGAGAAACACATTAGATTGGCATACAAACAACCGGAGCTGGATTCTACCTTTTGGACTCGGGGTTTCCTTCATCTTAAGGTATGTTAATTCTTTCTCCAGTCTTAGATTCGTGTTAATAAGGATATGAGGATTATGTTATCACGATATTGACTTTCATTGGTGATTTATCGAAACCACATCATGTTTAGGAGATTGAGATGATTATGCTTTAAATACCTTGGTTAAGAACATCATAATTTGAATCTTGTTACGATGAACAAGTTGAGGAAGTTTCTGACATTGGTAATCTGAATTTAGAAGGTGTCTTCATAGTAATCACGGACTTGACTTTAACATCATTATTGTTAGACGAATCTAAGAGATTGAGCATGAAAGGATTTATCTTGTAAAGATGGAGTGTTAAACAAACTACAAGATGATAGTTTTGATTGATATAAGGTATTGATATCAACCGTTAGGCCTTCCGAATTATGCATGAAGAATTGTAATCGAAATGGAATATGGTTTTATGATGATATACGTATTCTTGAACTCAAAGTTGTTGTTATTTGTAAGATCATTCATGACCGTATGAACATGATATGCATGGAGACAACATATATTAACATTGAAGATTTCGTAAGTTTTATCGCGATTAGATCAGTCGACTGTCCAGGAAGAACTGTCATACATGATTAGCGTGCGGTAAAGCTTCATGGTTAGCGTGCACTATCGAGCATAAGTTAACGTACGCTACGATTGGAACGTAACGTGCGTTATGTCATCAGGCGAGTTAGTCGGCTGATCAGAGAGGACTGTCGATACATAGTTAGCGTATGCTAGGCTTCGTTGTTTACGTGCGCTAACGAGCAGGCTTAGCGCACGAGCAGGCTTAGCGCACGCTACGTAGAATACTTAGCGCACGCTAAGCAGTTCAGGGAGATTACGTTTTAAGAACTTCCGACCGTAATTTGGATTGTTAGATGTTCGTTCGACTTGAGATGAATTCTATATTATTTCTTTTGTTAAGGTTCGAGCTTAGCAACGTGATTGATCGAAGGGGACGACCTTCGAGTATTTTGATATTCGCGGAAGTTTTATTCTTGTCTTCGAACCGAGGCAAGTATTCTAATAAGAATTGTTTGTATTATGATAGTTATATTGTGATTGTATTGCGTACATGTGTTGTGATTAAATGTCCACCATGCGTTGATCCGATGGGAATCATCATGGGAATCTATAGTTGTGCGCTGGATCATTGGACAGGTAGTTCTACCATGCGTTGGTCCGACGGGATCATCATGGGAATCTATAGCTGTGTGCGCTGGATCGTTGGAATACCATCAGTATGTTGAGACTGTTGTGATGCGATAAGTGTTGTTATTTCTCGTTGGAGAAACTTATTATGATGATTGTTGATTACATCACTGTTGTATGATTATTGTACTTGTACTAACATCGTTCTACTAACCACTTCGGGAGTGAACATTTGTTTATGTTCAGGATCTAGGAGAGCGGGAAAACAACCACTGGAGCTGCATGACGACGAGGGTGCAGAGTGATGTTCCGGCCGGGTTTATTGTCTGTTGTTGGTTATTTTAATAAGTACTCGAGTACGTCATAATTTGTGATGTTTGGATTTCAGTGGTGTATTAATATTCTCCTTTTGGATATTTGTATTTTCGGTATTGAACCAGAACTGTCGTACTGTATTTTCAGTGATTTCATATTTTGGTATCTGTCATTGTCTTTTCATTTATTTAGCCTTGTAAATTCTTATGTAAAGGATTTACGGCGCTGTAATATTCCTGAATATATTGGGGGTGTTACATTGTTGTGGGCATATTGATGTCGTCATGTGAGTATGCATTTGTAGGTCTTGTGTTAGGACCATGTCCATATGTTGTATTGATCTGATATCAGATTAGACTGACGTGATTCATCCTGGTATTGCGTATCCTGAGGTATGTTCCGTATTTCCTTTTTGGTATTTTTCTTTGATGGACAATCGATTTTCATATTGATATTTGATAATGATATCCGATGGATTGAATTGGTCAGAGCTGGCATATTTCGTATCAGTGAGTTATGATATTTTGAGATCCTTGGGTATTGCTTGGAGTACAGTACATATGTTTGGGTATGAGTTTATTGTGTTGTTGAGGATGCGAGATGTGAATTTTGGTAAGGATTACTTGGGTAAAGTGTAGGTCACAAGTCGTCCAGGAACAAGTCTAGAGGGGGGGTGAATAGACTTGTTGAAACTCTTGAACTCTTTTTCACGAAGAGTGAGTTTCTTCAACTGATAGTTAAACAAATGACTTGGAGTCGTTTGTTCTTGGATATGTGCGAAAGTCAGCTGATGACGAATAGAAATTAACTTAATGAAACACTTAACAATGTATGCAGCAGTTAAGGTATGATGCAGTAAAACAGTAAATAACACAGGCAATTATAGTGGTCTCAGAGGTGGGGTAATCCTCCACTAATCCACTTTTCTCCAAACCAGTTGGAGATGAATTCACTATAATTTTCAACCAGTGATAAATATTACAGTGATTCAACCACACTACAACAGCTTCCAACCAGTGGAAATCCGTGCCGTTGTACACACACTTGACTGCCTTGCACCTCTTGATCCTCGATCCTCGGATGCTTTTACAGTCTCTTACTTCAACCAGTGAAGTACCCCGTACTCAAGATTATAGACAAGAGTGTTTGTCTTCTCCAACTTAAGAGCTTTCTTAAGTATGAACTTTTAGATCTGCTCTTTTCACGATGCTATTTGATTGCTTGAGATTGCTTGATTGCTTTGATCGCTAGAATGTATGTTCGCACCGGTGGTTGCTCAGTTTCAAATCTCTGGATATATATAGGTCAGATCTCTGAGCTTCTTCCTTGTAGCCGTTGCAAATCTTTTGAACAAATCCGTCCGTTGGAGGGAGACTTCATTGTTTAATCTTTTCTGAACGTTGCAAGGCTGGATTCCCATTATTTTATTTTATCTTCCGACCGTTGTGAGGACTTATGCATGTGAGCGCCGAATCTTTTGAATATAAAAGGATTAAAGTCTTCACGGTGGGTCAGGATGATTTATTTAAATCATATCTCTTGAGGGAATCACTCCAATTTGTCTCTTCACGTTGCATGTGAGCTTTCCGTAATATTTTGACTTTTCAACGCATGCTGTCGTGGACTTGGAGTACTTGGCTGTAGTCGAGTAGGCTGATATGCAGCTAACATCTCTGCAGATAGGTCCTCTCGGTACATTCCTTTGTTGTGACTTGTCCGATCGGGTGACTTCCCGAGGTACCTACCGCACCTGGTCAAACTTCTCTCGATAAATTTAGTTGACCGCAGCTACTCCGACCGAGTCACTGTTCCTCTCTGATGGACTAGGCTGTACTTAGTACTTAGCTGTTTTTCAGCCTAACTAATTTTGGCCTACAGAAGATACTCATTTGGTTCTTCTTTACATTTTGCCAAGTTTTATACTTAACATATTTTTGGCCTATGGAAGATACTCATTTGGTTCTTCCTTACATTTTGCCAAGTAATAAACATTTGATTTTATATTAATGACATCATCAAAATCTAACAAGTATTCCTAACAAATTCCCCCTATTTTGATGATGGCAAAACTTTAAGTAAGAAATCAAATGACCAAGTCTGCACTTAAGTGCGAGACAAAAACTGAAATCAGTCTAATATTGAGACAACTGGAAACTGTCATTCAACAAACTGTTTATAAAATTTTCTGACTTATTATTGAAATTTTACAAGAAAGTTTTAAGTACAGAAAATAAAATTACAAATAAAGGAAATAACTAAAAGATCATCTGCCTCTTCCTCTGCCTCTTCGAATAGGCTGTTTGGCAGGCTTGAATGGTTTGGCTCCGATTGGTCTTATCTTGACTGGAGCAAGACCACATTTTCTCTTCACAACAAGTGCTGCGAAGTCTTGTTCTTGCTGGGATCTGAATCTGTTCTCAAGACACACTAGCTTGATTTCCCTTTGAAGTGCTAACTCATCAAGTTCACCGTCCATACGGATTGGTGCTTCCTCTGCCCTGAATAAGGGAATCATAGGATAAGCATTTTGTTCTTTAGCGTGCTTCTTCAGAACAGCCCAAAGCTTCGGATGGATTTCTTCCATGAAGTTTATGAAAATTTCTTGTGGGGAGAGTTTGTCATCATGGAGTAGTTCCCAGATGTAATAGTCTCTGATGAATCTCTTCTTAGCAGATCCCCACATCTCAAGAGCTTCAAATGGGATGAAATCCTCAACAAACCATAGCTCCTTCCCTTCCCATTCTAGAGTAGGTTCAAAGCCGCCTCTAGTCCTTCTTCTTTTTCCTTCAGGCTGGTCAGCCTGGTCATCTCGATCTACAGCTTCCTTTCTCTTTAGACTGGAGGGTCCTTCAATCTGAGGGACATCCTGCTTCTTCTTGCTTCTTATTTCTCTCTCTTCCCCCTGAACCCTTTCTTCCCCCTTTTTGCCAGCATCAACAAGGGTAGTTAACTGCTGTTCCATTCGGCTCATCCAATCAGACATGCCAAATGGCATTCTGTTGTTGGTAGGGGGAGGAGGCTGAGGGATCTCTCTCTGTAGAAGGGTGTCTATCTTGGCATTTATTGACTGAAGGTCAGGAGTGACCTGAGTTGATAGCAGCTTTCCAATGGTATCTCTGACGATTTGCTTGATCAGCTCAGTCATGGTAGGGGATAACTGAGCTGATGGAGAGTGCTCTCCTGATCCTTCTGCAAGGGAACCACTAGACTGCAGGCTAATGTCTGCAGCTGGTAGGTCAGAGTGGGTTTTCTCCGGTCCCCGACACTGAGTCTTGACCGGCTCTGCGTCTAGGTGGTGTACGTGCAGTACCTCGATCTATCTGCAGCCTTCGTGAGTAGGCTGCGCTCGGCTCTTGTTCTGGCTCCTTGTCTCCTTCTCTCTCTTCCTCTTTCCCTTCTTCTTCCTTTTCTCCAGAGTTTTCTTTTTCTTCTTCCTCATCTTTTTCTTTTTCATTTTCTTTTTCTGCTCCTGCTTCTCCTCCATCATCATTATCATCATCATCATCATCATCATCATTCTTATCATCATCCTTCTCCTTCTTTTCTCCTTCATCATCCTCATCCTCCTTTTCTTCTTCATCTCTTTCCTGATCTACCTCCTCTCCTTCTTCTTCATCTCCTTCATCAGCCACTTCCTCTGTCTTCTCAATTTCTTCTGGCTGTTTTTCAACTGAAATATTTTCTCCTGTTTTTCTCTATTCTTCGTCTTCTTCAGCCACCAAATCAATAATTTCATTGTCTGCATTTACTTCTTCAATCCTAATCTCCTTTTCAGCTTCCTCCTCCTCCTCCTCTCCAAAAACGCCATCAAAAATACTGAGCATGATAGAATGGATAAAGTGGTCCATGTTTGTTTTAAAATGTGACATGAACCATTTATCCTGGAGGATTAAAGCCAAGTTTGATTCTTTGCAAAATTCAATCAGAACCTCCTCAGTGGCTTGGGGATATTTCCAACCACTAGTTGCAATAAAGGTTTGAAGATTTGAAAAAGGCATGGTTTTGAAATATTTCCACTCTTTAAAAATATGTACAAAAGAGTGTTTTTCTGCTTGTGGTTTAACAAGCTGAAGTTGTTCAATAGAAAGATTGAAGGTATTATTTTCTAACAGGTTAAAAGTATAGTCAGCTTCAGGAATAGAGATTATTAGACCTGCTTCCTCTTCTTCGGATATGTAGACTGGGGGTGTGATAACAGGTACAATCCGAGTTTCAGTGGTGTCTGGTGCAGGCAAGTCTTCAGGATGAACTGGTGACTGAACTGATGGGCTGGTATGGTGTTCAGACTTCTCTCCCTCACTAAACTGCAGTTTCCTTGGCCTCTTAGGAGAGGGTTCCGGTGATGACTGCAGGTTAGAGGGTCCTTCTGGGGCTGGTCCCCGTCTCTTGAATCTGATAGCAATGGGCGTTTCGTCGGACTCGTTGTCGGACTCGACTGCAGTTCCGATCTCAGCTGCAGGTCTGTCCGATTCTTCTGATAAATCGTATCTTGGATATGATCTTGAGTCCGGCAGCTCCTTCAACAACTGAGCTGCTTTCCCAGTGCCTCCGACTTTCTTCTTCTCATGGTCCATATGACCAAGCCTCTTATTTGGGTGGAAAGGATCAATGTTTCCCTTAGCCACTCCGGTCTTCTCCAAAAACCAACTAAGATGCGTTTCGAACGCCAACTTAGTCTTGAACTTCTTCTCATCGTCGAGCCACTCGACCTTGTTCACCTCGCGCACAAGTTTCCTGAAAATATAGTCCGCCCAATCGACTTCCTCTTCCTGAATCAACGCACCCAACACCATAAATTTCGATGATGACAGTTGGTCATAACTGCCCACCATCCCCATGACTATCTTGTTGGTGATGTCCAACGCAACACGGTAAATCCTTTTTAACTCATTCCTCTTGGCTGTAAACTTCAATTTTTCTGGGATATTTTCGACTTTAATCGTTTTCCAGGTTTCGACGGCTGATTGTTTGAGAGCTTCGACCGCCAAACCACGATGCTTCATCCCGAATACAGAACGAATCATCTCTCGATATATGCTGACAGGAACTCCGCCATCGTCTTTGTGAATCCGTCTTTGAATCAGATAGGCATTGCGATAGAATTCAACAACATCTTCCTTGAACAAATGTTGCGGGTTGATGTCGAGAAATGGGTAGATCCCATTCAGCTTCATTGCCCGAATCAAATTGAGCATGTCATAGTCCTCCAGGTTTGCTTCTAGTAAACCTTCAAAGTCGACAACCATGGAGAAAATGAACTGGTCCTTCACCGCCTTCAAATTCACTCCTTCGAAAGATGCCATTTCTGCAAATAGAGGATTTTTAGTGTATATTTTTGCTCTGTAAATTCTAGGGTTTCTGTAAGCGTAAAAAGTAAAGTGAAGGGTTTTCTTTCCTTATAAAGAAGATGAAAAGACGTTTGTATTAGTTTATTATATATTTGAACGGTGGTACGCCTTTTGATATTCTTTTGAATTTCAAATTTGAATCGGTGGCCTAATTTAAAATTCGACGGTTGATTCTGATTGGCCACCGTAGAGGTTGATTTAATAGGTATTTGACGCGTGTATTAAAATTGCCACTTGGCTTATAAAGATGTATATTTAAATGCTATTTCGTTAGCCAAAATAATATTATAAATGTGGCAGATAATAATTAAAAATTTAGAGGTCAGTTTAGAAAACTTAGCTGGTGTGATTCGTTGACTGTTGACCACTCTGCTACAGGTGAGTTTGACTTCTCCCCTGGTATTCTGTACAGCTAAGTTGCTTCGTCTGGCCTTCGTCTTCTCGCTTGCATCAGCTTAGGCTGATTCTGAGGGTCCGTCCTTCCTTTAACTTGCTTCAGAACTAGATTCCCAATCTAGTAATCCAAGGTCTCTGCTAAGCTCTAGGAATCTTTCTTCTGGCAAGGGTTTAGTGAAGATGTCAGCTATTTGGTAGTCTGTGCTGAATCTTTCAACTCTAACCCTTTTGTTAAGCACGTGATCTCTAATGAAATGGTGCTTAATGTCAATGTGCTTCGTCCTTGAGTGCAAAACCGGATTGTTGGTTATTGCAATAGCACTATTGTTGTCACACCAAATAGGAACTTCGTTGGCAATTATATTATAGTCCCTTAACTGTTGTCTGATCCATAGAATCTGTGCACAATGACTACTGCAACTAGGTATTCTGTAGTGGAGATAGAGTTAGAAACCTGCTTCTTGCTAAACCAGGATATCAGTCTGGTTCCTAGGAATTGACACGTTCCACTAGTGCTTTTCCTGTTGATTTTGCATCCTGTGAAATCCGCATCTGAGTATCCTGATAGCTCGAAGTTGTCATCCTTGGGATACCATAGTCCAACATTAATTGTAGACTTTAGGTATTTAATTATTCTCTTGGCTGCATCTAGGTGTGATTGCTTCGGCTTGGACTGGAATCTTGCACAAACTCCAACGGCATATGATATGCCTGGCCTGCTTGCAGTGAGGTACAGAAGAGATCCGATGAGTCCTCTGTAGTGGGTTGAGTCCACTGATATGCCTGCCTGCGGATCCGGTGAGTACTTGTGCTCATTGGAATTCTTGCGGGTTTGGCTGATTCCATTCCATATCTCTTGATAAGATCTCTGGTATACTTTGCTTGGTTGATGAAAATTCCTTTTTCCATCTGCTTAACTTGTAATCCGATAAAGAAGTTAAGCTTTCCCATCATACTCATCTCGAATTCTCCTTGCATGAGGTTGGAGAATTTCTCGCATAGTTCTGGATTGGTTGACCCGAATATGATATCATCCACATAAATCTGGACTATTAATATGTGGCCTCCGTGCTCCACTCTGAATAGGGTTTTGTCCACTTTCCCTTTGTAAAATCCATTTTTCTCAAGAAACACAGACAGTGTTTCATACCACGCTCTTGGTGCTTGCTTGAGTCCATACAGAGCCTTCAACAGCTTATAGACTTTGTCTCCTTTGACAAAACCTAGGGGTTGCTCTACATAGACTTCTTCTTCTAGGATTCCGTTCAGAAACGCACTTTTTACATCCATCTGGTAAACTTCAAAGTCCTTGAATGCAGCATATGCGAGGAATAGTCTGATGGCTTCTAATCTTGCAACAGGTGCATAAGTTTCATCAAAATCTATTCCCTCACACTGTGCATATCCTTTTGCTACGAGTCTGGCTTTATTCCTAACAACAGCTCCGTCTTCATCACTCTTGTTTTATACACCCATTTGGTGCCAATAACTTTCTTGTGATCAGGTCTGTCTGTTAGTTCCCAAAATTTGTTTCTTTCCATCTGCTCCAATTCCTCTTGCATGGCATTAATCCATGAATAATCTTCCAAGGCTTGTTCTGTAGTCTTGGGTTCAATTTGTGACATGAAACATGAGAACATCGCCATTCCTATTTGGTAGGGTTGGGTCTCGTCTTAACTCCATCGATCAACTTTCCGATAATTTCTGAATTGGGTGATCCTTGAGCCATTTGGGGATATCGTCCTCTTCGGGTTTGTTCCCCTGTTGGATTGCTCGTGGTTATCTGCATCACTGGGTTCGTCTGCCAATCGATCGGCTACCGCCTTGTCATCTGCAGTTGGTTACGATCTGCAGATGAGTCTTTGTCGGCTCATTTGGGTTTTCTTCAAAGAACTAGATCGAGATAGGTTTGGTGATCTGTCGATCTGCCGGTTGGGTCTTCATCACCGCATTGGGTCATCAGTGGTCTGCAGTGAGTCCACTATTCCGGTGTCATGTATAATGACTTCTTCAAGGGTTCTTTGACTTGAGCTTGTTCTCAATTTGCTCAAGTTGTTTCCTGTACTCAACGGTAGATTCATCAAAAACAACATGGGGTGTTTCCTCCACAACTAGGGTTCTTTTATTAAAAACTCTATATGCCTTGCTTCTTTGGGAATATCCCATAAAGAGACCGTCATCGCTTTAGCATCAAAGGCATTTAGCCGTGTTTTACCGTTGTTGTGGATGAAACACTTACAACCAAAAACATGAAAGTAAGCAACGGTAGGAGTTCTATTATTCCAAACCTCATAGGAGTTTTGCCATGTCTCCCTACTATCATACTCTGCAGGTGTGTGACAGTCAGTGTTGATCGCCTTGACCAGAACCTTTTTAGGTCTGCCTTCGCAATCATGGACCTTGCCGCTTCCTTCGTGGTTCGTTTCTTCTTTCAAGAACACCATTCTGCTGGGCGTCCTGGCAGAGAGCTCATCTTGGATCCCATTCGATCATGTCGAGTTATCGCCTTGTTGAGAAACTCTCCTCCTCTATCTGATCTGATCTTGATTATGGAGAGGGATTTCTCATTCTGGATCCTTCTCAGCAGCTCAGGTAACTTGGTCAGGGTTTCACTTTTCTTGTATAGAAAAATGATCCAAGTCTACCTTGAATAATCATCTACTATTACAAGTGCATGCTTTCGGCCGCTCAAAGTCCTTGGTTTGATAGGACCAAATAGATCCATGTGGAGTAGATCTAAGACCCTTGATGTGAGCGTTGTAGGCCGAATCGGCTTGAACGATGCCTTGGTCTCGCTTTCCTTCGACATGCATCACAGTGCTTCCTTTTGAATGCTTCATTTGGAAGTCCTCTGACCAGCTTCTGAGAGCTAATCTTGTTGATGGCTTTGAAGTTTAGGTGACATAGTCTTTTGTGCCACAGCCATCCATTCTCAGCTACTGTCTTGGATAGAAAACAGGAGTTAGGTGTTCTTGTGTTCCAATCAATCATGTAGACATCTCTTCTTCTGAATCCTTGTAGCTTTATTTCTCCAGATAAGATGTCTATCACCATACACTTCAAGATGGTGAAGACTACTAGATTCTTCTCGTCACAGAACTGGCTTATGCTCAGGAGGTTGTACTTGAGCCCTTTGACATAATGAACTTTGGATATTACAATGTTTCCTCGGTGCAGCTCTCCAAAGCCTTTTGTCTGTCCTCTAGAGCTATCTCCAAAGGTTACATCGGGACCTCTTTCTTTGATGTATTTGGTCAGCATCTTCTTGTTCCTGGTCATATGCCTCGAGCATCCAGAGTCTACAAACCATTCTTCACCTCCAAAATTTGAGCTTGAAGAGATGTGGTTGTAGTCCTTCCACCTTTTCTGCAATTAAATAAGCAGAGATTTAGGTACCCAAATTTGTGTGGGTCCTTTGGGGTTAGTTGGTTTCCTGGAGAATTGATTTCTCCTTGGATTATGGAAATTGTTATTATTATTATTATAACCCTTGTAATGTGTCTGTGGTCGAGGTCTGAATCTTCTGGTTGGATTGTATACCGGATATTCCTCAAAATTTTGATAGTGTGGGCCATTTCTAAATCTAGGCTGAGACCATTTATTAAACCTTTGTGGTCTCCACACTTGTTCATTTTGGTAATTAGGATAACCTTGAGGTTTCCATCTGCCCCTCCCATTATGAAATCTATTTTTGGGGAGTTGTTGGTAATAGTGGGCATGTTGTCTGGGCTGCTGCTTTTGCACAGGCCTTTGCCTAGTCGCTGTCTAGGTGGTATGCAGTGTAACTCGATTGCGGCTAGACATTTGACTGTTGCACTGTTTTTGAATATCGGTTTATACAGGCTCGTGATCGAGACTATTGTTTCTCCCTTGATAAACTTGGTTTCGTAACTAGAGGGAGTGTGAGAATCATATCCAAGGCCCGATTTGGTATATAATGACCTTTATAAGTACACATTCGCCCAGAGTTGAAGACGCCTTCAGGAGGTTATTTCCTGCGCTGAGTTTTATTTATACGTGCCGACTTAGTAAACTCGGCTTTGGCATGAGCAAGTGCGGTGATTTTTCTTTAAGTAAAATGTTTAGCCGATCTATCTCAATTTGTATTGACATTTGCCTGTTTTTAAAGTCAGTAGTTGTCTCAACCTTATTTAAATCTAAATTTGAGTTTTTCAAATCATTTTTCATTTTATTCTCATCTTGCAATTTGAGTCTTCTCTCTTGTCTGACTTGGTGTGCGATTTGAGTGTTTCAAAATCTTTGAATAAGCTGATTTACCGATTCATGTAGATCCATATCTTGTGACATGGGTGAGCTATTATTTGAACCGGTGGGTTTAGAAGTTACCTCTTCATCGCCTAGGTTTGCCATCGTGCAATCATACTCCTCGTCTTCATCGGAAAAGAAACCGCTTGATTCGACATGCTCCTGGTCTTCTCCGATGAGAGCTTTTCTTCTGTCTTCCTTTCTGCCCACCTCCTTCTTGGTTTCGTCCTTCTTGAGCTCGGGACAATCCATTTGGATGTGTCCTATTTTGTGACAGTTGTAGCATTCAACTTTCCAGCTTTCAGCCTTCTGGTTCCTTCTTGGATTCTCCTTGTAGTTTTTCTTATACTTGGAATAGTTCTTTCTGAAATTGTTGAACCTTTGCATTATGAAAGCCATTTCTTCCTCAAAATCTAGTGGATTTGGTGGTTTCACATCAGATAGGCTCTTAGCAGGGGACTCGGCTGCAAATGCGATTCCCTTCTCTGCAGGCTCAGTTGAGGATGAACTTGGAAGCTCAAACTCGTAAGCCTTCAGATCAGAAAACAGCTCCTGAATCTTTATCTTATTCAGGTCCTTGGATTCTCTCATGGCTATGGCCTTCATGCTCCATTCGGGATTGAGAGATCTGAGGACCTTTAGTGCCATTTCCCTGTTGCCATAGGTTTTGCCCAGGGAATTGATCTCATTGATAATTTCAGTGAACCTTGTGTCCACTTGATCTATAGATTCACCATTCTTCATTTTAAAGTTGTCAAATTTTTGGATAGCAATTGTGACTTGTTTTCCTTGATCACTCCGTTCCTTCACACATTAGAGCTAATGTGTCCCAAATTTCTTTGGCATTCTTACAGTTTTTGATCTTGACCATGGTGGATTTGTCAAGAGTTTGATATAACACATCTCTGGCCCGGTTGTCAAGATTGGCCAGCTTTCTTTCTTCGGTAGTCAGCTCCGTCCTCTTCTTAGGAATCTTTTCTGGCCTCCCAGCTGCGATCTCCTCGGCTGTGTTGTCCTTCTCAAAAATGAATGGACCGTCTTCAATGATGCACCACATGTCGTCATGAATTGAAGATAAGTGTGCCTGCATTCTTATCTTCCACAGATCATACTCGCCAACTGAAAAGACAGGGAGTCTAGAGTGCATGTGTTCCATTATAAAGTGAGAGTTAAGATATATCTAGTATAGATCTGGTTCGTGCAAAAAAAATGAACCAACCTCTCTGATACCACTTGTAGGTCACAAGTCGTCCAGGAACAAGTCTAGAGGGGGGGGGGTTAATAGACTTGTTGAAACTCTTGAACTCTTTTTCACGAAGAGTGAGTTTCTTCAGCTGATAGTTAAACAAATGACTTGGAGTCGTTTGTTCTTGGATATGTGCGGAAGTCAGCTGATGACGAATAGAAATTAACTTAATGAAACACTTAACAATGTATGCAAGCTTAAGGTATGATGCGATAAAGCAAAATAACACAGGCAATTATAGTGGTCTCAGAGGTGGGGTAATCCTCTACTAATCCACTTTTCTCCAAACCAGTTGGAGATGAATTCACTATAATTTTCAACCAGTGATAAATATTACAGTGATTCAACCACACTACAACAACTTCCAACCAGTGGAAATCCGTGCCGTTGTACACACACTTGACTGCCTTGCACCTCTTGATCCTCGATCCTCGGATGCCTTTACAGTCTCTTACTTCAACCAGTGAATTACCCCGTACTCAAGATTATAGACAAGAGTGTTTGTCTTCTCCAACTTAAGAGCTTCCTTAAGTATGAACTTTTAGATCTGCTCTTTTCACGATGCTATTTGATTGCTTGAGATTGCTTGATTGCTTTGATCGCTAGAATGTATGTTCGCACCGGTGGTTACTCAGTTTCAAATCTCTGGATATATATAGGTCAGATCTCTGAGCTTCTTCCTTGTATCCGTTGCAAATCTTTTGAACAAATACGTCCGTTGGAGGGAGACTTCATTGTTTAATCTTTTCTGAACGTTGCAAGGCTGGATTCCCATTATTTTATTTTATCTTCCGACCGTTGTGAGGACTTCTGCATGTGAGCGCCGAATCTTTTGAATATAAAAGGATTAAAGTCTTCACGGTGGGTCAGGATGATTTATTTAAATCATATCTCTTGAGGGAATCACTCCAATTTGTCTCTTCACGTTGCATGTGAGCTTTCCGTAATATTTTGACTTTTCAACGCATGCTGTCGTGGACTTGGAGTACTTGGATGTAGTCGAGTAGGCTGATATGCAGCTAACATCTCTGCAGATAGGTCCTCTCGGCTGTTCACTGTTTGTGACTTGTCTGATCAGGTGACTTCCCTGAGGTACCTCGGCTGCAGTCTGGTCAAACTTCTCTGATAAATTTAGTTGACCAGAGCTACTCTGACTGGAGTCGGCTGTTCCTCTCTGATGGACTAGGCTGTACTTAGTACTTAGCCGTTTTTCAGCCTAACTAATTTTGGCCTACAGAAGATACTCATTTGGTTCTTCTTTATATTTTGCCAAGTTTTATACTTGACATATTTTTGGCCTATGGAAGATACTCATTTGGTTCTTCCTTACATTTTGCCAAGTAATAAACATTTGATTTTATATTAATGACATCATCAAAATCTAACAAGTATTCCTAACATAAAGATTATCACGAATTGGTAAGGTTATGACGGTAAGACTACGTTGGTAATATTCTTACTTAGTATTTTCATTGGTATGTAATTATTGACGTGATGTGATCGGTTATCATTGTTGGGTATTATGGCTGACCCCGTCGTGGACTTTCTTTTTAGGTTCTTGGGATATCGAGCTTGTAGCGATCGTGAAGAGTTGAGCTTCCCGGAGGATACTGGCTAGGGCATGTATTTGTGAATTGAGTTTCCTGATCAATTGTTGTATTCCGATGCTAGAGTATTTTTAACTGTTGTCCTTCCCGCTGCGTGTGTATTTTTAAATGGCCTTTTGGTATCTGGTAACTTAGGTCACTTTGCCAATCATTTACTAAACTATTCTGTCGGTACGTGTAAGCGATAGCTTAACATATGTTTTTAAATTGTTGAGTTTTGACATTTCGGACCTTGTAGTTTCAAATGAGATTTTACGACGGTTTTGAAAACAGATTTTATATAGTCTTTGGATATTTTTAAAGATAATGTCGTCGTTAGCCTCTTGGGCGTTTGTAAATGTTTACGCAAATTTCCTTCAGCCTTGTGGGTTCCGTTCCGGGGCCCACGTCGCTGTAATATTTCCGGATGACTCTGGGGGTGTTACACTTTGACCCTCTTTTTCATCGCAAAATGCTCAATAAATGTCCAGTTAACAAAATCTGGAACTTTTGCATTGGATTCCTGCAGCTGGATGTTTCTCATCGACTAATTGACCATGGCTCCATCCTGGATCCACCCCTTTTTTTGTATTTTTACTTGTTATAATTGATTGCAAATTAAAATAAAAGTGAATTAAATAATTAAATTAAAAACATGCTGCAATTAAAAAATAAAAGAACTCCCAACAAAATATAAAACTATAATAAATCTATTTTTCCTCGTAATTTATATTTTAGTTAAATTCTAATTAATTAACAACTGGCTAACAAGTTGTAAATATAGCCCAGAATTAACCATTTACAATTAAATCTTTTTTAATTATTAAAGCCGGGACTAGAAAAAATAATTAATTAATCAAGATTATTGAATAATCGGGATGGAAAAACCGCATGCAAAAAAAATCTAATCTATAACACTAAAAATAAATAAAAACCTGTTCCGGGAATTATTATTCCCGTGATGTGTCTTACCTAATACTGATTGTAGATACATAGATGGAAGGTTCTAGATCCTTCTAGAGGTAGTAGGATCCTATTAGATGTCTTACCTTATCTAGGAATCCTATGTATGGAAGGACTCTCATTGTAATGCTTATATAAAGGCCCCTCTATCAATGTTATGAATACAATTGATTGACTC
The DNA here is from genome assembly GCA_033398695.1 of Orobanche coerulescens. NCBI lineage: Eukaryota > Viridiplantae > Streptophyta > Magnoliopsida > Lamiales > Orobanchaceae > Orobanche > Orobanche coerulescens. Next base: position 32,842,105 of record CM065804.1, read on the forward strand.
TATTTACAGTCTTTTTACTTTCTCCTGAAACACGTTATCAGCACGTACTCTACCAACAGAGCAAGAAAAATTCGACCAATTGTGAAAATCCCGAAAAAAAAAACAGAAAATCCAAAAAAAAAAAAAAATCTGCTGAAAACCCTAGCCGCCGGCTCCTTCTGCAAACCCATCCGTCAGCCATCATCCCTAGCTTCGCCGCGCAGCAACCCCCCGGACGCGACAGTCTTCCCAGAACCCAATCGTCGCCTCCTTCAACCTCACAAGCACGAACCGCAGTGCAGACTCGCCCACGCCGGTCGTCCTCACGCATCACTACCGTGAACCAGACAGATCCAGCCCGCAGCACAGCCGTGACCAGACCTAGCCGCGGTCCGCAAACCCCCCCTTCCAGACGGCACCACAGCCCGTGCCGCCCCCGATCCCATGTCTGAACCAGTTCACCGCTGCTCTGATTCCCCTCTATCAGCCCGCTGCTTCGATCCCAGCTCGTCGTCGAGCCCGTTCGCAAGTCCAGATTTCAGAACGCCCGTGCCCAACCCGCTTCTGGCTGACCCGACCCGCTGCTACCTCAGTCTGGCCCGGTTCTAGTGTTGTCCCGGCCCAGTTGCAACCTACCGAACCGACAGCCAATAAATCAGATTTTTTTACCCTCTCACCCGTGTAGCAAGAACTACAAAATTAACGGTGAAGATCTGATTCAGAGCAGTATTTCTCGATGAAACTGTACGCGAAAGAAAAAAAAACGAGAAACGAGAATTTCCGCGAGTAAATTTTCTGCACAGCGCAGTCATACCAAAATCATATTTCCTGATTCGTTAACCGTCGGATCGGTGTGAAATTTTGACAGCAACTTCCCAACACAAGTATCTGTATATTCAACGGTGGAGATCGGATTCTGAGTAATATTGATTACTGAATCTGCTGCCGAACAGAAGCAGATTTTTACGAAGAAACTTGGAGATCCGACCTCATCCAATACCGAGCTGCTGCACCGCCACGCTCGAGTCCTTTGTCGGCCGATTATCGAGCCCAGTATCCCTTTTCAGGCGTTTCTCAACTCTCTATTTTCCTAATTCATGATTCATTTATCATTAACTTGTATGTTTATGAATCTAACTATGTTTATGCTTTACGTGGCATATAGGAAAATATATTGCTCATGATGATGTGCAAAATATGGAGAGAAGCCATATTTATTATCCTGTTCAAGGATCAAATTAAATATGGAACCGAGTACCACGAAAATATGTTGCTTATATGGAGAGAAGCTCCCGTTCAAGGATCAAAGCAAATATAGAACCAAGTACCCACGTAAGACTTTATTAAAGTTCTCGTTTTCCAATTCCTCTCTTTTGGGAAATTTTTCTTTTTGGGGAATTGGGTATTTGGGTTCTTTACCTCCCATGCTACTTTGCGGTGGATGAGACTATGAGAGGTGGTATCACTCTCGTATGTCGAAGTAAACTGTGTGACGGTCCTGGGGGAGTCACGGATAATTGTTGAAAGTCGATATTTGTGGTTGTTGCATACACCACGTTTTGGGTGCGATTTGATGTCGCCGTTTTGTCGATTTTAAACCAACAATTGAAAAAAAAAATGAACATTATCAGTAACGGTAAAGTTATGACTCGTTCATGATTAGTCACGGATTTGTGACGTACAAATGGGACAAACATCGATTGCGACGGATATGTCGTGGTTAAAATTGATTTCTGACGGATTTGTCACGATGAATTGAGCGACCACCACGTTGGTCTTGACCCAATCCCATACTTGGAAAACTCCATCTTTCATCTTATTAAAATAAAATATTGTATGTGGGTGTAGTCATGCATCGTCTCCTTGCAATATGATATATGAAAAAATGTAAGAGTACTTCTCATGAATTTTAACATGTAAAGCAATGGCATATTGCGGTAAATACATAGATGGATTAAAACATGCACTGTGATCAGAGTTTAATGATCCGTGTGGTGCACAACCTATGGATAGAAATATACGGAAGTCTAGTTTCCAGAACATCTGACAGTTCGTCCATATCCTTTTTAACAAGGGAGTTATTGCTGTTTTAGTGAACAAAGGTCAAGCTGCGCGAAATTTTATTTCCAGCGATTGTGCTAATTTTTGTCCCAACCAACTTGGTTCCCATCTTGAATTTGCAAGTGGTCTTATGAAACATATTTTTCAACCTCTTTTTGGCCGAATTTGCCATAGATGATGCAGTTTTTGGTATGCGTTATACGCTAAACTATCATCTTTCAAATGTTGAAAAACAGTTTCCTTGGAGAAGCCCAATATACGCACCCTTATAAGAAGGTCGAGCGTGTGCATGGTAGTGTTACACCATGCTTGTGTCGTGATTTTGACCCTTAGGCATATAATTTTGCGATGTTATGCACTCAATATGATAGATCATTTTGATCGTATCTGGTATAAAATCTCTATGTTGTTAGAGTGTTCGCTATGCTCATATTTGTAAAATTTTGCAAGCGAAATTGAGTGCGTATTAAGCTACTTTCAAGGAACACGATATTTTTGAATTTCGATTTATAAATCCATTGTGACTATGATGAGTAGGTTATCACAATCAATGAGCGGTATGATGCTCAAGTTGTTGAATGCCGAATGGCGTTTTCTAGTCACATATGTTCCGTAACAATTGAACCATGCTATGACTCGATGACATATATGCCAAAGTGTATCACTCATAGCATCTCATTATAATTTGTGAGAAATAAAATCTTATGCATCACTTGTATTGGACATGTGAAAGGAAAAATATTCATGAGTCAATATGGTCCGGCTTGCATCGGTTTGTGTAACCAGAAGATATATTGGGACATTGACACATTTAGGCTTAAATAGTCTGGAGTTTGGACAGTTTGATGATCCATATACCACGGTATTGTCATGGACATCATTTTCTTTGAACAAAGAAACTAGTTGGAACAAAGACACCAAAGTACGTTGGTGGAGTCGTGAGCAGGGCTCATGACCGATGATGATATTTATGTCATCGGCGTCTTGCTTTCATAAGCATGTGTGATGCCAAAAACCCCCCAATGATCCTTCTTCGCCATGTTCATTGATTTAAGCCTATTCTTTGGCACGATTAGGAGATGACACCCTCCTATGCTATAGAGAATAATGTAGCGACTCGCATAAGCATGGTGCTGAGTCCTCCCATTTCACCGAGTCCTTATACATACATGATCATAAGTATTAGTCTGGGTGGCTTATGATGCTATGATGGTGTTCACAAATGGTCGTACTCAAGTAATAACATGTATATGTTATGTGGTTCCTTTGACAATGATTGATAAGTTGATGAAACCTGAGTTATGGTTGTCCAACTTGTGGACCAGTCATTGTAAAGGTCGGTTCACCCACTTTTAGACCAAGTCTTAAAGTGAAATTTTAACTAGTACTTCCTAACATCCAAGGCTACCTTCTCACAAATTTTGGTGCCATTTGGAGACTTGGAAGGAGGTGAACCAGTTAAATGAAGTCTTCACATACCACCAGCCATCCGAACGACCAGTTCGATGTCATTTCGACCGGTTTTTGACCACAAGGTTGATGGAATCCTAAACACCCGTTTATACATGGTCACGAAATTTTGAGGTGTTTGGGGCTGGTGAAGGGAGTGAACTCTTCAAGAAAGCACTAGAGGTTCGATAAAACCAACGGCCTATCATCGGTTCAATCGTTTCTTCATGATCGATCCTGGTGGTGCATGGTGGCGGTTTTGTTGGATTCTCAAGACCAGTAGCTACGGCTATGTAGCATAGGTCAACATGTCATATTCACCTATACCTACCATCATTCAAATGCTTAGTTACGAGTGTAACAATATGCATTTTGTTAACTGAATTGTGTTAACACTGAAAACCTTTATCGTCCACATGTTCATGTGCCAAAGTGCGTCACCACAACGCATTATGATGGGTTATAAATGATGAATATGACATGCGCTTTCACTCATAGTCCGCTTAAAATATACCTTGGCAGACGATCTCGTAAGTCACTTTGATGAGCCAGTCTTCCCGTCGTTAGGGGGAGATGCGAACGATCATGTTCGAGTAGAACGACTTGGAATTGTCGTAGTTTGTCCCTACTGTGCCTCACCAAGTCCCCTAAAGTGACGAGATTAAATATATGCTGCAAACATGTCTGCAAGGATTGTGTCCGGTCATGGACGTTCGTCACCTATAAATGGTGATATGGTAACACCACAAATTGTGGTAGATGGTGTTACTAGGCCGTGGATCTCATAGAGTATTGGGATGCCACTTGGTTCGATAAATACTCTCGCTAAGAATGTATGCGAGATTGGTACATGAAACTTGATCATATGATCAAATGAACTCATCCGGCTCATGTGATTCTGGATTATAGTCATTATTGGGGGACGCCTCAATGAATGCCAATCCATAAAGAGTACTCTATGAATAAAGCCGGTACATGAGGACGTGGAATGTGAGTTTAATCGAACCATACTTCGTTGAAAATCTACAACGTTGTAGCCTTGGCCTAAAATGGAAACATATGCGACTCCAGTATAAACAAAGTGATAGCCCTTTGTTGAAGTGGTACCGACACTCCAAAGATAAGATCTATCCGTATACTTTGTTAAAGCGAGTGGGATAAGGAGTTAAACTCACCTCATGGCACGAGGTTTCTCATGAACGCACTGGAATCGACTACGATGACATGAAACTTAGTTGTGCTATCGTAATGGATGTTATAGCATCCACTATCTTTTCAGTTAGATAGTTTCCCAAAAACTGACGTGCAGCTTGTGGTTAAATCTTATCTTAGTGGGGAACTAAGTTAAGTGATGAAAGGATCTCGTGGTGGATCAGACTCAAATCAAGTGGCTCCTGACCACGGAGCGCGTCGACAAGTGATTGTCGGGAATGCATACTAAGTATATACTTGATTTGGAAGAGATATGAAGCTTTTGCGTGTAAAACTAAGGGTTTATAGTGATGTACTCTTGTGAGACTAAGAGATTCTGCTAAATCCAAAGTTAAGAATGAAATGATCTTGGGGACACTTGATGATGCGTATTCATCAATCGGTTTAAGGCAATCTAAGGGACGGTTTCCCTAAGAGACGATAAAGTAATGCCTATATGATTCCCAATGATTAGTCGAAGTCATCATAAGGCTTGGCTCACTTAAGTGATGATGCAGTCTTAAGAGAAAAGTACGGTATTATGTACTCATGTTTGACTCGATGTACTCATTCGTAATAATTCGGTAAAGCCACTGTGATGATGGCCTAGGATGCGCTCACGCAATGTCTGTGATTGACAAGAAGCTTGAAGCTCGCTCTATCTCGATAAAAAGGACACTTGAAAACCGATACCCGAATCTGCCTAGAATGTGTTGGTCTATCTCCCATATGACCTACAAGGCAGCTCACTTGTTGGAAATTGGTGAAATTGGTGCCATTGGAAAGGTTTGTATCTACTTTCCAAGGAAACCAACCATTTGATCACATCCATCATGTTGAGTGACATATGACTATTGTTGCAAAGTAGGACAGGATATGTCCGGTAATTTGCTGAGTCAACTTCGATAGAGCTTTGTGATCTACTCAGGTCGATCTAGGTTACGTACTGTATGTGAATGAAAAGCTATGGGTGTCTAGTTTTCATAAGTTCTTACAGTTTCGTTGATACCTATTGAATCGAAGAAGTTATGACTGATTTAGTGCATGGAGGTCAAGACTTTGGGAAACTTGATAAGTCTTTAGTAACTCTGCACTTTGGATGTGTCGCGCTCTTTTTGTCCTTAAACCAAGGTTTGTTTTTCCATTGGGTTTTCACTTGGTAAGGTTTTTAACGAGGCGACCTATGAGAACATCCATACAATGATGCGTTGTACTTCTGTTCAACTTAGACCAAGAGGTATTTTTCCTACTGGGTTTTTCCTTGGTATAGTTGTGAGGGCAACTTGGCATCTGACTCTTATGATTTGAGGTATTCATCAGGGGGAGTCGTTATGTATATATCAGGGGGAGTATACATGACATGTTATATTGGTGCGTTGCAATCTTTTCCTCATCAAGCCTTTATTTTTCCCATGGGGTTTTGTTTTGGCTTGGAATAGGTTTTTACGAAGGCAACATCTTTTGCACCATTGTTGTATTAGTGCTCGACACAGGGGGAGTGTTCCGAGAATTATTATTCCCGTGATGTGTCTTACCTAATACTGATTGTAGATACATAGATGGAAGGTTCTAGATCCTTCTAGAGGTAGTAGGATCCTATTAGATGTCTTACCTTATCTAGGAATCCTATGTATGGAAGGACTCTCATTGTAATGCCTATATAAAGGCCCCTCTATCAATGTTATGAATACAATTGATTGACTCTATTTACAGTCTTTTTACTTTCTCCTGAAACAAAACCATCTTTTCCTATACTGCTATATTAAACAAAATATGGTATGTAACCAAAAAAAATAAGTTGTAACCAAAAGAAAGCAAATATATATACTGCTACAGCTAGCTAGACAAAAATCGATGCTAACTACTATACTAAACAAAAGAAAGCAAAAATGACCGAAACAAGAAAAAATAAAAAGATACTTACTTCGACGACGACGGCAATCTGCTTGGACGGAGTTGGTGGCGGCGATCTACTTGGACAGACAGAGACGGCGGCGGCGATCAGCTTGGAGTTGAGCAGCGGAACGGCGATCGGGTATGTTTTCTTTTTTGGACAGAAACGGCGCACAGGAAGGATTGAGGTATGTTGTCATTTTTGTAGCGATCTACTTCGAATTTTAAGTTTTTTGCAGGGTTGGGTTTGGGCTTTATAGTAATAATTAGGGTTGGGTTTTATAGTTATATTATTATTACTTATTTTTGTTTTACGAAATTAAAAAAAATGAACTTAGCGGCCGCTACGACCGCTATTGCGACTGCACAATAATGCAGAAAGCGGTGGTTCGCGGCCGCTACCCTAATCGCCTCTGCGACTAACATGGAATAGCGACGGGCGCCCGAGTCGCTACGCTTACCGCTATAGCGTCCGCTACGACCGCTATTGACTACTATGGTTTCAAGCTCCGGTGGTCAATTCGGACCGTGAAACCCCGCCCCATTAGGTACTATCACTAATAAAGCACGGAACACGTGCCATCAACTCCTTTTCATAAATGGACTTGGCTGCATTTCGCTCCGATAGTGCGTGCTAAAATAGGTGATGGGTCTACCATACTGCATCAAAATCGCCAAAGGCCCGTCTGAAGCATCACACTCAATACAAAAGGGAACTGAAAAGTCGGGCATGGCCAAAACAAAGATGATGTGATGGCCTACTAAAGTGTTTCGAATGCCGACTTGATGCGACCCCCACACGACACGCTATGGTAACCGACACCGCTAGATGAATTCGTTCCCAGGATGTTTCCAAAATAAGCAAAATGGGGCTTTACTTCCAAACCTCTACGTGACACGCCGTAGCAACTCGGAAGGGGTGGAATATAAATACTAACAAGATTGCACTTGATAAGTATATAAATCACACAAGGGATGTTTTGGAGACACACTCAACAAAACAAGAAAGCACTCACAAAGGTTTGTTAATACAAACACTCTCAAATTCATAAAATCTTTGGTGTCCTCTTACAATGAAACTTCAAGGCTATTTATAGCCAAAATCTTACACCTAACTCTAGTGTGAACAAGGAAACAACTAGAAACCTACAAAATAGAAAAATCAACATTCAAAGATCCTAAAATCTGATACAAAGTCAGTCAACATATGTTTAGGTGACAAAATATCAAAGACCAAGATTTTAAGGTGTGAAAACAAGGACAACAAGTCACCATAAATCCGATGCTGTCTGTTTTATCATTTCTGAGCTCCAATGTCTCCGAATTTGGTCCTATGGTCTGAACAATATTTGTAGCTCTCTTTCTTAGCTTTCCATAGACACCTGAATCACCTGAATCGGATTTCGGACGAGTAAGTTATGGCTAAAATACGAGACTGCTGCGTGTCAGTCTTACGCAGGAATTTGATCCTTGTTTGTTTGATCGTCTTTTCCGATCGTCTTCGACATTAATATTACGACTCGATTATATACAACTCAAAATATAAAAATACAACTCAAGAAATACAATTCAAATTAAAATACACCAAGATAAAGTAAACGAAAAACTTATTGTTCGACAACTTCGACACTACTCACGAATTTGTTGTCTTTGATAACATAGTTATTTTTAAACATATCAATGATGAGTGTCGATAAATTATTTTTGAACTTCTTTGATCGAGACCTCGTTATTGGTCCGGTCGGCATGCTCAAGTCCTCATCCGGTTCTTCATAATATCTTGATTCACATCATTCCCCGTTCCTCAAAAGGATTCGTCCTCGAATCAAATTTCAAAAGGACTTAAGTCGGCAACATTGAAAGTAGTGGAAACATTATACTCACCTGTAGATCTACTTTATAGGCATTGTCGTTAATCCGCTCTAAGATCTCGAACGGTCCATCTCCCCTTGGCATTAGCTTGGATTTTCTTTGAATGGGAAATCGTTCTTTCCTCAAATGAACCCAAACCCAATCACTGGTTCAAAGAGTACTTGTTTGCGTCCCTTGTTCTTCATTCTTGCATTGTGTTCGTTGCGCTTCTCAATTTGTTCACGAACTTTGGCATGTAATTGCTTCACCATCTCTCCTTGTTCTTGCCATCAAGGTTACTCCTGTCATCTATTGGAATAGGCAACAAGTCTAAAGGAGTTATTGGATTAAAACCATACACGATTTCAAATGGCGAAAATGTCGTAGTAGAATGTACGGTTCGATTATAGGCAAACTCGATAAATGGTAAAGATGTTTCCCAATTTTTCAAATTTTTGTTAACAATAGTTCGCAACAATTGACCAAGCGTTCGGTTAACAACCTCGGTTTGACCATCCGTTTGGGGATGACATGTTGTAGAATAAAGCAATTTCGTCCCCAATTTTGCCCATAAGACTCTCCAAAAATGACTCAAAAATTTGGTATCTCTATCGGATACGATGCTTTTGGGCATACCATGCAAACGAACAATTTCTTTGAAAAATAGATTAGCAATATGTGTGGCGTCGTCCGTTTTATGACATGCAATGAAGTGTGCCATTTTGCTAAATCTATCAACTACAACAAAAATGGAGTCACAACCGGATTTCGCCTGGTAATCCTAATACAAAGTCCATAGAAAGATCAACCCAAGGTTCGGAAGGTACCGGAAGTGGCATATACAAACCATGCGGCAACACTCGTGATTTTGCTTTCCTACAAACAATGCATGAATTTACAACTCTAAAAACATCATGTTTCATTTTTGGCCAAAAGAAATGTTCATGCAATATTTCGTAAGTTTTAGCAATCCCAAAATGTCCCATTAGACCTCCACTATGTGCTTCTCTTACCAATAATTCCGGGTTGAACAAAAAGGAATGCAAAGTTTATTTTCACGGAACAAGAATCCATTATCCCGATAAAATTTTTCTACTCCTTTTTTTTCGCAAGCGACATAAATATCGTGGAAATCTTTATCCCCCTCATATGCTTCTTTCAATAAATCAAATCCCAAAAGTTTACAAGAAAGTGTATTGAGTAATACATACCTTCTTGACAAAGCGTCGGCGACAATGTTTTCCTTACCTTGTTTGTATTTGATGATGTAAGGAAAGGATTCAATTTCCTCTAACCACTTGGCATGTCTCTTGCTCAATTTACCCTGTCCTTTGAGATGCTTTAAGGATTCATGATCGGTATGAATCACGAACTCCTTAGGCCATAGGTAGTGTTGCCACGTACGTAGGGCTCGAACCAAAGCATACAATTCCTTGTCATAGGTCGGGTAATTCAATGTAGCTCCTCCAAGTTTCTCACTAAAATAGGCTATCGGCCTTTTTCCCTGCATTAATACTGCTCCTATTCCTACTCCTGAAGCATCACACTCAATTTCAAAAGTGTTAGAAAAATCAGGTAATGCTAAGACAGGTGCGGTGCACAATTTATCTTTCAGTGTTAAATGCTCTTTCTTGTTCATTTCCCCAATTAAACTTAGCATGTTTCTTGACAAGTTCGTTTAATGGGGCTGCAATTGTGCTAAAATCTTTTACGAAGCGTCGGTAAAACCCTGCTAGGCCATGGAAACTTCTTACCTCGGATGCGTTCGTCGGTCTAGGCCATTCTCGGATAGCTTTAACCTTTTCTTCATCAACTTTTATGCCGTCAGCACTAACGACATATCCAAGAAAAATAACTTCATTCATGCAAAAAGTACATTTCTTAAGACTAGCATATAATTGTTCCCTTCTCAAGGTAATTAAAGCTAATCTTAAATGTTCAACATGTTCTTCAACATTTTTGCTGTAAATGAGTATATCATCAAAGTATACAACAACGAATTTTCCGATGTATGCACGTAAAACATGATTCATTAATCTCATAAAAGTACTTGGTGCGTTCGTTAGTCCAAAGGGCATTACCAACCATTCGTATAATCCGTATTTAGTTTTGAAAGCCGTTTTCCATTCATCTCCTTCTTTCATACGAATTTGGTGATATCCTTTCATTAGGTCAATTTTAGTGAAAACACATGAACCATGTAATTCATCTAACATATCATCTAACCTTGGAATAGGGTGTCGATACTTAACCGTGATATTGTTTACCGCTCGGCAATCGGTGCACATTCTCCACGTTCCATCTTTCTTTGGCACGACGATCACAGGAACGGCACAAGGACTTAGACTCTCCCGGATATACCCAAGACTTAACAACTCCTCGACTTGTCTTTGGATTTCATTGGTCTCTTCGGGGTTGTGTCGGTATGCCGGTCTATTTGGAATGACCGCTCCAGGCACAAAGTCTATTTGATGTTCAATCCCTCGGATTGGTGGCAACCCTGCAGGTAGTTCTTCAGGAAAAACATCAAAAAATTCCTGCAATAAAGATTCAATAGAACTCGGAATTATCCGGTTCCCGGGGTTAGTAGTAGCGCAAACTTTTCGGAAAATAATCAAGTATATGGGTGCATTTTCCTTGATATCTTCTTCAAGTTCCTTTGCACTTACAAGCATGCATTTTCTCAAATTTTCTTTTTCTTTCTTTTTTCATTTTTTCATTTTTTCATTTTTCTCATTTTTTCATTTTTTCATTTTTCTTGCTTTTTCATTTTTTCATTTTCTCGCTTTTTTCATTTTTTTCATTTTTCTCGCTTTTTTCATTTTTTTTCATTTTTCTTTTCCTTTTCTTTTCTCGATTTTCCTTCAACTTCCTTTTCAAGACGAAGTTGATCTTCTTGTATTTGTACCTTAGTCATGGGAGCTAAGGTAATTTTCTTCCGTCCTTCTCGAATGAGTAACGATTTTCCTTCCGCTCAAAGTAGCATCTCGATCAAAATGCCATGGTCTTCCCAACAAGATATGGCAAGCATGCATCGGAACGACATCACATAGGATTTCGTCTTGATACCTTCCGATGGTGAGAGCCACTAGTACCTGTTTATTAACTCGAACTTCCCCACAATCATTTAGCCAATGTAAACGATACGGTTTAGGGTGTCTTCTTGTTGGAAGATCGAGTTCTTCCACTAGCATAGCGCTAATGACATTAGTGCAACTCCGTTTATCTATTATCACACTACAATTTTTATTTTTAATAAAACAACGTGTGTGAAATAGATTTTCTCTTTGTTCGTTAACTTCCTCCTCTTTTGCTTGAGAACTTAACACCCTCCGAACAACAAGTGCGGGTGCATACTCATACGTCTCATCATCACTCTCCACCTCTCTTGTCTCTTCTTCTTCTTCTTCTTTTTCGCTTTCCGTTTCAATCTCCCCATCCCGAAGTACCATCACCCGTTTGTTGGTGCATTCGGATGCTATATGTCCACTACACAGGCACTTATAGCATTGGATGTCCCGGTTTCTCCTTTGGGTGCTTTCGACGGGTTTAGGTTTCCCATCAAATTTTGGTTTGCTAGTACTCCCAACTTCAAACTTTCCTTTCAAGACACTCCCTTCTCTTTTATCAAAATTTTTAAATTTGTCTGAACTTACTTGAGATTGTTGTTTCCAAGGGGTAGAGTATCCCGTGGAATAGTTGTTATTGCTCCTCTTCGTAAGCTCCGCTCGATTTTTACCGCCGCATATACCATGTCCTCGAATTCAACAAAGTGTTGTTTGTCAACTTCTTTAGCTATATCGGCTCTCATCCGTGTAAAAACCGCGCCATGGTGGCCTCTCTCGATTCCCGAACATTGGCGGATCATCAACATCTCCATTTCCTTTCGAAAATCTTCAATGTTTCTCGAGCCTTGTTTTAAAGTTTGTAAGCGAGAAAATAGTTCCTTAAGATAGTAATTAGGAACAAATCTTTTCGCATAACAACCTTCAATTCTTCCCAACCACTAACCGGTCTATCCGACTCCTCCTTCTCTCGTCACAAGTTGGTCCCACCAAATGCTTGCATATTCTCGAAAATTCGGTTATTGCTAACCTCATTTTCTTCTCATCTAATAGTTGTGGCAATCGTAAATGGTCTCCAACTTCCTTTCCCAATCGAGATATGTGTCTGATCACTTCTCCCTTGAAAGATGGGATTTTCATTTGATGTTTCCCATATTCCGATCCTCCTCGTTTCGGACATATCTTCCTCGTCTTCCTTCATACTCTCTCCTTCCTCCTCGTCCTTCTCGCCCTCCTCGATGTACAAACCTCGGAGTTTCCTCCTCGGAATTCATCGAATCTTCATCATCATAGCCTCCAAATCGAATGGGTTCCGGTCCCCTTCGTACGGGCTCCTCTTCTCTACCCTTCGTGAGAGTAGCAATTGTTTCCTCTTGTTTATCTAGTCTTCCGACTATTTGAGCAAGTTGTTGTACAATATTTTGAAGGATAAGATTTTGCTCGTTTCCTTCGGTTCCAGACATTTTTTTTTTCTTTTTTTTTTTTTTTTTTTTTTTTTTTTTCTTTTTTTTTTTTTTTTTTTTTTTCTTTTTTTTTTTTTTTTTTTTTTTTTTTTTTTTTTTTTTTTTTTTTTTTCTCCTTTTTTTTCTATAAGAAAATTTCCTCACAAGATCCTCACGTGTATCGCTCGATCGCTCACACTCGCGTATCTCTCGTTTGGCTTTTTCTTAATTCCTCACAATTTTTTTTTTTTGCCTTTTTCCACACAACTTACAAGGTGATTTTTGGTGATTCAAATCAAGTTTCTTCTTGAAAGAACTCAAATCCCACGATCCCCCCAACGATTGCGAATGACGATAAGATAAAAAAAATGGAAAGATGGGAGCAAAAGATTTTGGAATAGTATAGAATATGGAGCGGGAAAAGTATGATAATTGTTTGATAAGATCGATCAAAATTCGTTCTTCTCTTCTTCCTTGATAATTTTTTTCTTCTTCTTTTTTTTTTTTTTTTTTTTTGGTAATGAAATGAATGGATTGATATTTGATATTCGATCCGCAAGCTTAAAATCACCAGACGCCCGAAGGCTAAGGAACAAGTTCTTCCCCTGGCCTCGGCTTGAAGAGTTATCAAAAACAATCAAAACCTTCACGACTTATAATTTTTTTTTTTTTTTTTTTTAGTAATGAAATGAATGGATTGATATTTGATATTCGATCCGCAAGCTTAAAATCACCAGACGCCCGAAGGCTAAGGAACAAGTTCTTCCCCTGGCCACGGCTTGAAGAGTTATCAAAACAATCAAAACCTTCACAACTATATATTTTTTCTTTTATTTTTTTTTTTTTTGTGTGAAGAAGATGGAAGATTTAGAAGATAAAGGAAATAATAGGATGATAAGATAGGAAGATTATGGTAATGAAGGAAAATAGATGATACCACTTAGTTTTGGAATAACCGAGCTCCGAAGCCAGTGATGCGACCCCCACACGACACGCTATGGTAGCCGACACCGCTAGATGAATTCGTTCCCGGGATGTTTCCAAAATAAGCAAAATGGGGCTTTACTTCCAAACCTCTACGTGACACGCCGTAGCAACTCGGAAGGGTGGAATATAAATACTAACAAGATTGCACTTGATAAGTATATAAATCACACAAGGGATGTTTGGAGACACACTCAACAAAACAAGAAAGCACTCACAAAGGTTTGTTAATACAAACACTCTCAAATTCATAAAATCTTTGGTGTCCTCTTACAACGAAACTTCAAGGCTATTTATACCAAAATCTTACACCTAACTCTAGTGTGAACAAGGAAACAACTAGAAACCTACAAAATAGAAAAATCAACATTCAAAGATCCTAAAATCTGATACAAAGTCAGTCAACATATGTTTAGGTGACAAAATATCAAAGACCAAGATTTTAAGGTGTGAAAACAAGGACAATGACAAGTCACCATAAATCCGATGCTGTCTGTTTTATCATTTCTGAGCTCCAATGTCTCGAATTTGGTCCTATGGTCTGAACAATATTTGTAGCTCTCTTTCTTAGCTTTCCATAGACACTGAATCACCTGAATCGGATTTGGACGAGTAAGTTATGGCCAAAATACGAGGCTGCTGCGTGTCGATCTTACGCGCGAATTTGATCCTTGTTTGTTTGATCGTCTTTTCCGATCGTCTTCGACATTAATATTACACGACTCGATTATATACAACTCAAAATATAAAAATACAACTCAAGAAATACAATTCAAATTAAAATACACCAAGATAAAGTAAACGAAAAACTTATTGTTCGACAACTTCGACACTACTCACGAATTTGTTGTCTTTGATAACATAGTTATTTTTAAACATATCAATGATGAGTGTCGATAAATTATTTTTGAACTTCTTTGATCGAGACCTCGTTATTGGTCCAGTCGGCATGCTCAAGTCCTCATCCGGGTTCTTCATAATATCTTGATTCACATCACGACTGCACCTCAAGCGTCCACTTAAATGGTGCTGCCTCCTTCCGGGGTAGCAAAATGAGGGGTTGGGCGATTTTCACATAATCGCGAATAAAGCGCCTATACTAACCCGTGAGTCCCAAGAACCCCTTTATCGTCCGGGAAACTAGCCACTGCAGTACTGCCAGAACCTTCATTGGATCCATCCCGACTCCATCCTCCGAAACCACATGATCTAAATACTCAATCGAGAGTTGGGCCCACGTCACTTCGTCGGATTGATCTCAAAGGAAGCAGATGACAACAACCGTAAAACCACTTGCAAGTGCCTCAAATGAGTCTGTCTATCAGAGCTGTATATCAAAATATTGTCAAAAAAAAAGACGATCTGGCAAAGACAGGGGTGTAAGAGGTCAATTTAGGGCTGAAATTCAAACAAAGCTACTCGATACTCGATTCGAGTTGGATTGGTAAAGAGCTTGTTTAGGCTCAATCCGTTAATATAATGAACCAAGCTTGGGCATAATTTTTTGTTTGATAAAATGTAAAGCTTGGCTCGAGCTCGGCTCGATTTGAATAAAAATTATAAAATACATATAAAAAAATCAAACTACTCGAGCTCAATTCGTGTTCGGCTTGAGAAAAGCTCGTTCAAGCTCGGTTCGATTACTAATCAAATCAAACTCAAACATAATGTTTAAAGCTCGATAAAATTTCAAACAAGTTTGAACATGCATACGTTCGGTCTGTTTGGATTGGTTTACATCCCAACAGGCCATTCACGGCAAACCGAGAGGTGGATGGGGTATTGCATAGACCGAACGACATGAAGAGCCATTCATTGGCTAGGCAGTAACAATTAGGGGTATTCAAAACCGGATATCTGGAATTTCGGTATCCGAAAATTCGGATAGTAGATTTTGATATCCGATATCCGTATCCGAAATTTCGGATATCCTTATATTCGAAAAAAATATTCGGATTCGGATATCGGATATACGAATATCCGAAAAAAATTCGGATATAGATATCGAATATCCGAATATCCGAAAAACTTATATTATTTAAAATATAAAAAAAATAAGATTTTTAGGATTTTTCTGATATTTCGGATATCCGAATATCCGATTTTTCTGAAAAGTACTATCCGATATCCGAATCTGAAATTCGCCGAAACTTCGGATATCCGAATTTTCGGATATCCGTAACTTCGAATTTTCGGATATTTCAGATCAAATATCAGATATCGGATATTTTTGAACACCTCGATGAACAATATCCTGGTAGGGGGCTTGTCGCATGCGGAAATTTGCCTAACCAGGCTTGAATATCAACTGGCAAAGTGGGTGATGACGTGCTGACGTGAGACAATTCCATTAGCCACATAATATATTGCTGGTCCCATCCCATCTGCCAATTTCAATGAAGCAGCCGATGAAATTTGGCAAAGAACAAGACCCAGTTCCCCCTTCAAAGTCGCCTCCTGGCCCGCATACTCAAACTTCATAGTCATCTTGGCCCAATTGGCATTGTCCCCAAGGGTCGATAGCCAGGTAATGCCCAGAATCGAGTTGACTCCACCAATCAAAAATGCATACACCTCAATTGGAAAAAGAGTGCCTCCTAGGTGTAACCTAAGTAGAACGGAGACGAGAACGAAAAATGGGACGACAATGGGAACGAAAAATGGCAAAAATCAAAATTTCAAAAAACAGGTACTACATGAATAAGGGAAAAAAGCTCCTAAATTTGAATCCCAATCCATACATAATTCCAAAGTCACTATTATAACATCATAAGAAAATTTAACTAAAAATTCAAAATCTTAAAAGAACAATAAAATCAAGCAACACATTTTCACGCACACAAAAAAGAATTAAAGAATTTCAGAAATTATTAAATTAACATTCTAAATACACAAAATCACAAACAATCCGATTTTAAATACACAATCACTAAACACAATTATATATAATATATTACAAGACAAAACAACTACAATTATCAATTTCAGAAATCAGATCTCAAGAAAGAAGGATGGCCAATAAATGCCAAGTAATAACCCATTAAAGAAAAAGAAAGAAAAAGACAATTGCAAATTTGCGGAAGCGTAAATTAAATTGCAAAAATTAAATGAAGCCTGGATTTATAGAGGTTCGGCTATAAACGAGCCTACGTCCTCTCTCGGTATCTTTTTCTATAGGTTCAAGATAAAAACCTTTGCACCTCTCTTCTACGGGTCGAGGGATAACCGTTACAATCACATCTTCTATTGATCCGTGATAAACCACTCGTACTTGCCTTTGTGTCGGTCTAGGTTAAACCGTTTTCCTTTTCTATTGGACAAGGAATCAACCACTTTAGCTTTCTATGGGTACTAGATAAACCTCACTAAGATAGCGATTGCGATTCTAATAATGCCGGATCCTTGATCCTAATAACACCGAATCCAATCGTATCTTTTCTTTTACCTCTCGTGTATGATGTTGAATGTATAAAAACTCAAACTAACAATATAAGCTCAATATCACAACAACAATAATATCAATATGAATATCTGATCAATGAGATGTTTGCTTGAAGTTGTTGTCTGGAATAATACCAAAGGAATGGTATTTATAGCCTTCATCACCCAAACTAGCCGTTAGCTCTTCAGACTGCATTACATACGCTATCTTCACTGTATTACATACGTAAGCTCATTTATGTACGCTAATCCACCCATGTTACGTACGTTAGCTTCTCCCAGATTTAGTCCAGTAACATTCATTTCTTGTGTTACGTACGTTAGCCATGTATCCATTACGTACGTATAGGATACATCATTGCTGACGTCATATATCCGTTGCCGCCTTTTTGACTTTGATTCTTCCCAACGTTCATCTGGTTTGAACTCCATTACGTACGCTATCTAACTCTTCTTACATACGCTAAGCTGCTTCAATTACGTACGTTAAACATCACATGTTACGTACGTTAGTCTTATGTTTTTCCAGTTTTTTGCACTTCGTTTCCTTCGATGATTTCCTTCTTCTTTTTGTCGTTTTGTTTTGTGTAACAACTTTAATCATCAAAACATTTTTAATACATCTATGGAACAAAATATTCCAACAATCTCCCGTCGTCCCGCCGATCGTCACCCTAGTCGTCGTCCCGTCGATCGTCACCCGGCCTCGTCCACCGACGTCACCAGCCCTCTAATCCCCGCTCGGCTTCGTCCGCCCAGATGAGCCATACCCCACCGCCCGGCGCCCGGTCCCATCGCCCGCCGCCCTGACGCCCTTCGCTTGTCGCTTGCCCGGCCATGGTAACCCTTTTCCTTATTTTTTTTTATTTTATTTGTTGAATTTATTGTATTTGTTTGATGAATTTGTTTAGATTATGTGATGAATTAGATAAATTGTTTAATGAGTTGTGATGCAATATTTGATGAATTTAGTATTTTCAATATTTTGTGTTTAATGATTTGTGAATTTGATGAATTTGTTTAGATTATTTGATGAATTAGGAAAATTGTGTAATGAGTTTTGATGAAATATTTGATGAATTTGTTTGAGGAGAAAGGAATTTTATAGCCGGCGTTAATCGAAATATTAACGTGGTATGGCATTGATAATTACTGTTGTGTTGAGTTGTGAATTTGATTTATTTGTTTAGATTATGGATAGAATAAAGAAAGCGTTGGGGAAGAAGTCGACAAAGTCGACCACTCCCGATTCGGGAGGAGTTCGGCAGCCTCTAGTAAGGCGGATCCCGCTACACTATACATATCTCAGAGCAGTGTTCGTGCCCGCCAGATACTAGAAGCTACCGGCATGAACGCTGACGATTTTTTAGGGCGACAGATGAGCCCGCTGCACTAGCGCGGCGTTTGTCCTTTCAGACACCACGGTCGACCCCCTCGCAGCCGGAGATTCGTATGCCTCCCATACACCGACCCACGTGTAGCCCTCACACATCAGGAGATGTACGGAGTTCCTCGTCCGCGGTGCCCCAGGGTCCGCCGCCGACTCTATTCATGCCTCCGATGGTTCCGACTATTCCAGAGGTCGATGAGACGGGAGTCCGAGTTCCCGTTCGATTGATTAGCCCTGACGAGGCGTACGTCTACGAGTCTTGGCCAGACAACATGTTTTGGCGGAGTTGTCGGGTTTCGAAGACGAAACTGTACGATGAGATAGAGAGGGAGAAGGAGAAGGGGAAAAATGTAGTCGAGGAGGAGAAGAAAAAGAAGAAGACTCGTGGCCCAGCAAAGGGTCTGGCGCTCGACTCGTACGTAAGTAAGCATGGACATTATGAGATTCCTCTAGACAGACACGGCCGGCCGATGATTTCTTCGGACGCTGCGGTGTCATATAGCCGTAATGTAGGCTTTGTCATTCGGGATAGAGTCCCCGTTTTGTGGCCCGATTGGGGGGACGTGCCGCAGTGCGTGAAGGATGCTTTGAACAATGCTATGTCGGTAAGTTAATAAATATTTAATAAGTGTTTTTCAATCAACACGTAGTTCTTGAAAATGCAATATGTGATGTTTTTAAATTATTGCGTATTTATCTGTTCATAGGTGTGGTTTGTCATTCCCGACTCTCTACTACGTACTTGGTGTGACGAGGTGCAATCTACCAAGTAAGTCATTTTAATTTATTTTGTATCTACATTGTTTGCGTAATTTTTTTTCTTACGAATGATATATGTTGTTGAACGTGTGTTGTAGGTACAAATCTTGGAAAAATGAGATACACGTGTTCTGGACAGCCTGGGCTGATACCCAAGAGGCTACCCCGGAAGAATTCAAGTTCCGGGAGTACGAGTGGAAGTGGCTACGCGCCCATTTTCGCGACCCAGAGTTCATGGTATGACTAAAATACCCTCATTTCATTCTTTCTCTTTCAGTTTTTATTTTTTTGAATTCTAAATATAAACTCGATTTTTTTAAATTAATGTTTCAAAATTTAAAAAATACTTGAAGTTCTGATTTTTTTAAATTAGAAAAAATAGGAACTTCAGGTATTTCTTTTAAATTCTGGAATATTATTAATATTAAAAAATTGGAATTTTTTATTCAAAAGTGGAAATAAATTGTTTTAATAAAAATAAAAACTAGAATATTATTTTTTTTTGAATTCTAAATATAAATTCGATTCTAAATAATATTTTTTTGAAGGCGATTAGCTTGACCAACACGACCAATCGTGCTGGTCTGACTGACCATCACAGTCTGGATTCCCGGTCGTTAGCCAGAGTTGCGCACGAGGCCATTTCTTCTGATTCGTTGGACGCATTTGCCTACGTGACTTAGAAAGCATTTCCGAACCATCCCGAAGAGCATGTAAGTCTTTTTTTATTTTATTTTGGTAATAAAAAAAATGCTTTTGTATCATACTTTTATTGATATTGAAATATTTATTTTTATATTAACTTAGGAGCGTGTGCGGGAGGAGTCTCAGAGGATGCTTGCTGAGATTGCTCGGGAGCAGATCCGGACTTAGCGAGACCGACCTCGATTACGCCATTATCGATGATCGATCAGGCCGATCCTTATGTTCGCGCTAGGGTGTGGGGTACCGTCTACCCTCCCAGAGGTAGTCGGTACCGCACTAAGATGATGGGAGCCGAGGGTCACCATGTATTGAAAGATACCCCCGGCATCCAGTGCCCTCGCGGACGGGATGCACGGACTGCCTGTCTCGAGTAGCAGTTGAGGGCGGAGAGGGAGCTCCGAGCTGAGAATTAAAGGAGGACTCAGACGCGGTTACATGAGAGTGAGTAGTCCTAGTCGCGGTTAGAGAGTTTCCAGAGACAGCAGCAGGCCATGATGGACTATACTCAGGATGGACTGCAGGCACCTGCTCCACCGCCTTCTCTCTTCGGACAGACCCCATCTTCACAACCTCGTGACGAGGATCTAGGGGATGGTGGTAATCCTTCTACTACTACATTTCGACATTTAGATGATTTTGGCAGTGGATTGTAGTTGTGTTGTTGTAGTACTCTTGTATATTTATATTTGTGTTACAATTGTGTAAGTGATTTTATTGACGCTACTAGTGTGTTGATGAAATTAATGTTCTTGAATGTGTTGTGCGTTATGTTGCATATAATGTTGGGCTATTATTGATGGTATTAGTTGAATGTGTTGCGCGTTGATTGTTGTTGATAATGAGAGATGGTGCATAAAAATTGCAGGTGCAAAAAATACAGGTTTTGGGATCCCAAAATCTGAATTAATTTTTTTTTTATATTAGGTTTGAGCCGACGACTTTATAAAGGTCGTCGGCTAAAGTAATTTATTTATTTTTTTAAAAAGAGTTTTAGCCGACGACATATAAGACGGTCGTCGGCTAAAGTAAATTTTTTTTTTTAAAAAAGGGTTTTAGCCGACGACATATAAGACGGTCGTCGGCTAAAGTCTATTTTTTTTATTTTTTTAATAATCAGGTTTTAGCCGACCGACTCGATAAGGTCGTCGGCTAAAGTTTTTTTATTTTTTTTTAATAATCAAGTTTTAGCCGACCGACTCGATAAGGTCGTCGGCTAAATTTTTTTTTTATTTTTTTCCAATAGGTTTAGCCGACGACCTTCCTGTAGTGGTCGGATAAACTTTGAACTTTAGCCGACGACTACCAAAAAAGTCGTCGGCTAAACCTTGGCCGACGAATATCGGCCGACGGTTTTTTAGCCGACGGCTGGCGTGATTAGCCGACGACTTTGGGGTTTAGCCGACCACTTTAAGTCGTGGGCTAAAGTGTGATTTTTAGTAGTGTTCACACGATGAGATTCGATTGACCTCTTCCGGATTTAAGGCACAATATAAGAGTTGAGTAGCCTTATAATTTAGATGTCCGTTCTTCCAATCCTCGTCATTATATTCTTCGAAACTCTTGAGAGATCCATCGGATTTGATTGGAACTTTCGGGCCAAGGCAAATGATCTTCCAAATCTCGATGTCATGAAATTTGCGCCATCAAAAAATGGTGGTCGGTTAAGAGAAAGGCCTTCGACTGGAGCAAATTGAAACGCTATTTGGATCGACTCCTCGGATGTTAAGCCGTGTATTGGAGGTACCGCTCCGATACAAATTGTCGGAGCAAGATCGGAATATGCGCCGTGTTGCGGAAGCGTAAATTAAATTGCGGAAATTAAATGACGCACGGATTTATAGAGGTTCGGCTATAAACAAGCATACGTCCTCTCTCGGTATATTTTTCTATAGGTTCAAGATAAAAACCTCTGCACCTCTCTTCTATCGGTCGAGGGATAATCGTTACAATCACGTCTTCTATTGGTCCGTGATAAACCACTCGTACTTGTCTTTGCGTCGGTCCAAGTTAAACCATTTTCCTTTTCTATTGGACAAGGAATTAACCACTATAGCTTTCTATGGGTACTAGATAAACCTCACTAAGATAGCGATTGCGATTCTAATAATGCCGGATCCTTGATCCTAATAACACCGAATCCAATCGTATCTTTTCTTTTACCTCTCGTGTATGATGTTGAATGTATAAACACTCAAACTAACAATATAAGCTCAATATCACAACAACAATAATATCAATATGAATATATGATCAATGAGATGTTTGCTTGAAGTTGTTGTCTGGAATAATACCAAAGGAATGGTATTTATAGCCTTCATCACCCAAACTAGCCGTTAGCTCTTCAGACTGCATTACGTACGCTATCTTTACTGCATTACGTACATAAGCTCATTTACGTACGCTAATCCACCCATGTTATGTACGTTAGCTTCTCCCAAATTTAGTCCAGTAACACTCGTTTCTTGTGTTACGTACGTTATCCATGTATCCATTACGTACGTTAAGGATACGTCATTGCTGACATCATATATCCATTGCCGCCTTTTTGACTTTGATTCTTCCCAATGTTCATCTGGTTTGAACACCATAACGTACGCTATCTAACTCTTCTTACGTACGCTAAGCTGCTTCAATTACGTACGTTAAACACCACATGTTACGTATATTAGTCTTGTGTTTTTCCAGATTTTTGCACTTCGTTTTCTTCGATGCTTTGCTTCGTCTTTTTGTTGTTTTGTTTTGTGTAACATCTTTAATCATCAAAACATTATTAATACATGTATGGAACAAAATGTTCCAACAGGCCAGACCAATGCATCCAGGCAAACAACACCTTAACGCTAATATCGCCCCCTTTACCCCTCTTTTGGCAAGCTAACCAGAAGGCATGCCTCATTTGGACGGTCAACACGGACACGACATCTCGGGTCGTGACATTCTCCCCCACCCAAAACACAGCACGTCCTCATGCGGGGAAAAAATGTTTCTTTCCGCACACTGTATTGCCGCACACACACAAAACGATCGTGGCTATTCACATACGGCACCATCCCCCGATGGAGAAGCTCTTCACTCGTGCCCCTCGCGCTAGCCCGCAGTGCCCTGCGCACATACCGCATCACCAATCGACATAAACCTTCACCCTACGCGCTTCCTGGCGTTAGTACCTCGGTTGAACGACATTCTCTTAGCCGCTGCATTTCCCGCATGTCTGTTGGGATTCGGTGCCTAAAACGAAGGCCCAGCGGAAGCGGTAAAACGAAAATTAATTCGATCCGAATCCCTACGAGGATCGATCGAGCTACGTATATACGAATATATAAACAAAAGCAAGAGTCGTAAGAAACTAACCCTCGAAGTCCGTTGATTAAATGGTAACCTTCTCTTGAGCTATTCCCCAAGCTCTTGAACGATCCAACTCCGAAAGCACCGCGTCTCTACTTGCCACGCGCCGGAAAAACGAACGGAATGACAACACCTTGCTATCCTCCGAGGATACGGCTAGAGCTAGGTGATGAAGCTTGCAATATGAGATTATCACACTCTAAGTGTATAACTCACAACTCTCAATTAATCTCTTGAAATTTCTCAAAGAAAACCAAGAAGAAATGAAGAACAAGAAGAAGACTTGAGAAATGAATTCAAAAATTCTTTTCTCTCTCTCTCTCTCTCTATTCATAAACCGTGAGAAATGAATGAATCATTTGAGAGATGATGTCTTCTACTTTTATTCTATTCCCACCCAAGATAACAACTCATCCCACTACAACACTTGCCCCACAAGTCTTAATCATCCATTAAAGAATGGAACAAGAAACAAAAGGAAGCAAGGTGGAAAGAGGGAGGGGGGCCAAGATGAAATTCGGACGAGTTCGGTTCGTTTCGGACTCCCGCGAGTCCAAACAGATAAACTCCGATTCCATATCGATGTATTTATATCGATTAATTAATCCAATTAATTAAACATATCAAATACTTTATAACATAATTAATTTCTCCATGAAATAATTATATCCATGAATTAAATTAATCACCCGGTGATATATTTAATTCATTAGGCCGTAAATCAATTTATCCAATAAATCGATTTAGACATCTAATGTCCTAAATTTAGATATCCAATATCTAATATTCATAATGAGAGAATTAGCTTGATTCATTCCGTTGCCAATCCTATTGCGCGACTCGGTAGGTCCGTCTCAGTCAGCAATGGGAGGAACCAAAGAGTAGTAGCACCACCTAGCCAGCCTGGAGGCCTACACTGTACCCCAACTGAGAACGAATGATTGGGATCATTCAAGAACCATTCTGTCGTGAATACCAGTATACGTATAAACCCTTCTTTCAAATGTCCCGATCAATTTATAGGGTCACGGTCAGTCAAACCCTATCTGTACTTGACGCTATGCATGCGTTAATGCAAATCGAGATCATCGAGCTGTCGTGTATCTAATACAACTAGCTCCAATGCTTTGGCCAAAGACTTATGATCTCATCTGCCAATAACCTCATAGGACATATAACACGCTCACTAATGGGAGAAAGAATTCTATCTTGGTATTCGTAGGACTGTTACATTGCTTGCCGTCAAGATGCACGTCGAGGTTGACCCCGCCTTAGGTTTACGAGGTCGAACTACTCTTATGATAATCTTGACGTAACAAGCTCATACCTACTAAATCCTCAAGTCGAAGGTTCACGAATACCTATCACAACCTTTCGATTCCGTCATTGATCGTCCCAGTGAAATCCGTGTGACGAATCGAGGGTGAGTCGGTTCGAGTATACTAATCTAATTAGCATACCCATAACGTGTGCTCCCACTAACCATTAGTGTTCGACAGGCACTCTCCATGTCAAAGAACACGTCATACAAGTCTTTACATAAACTTAACGCCTACCAAGTTTCATCGACTTGCGAACGATTAAGTATTTGAGCTATAAACCTTTCCAGTGCCGACCCCCTTATCCAATAAGGAGTGGAACGCTTTGCTCTCAAATACGGACTAGTTTCTATATGTTTATTTACGAGTTAGGAATGCCAAGAACTACCGGTAAATAAAGAAACAATCATTTGCCTTATATAAATGGTTTACATAATTACAAGTACAATGCCCTCACTCAACAACCTGAGTGGCATTCGAGGGCATACTCCTAACAATCTCCCACTTGCACTCAATGCCACACACTATGGTATCTAATACCCATGTTCTCCAGATGACGCTCCAAGCTAGTCTCGAGATAGTGGCTTGTCGGTGGATCGCGACGTTGTCGGCCGAGTCTACTCTATGCGGACAATGTATCCCTTGCGAACAAATTCTCTTACGAGATGATACTTCCTCTCAATATGTTTGGTCTTTGTTGTGAAACCTCGGCTCCTTGGCACATGCTACGGCTCGTCGTTGTCGCGATGCAGTAGACAGCGGCTCGGCACATGGTATCATTTGAAGTTCTCCTAGAAACTTCTTAATCCGAACCCTTCCTTGGAAGCCTCCGAGGTCGCTTGATACTCGGCTGACAGTGGAATCGTGATCGCGCTTTGCTTGGCACTACGCCAAGATACTGCTCCTCTATTAAGAGTAAATATGTAGCCAGAAGTAGACATCGAGTAGTCCTTAAGTCCATGGAATTCCAAATCAGTGAATCCCACCATATCTACTTCTCCACCGCCATACATCATAACCATATCTCTATTCCTTCTTAAGTACTTGAGAATGTTCTTTCTGGACGATCAATGTTCCCTACACAGGTTTGCAGAAACCTACTCACCACGCTTACAGCATGCGCGATGTCAGGTCTTGTACACAACATAGCATACATAAGGCTACCCACGGCCGAAGCATATGGTATATTACTCATTTCCTTTCGTTGTTCCTCACTTTGAGGACACATCTTCAAGGTGAGTTTTATTCCATGTTGCATCGGTAGGAAACCTCTTTTAGAATCATCCATCTTAAATCGCTTTAAGATCTTATCTATATAGAGGGCTTGGGAAAGGCCTATTGTTCTCTTCGCTCTATCCCGGTAGAGTCGAATTCCAAGAATATAGGTTGCTTCTCCCAAGTCTTTCATGGAGAAATTACTCGAAAGCCAAGCTTTCACAGAACTGAGCATTCCCACATCATTTCCTATTAGTAGAATGTCATCTACATATAGTACTAAGAATGCAATCTTGCTCCCACTAACCTTCTTGTATACACAAGGTTCCTCTTCATTTTGCACAAAGTCAAACTCTTTGACTGCCTCGTCAAAACGAAGGTTCCAACTACGCGACGCTTGCTTCAGTCCATAAATGGAACGCTGAAGCTTGCACACTTTCTGAATATCGACTTCGGACACAAAGCCTTTAGGCTGCTCCATATAGATTTCCTCCTCGAGGAATCCATTAAGGAAAGCCGTCTTTACGTCCATTTGCCATATCTCATAATCGTGGTAGGCATCTATAGCAAGCATCATGCGAATAGACTTGCTCATGGCGACGGGCGAGAAGGTATCGTGTGTCGATCCCTTCCTTTTGGGTATAACCCTTTGCCACAAGCCCGGCCTTATAGGCGTCAACCTTGCCATCACCATCGGTCTTTCTCTTGTAGATCCACTTATTCCCAATGGGCACTATGCCCTTGGGGCGATCTACTAGAGTCCGGACACGATTGACATGCATCGAGTCTATCTCGGCTTCCATAGCTTCACGCCATTTCGCGGAGTCTACATCCACCATCGCTTGGTCATAGGTTGTTGGGTCGGTCTCTTGGCTATCACTTGGAACCTCATGGAGACCCGGCTCCTCCAAGTGCACAAGCCCATACCTCTCGTAAATGAGACACCCTACTAGACCTACGAGGTGGTTGTACTTGTGTTTGAAAGTTCGGTTCGATTTCTTGCAGTGTCTCTCGAGGAGTTTCATTGTATTCTTCTAAAGAAAAACTTCTACTGCTCCGCCTTCTGAATGAACTCATCTTCCAGAAGTGTGCTTGTAAAGCAACAATGATCCTTCGATCTTCGGGCATGTAGAATAGATATCCCATCGTCCCAGGGCAGAATCCAATGAAACGTCCCTTCGCAGACCTAGCTTCCAACTTTTCCACCTTAGTCTTCTTGACATAAGCGGGACATCCCCAAATCCTAATATGATTAAGACTTGGTTTCCTTCCTTCCCACATCTCATGTGGAGTTTTAGGAACGGATTTGGAAGGACATCTGTTCAAGATATACGCGGCAGTCAGGAGTGCATACCCCCACAGGTAAATCGGCAAGTCAGTATAGCCCAGCATGGAACGGACCATGTTCAACAAAGTCCGGTTCCTTCTTTCTGACACACCATTTAACTGAGGAGTACCTGGAGGTGTTAGTTGTGAAACTATTCCATGTTCCTTAAGGAACTCGTCAAACTCCGTACTCATATACTCGCCACCTCGGTCCGACCAAAGTGCTTTGATATGATTACCAGTTTGTTTCTCGACTAGGGCCTTGAATTCCTGGAATTTCTCAAAGACCTCGGATTTATGTTTCATTAAGTATACATAACCATACCTAGTATGATCATCTGTAAACGTAATGAAATATTGATATCCGTCACGTCTTTCTTCAAAGCACCACATACATCGGTATGGATTAATCCCGGTTATCGGCGGCTCTTTGAAATGTCCTGTGAAGGGGACTTAGTCATTTTGCCTTTAAGGCAAGATTCACAAGTAGGAAAGGGATCCGATCCCAATGGACCCATAAGTCCATCTTTTTCCATCTTGTAAACCTTGGTCGACCAACATGACCAAGTCTAAGATGCCATTTCAAAACTTGATTGGTTTCATCCTACCGCGTTTTCTAGTTATAGTATTCACAACTACTTTGTTCTTTGAGATTTAGATGATACAATCCATTCAACAATGTAGCGGTACCCACTAGTTTATTTCTGAAATAAATTTTGCAGGAACCATCACCAATGAAAAATGGAAAGCCTTTTCGGTCCATGACCGGAATGGATACAATGTTTTGTGCCCCTTGGGAAAAACAAGTACATCTTCTAAAGTAAAAACAAAGCCGGATTCTAAACCCAAAAGAAGTGATCCTATGTCGGTTGCCTCGACACTATGCCCGCTTCCGACCGTGATCATAACTTCTCCATCTCCAAGCTTCCTACTTTGTTCAGATCTGATTCACGGTACAAATATGAGAACTAGCACGAGAATCCAAGATATCCGAAGTAGAAAATACGATGGCGAACAATTTGTTTCCAAAACTAAAAGTTACAGACGAAGTGCCATGAAGAATCGGACAGTCTCTAGCCCGGTGGCCCACTCACCGCACTTGAGACAAGTATCCTTCTTCTTCTTGTTCTTTGGAACCATCGGGGCCTTGGCCTTTCCCTTAAGGTCTTTAGCTTGTGGTCCATCCGCTTCTTGGTCTTTTTCTTCTTATTCTTAGACTTAGAAGTCGAGAAGAAATCACAAGTGCGAGACTCCTTCATCCGCGGGGTATTCATCCGAGGCGAGCGGTCACGGTTGTTCATTAGCCCGGCTAAGTTACATGCAATCTCATTGCGGTTGAAGTTCATAACAAAGCGTGAGAAGGAATCGGGGAGAGGCGTAGGATAAGGTCGGTTTGAAGAGAAGTATCCATTTTAAAATCAAGAGCCTCCAATCTCTCGATCATGGATATCATTTTGAGGATGTGTTCCCCAACCTTCTCACCTTCCTTCATCCTTGCACCGAGCGATTTGCTTGGATATCTCATATCTAGCGATTCTGCTGTGCTCACCATAAAGCTCGGTTAAGTGAGATAGAATGCGCCTAGCGAAGTCATTTTCTCATGAGCTCTCTGAAGCTCATTAGACATGGAAGCCATCATATAAGCACGGACTTTCACGTCATCCTTAACCCACTTTTTGTGGTTTTCAATCTCTTCTGATTGGCTCGAGTCCGCATAGGAGGCGCCGGAATGTCTGTCTCCAAGACGTATCCCGGTGCCTCTATCGAGGACAATCATCGGATGCGGAGCCAATCCACAAAGTTAGGTCCCATTAAGGTGTTCTTTTCGAGTAGAATTGCGAGTGGATTCATTGTCATATTGAGATTTATGCATTAAGTATAGCAGTTAATTAGTGACTCATTCAATTATGTTCGAGTATAGAATTTAAGGTCTTTTCTATTCTTGTTACCCAGCTCCCACTATTTTATCGGAATAACACACTCCCATGTGAAATCCTAAGTATCGTCGCTCTACTTCATAGTGGTGATCGAGTTCTTTATAAATCTTAATAGAGGGCAACCGATGGGTTTCTAGTCTATTAATTTTTATAAAGTGGTGTCCAACACCAACCCATCTAATGGATGATTCGATCTTCTTTTTCCCCTTGTTCACTCCCCTCAACCTATACGGTTTCTATGGTTCGTGAACAAGTTAAGTTTATACCATCGACGCAAATCGGTTTCACAATTGAATCTTATCCGCAACCTATCGGGTTTCTAGGGATAAAATTTGCTCCAACCGAAGGCATCCAATGCGCTCCCTTAATTTATCCGTCCTCCCGAACGATTACCCGATAACTCGGAAGCATAGCACATCCGGTTTGGATTTCAATTTCCAAAACTCGATGGAGGGAAGGAAAAACTTTGAAACCTTATAAACTTAATTATTTGTTGTGGGAGAATTATCGCGATTAACGTTACACTTTGCACATTAATCGTTTAAGCGCGTTTGTGGCATTCATACAATATGAAACAACCATTCACAACCTAGTTGCTACCAACATGTGGTTCATGGACCGTTCCTAGAAAACAAAAACTCCGTAATCTAATTACAAGTCTTCGTCTTGAATCTTCGTCTTCTCGAAAATGGATCTTCCTCCGGTCTTCGTCATTACATATAAATTTTACATCAAAAATTGCATCCTAGATACAAACATTTCTAGTAAAATAAATAGGCTCAAAACGGCCTTTACAACCCAATCGAATAAAACGAACGATTCAAAAACTAAGTCCACGAACCACATCCCCATTCAAAAGCATTCATCCAATAAATACTAAATAAATGGAAAGCGTAGAGATACATTGATCCAATCAACAATACGAACCGATCCAATCGATTCACACAATCGGTAATATGATAACGTTCAAAATAATTCGGTCGACCATAAATACTCCAATTAATCAAATTTCCCTTATAAAATGAAATACCATAAATCATTTTAATCATAAAAAATCCAATTTAACATGAGGGAGATTAATTTTCAAGAATACACGAAAAAATCGAGCCGGGGCGAAATTGGCCTGCCATGGCCGAGTCACTGCCGGCATGCCGTCGACATGCAGCATGGCCGATCATGCTCGGCAGCTGCCGGCCGGCTGCCCAGCAGCCACGTGCCGCGGCCTCGGAGACCGTGCCGCGGCCCACAAGATAATGGCCGCCTGTGCCGGCCGCACCACTGGGCGCGGCCCCGACTTCCGGACCCCTCCGGACCGTCCAACGGCATTTCGGGACTAGTTTTTCGACCGATATCCAATATCTATATTCTCCAACATTCATATCTTCAATATAAATCATTTTTCCAAGAAATTAAGATTTATATTTAGACATAAACTTACGAAAAATATAATTACAACGAACGTAAAAATATATACCACGATTATGACTAAAATGATTCCAAATCATTCACCATCTAATCGAGCATTCCAAATGCTAATATCGTATATACGATCGCAAGACCTACGCTCCGATACCACTTTTGGGATTCGGTGCCTAAAAGCAGACCAGCGGAAGCGGTAAAACGAAAATTAATTCGATCCGAATCCCTACGAGGATCGATCGAGCTACGTATATACGAATATATAAACAAAAGCAAGAGTTGTAAGAAACTAACCCTCGAAGTCCGTTGATTAAATGGTAACCTTCTCTTGAGCTATTCCCCAAGCTCTTGAACGATCCAACGCCGAAAGCACCGCGTCTCTACTTGCCACGCACCGGAAAAGCAGACGGAATGACAACACCTTGCTATCCTCAGGATACGGCTAGAGCTAGGTGATGAAGCTTGCAATATGAGATTATCACACTCTAAGTGTATAACTCACAACTCTCAATTAATCTCTTGAAATTTCTCAAAGAAAACCAAGAAGAAATGAAGAACAAGAAGAAGACTTGAGAAATGAATTCAAAAATTCTTTTCTCTCTCTCTCTCTCTCTCTCTCTCTATTCATAAACCGTGAGAAATGAATGAATCATTTGAGAGATAATGTCTTCTACTTTTATTCTATTCCCACCCAAGATAACAACTCATCCCACTACAACACTTGCCCCACAAGTCTTAATCATCCATTAAAGAATGGAACAAGAAACAAAAGGAAGCAAGGTGGAAAGAGGGAGGGGGGGCCAAGATGAAATTCGGACGAGTTCGGTTCGTTTTGGACTCCCGCGAGTCCAAACAGATAAACTCCGATTCCATATCGATGTATTTATATCGATTAATTAATCCAATTAATTAAACATATCAAATACTTTATAACATAATTAATTTCTCCAAGAAATAATTATATCCATGAATTAAATTAATCACCCGGTGATATATTTAATTCATTAGGCCGTAAATCAATTTATCCAATAAATCGATTTAGACATCTAATGTCCTAAATTTAGATATCCAATATCTAATATTCATAATGAGAGAATTAGCTTGATTCATTCCGTTGTCAATCCTATTGCGCGACTCGGTAGGTCCGTCTCAGTCAGCAATGGGAGGAACCAAAGAGTAGTAGCACCACCTAGCCAGCCTGGTGGCCTATACTGTACCCCAACTGAGAACGAATGATTGGGATCATTCAAGAACCATTCTTTCGTGAATACCAGTATACGTATAAATCCTTCTTTCAAATGTCCCGATCAAGTTATAGGGTCACGGTCAGTCAAACCCTATCTGTACTTGACGCTATGCATGCGTTAATGCAAATCGAGATCATCGAGCTGTCGTGTATCTAATACAACTAGCTCCAATGCTTTGGCCAAAGACTTATGATCTCATCTGCCAATAACCGCATAGGACATATAACCCGCTCACTAATGGGAGAAAGAATTCTATCTTGGTATTCAGTAGGACCTGCTACTTGCCCGTCAAGATGCACGTCGAGGTTGACCCCCGCCTTCCGGTTTACAGAGTCGAACTACTCTAATGAAAATCTTGACGTCACAAGCACATCCCTACTAAATCCTCAAGTCGAAGGTTCACGAATACCTATCACAACCTTTCGATTCCGTCATTGACTGTCCCAGAGTGAAATCCGTGTGACGAATCGAGGGTGAGTCGGTTCGAGTATACTAATCTAATTAGCATACCTATAACGTGTACTCCCACTAACCATTAGTGTTCGACAGGCACTCTCCATGTCAAAGAACACGTCATACAAGTCTTTACATAAACTTAACGCCCAATCAAGTTTCATCGACTTGCGAACGATTAAGTATTTGAGCTATAAACCTTTCCAGTGCCGACCCCCTTATCCAATAAGGAGTGGAACGTTTTGCTCTCAAATACACAGACTAGTTTCTATATGTTTATTTACGAGTTAGGAATGCCAGTAACTACCAGTAAATAAAGAAACAATCATTTGCCTTATATAAATGGTTTACATAATTACAAGTACAATGCCCTCACTCAACAACCTCTGAGTGGCATTCGAGGGCGTACTCCTAACAATGTCGAGGTCCCCACAGCCCACGATTATACACGCTCTTACACCCCGGTCATTTTTCCGACCCCGCGCAGGTGTAGCTACCAATAGTGCGCAATACAAGTATGTCCACATTCCGGACCATCTGATCTCACAAGCCTAAGACCACTTCTCATTCCGGCATAGAATCGATTCATGTTCTCGGCCTAGAAGCCTTGGCAGGAGCCGCACTTTGACACCGCCCTCTTTGCACCGGCGTTCACTCCCTATCCTCATCGGTTTCGGCAGAACTTGACCACACCCGAAGCATACCGTACTGAGAGAGGTTTTAGCTCCGATACATTTTGTCACGAGACGGGAGTTCCAAAGCCCGTGCGGCATCCTGGGGCCACTCACGCCCGGAGACTAATCTATCCCACATACGCATGTCAACTGGTTTCGCCCTGCCATGGGCTCATCAGGGAGACGGCAGTAGCCCCCGACCAGTTGTGCCCTACCCGCAACGATCCCCTCCATAGTCAAGTCCTCGACCAGCGACAAGCTCTCCAGAATAAACCGGGTCAGCATGCGTGACTCGGCCATACCGATGCATCCGGGCAAACAACGTCTTAACGCTAATGTTGCCCCCTTTACGCCTCATTTAGACGGTCAACACGGACACGACATCTCGGGTCGTGACATTAACCGCCACCCAAATTACAGCACGTCCTCGTGCTGTGGAAGAATGTTTCTTTCCACACACTGTATTGCCGCACACACACAAAACGATCGTGGCCATTCACATACGGCACCATCCCCCGATGGACAGGTTCTTCACTCGCGCCCCTCGCGCTAGCCCGCAGTGCCCCGTGCCAATACCGCATCACCAATGGACATCAACCTTCACCCTATGCATGTAATACCTGAGCTTTTTATTTCGGTTGCCTTGAACTATGTGCTGGTTGGTGTTGGTTATTTCGTGTCGTTATGATTATATGGAATTCATTTTTCTGTCAGGACCGATTTGATATACTCTGTTGTTTGACGAGTGAGACTTGTCATTACGTACGTTCTTTGACTAAATGTGTGCATGTGGTGTGGTATATTATGTTTCGTAATTTGCTCGTTATTATTTTGAATCATATCCGGTGCGTTAGTGTGACCGAGATGTTGTCGAACGCCTAACCGGACTGTCGGAATGATTGAGTCCCGACCGTAGGGCCTAGCCGAGTTACGGCCGCAATGCAGTGCCTGTTACGGCTGCAAGACATAGCCGGTTATGGCCGTAAGGCTCCCGCACAGGTAGGGCAGTAGCCCAGGGTTGATCGATTACGGCCGCAATGCTTGCCTGGTAACGGCCGTAATATGTCGAGCGGTTTTGGGCAGTGGCCTGGGAGGTGCCAGTTACGTCCGTAAGCTGATGCCGATTACGGCCGTAAGGGCCGAGTTACGGTATTAAGGTGATGCCTATTACGGCCGTAACATGCGTGGCTTTATATAGCCCTGGCCGACGGGTTTGTGCCATTCTTCTCAATTTTTCCCTTCTTGTGGCGGCTGACGAACGGGAGGTTCGGGAGGAGGAGTTCTTTGTCGATTCCACTCAATTCCAAGACGTTTTGGAAGGCTCTTGTCGATTATATCATCATCTAATCCTTGTTCTTCGTCGGATCGAGGTAAATTCTTGAAATCTCCTAGGGTTGACTTTCGGGATTTCCTTCTTGATTTTCGTTGTTCGTCCGATTTTGAAGAATCGGTTGATGTTATTGAGCATTATTAATCATGTTCTATGGGTTGTATATCCATATTTTGGGTTTGTTCAACTCGATTGGTGATTCAAGTGTTCTTGGGAGTTATCGAACATTGAATGTTCGATTAAATGTCCCAATGAGCTTCCCTTTGATAGTTTGGTGGAATTTCCGTTGTTTTTGGTCTTGATTCTCGTTGTAACCGTATCTTTGTTGTTTTGCCGGAGTATTGTAGGTGCTTGAGGTTTCCCGGTTGAGCCGTGTTCGTTGGAGTGTTCGGTATCGGTTATCGAGGCAAGTATCTTGCTATACGAATTGTGTCTTGTGAATAGAGACTTCATGTTAGGTTTATGGTGATTTGGCTCGTCTACGTGAATATACTTCTGTTGGAGCAAGATTGGTCGGTATCGCCGTTTGGAGATAGAGTTATAAAACTCTTTCGCGTTGCGGAAGCGATTTAATTAAAAGTGCAGAAAATAAATCGACACACAATTTATAGAGGTTCGGCCAAACGTGCCTACGTCCTCTCTCTGTATCTTTTTCTATAAGATAAAGAAAAACCTCTTCACCTCTCTCCAATCGGTCGAGGGATAACCATTACAAGCTCGCCTTCTATCGGTCCGAGTAAACCGTTCAATCACTTGTCTTTATGTCGGTCCAAGTTAAACCGTTTTTCTTTTCTATTAGACAAGGAATCAACCAATCTAGTTTTCTATGGGTACTAGATGAACCTCACTTAGATATCGATTGCGATTATAACAATGCCGGATCCTTGATCCTAATAACACTGAATCCAATCGTATCTTTTTTTTACCTCTCGTGTATGTGTTGAATGTATAAACACTCAAACTATCAATATAAGCACAATTACAACAACAAGAATGTGTATCACAATATATGATCACTGAATCGTTTGCTTTGCGTTGTTGTATGATGAATACCATTTGAAGTGGTATTTATAGGCATTTCTCTTCCAACTAGCCGGTAGCCTTTGAGCTTCATTACGTACGCTACCAATCTTCTCTTACGTACGTTAGTTCCCTTACGTACGTTAACATCAATATGTTACGTACGTTATCGTCCTTACAAAACAGTCCAGTAGCCTTCGTCTTCTGTGTTACGTACGTTATCAATAGTCAATATATCCGTTGCTTGTTGATGTAAGCCATGACGTCATCTCCAACGCTCTTCTTGTTTGAATTCTGAAACACTTCGTTACGTACGTTAAGCACATCGTGTTACGTACGTTATACTTGATCTGTTGCTTACGTTATGCTTTGTTCGTTACGTACGTTAAGCATGGTCAGGTAACTTCTTTCTTGTCTAGTCAGGTAGGTTCGACTTGTCTGATCTGCAGGTATGTTGGACTCGTCTGATCTGCAGGTAGGTTGGTCATCATGACTGATCTTGAACATGTAGCCTTTTCTGGATTGCATGACTTTTTGCGTCTTCGACTCCTTCATTGTTTTGCTTCGCCTCTTTGTTGTTTTGCTTTATTTAGCAACTTTAATCATCAAAACTCTACTAATGAATGTATGGAATAAAATATTCCAACAATCTCCCTCATTTTGATGATTATAAAACAACACACATGAATGGATAAATACCTGTAAAAATAAAATATATGTATATTTCTACGAATCAAAGTTTTCGGCTTTGGTCGTTTCGTTAGTTCTCCCAACTTTTTTTTCTATCCTTTTCGACTTCTTCGTTGTCATTTTTTATTTTTCGACTTTTCTCTCTCCTTTTTGTTTTTCACGGGATCTATATTTTTCGATTTCTTCGTCTTTTTCTTTTCTCCCCTTTTCTGCATATTTTTTTCTCGTTATTCTTCCATGACGCTTTTTATCTCATTCATCGCTTTTCTCCCCCTTTTTGTCATTAGCAAAACGTGTGAATAATATAAACGAATAAAAATACCAATTGATGTATATAAAAAAATATGCATGAAACGGGTATAACTCCCTCTGACAAAAATATCCGTTTAAAAAAAATTACTCCCCCAAGTAAAATACCAATTTGATAAAAATCAATTTTTGGGGATCCAACGTAGAGTTGGTTTTTGTTTTGAAATATCGACGATGTTAGGAATAACGATTCCTTTTGGAATCCAAAACTTTTTAATTTTAACCGTCTGTCTTGGGCTTTTGCAATTAGAAACATGATGCCCAATTTTCAAACATTTTTCACATTGGGGTATTTTCAAATTTATGGATTCATTTTTCAAATGCGGTTTGAATCCTAGCCCCTGTTTATTCAAAGTAAAATTTTGAACCGAGAGCATTTGTTCAAATTTTTCATTTCCACACGAAAATTTCTTCGTTAAATTGTTAAGCTCGGTTTGAGTTTTCAAAAGATCATCCTCTAAAATATTTTAATTTTCAATGCATTTAGAATGATCGGTCTCGACAAATTTCCCATTTTCAAGAATTTTGGAAATTTCGGTTTTCAATGATTTATTTTTCGCTTGGAGGGATTTAATCTCGGATAAAGCATTTTGAAAATCCGTATGCAATTATTCAAATGCTTCAAATAACTCGTTATGAGAGGATGTACTTACTTGACTTTCGACGTCACTATCGTCGAATGTGCTTCGGGCCATAAGAGCGAGATTCTTTTGATTGATGAAATCTTCATCTTCGTCTTCATCGCTCCATGTTGCTATTAAAACTTCCTTTTTAGAATTTGCTCGGCAATTCTTCGCGAAGTGGCCTGGTTTACCACATACTCGACAGTTGTTATCGAATTTCTTCATTCCTCCTGAGATGTCTTTCTTTCTCCGGTTTAATAAGTTTTGGAACTTATTAATATTTTTGGCATAATATGCCGATTCTTCGTCGCTTTCATCAACCGGGATTTCTTCCTTTCTTGACATCTTAGCCTTCATGGCTATCGACTTTTCCTTCGGCTTCGGTTTGACATTCCGAAAATTGGTCGAGCATGATCGTGATGGATTCATCGTCCTTCATTTGAAATAGCTCGTACTCGTGAAGGAGCATGTTTATTTTAGTCTCCTTGACTTGAGACGTTCCTTCATGTGTGACTTCAATCATTTTTCATATTTCTTTCACATTATCACACGAAGATATCTGGTTATGTTTTTCCAGATTTAATGCACAATATAATAATTGCGTGACTTTGCAATTATAGTGGTCGTTTTTCCAATCCGCATCATCATACTCTTCAAAAGTTTTGAGAGTTCCGTTCGAGTTCGTTGGAATTTTGGGACCAAGACATATGACTTTCCATAATTCAATATCGTAAGCTCGGATGAAAATAGACATTTTCTTCTTCCAAGTCATGAAGTTCGATCCATCGAAGAATGGAGGTCGGTTTAGCGCAAGACCTTCGACCGGGGTAAGTTGAAACGCCATTTGGATATTCTCCTCGGATGTTAAGCCGCTTATTGGAGGTACCGCTCCGATACCAATTGTTGGAGCAATAGTTGGTCGGTATCGGCGTTTGGAGATAGAGTAATAAAACTCTTTCGCATTGCGTAAGCGATTGAATTAAAAGTGCAGAAAATAAATCGACATAGGATTTATAGAGGTTTGGCCAAATGTGCCTACGTCCTCTCTCGGTATCTTTCTCTATAGGCTAAAGAAAAACTTCTGCACCTCTCTTCTATCACTCGAGGGATAACCGTTACAAGCTCGCATTCTATCGGTCCGAGTAAACCGTTCAATAACTTGTCTTTATGTCGGTCCAAGTTAAACCATTTTGCTTTTCTATTGGACAAGGAATCAACCAATCTAGCTTTCTATGGGTACTAGATGAACCTCACTTAGATATCGATTGCGATTCTAATAATGCCGGATCCTTGATCCTAATAACTCCGAATCCAATCGTATCTTTTCTTTTACCTCTCGTGTATGTGTTGAATGTATAAACACTCAAACTATCAATATAAGCAAAATTACAACAACAAGAATGTGTATAACAATATATGATCACTAAATCGTTTGCTTTGCGTTGTTGTATGATGAATACCATTAGAAGTGGTACTTATAGGCATTTCTCTTCTAACTAACCGTTAGCCTCTGAGCTTCATTACGTACGCTACCAATCTTCTCTTATGTACGTTAGCTCCCTTACGTACGTTAACATCAATATGTTACATACGTTATCGTCCTTACAAAATAGTCTAGTAGCCTTCATCTTTTGTGTTACGTACGTTAGCAAATCTCACATTATGTACGTTATCAATAGTCAATATATCTGTTGCTTGCTGATATAAGCCATGACGTCATCTCCAACGTTCTTCTTGTTTGAATTCTGAAACACTTCGTTGCGTACGTTAAGCACATCGTGTTACGTACGTTATACTTGATCTATTGCGTATGTTATGCTTTGTTCGTTATGTACGTTAAGCATGGTCAAGTAACTTCTTTCTTGTCTGATCAGGTAGGTTCGACTTGTCTGATCTCCAGGTAGGTTGCACTCGTCTGATCTACAGGTAGGTTGGTCATCATGACTGATCTTGAACATATAGCTTTTCCTGGATTGCGTGACTTTTTGCGTCTTCGACTCCTTCGTTGTTTTGCTTCGCCTCTTTGTTATTTAGCTTTATTTAGCAACTTTAATCATCAAAACTCTATTAATGAATGTATGTAATAAAATATTCCAACAACTTCATGTGATTTTATAATTGTGAACGATTGATGGTAGTGATGATATCCTCATTTGGATAATGTCTTATGATTGTGTTGGTTGTATTAATTATATGAATCGTGTCGTGCGTGATTAGTCATGGATGAGTGACCGTGATGATTATGATATTTGTGTGTTGGTTTGATTACTTACTTGAATATGTATTACAATGTATTGTTGAATGATTTGACATATTGATAATAATGTGTGTTGCTCATGGTGATCTGTTGAATTGATCAAAACGAGTTGTGCCGTGTCAATACGTGTGATCCAGGTAGGGTCTGACGAGGCCTCTGGAGTTCGGTATATGATGTGTACGAACAGTGATCGTGTGGTCCAGGTAGGGTCTGAAGAGGCCTCTGGAGTTCGGTACATGATGTGTACGAACAACGTGTATGTTCCGTGTAGTGTCCGACGAGGCCTCTGGAGTTCGGTACATGATGTGTACGAACAATGCGTGTGGTCCGGGTAGGGTCCGACGAGGCCTCGGGAGTTCGGTACATGATGTGTACGAACAGTGATCGTATAACAGTGATCGTATAACAGTGATTGTTTGGATAACGTTTTAAAGTTAGGTGACAAACCCATAATGACATCTTAACTAGTGTGTTTTGAAACGAGAATTGGGCTGAGGCCCTAACGTTTTCGAAAAGGTTTTTTAAATTGGGACTCCAGGTCCAAAAGAATTTCTACTTTAAAAATCCCCGAGATGATGAGTTCCTTTTCAAATATTTCTTGCTTGAGTTCGAAATTCTAAAACTTCTCGGGAACATTTTGATAGTTGATTTCCGTAGTAAATTCGTAGTTGCTATTTACTTGTTGCATTTCGTATCGTATTATACTTGTACTAGCCAAACAGTGGAATTTTGCTAACCCCCGAGTAATCGGGGGGTGGATGTCTGTTTTGTGTCCAGGTGCTTGCAGGTTCGGGGAGTAGTCACAGGATCGGCACAGGAAGTAACGGGCTACGATACTAATCGAGAGTTGAGAGTTGAGTCGAGTTGAGTTATCGTCAGAGTCGTATTCCGATTTCCGCTATTTTTTATCTTTATCCCTGCATGGGTATTCATTGTATAGAGTTGTGTTTTTACGTTTATGTCAGTTGTACGACCTCATCGGTCTGTGTAGTTGTTTATAATTGACCTTAACGGTCTGTATCATTGTATTGTATGCCACGGTCGGGCACACACTTGGTCGTTTTGTGATGATTAGCCTGGTAGATCCTTGTGGGAAGGATCTACGGCGTGTAATATTCCCATATGGTTTTTGGGTGTTACAACGCACTTCCTGGCGTTAGTACCTCGGTTGAACGGCATTACCTTAGCCGCTGCATTTTCCCGCATGTCGAGGTCCCACAATGGCCCACGATTATACATGCTCTTACACCCTGGTCATTTTTCCGACCCCGCGCAGGTGGAGCTACCAATAGTGCGCAATAAAAGTGTGTTTACATTCCGGACCATCTGCTCTCACAAGCCTAGGACCACCTCTCATTCCGGCATAGAATCGGTTCATGTTCTCCGCCTAGAAACCTTGACAGGAGCCACACTTTGACCGTGCCCTCTTTGCACCGGTGTTCACTCCCCGCCCTCATCGGTTTCGGCAGAACATGACCACACCCGAACCATACCGTACTGAGAGAGGTTTTGTCTCCGATACCATTTGTCATGGGACGGGAGTTCTGAAGCCCGTGCGGCGTCTCGGGGCCCCTCACGTCCCGAGACCAGTCTAGCCCACATACGCATGCCAACTAGTTTCGCCCTGCCATGGGCTCATCAGTGAGACGGCAGTAGCCCCCGACCAGTTGTGCTCTTCCCGCAATGATTCCCTTCATAGTCAAGTCCTCGACCAGCGCCAAGCTCTCCGGACTAAACCGGGTCGGCATGCCTGACTCGGCTGGACCGATGCATCCGGGCAAACAACGCCTTAACGCTAATGTCGCCCCCTTTACCCCTCTTGTGGCAAGCTATCCAGAAGGCACGCCTCATTTGGACGGTCAACACGGACACGACATCTCGGGTCGTGACACCGGGCCTCAAACTCAACATTCTCCGGGTAAAACTGCCGATTGAACTCGGCCTTGAAATCCTCCCATGTCTCCATCCGACATGTACCACGTGCGATCTTTGCTTCACGCCTTCTCCACCACAGCAGCGCCACATCGGCTAAAAGGAATGGAGCCGTGTGCAACTTGGTCGCATCATCTGTTATACCCGATGCACTAAAGTAATGCTCCATGTTCCACAGGAAGCCATCCACTTCCCTACCATTTCGCGAACCTTGGAACGAACACGGCCGGGGGATGTCGATTCGATGGGGTGCCGCACCCCGCTGGTCCCTGCCGTGGTCCATCGCCCTCTCGTACAATGCTGTCCTTTCCTCGATGATCTCGATACTCCCGATGATCTCCTCTCGAAAGGCTGTGA
Organism: Orobanche coerulescens; assembly: GCA_033398695.1. Taxonomy (NCBI): domain Eukaryota; kingdom Viridiplantae; phylum Streptophyta; class Magnoliopsida; order Lamiales; family Orobanchaceae; genus Orobanche; species Orobanche coerulescens. The sequence goes on from CM065804.1 coordinate 32,883,768, forward strand.
TCAACCGTACCTCACTTCCAATTATGTTGGAGCCGGTGGCATTAAGATTAGTGTCAATTGGTGGTCTAAAATTAGTTAACATCATAATTTCATTGAAGAAGAAACAGAGTAACACAAGTTTTACTCTGGATGCCCCTTATCTTCTCTCCCTCTCCCCTTCCCTTCCCCACTTTGTCTCTCCCAAAATGAAGAAAATGGATGATGTTTCTCCACTTCCTGTTATCTTATGAAAATTTTAGTTGCATCTTCTTTCAATTGAAGTTGCATACTGAGTTTCCACTTTAGCTTTTGATATTTTTTTCCCCAATGACTTTTCTACCTTAAGTTCATGTTTGGTACATAAGAAAGCGTTATCTTACACTTGTCTTTAATCTGATAAAGTTTCTTCTACTGAGGATCAGTATCCCCTTTAACCTTTCTGTTGAGCCTTCACCCATCACTAATAATCTATACTACTTCTGAAGTTATTCACATGTTCTTTGCTACTCATTATGCATGTCAACATTATTTTCACATTGTACAGAGGCATTCCAAGACAGCAATAGGTGTCGGATCAAGATTTAGTGAATCAGAAGCTGACTCTGTATCCAAAAGACTTAAGATGGAAGAATTTCCAGAAACGTGGTATAGTCGGTTTTTTGAGAAATATAGGGTAAGTAAATCCTATAGACTGATTGTTGGTGATAGAGAACCAGAAAAACGGACACCTGAGCAGATGTCTACTTAGAGTTCTTGATACTCACAAAAGAAGGAGAATAGCTTTTAAAGACAATATTTCAAACTCACGCTCAAACTCGGTAATGGGTGATAATACTGCAGCTGATGATACACCACTTTTCCCGGAAACAATGTCTACTTTAAATTGTGTTCCTGATAGTGCCGTCCTGCAAGCACGCGGACTGGAGAACACTCAAAAAGTGCAGTTTAATGGGGTTTTGGACAACTTACCTCAGATAATGACCAAAAGCTCGGTGATCAGCCCTATTATGATCGAGAGGTTTGGTATCGGATCTGAATATCTCAACATGGAACAAGGACATCAAAGTCATGGTAAGACGGGATATCAAGGGAGCAGGAAACTTCTTTGTCAAGAACAAGCATCACGGACGTCGCAGAAAGTGGTAGCTCGATTGTTAACCAATCTGGGGTTCGAATCTTCTTCAGACACCTCTTTAGAAGTTCTCAGACAGTTGTTGAGTTGTCATATCGGTAAACTAGGGCGTACCTTAAAGCTCCTTGCTGATAGTTATAGAAGGCAGTGTTCAGCCACTGAGTTGCTAAAAATGTTCCTTCAAACAACAGGATATAGGTAAGTGATGTACTCTTTCGTGTTCTTGGAGATTATGATTTGTTTTGTCATTGCTGGTTGTGAATGTAGCAACTCCCGTAGGACCATTTGATGATGAATATATGAGACATAATTCGGGTTAGCATCTGGACATATCTGCATTTTTTTTTTTTTTTGAAAAACATGCATCTGATTTTCTGCTGCAGGTTGTAAAAGGTTGAATCAGAATTTGAATATATTTTTTTTTTATCATGAAAGTAAATTCATTCTAAAGGAGCTAGGTAAGAGGATTAGCCAACTCCAAATAAAAGTACGCAAAAGTGTTAAAGCCTTATGACTTTTCAATAAAATTAGAGACTCCGAGGGCACTCATGCCAATCCTGAAAGTTCCGCTTCTTACTGTTTGAAATCTTCCCCAAAGCCTTCACACTGATCACCACAAAAAATAATGGCATTTCTTGCTTTCCCACACACCCATCGCGTCTAAGCAATCTGCTGAAATGTAACAGATGCATCGAAATACGAAGGAAACGCAGCAGCAACCCCCATCCATTTTATACAGTCTATCCGCAAACTCACATTTGAAGAAAATGTGTCGAACCAATTACGGAGACGAATCACAGAAAATGCAATTTGATTATATAATAATATAAGTAGGGTAAATCAAACACTTACTAACTCTGCTTTCTGCTATATGTGCTTGTTTAGACTATAGACATCTCTGTTATGGAAAAATGTGTGATATATGAAATATACATATCTTTCCTTTAGTGTTCTCCATGAAATGTAGTATTGTTTTACGTTGGATTCATCTATTTTTAGTTTTGTCAATAAGATACCATTTTCTCTATAAATAGTGTTCTTTAGATTTTATTATTTTAAGTATGAAGTTGTTACCAAAACGTTGCAAGTATTTATTAATTAACACCTTAGTTTTCACAGTTATCCAACATGTTTTTCCCTTTTATTTCAGTAATCTAGGCATGAAGCCACAGCAACAACCTTCAATTCGGCAGCCACATCAGGTATATATGTATATTCCAATTTTTAGTACTCGATAGTCGCTCAAATGTATTTTAGTGTTCGTGTGAAAACTCCAAGCAATAGATCTCGATTTCTTTGGGATTTAATTTTTATAGAATTACCTTTCTGGCCATTTTGCAGAATCTAAGGCAAATGAGTCGGATGAATAACCCGCAATATCTGGCATTTCAGCAACAGCAGCAGCAGCAGCAACCGGAAAGGATGATAAGGTGGCAACAGTCGAATCCTCGTCCGGGGATGACTATGAATATTACGGACAAGGACAGACCTTTAGTGCAAGTGAAGATGGAAAACCCATCCGATTTCCCACTGGATACAAATGCCTTTCCTACAATGAATTCCAGACAGCAACAGTTCAGGCAACAACAGCTTGCTGCAATATCATCTCTACATGCTTCGGCCAATAACAACAATGCGTTTGGGCCTCCAATGACTTCTCTTCAAATCCCACAAATTCAATCACCGTGAGTCCGATTCTGTTGGTCCTTATTTAATTATTTTAGATATCACAGTGATGGATTCGGCTGAGAAGATTTAAGCACGACGCTTTCTACTTGATTCTGATTTTTACTTGTTATTCTGCTCAAAGGAACATGTCAATGACTATGGCAAGGGCTCAACCTGTGAAGGTCGAAGGCTTTCAGGAGCAGATGGGTGGTGATTCGACATTGAAGCATGATTTGGAGGAAAATAAACTACTTTTCCCCCAGAAATAGTGTGCCATAAAAATCTCTTTTATGTATTATCTACCAATGTGAATTAAATAGCTGAATCCAGTTGTAATATTCATCCTTTGTTTTTTCTGCCTAATTTTTCATTATGCTAATTTAAAAGCAATTAAGGAAACTTATTCCTTTTTGTCTGAATAAATTCCAGCCCTGCTGGTCATGCCTTCTAGTAAATAAAATCCCGAATAATTATTTCGTTATGAAGAGTATATATCAATGAATATACAACCTTTTATCCTGTACAATACACGAAGTAAGTTTCTTGGAATCGTTCTTTTCAGTTATATCCTTATTAGCTGGAGACCACATATATCCATAAGTGAGGATAAGAGATATAAGAAAGTTCGTTCTTCTATTCCTAAAAAATCCGAACAAAAATCATGTTACAAAAGCATACTCTTCAAGTGGAAGAGCGGAGTAAACATTTTTTTGCGAATACTCGAGCCTCTTCATGGTTGTTTGTTGCAAGTTGATTTTTCCAGATATTCAATAAAACCCTCTACATATCGGTCATGTAATCCTCTATCCCCAAAAACTGCACTCAATGCCTTTGCTTTGCCTCTAAACCCCTGCCCCCCCTCTTCTTCAGCCATTACCATCCTCACACACTCCGCCACATCCTCTCTCGTGTATGACCCATCTTGCTCATTTCTAGCTACTTCCACCCCCACCTCCTTGTCAGCCAAAACTCTAGCATTCAGCCCTTGATCCACCAAAAACGGCAACATAATAAGTGGTTTGCCAAACATTAGCCCCTCTACTATTGAACTCCAACCACAGTGCGTCAAGAAACCGCCTACCGAACCGTGTCCGAGTATCTCCGGCTGAGGTGCCCACTTTTCCCACACAACTCCCCTGCCCTTAACTCTCTCCTCAAACCCCTCCGGCAGCTCAATAGTGTCGTCCTGCCCCGACCCGGCTGGCTTTCTAAGAGCCCAGAGAAAAGGTAACCCTGAGAGTTCAAGCCCATAAGCCAACTCACTCAGTTGGTCTCTACTCAATACCACTTCACTTCCCAATGCAACATACACCACAGATTCTTTCTTTTGGATGGAAAGCCAGTCTTTAATAGAAACCCATTCTTCATTCACACTATTATCACTAGTTTCCTGACCACACGGTGGCATTAGTCCAAGTGGGATCACCTCGATCTTGTGGAGCTCCTCAAGAAGCTTCAACCATTTGGGCTCGAACTCATTGCAGTGCCTTATGATCATGGCATCCGATCCGGCAACCACGTTACCGGCCCGATACGTGTCTGAGAAGCCCGAAGCGTTGTCCCCGGCGGCGCCCAGGATCCAATTGGCCTCATAGAGTCTGTAGGCCACCTTAGTTTCAAAAGTCACCCACTCCGGCGGAGCCAAGAAATCCTCGGGCCTCGTCCGGTCTTCTAGCCCGTTGATCAAAGCCTCCGTCTTTCCGAAGAAAGACAGGAACCACGCGTTGAAAATACAGAAGAAATAGCGAGAGATTCCGAGCTTGGCTGCGATGGGGGGCAGCCAGTGGGGAGCGAAATCGTATATGATGGCGTCGGCGTTCGAGCTGCCTAGGAAACGTGTGATCTCGTGTTCCATTCCGTCGAACGCCTTCTTAAGATGCTCGATGTCTTCGGTTCGGACATCCATGGTGGCTTCGGCATTTTCGGGTAGGCCCTCGAGCTTAGGTAATGGGATCCGGACAAAAGTTACGGATTGAATCAAATGGTTAGGAATTTTTGGGAGGCGATCGATGTTTCTAGGGGTGGAAATGAAGGTGATTTTGTGGCCTTTTTGTGCGAGGAATTTGGAGAGTTCAAAGAATGGGATTATGTGGCCAAAAGCTAACCAGGGAAACATTACTACATGTAGTTTCCTGTCAGCATGAAAAGATTGTGAAGCCATAACCTTTTTTTTTTCTTTAGGGTTTCTGAGGTAGAAGGAGATAAAGATGTGGCTGTTGCGATCTATACACTGATCTCTTATATGGCTGCTGAAATGCGTGGAGTAGTTGGTGAACTGGTTACTGGTGGCGTAGTTCATGTTTTATACACTGATCTCATATATGGCTTAGGGCTGTTAGCCCTCCGAGTGAACCCGAAACCCAGCGAACCGACCAAAACCCGGGCCAAACTCACCCGACAATTAACGAGCCGGATTCGAGCCTAAATATCAACCGAAACCGATAAGCATCTTAATGGTAAAAAAAACCCAGTCATACATATATATATATATATATATATATATACACACTCACACACACACACCAAACAAGGCCTAAGGCCTTTGGTATATAAATTTTTTATTACTTGTTATTATATTTATTAATTATAGTAATAAAAAAATTAATTAATAACTTGATAATAATAGATCTAATTAATACAAAATAATTAATAACAATACAATATAATATAGATCTACAAAATAATTAATAACAAAATAATTCTCTTGTTTAAAACCATCAGGGAATTGGGATTTTTTCCCATCCCACATTTCTTGGTTCACCTCAGCCCATCACCATTTTCTTGGGTTTCATCCCACATTCTTGGTTCACCTCAGTTCCATCACCATTTTGCTTAAAGTTTCATCCCACATTGGTGGGATAAACCATCTAAAAGCCTTGGTATCAACTATAAATATGCCTCCTCCCTTCCACTACTCTCTCATTTATGGATTCGGGTTTCCGGGTTCCGGATTCGGGTTTCGGATTCGGGTTTCGAATTCGGACCGGGTCTACCCGGTACTTATTCGGACCGGTTCCGGATCTTAAATATGACCCGGTTTTCTTACCGGTCCGGACCGGGTCTATCCGGTACCTTACCGGACCGGTTCCGGGTCTGTGAAAAACCGGGCCGGACCGGTCCGATAACAGCCCTAATATGGCTGTCGATACGCGTGCGGACTATCTACTCTGTGAGTTACCAGAATGAAAGATCGTGTTACTCGATCAAATTATTGATTGTCCCTCGAGTTACTCAATTGAGTTATTCGGATGGCCTATCGTGTCATTTGAATGGCTCCATTGTGTTGCTCGCGTGACCAACTCGTGTTATTCGAATGTTGATTTTATTTGATATTGTATATTTTGAAAAATTATTCGAATTATCTTTATTCGAAAATATAATATAAGATCGTATGTATTTGAATAAAGACCAAATTTAATAATTTAAAATTAAAAATTTATTGTTAAATTTGAAATTGAAAAAATATTCCATCATATTTAAAAAGATATTGCATATTTTTACTCGTATTTTAGGTGGCGATACACGTGAGAACTAGTTGGTGGTGACGTAATTCATGTTTTAGGTGTCGTATGATGCCAAATGATGGAATATTAATAATGGTAAAAAAACGTCCGCACACCGTTGTGGACTCTCTCTTCCGTCAAAATTAAAATTCCGCAAAGGATTATAATGAATAAATAATTACAAGCATAGCACTAAGTAAGTGTGTTGATTGGTCTCGTGTATGCTACAGTTCTATAAAAACTATCATTAGAACTTCTTAGAAATTTTCGATATAGGATTCTTATTGTAAATTAGGGGTGCGACCGAAGTGAAAATCAGGATATTCTAACCACATGAAATCTGAGAGTTCGATTCTTTTTGTTCAGTTTTTTTTTATTTATACAAAATATACATTATAAGGGAGCAAAATAAGAGTAAAATATTATAATTTTTGTAAGATTCAAATAACAGGTAAGATTCAAGCAATGAGTATTTACGACTTTCAAATTTATATAACTTGAATAAAATTTTATTTTCATGAGTTTGTCTTGATGCCTATCATGGTCAACAAATCTGTAATCAATTGTGAATGACGTAGACAACTAATTTGACAAGTAAACACGAATCTTACACGTAGGAGTGTGTAATTACAATAAAGAGACTAAATGGCAGTAGAAAGAAAAATGACGATGAGATATGACTCTATTATTGATTTGGACGCATTTGAAATTTATATCGATTCTTAGCTTTTTACTTTTTCAATGCTTAGTTCGAGAGTAAATTTTGGATCATTATTAATGACTCAAGCTGAGGATATTTATAGAAAATCATGTTCATACATGTGTCATTCTCTAGTTAACTGTCGCACATGCAAGCAGGTCAGGCAGACAGGTATGTGGCATTGATTAGGCCTTTGTCTCTTTGTTTGCGCAACAACTGGCTTGATTTGCATGGGTGGGACTCTCATTGAGTTCGACCACATTGCGTCCTGCCTGTATTAATCAGTTAAGACTGGTCATCCCTCTGATCGAGGCCGTCGATTTTTAGGTCCGCTCTTGGGACACTTTATCAAATCGGTATGTTGCTGATCTAAGTGGTCAACGTTCTTCGCCGTCCGGGCGATTTAATTTACTCGCGTAACTTGTGGTTCGTGCCTGGGCCAGATATCCATGTCGGATAGCATTTGGCTCATAATTTTTATCACCCGTTTGGTCCCAGAGGCTGGATATCCACATCATCTCCTTGGTTATTCGTCCACGTTTCGATTTCTGGACGACACGACAATTAGATAGCCTACGTCAGATCAGTCACTAACAATGCCCCAAAGGTCGAGATTGATTGGTGTGTCGATTCGCGAGCTTCAGATATGTGCCCAGGTGACATGGAGGAAGCCAACCCGTCGCATCATTCATTATTTGTATATTGCAATGGTTACGTCTCGAAGGGACCCGTGGGTCGGCCATTAATACAACGGTTAAATTCGAAGGGAGGTGTGGATGCAGAGTGCACAAGCCTCGAGACGTTTCGATTTGCAAATAGTCATGTTTTTCATATTCCTCTCCTATATATACCCTCTTTCCCGTCCATCTCTCACTTTGCATTCCTTGATATATAAGTTTCCTTTCCGGCGAAAGAAATGGAGGGAGCTTAGATCACTCGATTTATTTTTAACATTCGTCCTCTGATCGGCTATAATCCAGTCGATCTGTTCAGATCTTCCGCTTCGATAGATAAAATAACTTCTCTTTTATCTCTTTTTTCTAAAATCTCTAACTATGTCTTTCAAAACGGATAGCTAAAATGACCACTTGGAGAGGATCCCGAAGATGGGCAATAGTTTTTCGAAGGAGGAGGTCTCCAATGACAATGGCGGGCGGTTGATGTCGGGGATTCCCAAAGGGTTTAGTTATTCGGGAGCCGTCAGAGAGCTAATCGGTGTCGCAGACTCTGTTTCCTTGCGGTATCGGTAAAGGGCACTGGATTGAGCCTCTCTGGTGGAAGAAAGTGGAGAGAAGGGCCGCGAAGGCTGCGAGATGGGCCGAGATGCGGGCGGCGAAAGCAAAAAGGGTAAGTTTGTTGGCCACTAAGTATACTGGATACAGCTTGGAAAGTGTTTTAAACAACAAGCTGTACTGATTTTAAATCTGAGTGCGTAGCGGAAGTCTTAAATACAGTAAGTTGATGTGGATACAGCAACTCGATGTGCAGTGTATACTTAAATAATCACAGTTAAATGAAACAGTAAAAGCTGAAGGTAAATAACACAGTATTTAAGTGGTTCGAGGTAAACCCCTCTACGTCCACTGGTCCTCCACACAGGAGTAAAAAGGTTTATTATAATTACTGCGTACACAACTACGTAATTATAACAATACTACTCAATATATCGTTCACACAAATTGATATAAAGATCTTAGCTTCAACCGTTCATATAGATTGGTTTGAGCTAATGCTTGACTGACTTCTTCACACACAGTTCTGAAGCTTCATCTTCTTCGATGCAAATCCTTCACACACAGTTCGGGAGAAGCAAAGATTCTCAGTCCACACAAGGCTGATGGGTTTGTTCAAAGATTAGAACAAGGTTGAACAACAGCTATGACTTTCTGCACTGTAAGCTGATGATGTGTTGTTAAAGAGTTGAGCATTGTATATCTCTGTGTATCTGAATAGCAGTGAGCTTTGAAGATATGTTTTGCTCTGATGAATATGATGTAAGCTTTTGATAACGTTGGTATTTGTAACTAATCTTCAACGCCTTGAGGATATATATATAGTCTTCTGACAATATATCCGTTGAGATAAATCCGTTGAGCAATATTCCGTTCCAACGGGAATAAAACATGATCTGGATTTTATGCTTGTTTGAAGATCTTTTGACTTGCAGTATTTAAATACTTTATCTTTTAGTATTTAAATACTTCTTTATCAACGGGACTTGACTACTAGCGAATACTGAAGATTCCTTCTTTGTCCTGTTGAGAGCTGTATGGAAGGATTACGTATTTATCAATTCGAGACAGCTTCCATACTTAGTTTTTATGAGACTTCTTTGCTGAATGGTAGATTCCTCTGTGTTGTGCGGCGATTAATACGCTTCGATGGCGATCGGCATAATGATCTGAGAGCCAACCATAGAAGACATATGCTGGGCGAACACCCAACAGTCGGCACCCACGGCGATCGTCTTTTGGTGTCTGGCGATCATCTATGATGTCCAACCAGAGACGATCGTCTCATGCCACGTATGAATCCGACATCCGTCAAAGTCGTCGAAGACCGAATCTTGGATGGTGACCCACGTGCAGATCCACCAAAGGCGCTGTCGGATAAGACCTTTGACCCCAGTCTGTCACCTACCTCACCTACCGACAGGCCCGCCGAAAGGTGCAAAGTGGGTCATCCCCGGACAGCGACTCAGGACGCGTGCAGGCATCCCATTGGCTCGCACAGATGGCTGCCACCAGCAGCCTCGGACTTTAAGGGAACAGCCCCACGTGACGGGACGATCGCCCGCCTTATTATAATATAGAAAACGGCGGTCGCTCGTGATCGCCAGAGAGATCCCAGCAACCTTGTCTCCTATAAATAGGAGGCTTACAACAAGTGTCCCAGGCAGCATGATCATAATCGCATCATTGTGAATACAGTGAAAGATATACAGAGAGAGAGAGAGAGATACATTCTCATAAAAAGCAAGAACTCACAGAGCTTCATATCTGGTTCTTCCGGCAATATACATGCTCTACAGCTTAGTGTTAGGCGTATTTTTATATGCTTATTTATCATTATTTTGTATTCTTTTTATGATTAAATCTGCATAAATGAGCTTGTAATGCCCTATTACTTTACGTTTTGCAGGAAATTGGAGTCCGGAAGCCGAAACGATGAAAAACGGGCGAAAACGGCGATTTTTGGCCTGGGGCCGCAGCACGTACCAAGTGAGCCGCGACACACGAGGATGTACAGCAGGCACCGAGCGCACTGTACTGTGAGCCGCGACACGTTGCTGCTGAGCCGCGGCCCAGAAGAAAAAAATAGTGCCCAGGCATTCCGCTGAGCGCCGTGAGCCGCGGCACAGATTATGTGAGTCGCGGCCCACGGGGCGGTTTTGGTGTGCTCTGTGCGGGTTTGGGCCGTTTTGAAGCCGGTTCTCGACCTAATCACACGGATGCGTTTTGGAGGCTGCTGGGAGTTATAAATAAGGGTTTAAGGTCATAATTGAGGGGATTATCTTGGAATCGGGGGATTATCGCGGAAGAGAGGAATCGATCATAAGAAGCAGAAGACACCAAGAGCAGAGGGCGGAAGCCAGAAGAACGGAGGAATCCGAGTTCTTCATCTGCGTTTGATTTCGATGCTTCCTTTCATTATTTCTGTATTTTTATCCTTTAGCATGTCAGGCTAAAACCCTGTTCTAGGATTTTGATGAAACCAAAGTTTTGACGAATTTGCTTTTGATTATCTATATAATTCCCTTTTATGTTGAGTTTTCCCAATCGATTTTAATGCTTTCAATTGTCTGGCCAATAATTGGATTGTTTTAATTACGCAACTCGAATCGGGAGAGGAGAGTTGGTGAGGAACTATTGGTGAGAACCGTTTTATCTTGTGAGATAGGAATATACTCATAGGAACTACGTGGCCTTTTGAAGATTTTGTGCTTTTTGCCTATTGTCGAATCAATTCACCTAGGGATAGAGTGTATTATTCGCCTTAGAAAAATCTACTGACCTCGGGAGAGGCGGTAGAGTATATTATAAATCTTCGCCTTCAATAAATTGGGGAAATCATTAACTTCAGATAATGGAGAGTAAATTCGGATAAACCAAGGTGGATTCTCAATCCTAGACTTATTCATCATTTGATTTTCTTTCTTCGAGTGATCGTTTTTCTTTTTATTATTGATTTTCTTTAGTTATTAATTGCAACCCAAATTTCGATTGTTCAAATAAAATTAGAATACATTAAAATTGGTAATTAGTGATTCAGTCCTTGTGGGAACGATAACTCACTCATCACTTTATTACTTGTCTATGATAACGTGCACTTGCGTTTAACGAAATATCGCAACAAGTTTTTGGCGCCGTTGCCGGGGACTGATTTTTTTTACTAATATCGATTTCAGTATTTCTAGTCTTAGTTTGAACATTTTTTTATTTTCATGTAACTTTATTTATTTGTTTTTCCTTTCAGGAGTTTCCGGTTAGTGGATGAGAAAACTCGGTAACGAAGGCCTACTACCTTTGGATACCGAACTCGAGCGCACTCTTCGGAGAAGCAAGAAGGAGAAACGTGAGCTACCGACAACAGTCACCATGGCCGATAACATGGGAATTCACGAAGCAGAAAACCCCATGGTGCAAGCTCAACCGGCATTAGCACTCCGCGATTATGATATGCCTCAAATTAATGCGAACTTTTCGGGGATTCGGCGTCCGAAAATTCAGGCGAACAACTTCGAAATCAAGCCGGCTATAATTCAGATGGTACAAGCGAGCCAGTTTTGTGGATTGCCGAACGATGACCCCAACGCGCACATTGCCTCTTTTCTCGAGATTTGTGACACTTTAAAAAACAATGGTGTTACCGATGATGCGATCCGTCTAAGGCTTTTCCCTTTCTCTTTGAGAGACAAAGCAAAATTTTGGTTAAATTCTTTACTGCCGGGCTCTATCATGACATGGGTGGAATTAGCGCGAGCCTTTCTGCCTAAATTCTTCCCACCTTCGAAGATGGCGTGACTGAGGAACGAGATCACTACCTCTGGGCAATTTGATATGGAGTCGCTTCACGAGGCTTGGGAGCGATACAAGGAATTATTACGGAGATGCCCACATCACGGCCTACCAGACTGGCTACAAATTCAAACATTTTACAACGTATTGAGTGCCTCCACACGCACTCTCGTGGATGCAGCCGCTGGAGGTGCCTTAATGGGAAAAACAATGGCCGAAGCCCACTCTCTATTGGAAGCTATGGCTGCGAATGCTTATAAATGGCCGGCCAAATGAGTACACCCAAAACGAGTAATAGAGATCTCCAATAATGATCCGATCTCTACATTATCAGCTCAAGTCTCCGCCTTGACGCAGCAACTTCAAGCCTTTTCACATGCTCCTTCCCCCGTTACCATTGAATCGTGCAATTGGTGTAATGGATCTCATCCTAACGCAGAGTGCCAAGTCGGAAACCCTTTCGAGCAACCGTCGATGGAACAAGCTCAGTTCGTGGGGAACGGGAACTGGCAAAATAATCCTTATTCCAACACTTATAATCCGGGATGGCGAAATCATCCTAACTTCTCATGGAGGAACGGACAAAGCTCGAACCAACCTCAGTTTGCTCAACACCAACAGCAACCTTCTCCCGCTCCAAAAATCTCTCTAAAAGAAGCAATGGCGAAATTTTCAGCGAGCACGAGTCAGTTCATGGCCCGTACGGAGGTGACCTTGCAGAACCATTCCGCTTCTATCCGCAACTTGGAAGTCCAACTGGGCCAGATTGCTAATGTATTAATAGCCCACCCGGAGGGTACCTTGCCAAGTACGACCGAAACAAATCCCAGAGAGAATGTCAATGCCATTGGGTTGAGAAGTGGGAAAGAATTGGGTGAGCTGCCTGGGCAGAACAAAAAGAGAAGTGAGGATGGGGAGAAGAAAAATTCAGCGACTAAGGAATCGCCAAATTTGAGACCCTCGATACTGTTTCCTGATAATCCAAAGGCATATGTACCACCCGTCCCATTTCCGCAGCGATTACAATAGAAAAAGGTGGACAAGCAATTCTCTAAGTTCCTCGATGTCTTCAAGAAACTGCACATAAACATTCCATTTGCCGACGCTTTGGAACAAATGCCTAGTTACGTGAAATTCATGAAGGAAATTTTGTCAAACAAAAGAAAGCTCGAGGAGTATGAGACAGTCGCATTGACGGAGGAGTGCAGCGCTATTCTTCAGAAAAAGCTTCCGCCAAAATTGAAGGATCCGGGAAGCTTCAATATACCGTGCACCATAGGGAACCTCTCTTTTGAAAGGGCATTGTGTGATCTCGGCGCTAGTGTTAATCTCATGCCTCTGTCTATTTTCAAGAAGCTAGGAATTGGGGAAGAGAAACCTACTACGGTCTCCTTACAATTAGCTGATAGATCCATCAAATATCCGAGGGGAGTGATAGAGGACGTCTTAGTCAAAGTTGATAAGTTCATCTTTCCGGCCGATTTCATTGTGCTTGACATGGAGGAGGATCAAGACATCCCAATTATTTTGGGAAGACCATTCTTAGCTACCGGCTGAACTCTTATAGACGTGGAAAAAGGGGAACTCACTCTACGGGTTCAAGACGAGCATGTCACTTTCCAAGTGTTTAAATCCTTTCCGTGCCCAAGTAGTGTTGAGAAGAGCTCGCAAATTGAAAGTGTAGATACCTTTGGGAAAGACACACCGGAAGAATCGTCGGTCGAAAAATTCAGAATCCGTTTCAGCTGCCCCGACGCCTAATAAGAATGAAGAGCAATTCGCATATCTTAGGCATTTGAACATGCCGCCTTCAACATCTGTTCATCCACAATCGAAAAATTCTCCTTCTGTCCTAAATTCGCCCGTGGAGTTGAAAATTAAGACGGAGGTCAAACGGGCGCCAAGTCATGTGAAAAATGGGTGCTTCGGAAAGTTGTTTTCGTTAAAATATTTTCAGAAAGAACATTTGGTGTCCAAACCGAAAATCGGATCGTTAAAGACCAATGGTCAAAATTTTAAAACACATATTAACGGTTCGATGGACGGGGCGGAGTTCAAATGGTGTTTGCGAAAAGCGAACTGATTTTCAATAGGTCCGACTGAAGACTCTAAACTTAGCGCTTCTCGGGAGGCAACCCGAGTATTAGTTGTAGATTTTTGCGTTTCAGTATTTTCTTGCATTTTTAGGATCTTTGTTTTTCGTCATTTTAGCTGGGACATGCTTATCTCTCACGCTCTTGTTGTTTTCTGTTGAAAATTCTGTGCAGAAATTATCCTTTGGGAAAAATAAGCATTGGGCCGAGGCACAAGGATTGTGAGCCGCGGCACACATAGGTCGAAAAAGAAGGATAAACTTGCTGTACTCTGTGCCGCGGCACAAACTTACTGATCCGCGGCACACTTGATCACTGAGCCGCGGCACACCAGATGCACCAGATATGCCCAGGGATCTGTACTATGGGCCGCGACACATATGTGTTGAGCCGTGACACACTAACACTCTGAGCCGCGGCACCCGTATGCTGAGCCGCGGCACATGGCGATGGAACAAAGAAGCCCAGGCGGACTTTACTATGGGCCGCGGCTCACTTAAGCTGTCCCGCGGCCCCTGTTCGGAAGTTAGACGGACCAGGTTCTTTTATAAAACGAATTGGACGACACACACAGGTATACTTCCTCCTCTTCCTCTGCACAAGCGATCGGCCAAGAACTTTTTGTTTCTCTTCTTCTTCTGGCATTCTTCTTGCATTCTTCAAAATCTAAGCAAGGTAAGTCTAAATTCCTAATCTTAATTGCTCTATGAATTGAAAGGTGAAGTTTTGTTATTCATTTGATGATTGGTTATGTTTTTTTTCTTTTTTTTCAAAAGTTCTATCAAGTTGAGTTGAGAATATGATGATTTTGATTGATTATTGATGATTATCTTTCGATTATGAACGAATTGATTATGTTTGTCATGATACTCGATTCAGGATGTTGTTTATGGGGATTGAATGAAGCCATGGTCATGTTTGTTCTTCAATTAAAAGTATGCACTCAAGGTGTTTGATGAAATGCTTGAATGAAAAATTCTTACTTGTTAAGTCAACGTTTTGAAACTATGTGCAACGAATTCCTTTCTGAATTTACAGCAACCCCAACCCTTACGTCAATGTTAAACGTGAAAAGCTCAATTTTATTTCTCTCTCACGGCGGTGCTAGCTCGTTAAATTCTTGATTCATGTTGGATATCCTTAGCCGAGTAATGTTATTCTCATTATTGCTTAAGTAAGTAAACTCCGGTGTTTATATTTTCAGGACTCGCTATGGCTAGAACCAAAAAGGTTAGCAAAAGGGCCAGGACGCAATCGTCCCCCACACGAGGGGAAACTTCACGGAGCCGAGCCGAGTCGGAGGCGCACCAATTTTTTGACCCGGAGATTCATAAAATCTTTAATGAAAAGATTCGTCCTCGGCCTTTGATTCCGAGCGGATTCACTCCGGCCCCCAGACGGAGCTTCTGACCATGATCGACGAGATGGGGTGGGCCCGTTTCGCTGCACCTCCTGAGCCGGCGGTGATCTCCATCGTACAGGAGTTTTATGCGAGCGCTCTGTTGAAGCACATTCAGGCGGGGCAGATGATACCACAGTCGGACACTCGGACGCAGGTCGATGTCCGAGGCATTACAGTAGATTTTTCGGTGGCTGCCATACAGAGATTATTCGAGCTGCCTGTGGTTGACGATACGGCATATACGCGAGCTATAAGTGGCCTCACGAAGGAGGCCCTGCTCGAGACACTCACACAGCCCGGTTCCGACTGGGAGCTGCGTGCTCCGGGCTCCTCGGCTTTCTATTTTAAGAGCTCGCGCCTCAGTCGGCTCGGGCGAGCCTGGTTGTACTTCATCTGCGCACGTATTGACCCTACCTCACAGATCCGCACTGTTCTACTCTCTCGTGCCCGTACTTTATATGCTATCACTTTCGGGGTCAGATTCAATGTGGCCTCTCTGCTGGTCCGATCTATCTTCCAGTGTATTTAGGGAGGGGCCAAGACGGGGCTGAAGCACCCCTCTCTTATTTGCGCTCTTTGCCGCCAGTCAGGCATGACTTGGTCGAATGACGAGCCGATGTTAGCACCCCAGGGCCCGATCGACCATCGCATCATTTCTAACTTCGATCAGTGGGAAGGAGCGGAAGCACACGCTCGTGGGCGAGGATTTCTACTTGATGAGGCACACAAGCAGTCCCCCGAGCCTCTCCTTCTGACGCAAGGGCAGATGGAGTCCAGCCCGCCGCCCGACAGAGAGCACTTGCAGGCGATGTTCGACGGGTTGAGAGAGGAGATGAGGAGAGAGAGAGGAGATGAGGAGAGAGAGAGACTTCTGGATGCACTGAGAGAGGAGAGGCGGACGGAGAGGGAGAGCATCATCGCTGCCATCCGAGATGAGATGAGAGAGCAGGCCCGCCGGGCCAACCGACGTGAGGCGAGGCGCCTGGCAGCGAGAGATGCTTACCACCAGGAGCACCTTGTTGCATGGACGGCCCACATTATGCACCCGGACGGGCCATGCATTCCACCTGTTCGGCCAGCCACACCACCCTTCTCGCCGGTCGACGCCGGCACCAGTTCGTGAGCAGACTGTAGGGGAGTACTTGACCTTTTTATTTTATTGCATACTATTTTTTTTGTCCATTGAGGTCAATGTACATCCTAAGTTGGGGGGGGGGGGGGTTTACTTTTTGTTGCTATTATTATTGCTGTACTTATTCGTTGCACTGTTCATTTTTTTCATTTTTTTTCGTTATTCTTTTTGTTGCTAGCCTTGCTTGCCGTGTTTTTAATTGCATTCATGAATTTTTCGTGCTTCATTTTTGTGTAAAACTGATGTTACGATACTGATTTCTCTCTAAAGAAACGGTTGAGTTTTAGTTGAGTTGCAGTCAGTGATATCTATTTCTGTTAAGTCTTCATTTAGGTCCGAAAATTTTTCGTTTTTGTAGAAATCTTAGCAGATAAGAAACAAGACATACTTGTTTTCAAATCGCCATCTATACGTTTGGTTACACTTTTCGCGTAGCTAGTCGTCCAGTAACATAAGTCGTGTGGGCACCTAAATTGAGTTTAGAGTCGGACAGTTTTTCCCAAAAGTCGAGATATTATTTGTTCTATGATGGGAAGTATAGTAACCGGGGGTATTCGCGTGACCCGTTGTTTACTCTCGCGTAAAACGACGACCCTGATTAGACTAGTGGTTTAGAGATTTCGCATGTGCATATGATGGGAAGCCTAGTAACCGCGGGTATTCGCGCGACCCATTGTTTACTCTCGCGTAAAACAGCGACCTTGAATCGGACATGCGGGAATAGCTATCCGAGTTGTTTCTCCGCTGTGGAGGGGAACTTAGTAACTAGAAGCATCTATGTGCCCCATGAGTGTCTTTTACGTCAAACGGTTCCCAATACACGAGAATGGAATTCCACCCTAGGATTATCCCGTTGAAACATCCCGAGATCCAAACCTAGTGGTCAACCCGAATCAATTTATTGATCATATATATAAGGGAAGACTGTCCGAGGGTTATTTTTGATGAAACTCGTGAAATTTTTGCCACTAGACTGTGGGATTGGGCGAGTTAGCTTGTTTATTTTAACTCTTCATATTGGCGGTCAATTAAATTCACGCTTATTAATCTTTGAGCTAGATTTTCTTCATGCACGATTGATTAGGACTAAAATTGGTTACTTCGTGAAATCAGTGTCCTGGATGTGACTCACTATTACGATACTTATACTATTCTTTGAGATTTTCAGGGTAGTATTGATTAGGTTGAGCACTATGAGTTGCACGATCATTCACGACATTCTTTTGTTTGAAATTGATTATTTTTGCTTGAGGACAAGTAAAGGCTCAGGTTTGGGGGTATTTGTTAGGCGTATTTTTATACTCTTATTTATCATTATTTTGTATTCTTTTTATGATTAAATCTGCATAAATGAGCTTGTAATGCCCTATTCTTTTATGTTTTGCAGGAAATTGGAGTCGGGAAGCCGAAACGATGAAAAACGGGCGAAAACGGCGATTTTTGGCCTGGGGCCGCGGCACGTACCAAGTGAGCCGCGGCACACGAGGATGTCCAGCAGGCACCGAGCGCACTGTACTGTGAGCCGCGGCACGTTGCTGCTGAGCCGCGGCCCAGAAGAAAAAAATAGTGCCCAGGCATTCCGCTGAGCGCCGTGAGCCGCGGCCCACGGGGCGGTTTTGGTGTGCTCTGCGCGGGTTTGGGCCGTTTTGAATCCGGTTCTCGACCTAATCACACGGACGCGTTTTGGAGGCTGCTGGGAGTTATAAATAAGGGTTTAAGGTCATAATTGAGGGGATTATCTTGGAATCGGGGGATTATCGCGGAAGAGAGGAATCGATCATAAGAAGCAGAAGACACCAAGAGCATAGGGCGGAAGCCAGAAGAACGGAGGAATCCGAGTTCTTCATCTGCGTTTGATTTCGATGCTTCCTTTCATTATTTCTGTATTTTTATCCTTTAGCATGTCAAGCTAAAACCCTGTTCTAGGATTTTGATGAAACCAAAGTTTTGACGAATTTGCTTTTGATTATCTATATAATTCCCTTTTCTGTTGAGTTTTCCCAATCGATTTTAATGCTTTCAATTGTGTGGCCAATAATTGGATTGTTTTAATTACGCAATTTGAATCTGGAGAGGAGAGTTGGTGAGGAACTATTGGTGAGAACAGTTTTATCTTGTGAGATAGGAATATACTTATAGGAACTACGTGGCCTTTTGAAGATTTTGTGCTTTTTGCCTATTGTCGAATCAATTCACCTAGGGATAGAGTGCATTATTCGCCTTAGAAAAATCTACTGACCTCGGGAGAGGCGGTAGAGTATATTAGCAATCTTCGCCTTCAATAAATTGGGGAAATCATTAACTTCAGATAATCGAGAGTAAATTCGGATAAACCAAGGTGGATTCACAATCCTAGACTTATTCATCATTTGATTTTCTTTCTTCGAGTGATCGTTTTTCTGTTTATTATTGATTTTCTTTAGTTATTAATTGCAACCCAAATTTCGATTGTTCAAATAAAATTAGAATACATAAAAATCGGTAATTAGTGATTCAGTCCTCGTGGGAACGATAACTCACTCATCACTTTATTACTTGTCTACGATAACGTGCACTTGCGTTTAACGAAACATCGCAACACTTAGATAACTAGAAGTCTTTACACTCGTTGTAATAGATTCTAACATTAATATTTGTACTCCACAGTATACTTATTAATAACATCTCGCAAGAGCATTCAAGCCCGGGATTAACAACCCCGGCAAATCTTGTGTTATTTATTTTCTCACGGAAGTGTTCTCGCATTTGTTTGTTACTCGATCGTTCCAGCAATACTATCTCCGGATAATATTTTGGGTAACAACAATTGGCGCTAGAGAAAGGGGTTTCTAACCTTCATTTTTATTCCAACCGTCTCGAAGAACACTCACTGTTCTCCGTTTCAACTAGGCTCTCACTCCTGCCCCCGAGGGACGGTCCTAGCCTCTCACTTGATCAGTTCCAGACCGCGGAACAGATCGAGGAGGCTATAGCCATCCTCAGGGAGCGACGGAGGGCATGCGACTCGCCCACCATCACTCTGTCAACCATCCGCCGAGCAGGCAAGCGGAAGCTGAAGGGGATCTATGTTGAGAAATCGACAGAAAGCCCCGAGCCGCAGGAGAAAGCTCTCGTAAGGCGGGATGATTCCGTCTTCAGCCGCATAGGGAGCGATCCCTCATGGCGACCTGGGCACTCAGGCCCCAGCCGAGAGACATCGGAGTCCGAATCCTTTACCAGGAGTTCGGCATATCCGACTCCCAGAAGACAAGCCGGTCAGCGGGCCCCCACTCGCCCAAGAAATGAGCCTGCTGGCAGAGAACTCATCATTCACCATGGGGCCAGGGGATCAGTGCACGATCACCTTGGCTCACGCTCCGGGAGCCAAATGGCGAGCAGTCAGGCAACGGCGATGGCTGCCATGCAGCGCCAGCTCGATGAGATGAAGGCGCTCCTGGAAACTGGGGCAGGCGCCAGGAGATCGATCACTGGACCAAGTGAACCACTCGCGGTCCAGATCGAGCTCGCCCCAGTTCAACCAAAGATCGCTCCCCCACAAACACCTCTATATGAGGGGAGATCGGGTCTGGAGACCCATTTGAGCAAATTCCGGATCTACATGACCGGATGCGGAGCATCAGATGCGACGAAGTGTCGAATGTTCCCATTAACTCTGGTCGACCTCGCCCACAGGTGGTACATCTCACTACCACCTCGCTCAATCAATTGCTTTGAGAAGCTGGCGAACGACTTCACGTCGTACTTCGCCTCCAAAGTTGCTCGGCCAGAAGGTCCCCACTGCATGATGAAAATCAGGCAGGGGAAGGACGAGTCAGATGAAGATTACATCGACCGGGTAGACGAGATAGTCCTCACTGGCGAGCCCATTAGCGACGAGCTCGCTCTCTACTCAGTCCTGGGGGGATTCTACGGCCACTCACCCATGTTCAGGCACCTTACAAAGGACATCCCCCCGACCTACTCGGTCTTCTGCATCAGGGCTGCCGATTTCATGGCCAAGCAGAGGATGCTCACCCTCCGCTTAGGCGAGGGATCTGCCGGAGAAGGGAGGGCGCCATCCCACGTCCAGAAGAAGGCGGTCGCCAAGCCCAGAAAGGCGGTCGCAAAGCCGCCTGGTGAGTTCAAATCCTTTGAGGATGTGGAGGTCCACCTCCTTCACAACCTCAACTTATCTCCGGCCCACATCTTTAACGCCATCAAGGGGCGCGAATGGCTTAACAAGCCAAAGCCGATAAGGGACCACAGTCATCTAGACCGCAGTAAATTCTGTGCCTACCACAAGAGTCCATGCCACAACACCAGCGAGTGCCGCGACCTCCTCAAACAACTCTGGCGACTGTTTGAGGAAGGCAAATTGGACAACTTGGTCACCAAGCCAGAACCTCGGACAGAGAGGACCGGAGGGTGCGAGCGCCGACAAAACGATGGGATCCCTTCCAATCCGGTCGCCAGGATCGAGCAAAATGAGCCGGAGTATTCCGACGAATCAATTCCTCCGATCAACCCTGGCAGTCGGATCAATATGCTTCAGGCTAGAGGTGGAAACCTCGGGGGCCTGTCCCCAGTTTCCACCATGTCGAATAGGAAGCGAAAAGCCGAACTGAGGGCGTTCGCCGGGGTCCATGTCGTGGTACCTCCTGAGCCGACCATCTCCAAAGATGCGCTCATCACCTTCTCCAACAAGGATAGGGAGGGGGTGCAGTGCCCCAAAGAGGATGCATTGGTGATCTCCGCGTGTATCCTTGGGAAAATAGTCGATCGCGTGCTGGTCGACAACGGGAGCTTCTGCAACATAATATTCAAGTCCGCTCTTGACCAGCTCGGCAACCTAACCAAGTTCATTAAGCCATTCGACATCGTGCTTCAAGGGTTCGGCGACAGCACAGTCCAAGCCTACGGAAGGATCAAGCTCTCTGTCGAGCTAATATGTTTTTACGATCCCAAGGTTAGGATTACTAGGAACCTAAATTTTGTAATCATAGATAGGCCCATCATCTATAATAGGTTCCTAGGTCATCCATTTCTAGAAACCTTTGAGGCGGTCGCCTCTTCCTTCTTTTACTGTATCAAATTCCCCATTATCGATGGGACGGTCGGTACTGTAAAAGGAGATCAGCTAATGGCAAAGAAATGTTTGAATTACTCCTATGTCGTAACTTCTTTCAATACTTCCCATGCTATGTGTAACATTGAAATGATCGACAATCAACCCATGGAGATCGACGAGCCAAGCACATCGTACCAACCCGACTCAGAGGATGCCATCTCACATCAATTAACGGACGACATCGAGCCAAGGATCGGTTTCGAGCCAAGTCTCGACATCGACCCTAGGATCGAGTCTGGAAATCGTTCCAAACGAGAGGCGATCGTCCCCGTCGAAGAGTTGGAGAGTATAACGATAGATCCGGCTCGCCCGGAGCGGAAAGTAAAAATCGGCGCAAGCATCGATCGCGAATTAAAAGAGGATCTGATCAATTTACTACATAAGAACATCGAAGTCTTTGCCTGGTCGCATCAAGTTATGGTTGGCATAAGCCCTGAACACGCTTGCCACTATCTAAAGATCGACCCGTCAAGGAAGCCTGTTCACCAGAAATGTAGGAAATTCGGTTCTGAGAAGTACGCAACACTCGACATAGAGGTCAAAAAGCTACTCAACAACAAACTAATCGGAGTAACTACAAACGAACCACAGTGGGTCGCCAACGCGGTGCTCGTCAAAAATCCGAACATCTCCTGGAGGTTATGCATCGACTTCACCGACCTCAATGCGGCATGCCCAAAAGATCACTTTCCGATGCCTCATATTGATCACTTGGTCGATAGTATAGTAGGTTGCGAAATGATGTCGTTCATGGATGCCTTCGCCGGATACCATCAAATCCCAATGGCGGAGAAAGACATAAAGCACACATCTTTCCACACGGAAAAGGACATATACTTTTGGGTCCGAATGCCGTTCGGCTTGAAGAATGCGGGGGCAACCTACCAGCGTCTAGTCAACAGAATGTTCGCCAATCAGATCGGCAAGACCATGGAGGTCTACATTGACGACATCGTGGTCAAAAGTCTCAAGAAGGAAGACCACCTCAATGAACTCGCTGAGACGTTCGCCATCCTCGAGAAGTTCAACATGAGACTGAACCCCAAGAAATGCAGCTTCGGGGTGGGCTCCGGAAAATTCCTGGGGCACATCGTGAGTGAAAGGGGGATCGAGGTGAACCCCACCAAGATTCAGGCGATCCTAGACATGCAGGAGCCACGGAAGGTCAAGCAGGTGCAACGACTCACAGGTTGTCTAGCCGCCCTCAACCGTTTCATATCTCGGCTCGGCGATAAAAGCAAGCCTTTCTTCGCGACCATAAAGAACAAAAAGTTCGCATGGACGAAGGAGAGCCAAATGGCGTTCGCCAAAATCAAGGAGTATCTATCTAACCCCCAGATCTTGGCAAAGCCGATACCCGGTGAAAAGCTATTCCTTTACCTGGCAGCCTCGGAGGTCGCACTGACTGCCGTTTTGGTGCGAGCGGAGGGACAAGTCCACTTGCCGATCTACTACGTTAGTCAAGCGCTCCATGACACATAAACACGTTATACACCTCTGGAGAAGATTGCCTACGCCCTTGTTATGAGTGTTCGCAAGCTAAGGGCTTACTTCTTCGAACATCAAGTGGAAGTTCTGACGACTCTACCTCTAAGGCAAGTTCTACACCGGCCAGACACCAACGGGAGACTCCTCAAGTGGTCACTGGAGATCGCCCAATACGGTATCACATACGCTCCTCGCACAGCGATCAAAGGCCAGGCCCTGGCAGACTTCGTGGTGGAATTAACATTCCCTCACAGTCCGACCCAGATCGGCCGCCCTGCCTGGAAGCTGTACGTGGATGGCTCGGCGACCAACTCGCGAGCAGGGGCAAGGATTGTCCTTATCAGCCCCGATGGGCAAAGTTTCACAAATGCTGTGCGTTTCGGGTTTCGGGCGACCAACAATGAAGCTGAGTACGAAGCCTTTGTAGGCGGGCTCGATCTAGCCCTCGCCCTAGATGTTCGTCGCCTCCATATCTTCATGGACTCCCTCTTGGTCGTGAACCAAGTCAAGGGAGAATATGAGGCGCGCGGTGAACAGATGGTCAAATACCAAGAATTGGTCTCCGAAATGTGCGCGAAATTTGAGGAAGTGCTAATCGAACAAGTCCCGAGAGAGCAAAACTCCCAGGCCGATGCCCTATCCAAGCTAGCGTCGTCAGATGGGGCAGCCGATTTCTCTAATATCCAAATCACAAAATCAGCAAGGCCGGCGATCGACAGAAACATGGTTACCACAGTTGTTGTTGCCGAGGAGAACTGGATGACTCCGTTCATCAAATACTTAAAGGACGGAATGGTCCCTGACGACCGTATCAAAGCTCGCCAACTCCAGCTCCGTGCGACCAAATACACCCTATTGGACGACCAGCTTTACAAGCGAGCTTTCAGCCTTCCCCTCCTCAAGTGTATTACACTGGAGGAAGGTCGGCTCTTTTTAGCCGAGATCCATGACGGGATCTGTGGAAACCATGCTGGCAGACGAGCTCTCATCCATAAAACAACCAGGCAAGGTTTTTTCTGGCCTTCACTTCAGAAGGATGCGATCGCCTATGCCAGATCGTGTCACAGATGCCAAGTAATGGGTCCAAATATCAAACTCTCCCTCGAGCAGCTCACCTCAATGTACAACCCATGGCCATTCGCGCAATGGGGAATCGACCTTATAGGTCCCTTGCCGACGGCTCCAGGGGCTGTAAATTTGCCATCGTAGGGGTCGACTATTTCACAAAATGGGCTGAGGTCGAGCCACTCAAGAAGATCGGCCAAGAGCAAGTAATCAAGTTCATCTGGAAAAACATCATATGCCGATTCGGTCTGCCCCAGGCCATCATCTCCGACAACGGAAAGCAGTTCGACGGCTTAGAAGTCATGCAATTCTGTGAGAAGTGGGAATCAAAAAGTTGTTCTCGGCCCCTACCACCATCAGACAAACGGGCAGGTAGAAGCCGAAAATAAAATCCTCAAACACACGATTAAAGCACGACTCGAATCTAGGCAAGGACGATGGGCGAGCGAGCTCCCAGACATTTTGTGGTCTTATAAAACTACGACCCGTAATTCAATCGGTGAAACACCGTTCGCCCTCGCCTTCGGAATACAAGCGGTGATCCCCTCGGAGATCGCCGTCCTCAGCCATCGAACCGAACAAGAGATGACGACAGACAATGATGTGGCCCGACGGATCGACCTTGACATGCTCGAAGAACGACGACTGACCTCAGAAATGAAGAATACTATCCACAAAAGGAGATCCGAGAAGTTCTTCAATTCGAAGGTCAAGGAAAGAAGGTTCCAAGTAGGCGACCTAGTCCTCAAAAAGATCCAAACCCACACAGGAGTTTTTGGCCCGAATTGGGAAGGCCCCTTCAGGATATCTAAGTGGCTAACTAGGGGAGCCTACGAACTTGAACACCCTGACGGTACTCCGGACCAATATCCCTGGAACGCCGTACATCTGAAGAAATACTACTAGTGAAAACTTTGTATTCAGTTTCAACTACCCTATGTACAAGGAATATAATGAAATTTCTTCCTATCCCATCTATTCTAGCGATCGCCCCATCAGGCATATCGTATACCGTCGAGGATTGTCGTTCAAACATGGCGATCCGAGGTAGAAATAATGCATCCATGGTCCTGGAGGTCGATGGAACCGACATCTTCGCCCATGCAAGGTTCCTTTGGGTTGAGATCGTCCGCCCTTCGTTTAAATACGAGGGCGGCGTAGCCGAAAGACCCTCCAAAATAATCTGTGGACACGTTCGCACGCCCTCAAAGTACATCATCTAACATGATGTACTCGGACAAGGCGGCGCGTCCCTACCCCATCACAACGTATACCATCGAGGGTCGCCATCTAACATGCCGACCCGAGGTAGAAAGGTGCTAACAAAGCCGCAGACATAGAGTCGAATAAACCGACGACGCCCCGTGCAAGGACTTCTCCAGACCAAGATCGCCCACCTTTCGTTTAAGTACAAGGCGGGCGCAGCCTAACGGAGGACCCTCACAATAAAGTGAGTCGTGGGAATGTCCCTCGCACACAAAGACACGGTTGTGGAGGTCAGTCCATCGAACTCCGCGACCATGCACGATTCCTCAGAGTCGGCAAAACTGAAGATAGCTCACCAAACATACTATTTTTGTTCCCTTACTTACAATAAGTAAACAAAAACAAGGGGCAAGGAAGTGGAGCTAGTCCTAGATACGATCGGAAAGACGGGACCGTACCCGATCGGCTTCGTTCAAACACACGCAGGACGATCGGTTTTGTTCAACAATATTTACAAGTAAGAATTTCCAAACATGTCAATACATTCAACATTCAAACAATCGGTCGGGCGAACAAGACATCGAAAGCAATCATACACACACTTGTAAAAATTCGCATGCAAACATTCAAAGGCGATCGTACATGTAAAGAATCAGGTGCAAAAAAAAGAGTATTTTATTCATTATCAAGAAGTTCATACAATACAAAGCCCGAAGGCAATACAAAGAAAAAGCAAAAAGTTACAAGTAAAGGAAGACAAAGAAATCACTCAGGGTCCCTCCGGCTGGTCTTTGCCCCCAGGTGGCAGATCGGTACGCGCTCCCCCATCGGCCTCAGGATAAATGCGTTTTTCCGGAAAAGGATACCAACTCAAGTCGATCCCCAAGTCGACGAGGTCAAGGATCGGCAGGGAAAACTCCGGATGCAAAGGGTGCTCGAGTGCATAGGCCTTGAAGCTCTCCATCATAGGACCGATCTCGATCCCTACCTTCTTGGTGGCTTGGACAGCGTCGGCGTAGGCCATGTAATAGGCGAACTCGCCGACAAGTGCCACATTGAGGTAGGTATCGGTCTCGATCGCCTTTAGCTGCCCTTTCAAATCCATGGTCGTCTTCTCAGCTTCCGCCAGCTCGACCACCTTGGCGGCCAGTTCTCCCTTTACCTTTTCCAGCTCTCCCTTCGCCGTCTCCATCTCGCTGTTGAGCCAATCCACCGTCGCCTTCAGCCCGGTCACCTCCTCCTGCGAGGCCACATGCATCCGGCGAGCTTTCTTCTCCTAGTCGCGGAACCGATCGGCCACTTCCTTGGAGCGGCTCAGCTCCTGCTTCATCCGATCGATGTCCTGCTTAGCTCGTTTAGCCGTCTCTAAGTACTCCTTCTCCATGGCCTGGATCCGGTTGGCGAAATCGACATTTTTGTTCCGAGCGGCCTCGAGATCTTGATGGAGGCGAGCATTAGAGGGTCGCCCCTCGTAATCCTTGGCGGCTTGGACGGCCATCGTCGCCGCCTGGAGAGCCAGGGTGATGGTCGCCTGCATGGCATCTCTAGACCGTCGACGAGCGATCGCATTGAGATCGGTCGTCCAAGCCTTAGGCAGAGAGGCAATGGCCTTGGAGACATAGGAAGGGACATCAAGGGACTTATGCGGAGACTTTCTCGCCAGGAAGTCCAGCACCATCGGCGAGACGTCCGGATCAGCAAGACGGACCCTGGAACACAAACAAAAAGAAACAAAGGAGTTAGTATATAGATTACTCAAATTGCCTAACTCGGAAAGATCAATCCGGTCTTACCTATTGACCAACTCGGGGTCACGGCCAAAATAGGGCTTGCCCCGAGAAGTTTTAGCTTCGGCGATCGCCGCATTTTTCAAGAAGCCGGCTGAGGACCTGGAGACAGACGCCGAGGGCCTAGGGCCAGACCCCTCCACCATCGGAACAACAGAGATGGGGGGAGCGGAAACCGGTGGCTCCAAGATAGTTAAGTCCGCCTCAGCTGTCGGAAGGGACCCCTCCGGCCTTCGCCTCTTGCGGTTGCGCTGAAGTCGTTCCTCCTCCTGAATTTCCGGCTCGGAGACCGGCACCACAGCGGGTCTCACCACAGGGACGGGGCGAGACGTCGTCGCAGCAACGCGACCCGTCTTCTTTCCCTGGTGAAGACGACCGATGAGACCAGGGTTAGACATGGAGATCTCTTGCGGTGGCTCAGCGTAGCGGGGAAAATGAATCTCTGCCAAAGAAGAAATTCAGAAAAGTTAGACATCTACTTAGACATTGCGACCTCTTGGAGACGATCGTCACGCAGGAAAGAGGAAATAAAAAGTCATACCCGAGGCCTTCAAGTGGCGAGGGTAGCGGAACAGTCGAGCTCCCAAACGATGAAGTTCGTGGCTGACTGAGTGAACGTCAATGTAGGAGTCCGGCAAGGCGCGAATCCGCTCCCAGACGATCAAGAAATTGAAGGGGAGATCGCCGATCGCTGGAACAAGGGACCCTGCAAAAAGAAAACCAAATTAGATCAGTTCAAGGTGCGTCCAAATAAAGGGAGAGTTAAAACCCTTACTCAGATTCCTCTCCAGGAAATTGGTGGGGATATCCAATTCTTCCTCCAGCGTATCGCTCGACGCCGACCTCCAAGCACCGCCGACCCAGCACCACTTTGCCAGGTCGCCCCAAACCTTGTTCGGCACCCCAAGGACCACCCTACCTAGGCGACCCTGGATATGGTAGACGCCGATCGATCCCTTCTGCGCGGTCAGCTTGAAAATATAATTCATCTCCAGCGCAGAAGGCAGACGAAACGGCCTATGACCGCCGAACAACGTCAATGTACTGATAATCTGCATCCAGGCGTTCGACGTCAACTGGAGAGGCGCCAGATTCCAGGCGATCAGCAAATACGAGACGGCGAACGGCAAGGGAAACCGCAATCCGGCCGCCAGGGTCATTTCATAAACGGCGACCATACCCTCGGGAGGCTGGTCGGCACGTTCGTTATCGGAGGGCACGTGCAGTGAAACATCAGAAGGAACATGGTATTTCGCCCTTCAGCAGCCCAAGTCTTTTCGGGTCGCCGAACTCCGGATCTGACGAAGAGTCCACCGAGACGGGTCAGCGGCCTGGAACGCCATCCGCTTCACATGTTCGTAGGGATGAGCGGCGGAGTAAGCTTCGAAATCAAATTCTGGACAGAGCCCGGCAATCCCCTCCATAAGCTTAGCAAATTCCATATAAGCAGGGCCGAAAACGCTATCCCGTTCCCAAGACAGCCGCACCAGTTCATCTTCATCCACCGGCGAGCCCCCTTGCTCCGCCATCACCGCAGATATCGCCATTTCGGCCTCATTGAAGAGCTCCTCAAGTTCTGCGGGTGCAATCCCCGCATGAATGGCCTCAACGGACATTTCCATATGAACTCCCACGGGAATTTCCTCCCGGTCAGGCGAAGCTGCGGCGGCGGAGGTGCTTCCGGCCTCGAAGGTTTTAGATCCTCCAGACATGTTCTAAAAAAAAAGTAAAAGGGGGAGAGAAGATTTGAGTTCTTACCTAAAAGGAAGGACGGTCGGCACAAGGATCGTCGGAAAAATTCTGCAGAGTCTCAGCTAGAAAGCAAGGGTGTGTGAAGAGTAGAAATGAAGTAGCCATAGCCCCTTTTATAGACAGGAGCAGGGGTCTCTTTGCAAATAGGTGAAATCCCGAGGGTTGGAGAGCAACCGTCGGGGGAGGACACATTAAATGCAGCCCTCGAATCCCGCGTACGCGTCTTTTCGAGGGCACGCCAGGCGACATGACTGACAAACCGTCGGACTCCCCCAATGGTAGCGCGACGCGTGTCCTTGCAACGTTTCGAGAGCCCACCTTCATTTCCCGCTGATTCTAGCGCAAAAGGAGATCATCCAAATTTGAAATCAGATCGTCTGATCGTCTAAACATTAGCGATCGCCAACAGTGCCACCTCACCCCGTGTTTTCAACATCGAAGCGAGCTGGGGGGCAATTGTTGTGCGGCGATTAATATGCCTCGATGGTGATCGGCATAATGATCTGAGAGCCAACCATAGAAGACATACGCTGGGCGAACACCCAGCAGTCGGCACCCACGGCGATCGTATTTTGGTGTCTGGCGA
Organism: Orobanche coerulescens; assembly: GCA_033398695.1. Lineage (NCBI taxonomy): Eukaryota > Viridiplantae > Streptophyta > Magnoliopsida > Lamiales > Orobanchaceae > Orobanche > Orobanche coerulescens. The sequence continues at coordinate 32,913,386 of CM065804.1, forward strand.
TTGTCTATGATGTCCAACCACAGACGATCATCTCGTGCCACGTATGAATCCGAAATCCGTCAAAGTCGTCGAAGACCGAATCTTAGACGGTGACCCATGTGCATATCCGCCAAAGGCGCCGTCGGATAAGACCTTTGACCCCAGTCTGTCACCTACCTCACCTACCGACAGGCCCGCCGAAAGGTGCAAAGTGGGTCCTCCCCGGACAGCGACTCAGGACGCGTGCAAGCATCCCATTGGCTCGCACAGCTGGCTGCCAGCAGCAGCCTCGGACTTTAAGGGAACAGCCCCACGTGACGGGACGATCGCCCGCCTTATTATAATATAGAAAACGGCGGTCGCCTGCGATCGCCGGAGAGGTCCCAGCAACCTTGTCTCCTATAAATATGAGGCTTACAACAAGTGTCCCAGGCAGCATGATCATAATCGCATCATTGTGAATACAGTGAAAGATATACAGAGAGAGAGATACATTCTCATACACTGAACATAAAAAGCAAGAACTCACAGAGCTTCATATCTGGTTCTTCCGGCAATCTACATGCTCTACAGCTTAGATAACTAGAAGTCTTTACACTCATTGTAATATATTCTAACATTAATATTTGTACTCCACAGTATACTTATTAATAACATCCCGCGAGAGCATTCAAGCCCGAGATTAACAACCCCGGCAAATCTTGTGTTATTTATTTTCTCACGGAAGTGTTTTCGCATTTGTTTGTTACTCGATCGTTCCAGCAATACTATCTTCGGATAATATTTTGGGTAACAACACTCTGTATGCTGGATCTACGAAAGGTCTTCGATACAGGTTGACACTATCGATCATCTTATCGATACAGTTTCCTTACTGTATGTAGGATTGGCATATTGTCAAAACATCATAACACTATAACTCAATACAGGGATTGTTTATCCTGACTGTTTCGATACCGGGTATTGTTATTCTAATAGTTTCAGATAAGAATTGTTATCCCAACAATTTCCCCCTTTTTGACAATTTGCTAAGACTTAAATCTTTCAAGCTTTCTTGATGATGCCAAAACCTTCTTCATGAAGCGAATACCCTTCTTGATGACTTCGGGCAGATATCTTGGTCTTCTGTCGAATGATCTGGCTTTCAGCAACTTAGTCTAATTTGTGAACTGCTCGCAGGCGAGTTCGATATAGCTAAGAGTTTTTACAGCTTAAGCTTATGATTGGCGCGCAGGCACAATCTTACAATGTATTCTAGATGCATACAACTGAATCTATGAACTGTTCGCAGACAAGTTCGTACATCTTAATTTTTTTAAACAAGTTTCTATACTTGTGATTAACTTCAGCAATTTAAAATTAAATTACGTAATCACACAATAACACAGTAGATTACGAGTTGTAATATTTCAAGACAGGCAAAATTTTTATTGATACTGAAATAGAGTACAAAGATTGCTGTTTTGAAAGAAGAATTACAGTCAAACAAAAATACAAGGATTTCAGCTCCTATAATCCGAGTGTCTCCATGGCCTCTTATCGGGATCATTCACGGTTCCACGCCACCAGTGCTGTAGGGAGTCATTGCCTCGATCTAAATAGATTGCTCTACCATCATATGATTTATCAAAGGCAAAAATCCAGTCTTCTGGGTGGGTGATCCGATCTCCTCTTCTATGCTTGGATATCATTTCAACTTGAAGAGGAAGCTTTCCTTCTTCTAACATCTTCATAAATTTATCTGCAACCTCCGCTAATGTTTTATAACCTTTGAAGATGGCGGATTCCCTGACGAGTTTAACAAAATATCTCACCAGTTCATTTTTCCTCCATTGCTTCACTTCTTCAGCAGTGGGATGGCGGTTGGTTGGCAGACGAATTTCAGAAGGTCTTTGGATAATGCTTTGCCATGGGACATTGGGGTCATGAAACTCAGGTCGAGAACCTGAAATCTTGTAACTTTGAGAGGGAGCAGCTAATTTGTTTAGCTCTGCGGTAATGCTGTCTTGAGCAACATTAAATTCCCTTTCGTGCTAAAGCCTTGTTCTCCTTGCGGCTTCTCTTGCTTCTTCCCCCCTTTTGGCGTCATCAAGACGTCCTAGGATCTCCAGTGCGGCATCCTATTTCTTCTAAATGTTTGACATTCTCTCGACAAGGGAGGAGAGCACTTGCGACATATCTTTGATATTCTTGTCATGGGCGCGCAGATGAGAAGTTGTTTCGATCATGGCTGCTGTTGTCTTGGCCTCAGATATGCGAGTTTTAGATTCCTCTTCTCTCAGGATCTTTTCTTGCTTCTCTTGCAGATTGGCTAGGGCCTGTTTGAAGACATGTGGCAGGACAGTGAAGGCTTCGACAAAACGAGAAGCTTCATGCCTTAAACCAGTCATTTCTTCAACTGCCGATGTGTGCATCCAATCTAAAGCTTTTTCAACTGAGTGAAGGGCATTCACTGCATCCTGAATGAATACTATTTGGAGGCCAAGAGCACGCAATCGCTCTTTTTTAGCTTCAGTGAGAGGAGAATCCGGCTTGGCAAAATCTTCTGATCCATTCAACCTTCTCAAATTCACGTCAGGGCGTGAATTGAGTTGGACATCCTCAGGTATCGTACCTTCGTCGGATTCCAAAACGGTGGTGGGGCGGGAGCAGCTGGTGTGGGTTCGGCAGCAGGAGGTGCTGTATCCTTTTGTTCTGAAGAGGTGTCTGTAGACATGGGTACAGGAGGGACTGATTCCTCCTGGTGTCTCTCAGCTTCCGCCTGTTCTGGCAGAGGGACTGATTCCTCTTGCTGGACGTCGCGTGATTCTTCTTCTTCTTCTTCTTCTTCTGCAGCAGGATCGGGTGCCTATTCCAAAACGAATGGTTGCTCCTTCGCTATAGGAGGGACTGATTCCTCCTGGTCGGGATTAATTTCTTGCTGATGCGAGGGTGGCTCATCACGGCTTGATGTCCCTTCACCATCTTGTTGAGCTTGGGGGACATCTCTTTCCTGAGCCTCCTCACGGCTCATTCTCAGACCTGCCTGAAAGGCATCGTCATCGTCGTCTGAGTCGTGGTCTTCTTTTGGATCTTGGGGAGAGTCCTCGGACTTATCTTTTCCTTTCCATCTGGCATCTGATTTGTGCAAGAGATGGCTTTCAATTAACGATTTGCAACAAAGATTATCCCATTGGATCAGGGCCTCAACATCTGTCGAGTCTGTCACTTCCAATACAAATCTTTCTTCATCGCTCCAGTCGCTCCAGTTGTATAAGGTGTCGTAAAGAGCTAGCCGGAAGCTTTTCCATTGAAGGAATCTTTCATAAGCCTGATCAATTTTCACAGACAGAAGGGTTGCATTGATAATCGAGTCCTGGGAGGGACTTCGTACAATGTTTGTATCCGCTGTATCGATGGGTTCCTCTACAGGTGTGGGATCCTGTATGGAAGAGGGATTCCTTACAGGGGATGGTGCCCCCGAAGGAAGGTGAATCCTGTACGGGTGTGGAATCCCGCATAGGAGAGTTAACTGTTGGCTCCAAAGGGGCAGCCGACTCGCTAGAGTCATCCAAGTTGGAAGATGTCCTTTCACCCGTCGTTGCCGCCAAAGGCTCGGGATTTACTGTCGAGACAGTAATGGGCATCTCTTCCACAGGGGTTGGGCCTTGGGGTAATTCAACAGTGGGTTGCGCCACACTGAAGCATCCTCGGAGGTTTTGGTGGATTTAGCTTTTATGAGCCTCCTTAGCTTCCTTTTTGGCTTCTCAGCAGCAACTGGAGTCTTTCTATGAGATCTCTCGTGTTTCTTGGAAGATTCCACACTCTGGGATTTTGAAGAAACATCCCTTGGATCTTCAGAAACGGGCATACTGTGGACTTTTGGTTGGTTGCAGACCAGGGTGCTCTGGTTAAAAGCCGAAGGCTTGACGCCTCCTAAGTAGATTCGGGAACTTATTTTCTTAGCATCTGCGGATTGTGGTAATCCGCATTTCATCAAGATGTAGTTCAGAAACAGACCAAACGATTTCTTTTGCGACGCAGGTTTCGACACTTCTTCCTGCAGACGCTTCAGAATTATCTGGCATCAGTTGACCTTTTCACAGGTCATGATCGCTACCATCATCCTAAATCTAAGGTTAGTGCACATTTCAAATGCACCAGTGCGATTCTCTATGATTCTGCAACAAAAGTCATGCAAGTACACGTATGGCAAACAGAAATTCTTCTTGTGACAGGTAGTGTGAACTGATTCAACTGAAGCTGAACCTGTGAACAGGCCATAGTACTTGGTCAACAGCTCTTGATACCCAAAAGTCTCAAGTTCTTCCATGGTCAGGCCATCAGCGGGCAGCCTGAAGATTTTCTGGAGAAGATCTCGGTCGATGCAGATCTCCACTCCACGAATAACAGCGGTGATGTCAGCGACGTGGCCTCCCTGGGCCAGTGACAGAAAACGGACAGCAGCGTTGAGATAGAAATCCTCAACCAAATGGACGTCGTATTTCTCGGCGGTGTGGCTTCCAAGGCAGTAAAGGCCTTGCTGACGTATCCTGGTGATGATGAACTCCATGGGTTCGAGTCATTTGTTTCAGTGAGTATTCGTTTGATGACAACAGATCTGGAGAAGATCCGTCCATCAATGATGTTCGAGGCTTTCTTGAGGGCGGAGGCAGAGGTCTGAGCAGACGCCATTGGTGAATCTCAAGAAAATATGAAAGATATTAAGAGAAATTTGCAGTAAAACGCAAAGAAAACTTGTAGGCTGTATTTGCTTGAGTACTCTTAAATTATGCAGAAAGAGTAAAGAGTCTCAAATGGCAGTATCAGTCCTTTTATAGTGGGCGGCGAAGAAGGGTTTCTCAGAGAACGAATGGTCAGATTTAATGGATGGGAACCGGTTTTTGAAATGAACGGTCATGATGGACTTTGTATAACTGGTACACTTTATCCATCGAATTTTAAAATAGTAGCGGGTCCCACTTCTGATATTTGTTGTTACCCTCAATGCCTGAAACGGCGGTATTAAACATTAAACAATTTGAAAACATCGCGGCTTTTGAGATTCAGTTGTCCAGATATCGTGTAAGGCATTTAATGTAAATGACGTTTGACATGAAAATAGGGCATGTGGAAAAAAATTATTTATAAAATAAAATATTATAAAATATTATATATACTGAATCGAGATCCTATAGTATGTGCTGTCTCCGCGACGATACAGTGTTCCCCCTTAAAAGGTACATATAGGTTTTAATTCCATACAACAACTTTTGGATTAATGCTGTATTCATGGGTCGTACTGTATTCCCCCTTAATTATTGCACACGTCAGCTGTAGGATGATTCATATCACTCTATTCACTACAGTGCTGTATTGAAGGTTCTGAGTGTACAGATAATTAATGGTGGATACTGTATTCTTGGGTCTTAAATCATTCCCCCTCAATTGTTGAGTAAAAGCAGTGAATAATTACAGGGAATCAGGCTGTAGTAATCCCAATTCTTGTCGAAGCATGTTAAATCTTGCTGTGTCGAGAGGCTTGGTGAAGATGTCGGCCAACTGAATATCTGTATGAACCTTTTCTAGCCGAACATCGTTGTTCTCGACATGATTCCTTATGAAATGATGCTTCATGTTGATATGCTTAGTGCGCGAGTGCAGGACAGGATTGTGCATTATTGCAATTGCACTCGTGCTATCACACATGATTGGCGCTTCCCTGGCTTCAATTCCATAATCTGACAACTGTTGTTGCATCCAAAGAATCTGCATACAGCAACTTCCAGCAGCATAGTACTCTGATTCAGCCGTGGAAAGTGAGTTTGCCAATTGCTTCTTACTAAACCAAGAAACAAGTCTAGGTCCAAGGAAGTGACAAGTTCCACTTGTACTCTTCCTATCTAGCTTGCAGCCTCCGAGATCCGAGTCGCTGTATCCAACTAAATTGAATTCGCCTTCTTTATAATACCACAGTCCTACATCGACTGTTCCTTTGATGTACTTCAGGATTCGTTTAGCTGTATTGAAGTGTGATTCCTTGGGTGCTACTTGATATCTCGCACACACTCCAACAGCAAACTGGATATCGGGCCTGCTAGCCGTTAGGTACAGGAGAGAGCCAATAAGCTTCCTGTAGAGTGATTGGTCAATCGACTTTCCAGCTTCATCATCACTAATTTGCACGGAAGTGCTCATGGGAGTTGGCGATGATTTGGAAATGTTCATTCCAAATTTGTTGAGAAGCTCCTTGCTGTATTTTTCCTGATTGATGAAGATCCCTGTAGGCAACTGCTTTACCTGTAAACATAGGAAATAACTAAGTTCTCCCATCATACTCATTTCAAATTTACTTTGCATGAGATGAGAGAACCTTTGACACAAAGCAAGGTTAGTTGAACCAAATATAATATCATCTACATATATTTGAACCATTAGAAGGTCATCACCTTCCTGTATTTTGAAAAAGGTTTTGTCCACAACACCTTTCTCAAATCCATTATTGGTTAGATACTGGTACAGGGTCTCATACCATGGTCTAGGGGCTTGTTTAAGTCCATACAGTGCTTTCCATAGCCTGTAAACTAAATAGATGCCGTCTGTGTTGGCAAACCCTGGTGGTTGTTCAACATAAACTTCTTCGACAAGGTCTCCATTCAGGAATGCACTTTTGACATCCATTTGATATACAATGAAGCTCTTATGGGCTGCAAAGGCTAAAAATATCCTAATGGCTTCTAGTCTGGCTACAGGGGCAAACGTTTCATCATAGTCTATGCCTTCTTCCTGTCTATAGCCTTGTGCGACTAGTCTGGATTTGTTCTTTATGTTCAGTCCATTTCGATCCTTCTTGTTTCTAAATACCCATTTGGTTCCTATAACCGATTGATGCGTAGGTCTGGGTACAAGATACCATACATTGTTTCTTTCGAAACCGTTTAGCTCTTCTTCCATAAATGTTATCCAATGAGAATTATTAAGAGTGACTATGGTAGAAACAGGTTCGGACTGGGCTAAGAATACAACAATAGTGCACATGTTGAGTCTTCTAAGCTCGGATTGAGATTTCCATTAAGGAAATGGTGATTTCTCAGTATCTAATTCTTCTTGTGCACACAATACATTTCCTTGTGTACTCTGTATTCTCCTACAGGTAGAAACACCAGCATCTATGTTTCCAATGATCAGCTCTTGCGGGTGATCTCTCAACCATCTTCGGTCGGGTTCTAATTCAGGGTCCCGTACTGTATCGAGAGTTTCTGTAGATACAGCTTCAGCTTGTACAACATCAGCTTCATCTACTTTAATCCTTACAGCTGCGGGGTTGATTTCTAGGTCAACGACAGGTTCTATGGGAGTTGGTGGATCTAAGTTGGAGAGTTGTTGGATGTTCTGAGTAACAGCCTCTACTCCTTTAGGGTCATGGTGAGGTTGGTCGAACACTACATGAACTGATTCCTCGATCGTCAGCTTCCTTTTATTAAAAATCCTGAAAGCTTTACTGACGGAGAAATATCCTACAAAAATTCCTTCATCTGACTTCTCATCGAAGGTTCTAAGTTGATCCTTCCCATTATTCAACACATAACACCTGCATCCAAAAATTTGAAAGTACGAAACTAACAGAGTTTTGTTGTTCCATACCTCGTATGCTGTTTTGTTGTGGTGCTTGTTGACGATACAGCGGTTTTGAGTGTAGCATGCTGTATTGGTTGCTTCACCCCAGAAACGTTGTGGTAACTTGCTTGCGGCAATCATTGTCCTTGTCGCTTCGTTCAACGTCCTGTTATTTCGCTCGGCAACACCATTTTGTTGAGGTGTACGGGCAGCTGAGTATTCGTGTTGTATCCCATTCTCCGAACAGTACTGCTCTATAAAGCGGTTAGTAAATTATGTACCTCTGTCGAAACGAATGGACACAATACTCAATGCCTTTTCATTTTGAAGCTTTCTCAGGAGCTCGGGCAACTTTGATGTTGTGTCCTTCTTCTTGCTTAGGAAAATCGTCCAAGCATACATGGAGTAATCAACATCAACAACAAGGCGGTATTTCTTACCTCCCAAACTTACTAGGTCGACAGGACCATATAGATCCATGTGTAGCATCTCCAGCACTCTGTGGGTTGAAAGGTAGGATTTGCTCTTTAGGGTGGACTTGATTTGTTTGCCTTTCTGACATGGTCCGCAGACGCTGTCCTTTTTGAATGACACGTTTGGCAATCTTCTTACCATTCCCTATCTTGAGAGCTTGTTGATTGTCTTGAAGTTGACATGAGACATCCTCTTATGCCATAACCATCTTAGATCTGCAATGCCTTTGGCAACAAAGCATGGAATAAAGGAGCTCATAGGCTTCCAGTCAGCAATATACATGTTACCTGATCTACTTCCTGTAAGCACAACTTCTTTGGTCTAGATGTTCTTGACTCTACATCGATCTATATAGAATTTCACCGAAAACTGTTTATCACAGAACTGGCTAATACTAAGTAGATTGAACTGTAAGCCTTCAACATATGCAACATCGGTGACTTTGAATTTTCCTACAAGAAGGTTTCCTTTCCCTCTTGTTCTTCGTTTAGATTTATCACCGAAGCGCACTTTTGGACCGCGACCTTCTACGAAATCTGATAGCTTGCTTCTATCTCCGGTCATGTGCCGAGAGCATCTACTATCGAAGTACCAGATGTCCTCCTCTTGGATGTCCTGTATATAAATAGATTAAGTGGATTTAGGTCCCCTTTGATTTTTGGGTCCATGAATGTTAGTGCCTTTTGGTACACATATTTTCCTTACAGCAATTGGTTTACTATAGGTCATATTCGGTACACTGTTGCGGTATCTACGTGGGGCATATACGTAGTCGCTATAACCATGATAATTGTTATGCATGTAAAATTCAGGGTTATTATTATTAGTCCAGTACGAGTGCCGTCTTGGAGGTGGAGCCATTTTCTTTGGCCTTACAACTTGCCTTCTGGGTCTCCAGTTGGATTCCCAACGCTGTTGGTGATATTATGCGGACACTTGCTGTCTCGATGGATAATGCGGCTCCTGTATTTGGATAGTACTGCCGTGCGGGCCTTTGGTATTTGGATACAACCTTCTTTCTGAACGGCTGTTGGCGCTGTTGATATGCTAGGGGAGCATGCTGTTGCGTGCGCCTTACAGGTTGGAACGGCTTATGATTCCGCTGTCTGGAATAGGATTGCGGGGGCGGAATGACAGCCTTCGCTTTTCGCGGTGCAACAGGTTCCTTCACAGGACTAGGGGTATCTTTCGATACAGGAATGTGTTCCACACTCTTGACGAACACAGTACTAGTTTTCCCTTTGTTTGAACATGAGATGTATCCTAAGCCACTTTTATCATGAGCATGTTGCCCAGTGCTTAGAATTTCTTCCATTCTTTTGGATGATTTCTCGAAAGATTTCAGAATGGTCTCAAGTTCATCTTCGCGTTTTTCGAGAGTTTTGACTTTGGCTTGAAGTAGAATGAAATCATTTGTCTTGCTCTCATTGTGAGTTTTAACCTCACTTAGTTCATGAGCAAGTTGATGATTGCTCACCATGAGTTTTTCATAATCGACTTTGCTGGTTTCACAATCAATAGACATATTTTCATAATTTATTTTCAGCAAGTCATTTTCATCTTTCAGCTCTAGGTTGGACAGTTGGAGCTGTATATTCTCATTTTTCAGTGTCTCATGGGCCTTTTAAATGTTTTTAAACTCATTCATCATGTTTTCAAAAGTATGAGATGCATTGGCAGGAATGATTGAGGTTGAGCTTACCTCATCGTCGCTATCTTCACCTTCCGGAATGTCCTTGGCCATAAAGCACATATATGCTTTATCATCGAACTCATCGTCAGATGAATCACTTTCAGTGACCACCTAAAGACATTCTTCGGATTTGGATGGTGTGGGGGAGGTTTTTGATTCTCCGATCAGGGCCTTGAGCTTTTTTTTCCAAGCACGTCTTCGTTCATCTCTCTCTTGTTGCTCGGCCTCCGGCAACCTTTGAACTTTGGGACGAGGACATTTATTTGCATAATGTCCTGGATTCCTGCAATTATAGCACAAGTTAGAATCACCGGATGAAGTTTCGATACTTACCTTGTGGACAGGCTTGGGCCTGTAGGGAGTCTTTCCATACTTTTTGACGAACTTCTTGAACTTCTGCATGAGAAGCACCATTTCATCTTGAGACAGGATGTCGTCGTCACTGTCAGCATTCTTTTGACTAGGCTTTGAAGAGCTAGGCATGCTGTGTCGACGATTCGATACAGCGGCTAGTGCTGTAACCTTTGAAAGACATTCTTCAGCTTTCTCTCCTGTCAATATCATACTCAAAAGCTTTGAGGTCAGAGAAGAGATCAAAAGTAGATATTTCATTTAAATTACAAGACACATGCATAGCTGTGGTCTTAATGTCCCATCGGGCAGGGAGAGATCTGAATTTTTTTAAATTCTTCTCCTTTTGGGTATAAATTTTGCCCAAAGCTTCAACTTCACCAACAATTCCAGTGAATCTGAGGTCAAGTTCCTCAAGTGTTTCAGTTGATTTCATTTCAAAAGATTCAAATTGCTGAGTGAGTTTTGAAATTTTTTTTCTTTTGAGAGCTCAGTTCCCTCACAAATCAACTTAAGTTTATCCCAGATTTCCTTGGCTGTTTTACAGCTCTTTACCTTCGAGAATGTGCCTTTGTCAAGAGTGACAAACAACACATTCTTTGCAACTTTGTCGAGGTTGGCGCGCTTTCGTTCATCTGTGGTCCATTGTTCGCACTCCTTCTTGAGCATCTCAGCGTGGGCTTGGCCTTAAATCCTTGCGGCCGTGTTTACCTTCATGATCTTGATGGGACCATCATGTATAACAAAAATCATCTCTTCGTGCATTGCTGCAAGATGAGCCTCCATCCTGATTCTTCAATCATCAAATTCATTAATAGAGAACATAGGTACTTTGTTGATCATTGATGTATCCATATGAGAATAAAGGAATGAAAAAGATTGTTTTAAAAATAAGTGATTTGGATCTGATTCGGTTAAAAATACGACTGATTATTTTTAGAATCAACCACTCTGATACCACTTGTTGGCCACTAAGTATACTGGATACAGCTTGGAAAGTGTTTTAAACAACAAGCTGTACTGATTTTAAATATGAGTGTGTAGCGGAAGTCTTAAATACAGTAAGTTGTTGTGGATACAACAACTCGATGTGCAGTGTATACTTAAATAATCACAGTTAAATGAAACAGTAAAAGCTGAAGGTAAATAACACAATATTTAAGTGGTTCGAGGTAAACCCCTCTACGTCCATTGGTCCTCCACACAGGAGTAAAAAGATTTATTATAATTATTGCGTACACAACTACGTAATTATAACAATACTAATCAATATATCGTTCACACAGATTTATATAAAGATCTTAGGTTCAACCGTTCACACAGATTGGTTTGAGCTAATGCTTGACTGACTTCTTCACACACAGTTCTGAAGCTTCGTCTTCTTCGATACAAATCCTTCACACACAGTTCGGGAGAATCAAAGATTCTCAGTCCACACAGGGCTGATGGGTTTGTTCAAAGATTAGAACAAGGTTGAACAACATCTATGACTTTCTGCACTGTAAGCTGATGATGTGTTGTTCAAGAGTTGAGCACTGTATATCTCTGTGTATCTGAATAGCAGTGAGCTTTGGAGATATGTTTTGATCTGATGAATATGATGTAAGCTTTTGATAACGTTGGTATTGGTAACTGATCTTCAATGCCTTGAGGAGATATATATAGTCTTCTGACAATATATCCCTTGAGATAAATCCGTTGAGCAAGATTCCGTTCCAACGGGAATAAAACATGATCTGGATTTTGCGCTTGTTTGAAGATCTTTTGACTTGCAGTATTTAAATACTTTATCCTTTAGTATTTAAATACTTCTTTATCAATAGGACTTGACTTCTAGCGAATACTGAAGATTCCTTCTTTGTCCTATTGAGAGCTGTATGGAAGGATTACGTATTTATCAATTCGAGACAGCTTCCATACTTAGTTTTTATGAGACTTCTTTGCTGAATGGTAGATTCCTCTATATGATGGATCTACAAAAGGTCTTCGATGTAGGTTGACACTATCGATCAGCTTATCGATACAGTTTCCTTACTGTATGCAGGATTGGCATATTATCAAAACATCATAACACTATAACTCGATATAGGGATTGTTTATCCTGACTGTTTCGATACCGGGTATTGTTATTCTAATAGTTTCAGATAAGGATTGTTATCCCAACAAAGTTGCCTGCCGATGTGGCAACAAGAGGTGGTGAGGGTCAGCTGGATCTCATCGTGGTCACTTATTCGGATGGATTGTGGGAGAGGCCCACTCCAGAAACTAATTCTGGAGGAGGGATGGAGGTCGGATAAGATGCCAGCTCGATGTAAGTGTCTGATATTCGGAAGTGGAAAAAGGTCTTCCTCGTGCCTATGAAAGTGAAGTGTTTCAGGTCGTACTTTATGGAAAGGGTAATACAGGCTCTTATTGGCTGATAGGGGATGTGGCGTCATATGCTGATCGTTAGAGTTTGATATCCTCTACCTCGTATTTTGGCAGAGTGTTGGAAGGGGTGGAGCCACTCGATCGATCAAATCCATCAGAATTCCAAGATGCCGATGATGAGCGAGCTGGTGCTGTTTCACAGGGCGTGTAATATCCTGAATTTCTACTACGGTTGTTTAATATTATTTTATCCGAGTCATGTTGTACAGTGTGGGATCTGTACTATGTGGATAAAATAATTGAAGGACTGAGACATTTGTATTGATATAATCGTCGTACTTGGTCGACAATTGTATTTCAAGATATCGTGTATCAGATTGTTTTAATTATGATATCGAGTGTATCGTATGAGAATGTTATTGGGACGAGTTTATGTGTGTGTGTGTGTATACGTAACCAGTATGTCGAGATGGACAGGAACAGTTGGAATTGGCTAAGTTCAGAAGTCATTATGTACGCTAAGCTGAGAAGCTTAAGTACGTTAAGTTGGTAAGTATAACGTACATTATGTATCATGCATTACTGATGAACAAATTAAAACTCGCAAGTGTACGAATCGCTTTTGTAGGTAGCGACAAGTAACTCCGAGGTCGATCTCACAAGGAGTTGGAAACGGTTTGAAATTCAATAATGTTCAGCAAATAGTCGAATTAACAAAAGTAAAGTAAAGTAAAATACACCAATGATTTGATAGGATTACAATCACAAACGCATAAAAATTAAAATAAACGAAACGTTAACAACACCAAATTAATGGTTGGATAATAAGAGATTACAATTATGAGAATGATATGGGAGTTTAGAATCACCGACACACACGTAATCAATTATTAGTTCCGATACTCAACGAAATAAGGTTTGGAATTATTGATTGCTCACGATTAAAAGAAATCCGTTTGATGGCAGTAATTCTAAAAATCACGATTGTTCTTTTCGAAAATAAGAGACACTCATTTGATCGGGATGAATCCCTAACTAACAATCGATTAATCGACTACTTTTGATGAGGTAAATCGCTAAAAGATCGCGTTAAAAAGTTTAGAACATTAACAATCGCTTCTATCGGGTCGTTTGATGGCGGACTCCGACAAAAACCATCGTTTGGACAATAATAACAACTATGAAATAGGTCTGATGATCTAAATCAAAAGTTCTTATGCGAAGAACAAACAAAGAGGAACAATCCCAAACTCTACCCAGAAAATCAATTGAAACTAACAATCGACAACATGTGTGTGGCTCAATCTCAAAACGCATATGAAAAGATTAACTACACATGATTATTTCAACAATAATAGTGAAAATCATAAAATAAAACATGGTAGAAACTTCCCTTGTAAAAGCCGAAATCGAATTCCCGATGAAGGTTTGATGTTCTTCCTTCAAGAACTCATAACAAATGATACAAGGAATTATAATCACTCACAAATGTATTTTTCAAAATGATGAACATACAAGGAAGATGATGAAATAAAATCTCTCTTTTCCTCCCTTTTTGGTGTTTTCTCCACAAATCTTGTGTTTTTCCACACACTATATCTCACTGTTGGGATTCCGAAAATAAAACGAAATACGCAGCGGAAATAAATACGAATCCCAAACAGGATCGATCAAGTAACGTATATACGAAAAAAAAATACAAAGGTAAAGATTCATACCCTTGAAGCCTTTGAAATAAATCTTCGTAAAGTGTAGACGATGATCACGATCCCATCCCGAACACGAAATCCCTTCGTTCCAAGCACCGAAAATTCTAAGCCTCTACTTCACACGCGTCGGAAGTTGCCCGGAAAATTCGACGTAACTTCGTTGTCCAAGAACACGGCTAGGAAGTTACCGTAGGAATTTTCTCTCTATTTTTTCTTGAATTCCTTTCACCTCTAAGATGAAAATTGGAAAAAAAAATTCTCTCCCTTCCTCAATTTGATGCTCTCGGCAGCTCACTCTATTTTCCAAGAGGTTCTCACTTTGCAAGTGTGTGTGTGTGTAGTAGTTGTTATAATATGTTGTTTTTATATTATCTCAAACATATAATACAAATCATATAATTGAGATAAAATGTCAACACATAATAACAAAAATACAACTAACACATACACATGCATGGAAATGATTCCATGTGATGTGGGGAGAGGGAGGGCGGACCATGGTGGAAGTTTCCTAGAAAACGAACCGAGTCACTCGGCTCGTGTACCGGACGTTCGTCAAACGACTCCGTTAAATACACTCCGTTTAATCACCAATGTATTTATATTAATTAATTAATCTAATTAATTAATAATATCAAATACAAATATATTTCTCTAAGAAATATAATTTATGAATTAAATTAATCACCCGGTAACTTAATTTTAATTCATAAGACCGCTATTTTGATTTATCTAATAAATCATAATTAGATATCCAATATCTAATATTTATAGAGAGATAATAAATTCACATTTATCCGTCAACGCTCCTGATGCGCGACTCTGTAGGTCCGTCTCAGCCGGCATTGGGATGAACCAATGAGTGCGGGCAGCACTTAGCCAGCCTAGCGGGCCGCACTGTAAACCCCGACTGAGAACGAATGAAGGGATCATTCCAGAACCATTATGTCGTGAATACTATATACGTATAGACCCTTTATCAGATGTCCCGGTCAAGTCTTCGGGTCATGGTAAAGTCAAACCCTACTATTGACTAGACTCTATACATGTGTTAATGCAAATCAAGACCGACTGATTAATAGTGTATCTAATACGACTATATCAGAATGCTTTGGCCAAAGACTCATGATCTTATTTGCCATTAACCGTATAGGACATACGCCCTTTGCTCACTAACAGAGATAAAATCCTTTCTTGGCATACAAGAAAGATCGCTACCGCCCGTATAGTCCGCACTTCGAGGTCGACTCAAGAATCAAGCAAATGAGTCTAACTACTCTAATGACAAACTAAACGTCACAAGCACATCTTCTCTGAATCCTCAAGTCAAAGGTCCACATACACTATCACAACCTTTTGATTCGTCATCGACTCTTCGAGAGTGAATACTGTGTGGTGAATCGAGTATGAGTCGTGTTCGAGTATACTGGTCCCACCAATATACTTTATAACTATGCTATCAAGATGTGCACACGTCCTAGCATCGATTATACAAGTCTTATTAAAACTTAATGCCCATTTAAGTTTATTGACTTATGACGATTTTCGTAAATAAACTTTAAACACTTCCAATGCATTTTCTCTTATCCCATAACGAGAATGGAATGTTCGATTTATTTACATGGACTTCACTTCAATGTTTACCAAGTCAAGAATGCAATTGAAATACAATAAACAGTGAATGAATCGAATTGCCTTTTTATTATTTATTCCATAATTACAAGTACAATGCCCCTACTCTCTCATCCCCTGAGTGGCATTCGAGGGCATATTCCTAACAATCTCCCACTTGCACTCAATGCCACACATCATGGTATCAAATACCCATGTTCTTCAGATGTCTTTCCAAGACGGCCTGAGATAATGGCTTAGTCAGCGGGTCAGAGACATTGTCTTCTGAGTCTACTCTTTCCAATGAAACATATCCTTTTTCCACCATCTCTCGAACGATGTGGTACTTTATCTCTATATGCTTGGTGTTGTGGTGAGCCCTCGGCTCCTTGGCTTGGGCGACAGCTCCATCATTATCACAGAATAGTGATATAGGCAACTCCGCGTTAGGCACCACTTGAAGTTCTTGTATAAACTTCTGCATCCAAAATGCTTCTTTGCTAGCCTCTGAGGCAGCTTGATACTCTGCTTGGCAGGTGGAATCTGCAGTAGCGGTTTGCTTGGAGCTTCTCCAAGATACTGCTCCTCCATTTAGAGTAAATAAATACCCAGATGTCGACTTAGAGTCGTCATTGTCTCCTTGAAAATCAGAATCGGTGAATCCAATCACCTTTAGTTCTCCACCACCATAAGTAAGAACTAAATCTCTAGTTCTTCTTAAGTACTTAAGAATGTTCTTTACGGCGGTCAATGTTCCCTTCCCGGGTTTGCTTGAAATCGACTTACCATACTCACAGCGTAGGCTAAGTCTGGTCTCGTACACAACATAGCGTACATGAGGCTACCCACTGCCGAGGCATAGGGTACCTTACTCATCTCTCTCTTGTCTTCCTCACTTTGAGGACACATTTTCGTGGTGAGATGAATTCCATGTCGCATGGGAAGGAACCCTCTTTTAGATTCATCCATCTTGAATCTTCTCGGGATTTTATCGATATAAAGGGCTTGGGAAAGTCCTATCATTCTTCGCGGTCTATCTCTCGTAAAGACGGATCCCTAGAATATAGGAAGCTTCTCCCAAGTCTTTCATGGAGAACGTTTTAGAAAGCCAAGCTTTCACGGTCTTGAGCATTGCTATGTTATTTCCTATAAGTAGAATATCATCTACATATAGTACTAAGAACGCAATGTTGCTCCCACCGATATTTTTGTAAACACACGGTTCCTCCTCATTTCGCTCAAGTCAAAGTCCTTAATCGCCGTCAAATCGAAGGTTCCAACTCCGAGAAGCTTGCTTGAGACCATAAATGGCTCGCGGCTTACACACTTTATGAATATTAGCTTTGGACACAAAACCTTTAGGCTGTTCCATATAGATTTCCTCCTCGAGGTATCCATTTAGAAAAGCCGTTTTGACATCCATTTGCCATATTTCATAATCATAATAGGCAGCAATGGCAAGCATCATGCGAATCGACTTTATCATAGCTACGGGCGAGAAGGTATCATGATAATCGATTCCTTCCCTTTGGGTATAACCCTTTGCCACAAGCCTGGCCTTATAGGCATCAACCTTGCCATCCCCATCAGTCTTTCTCTTATAGATCCATTTATTTCCAATAGTCCTCATGCAAGTTAGATGATCTACTAGAGTCCAGACCTGATTGGTATGCATCGAGTCTATCTCAGCTTCCATTGCTTCTTGCCATTTATCAGAGTCTACATCCACTATCGCTTGGTCATAGGTGACAGGGTCGTTTTCACTGCTATCAGGTGTGTCGTGGAGACCCAGTTCCTCGACATGTGTATAGCCATACCTCTCAGGTAAGTGAGATACCCTATCAGACCTTCGAAGTGGAGGTTGTGTTACAATAGGTTCGGTTCTTGATCCCTGATCAGATGTCTCCTTAGGAGTTTCATTATACTCTTCCAAAGAGATATTTCTACCCGAGCCACCTTCCTGAATGAATTCATCCTCAAGGAAGTGTGCTTGTAATGCCACAACGACCCTATGGTCTTCTGGCATGTAGAATAGATAACCCATCGAGTCCTCTGGGTATCCTATGAAACGTCCTTTTATGGACCTCGCTTCCAGTTTGTCCACCTTAGCCTTTTTGACATAGGCTGGACATCCCCAAATCCTTATGTGATTAAGGCTTGGTTTCTTACCCTTCCACATCTCATGCGGAGTGATAGGAACAGATTTGGAAGGACATCTATTTAGGATATAGGCAGCGGTTAGTAAGGCATACCCCACGGGTAAATAGGTAAATCGGTGTAATTTAACATGGAGCGAACCATGTCCAACAAAGTCCGATTTCTCCTTTCAAACACCATTTAACCGTGGGGTTCCCGGAGGCGTGAATTGTGAAACTATTCCATGTTCCTTAAGGAACTCATCAAACTCGATGCTCATATATTCGCCACCTCGGTCCGAGAAGTGCTTTGATATGACATCCAGCTTGTTTTTCAACTAGGGCCTTAAATTCTTTGAATTTAGCAAAGGCTTGATTTATGTTTCATTAAGTACACAATCCCATGCCTAGTATGATCATCTCATGAACGTTATGAAATATTGATATCCATCTCGGCTACTTCTAAAGCACCACAAACATCGGTATGCACCAATCCAAGTTTATCGGACCCTTTCAAAAGTCCCTGTGAAGGGGAACTTAGTCATTTGCCTCTAAGGCAAGATTCACAAGTTGGATAGGGTTCTACACCCAATGGACTTAAAAGTCCATCTTTTTCCATTTTCGAACCTTGGTCGACCAACATGACCAAGTCTAAGGTGCCATTTAAGAGCTTGATTAGTATCTTGCCTACCACGTTTCCTAGTTATAGTGTTCACTTTGTTTTATTTTGCATGTTCGGATGATATAAACCATTCAACAATGTATTGTTCCAACCAATTTATTTGAAAATAAATTTTACAAGCGCCATTGCCAATGAAGAAACAAAATCCTTTCCGGTCCAAGATGGAATGGATACAATGTTTTTATGCCCCTTGGGCAAAACAAGTACTTCATCTAATGTCAAAATAAAACCGATTCTAAACCCGGAAGGATTGATCCAATATCGGTTGCCTCGACACTTTGTCCGCTTCCAACAATGATCATTATTTCCCGACTTCAAGTTTTCTACTTCGTTCCAGATCCCGATTCATAGTACAAATGTGAGAAGTGGCACCGAATCCAGAATCCATGAAGCGAGAATATACGATGGCGGAACAATTAATTTCAAAAACAAAAGTTCCGTGCACTGATGCGCCATTAATCTTGGGACAAGTCCTTCGCGATGTGACTCACCACCGCATTCAAGGCATTTGTCCGTAGGTTTTGGACCGCCTACCTTTTGAACCTTTCGGGCCTTGCCCTTTCCTTTTGCACCCTTTTCTTGGGTTTGTCTTGCTCGTAGGTCTTTTTCTTCTTGTTCTTGGACGTCTTAGGCCCGGAAGAAATCACAAGAGCAGCCTCTCTCGGTTTAGTCTTCATGTTAGACTGCGCCGTCACCGGGCTTATTCATTAGCCCAGCTAATGTGCATGTAATTTCATTACAGTTGAAATTCATTACAAACTGCGTGAAAGAGTCAGGTAGAGATTGAAGGATGAGATCAATTTGAAGGGATAAATCCATATTGAAGTTGAGCACCTCGAGCCTCTCAATCATAGAGATCATCTTGAGGACGTGGTCTCCCACTTTCTCCCCTTCTTTCATCCTAGCCTTTGAACAACCGCTTTGATATCTCATATCTAGCGCCTACTGCTCTCCATAAAGTTCGGTCAAGTGTGCGAGAATCGCCAGCGAAGTCATTTTCTCGTGCGCTCTCGCAGACTCATTAGTCATTGAGCCCATCATAAAACCACGGACTAACACATTATCCTTGACCCATTTTTCATGGACGTCAATGTCTTCACGATTACCCCTAGTCGGATTGGAGTCGGTGGAATGTCCGCCTCCAAGGCGTATCCCGAGACTCCATACGAGTACAATCATCGATTCCGCAACTACCAACAAAGTTAGGGCCGATTAGGAGATTCTTTTCAAGTAGTATTGCAAGTGGGTTTTAGCCATTTTAGAGAGATTCAATTTTGTTTTTACAAAGATTTAGACAAGATTAAATTAGTGACTTGTTTAATTATGACCGAGTATAGAACTTAAGGGCTTGTATAATTCTTGTCTCGGCTCCCACTAATTTTATCGGAATTATACACTCCCATGTTATAATCCGGAAATCATGGTTAGATCGACTTCTTAGTGGTGATCAAGTTCTTTACAAATTTTAACAGACGCAACCTATCAGGTTTCTTGCCAATTAATTTCTGTAAAGTGGTGTCTAACACCAACCCGTCTAACGGATGATTTGATCTTCTTTTACCCCTAGTCTTCGTGCCCTCAACCTATCAGGTTTCTTGGCAATCCAGACTATCTAAGTTGTTGACCATCAACGTCTATCAGTTTGACTATTGAATCTCACCCGGCAACCTATCAGGTTTCTAGGGGCGAAATTTATCACCAACCGAAGGAATCTAATGCACTCAAGAATTTTTCAACCTCTACCAAATGTACTACCCCGATAACTCGGAAGCATAGCACACCAGCTCGGGTATCAATTTTCTACGAGTTTGATGGAGGGTAGGAAACCTCGTAACCTTTTTCAAACTTAGTCTGTTTGTAGTCGGGAGAATTTCGCGATTAATGTTACACTTTGCACATTAATTCAATTATACGCGCGTTTGTTGGTTTGTGAATCATTCAAAATGAAAAAACAGAAAACAGTAACCTAGTTACTACCAACATATAGCTCATGGACCTAATTCCTAAGTACTGGGCCAAGCGAATGACCCAATAAAAAAACAGTCTTCGATTCTTCGTCTTCTCGGTCGGTTGTCTTCGGTCTTCTTCATACCCAAAATAATAATTACATCATTGAAAAATTGCATCCTATACAAGTTTTTCTAGTAAATATAAATAGGCTCAAAACGGCCTTTACAACCCAATCGAATCGAACAAATCAAAAAAACTAAGTCCACGAGCTATATCACCATCACATAAGGATTCCATACAACATGTAATGGCAACGAAATTAAACAATTAATCTTAATATAAATTAATCTAATTAATCTATAAATTAATCTATTCAATTTCTACTATATTAATCCAATTAATATAAAGTGGCATTAAAATTAAATAATCAATTAAGATATTAATCCAATCAATATAAAATTAATCTATTCAATTTTAATGGTATTAATCCAATTAATACTAATAATCGTCATTTAAATTCATTCGAAGTAATCCGGCCAAAATAATATTTTCGTTTAATTTATTTCCTTTAACTAAAAAAATATTCCAAATATTAATTTAGTCAAATAAAATCCAATTTAAATTTTGAGAAATAATTAAAACGAAATATAAACTTAAAACGGAGTCCCGGACAATCCGATCTTAGGCCCGCTGCCCGATTCAAAATCGGGCCAAAACCCGAGGGTGCTGGCCGAGCCATCGCTCGGCGGTGGCGATCATTCTCGGCCGCTGCGAGACATGGCCGATCATGGCCGATCATGCTCGGCAGGGGCAGGCCAGCAAGGCCGCCAAGACCGCCGACAAATTTCGCTTCTTCGTTTTTCGGCCCGTTTCAAAAAACGTGATGCTACAACGAACAATTTAAAATCTACAATTATTCCAAACATGATTCTAAATCATAATCATCATCGAAAAGCATTCAAAATGCACAAATAATCGTATATACGGAAACATTGACCTCGCTCCGATACCACTGTTGGGATTCCGAAAATAAAACGAAATACGCAGCGGAAATAAATACGAATCCCAAACAGGATCGATCAAGTAACGTATATACGAAAAAAAATACAAAGGTAAAGATTCATACCCTTGAAGCCTTTGAAATAAATCTTCGTAAAGTGTAGACGATGATCACGATCCCGCCCCGAACACGAAATCCCTTCGTTCCAAGCACCGAAAATTCGAAGCCTCTACTTCACACGCGTCGGAAGTTGCCCGGAAAATTCGACGTAACTTCGTTCTCCAAGAACACGGCTAGGAAGTTACCGTAGGAATTTTCTCTATTTTTTCTTGAATTCCTTTCACCTCTAAGATGAAAATTGGAAAAAAAAAAATTATCTCCCTTCCTCAATTTGATGCTCTCGGCAGCTCACTCTATTTGCCAAGAGGTTCTCACTTTGCAAGTGTGTGTGTATGTAGTAGTTGTTATAATATGTTGTTTTTATATTATCTCAAACATATAATACAAATCATATAATTGAGATAAAATATCAACACATAATAACAAAAATACAACTAACACATACACATGCATGGAAATAATTCCATGTGATGTGGGGAGAGGGAGGGCGGACCATAGTGGAAGTTTCCTAGAAAACGAGCCGAGTCACTCGGCTCGTGTACCGGACGTTCGTCAAACGATTCCGTTAAATACACTCCGTTTAATCACCAATGTATTTATATTAATTAATTAATCTAATTAAATAATAATATCAAATACAAATATATTTCTCTAAGAAATATAATTTATGAATTAAATTAATCACCCGGTAACTTAATTTTAATTCATAAGACCGCTATTTTGATTTATCTAATAAATCATAATTAGATATCCAATATCTAATATTTATAGAGAGATAATAAATTCATATTTATCCGTCAACGCTCCTGATGCGCGACTCCGTAGTTCCGTCTCAGCCGGCATTGGGAGGAACCAATGAGTGCGGGCAGCACTTAGCCAGCCTAGCGGGCCGCACTGTAAACCCCGACTGAGAACGAATGAAGGGATCATTCCAGAACCATTATGTCGTGAATACTATATACGTATAGACCCTTTATCAGATGTCCCGGTCAAGTCTTCGGGTTACGGTAAAGTCAAACCCTACTATTGACTAGACTCTATTCATGTGTTAATGCAAATCAAGACCGACTGATTAATAGTGTATCTAATACGACTATATCAGAATGCTTTGGCCAAAGACTCATGATCTTATTTGCCATTAACCGTATAGGACATACGCCTGCTCACTAACAGGAGATAAAATCCTTTCTTGGCATACAGTAAAGACTGCTACCTGCCCGTATAGTCCGCACTTCGAGGTCGACTCAGCAATCAAGCAAATGAGTCTAACTACTCTAATGACAAACTAAACGTCAGAGACACATCTTCTACTGAATCCTCAAGTCAAAGGTCCACATACACTATCACAACCTTTTGATTCATCATCGACTCTTCGAGAGTGAATACCGTGTTACTGAATCGAGTATGAGTCGTGTTCGAGTATACTGGTCCCACCAATATACTTTATAACTATGCTATCAAGACGTGCACACATCCTGGCATCAGTTATACAAGTCTTATTAAAACTTAATGCCCATTTAAGTTTATTGACTTGCGAACGATTTTCGTAAATAAACTTTAAACACTTCCAGTGCATTTTCTCTTATCCCATAACGAGAATGGAATGTTCAGTTTATTTACATGGACTTCACTTCAATGTTTACCAAATCAAGAATGCAATTGAAATACAATAAACAGTGAATGAATCGAATTGCCTTTTTATTATTTATTCCATAATTACAAGTACAATGCCCCTACTCTCTCATCCCCTGAGTGGCATTCGAGGGCATATTCCTAACAATCTCCCACTTGCACTCAATGCCACACATCATGATATCCAATACCCATGTTTTTCAGATGTCTTTCCAAGATGGCCTGAGATAATGGCTTAGTCAGCGGGTCAGAGACATTGTCTTCTGAGTCTACTCTTTCCAATGAAACATATCCTTTTTCCACCATCTCTCGAACGATGTGGTACTTTCTCTCTATATGCTTGGTGTTGTGGTGAGCCCTCGGCTCCTTGGCTTGGGCGACAGCTCCATCATTATCACAGAATAGTGATATAGGCAACTCCGCGTTAGGCACCACTTGAAGTTCTTGTATAAACTTCTGCATCCAAAATGCTTCTTTGCTAGCCTCTGAGGCAGCTTGATACTCTGCTTGGCAGGTGGAATCTGCAGTAGCGGTTTGCTTGGAGCTTCTCCAAGATACTGCTCCTCCATTTAGAGTAAATAAATACCCAGATGTCGACTTAGAGTCGTCATTGTCTCCTTGAAAATCAGAATCGGTGAATCCAATCACCTTTAGTTCTCCACCACCATAAGTAAGAACTAAATCTCTAGTTCTTCTTAAGTACTTAAGAATGTTCTTTACGGCAGTCCAATGTTCCCTTCCCGGGTTTGCTTGAAATCGACTTACCATACTCACAGCGTAGGCTAAGTCTGGTCTCGTACACAACATAGCGTACATGAGGCTACCCAATGCCGAGGCATAGGGTACCTTACTCATCTCTCTCTTGTCTTCCTCACTTTGAGGACACATTTTCGTGGTGAGATGAATTTCATGTCGCATGGGAAGGAACCCTCTTTTAGATTCATCCATCTTGAAACTTCTCAGGATTTTATCGATATAAAGGGCTTGGGAAAGTCCTATCATTCTTCGCGGTCTATCTCTGTAAAGACGGATCCCTAGAATATAGGAAGCTTCTCCCAAGTCTTTCATGGAGAACGTTTTAGAAAGCCAAGCTTTCACAGTGCTGAGCATTGCTATGTTATTTCCTATACGTAGAATATCATCTACATATAGTACTAAGAACGCAATGTTGCTCCCACTGATCTTTTTGTAAACACACGGTTCCTCCTCATTTCGTTCGAAGTCAAAGTCCTTAATCGCTTCACAAATCGAAGGTTCCAACTCCGAGAAGCTTGCTTGGACCATAAATGGCTCGCGGCTTACACACTTTATGAATATTAGCTTTGGACACAAAACCTTTA
The DNA here is from genome assembly GCA_033398695.1 of Orobanche coerulescens. NCBI lineage: Eukaryota > Viridiplantae > Streptophyta > Magnoliopsida > Lamiales > Orobanchaceae > Orobanche > Orobanche coerulescens. The sequence goes on from CM065804.1 coordinate 32,938,028, forward strand.
GGCCGTTCCATATAGATTTCCTCCTCGAGGTATCCATTTAGAAAAGCCGTTTTGACATCCATTTGCCATATTTCATAATCATAATAGGCGACAATGGCAAGCATCATGCGAATCGACTTTATCATAGCTACGGGCGAGAATGTATCATGATAATCGATTCCTTCCCTTTGGGTATAACCATTTGCCACAAGCCTGGCCTTATAGGCATCAACCTTGCCATCCCCATCAGTCTTTCTCTTATAGATCCATTTATTTCCAATAGTCTTCATGCAAGTTGGAAGATCTACTAGAGTCCAGACCTGATTGGTATGCATCGAGTCTATCTCAGCTTCCATTGCTTCTTGCCATTTATCAGAGTCTACATCTACTATCGCTTGGTCATAGGTGACAGGGTCGTTTTCACTGCTATCAGGTGTGTCGTGGAGACCCAGTTCCTCGACATGTGTATAGCCATACCTCTCAGGTAAGTGAGATACCCTATCAGACCTTCGAAGTGGAGGTTGTGTTACAATAGGTTCGGTTCTTGATCCCTGATCAGATGTCTCCTTAGGAGTTTCATTATGCTTTTCCAAAGAGATATTTCTACCCGAGCCACCTTCCTGAATGAATTCATCCTCAAGGAAGTGCACTTGTAATGCCACAACGACCCTATGGTCTTCTGGCATGTAGAATAGATAACCCATCGAGTCCTCTGGGTATCCTATGAAACGTCCTTTTATGGACCTCGCTTCAGGTTGTCCACCTTAGCCTTTTTGACATAGGTGGACATCCCCAAATCCTTATGTGATTAAGGCTTGGTTTCTTACCCTTCCACATCTCATGGAGTGATAGGAACAGATTTGGAAGGACATCTATTTAGGATATAGGCAATGTTAGTAAGGCATACCCCACGGGTAAATAGGTAAATTAGTGTAATTTAACATGGAGCGAACCATGTCCAACAAAGTCCGATTTCTCCTTTCAAAACACCATTTAACCGTGGGGTTCCCGGAGGCGTGAATTGTGAAACTATTCCATGTTCCTTAAGGAACTCATCAAACTCTGCTCATATATTCGCCACCTCGGTCCGACCGAAGTGCTTTGATATGACATCCAGTTTGTTTTTCAACTAGGGCCTTAAATTCTTTGAATTTAGCAAAGGCTTGATTTATGTTTCATTAAGTACACAATCCCATGCCTAGTATGATCATATGTGAACGTTATGAAATATTGATATCCGTCTCGGGCTACTTCTAAAGCACCACAAACATCGGTATGCACCAATCCAAGTTTATCTACACCCTTTCAAAAGTCCCTGTGAAGGGAACTTAGTCATTTTGCCTCTAAGGCAAGATTCACAAGTTGGATAGGGTTCTACACCCAATGGACTTAAAAGTCCATCTTTTTCCATTTTCAACCTTGGTCCGACCAACATGACCAAGTCTAAGGTGCCATTTAAGAGCTTGATTAGTATCTTGCCTACCACGTTTCCTAGTTATAGTGTTCACTTTGTTTTATTTTGCATGTTCGGATGATATAAACCATTCAACAATGTAGTTTGTTCCAACCAATTTATTTCGAAAATAAATTTTACAACCGCCATTGCCAATGAAGAAACAAAATCCTTTACGGTCCAAGAATGTAATGGATACAATGTTTATATGCCCCTTGGGCAAAACAAGTACTTCATCTAATGTCAAAATAAAACCAGATTCTAAACCCAGAAGGATTGATCCAATATCGGTTGCCTCGACACTTTGTCCGCTTCCAACAATGATCATTATTTCCCCAGCTTCAAGTTTTCTACTTCGTTCCAGATCCTGATTCATAGTACAAATGTGAGAAGTGGCACCTGAATCCAGAATCCATGAAGCAGAATATACAGTAGCGGAACAATTAATTTCAAAAACAAAAAGTTCCGTACCTGATGCGCCATTAATCTTGGGACAAGTCCTTCGCCAGTGGCCCAGCTCACCGCATTCAAGGCATTTGTCCGTAGGTTTTGGACCGCCTACCTTTTGAACCTTTCGGGCCTTGCCCTTTCCTTTTTGCACCATTTTCTTGGGTTTATATTGCTCGTAGGTCTTTTTCTTCTTGTTCTTGGACCTCTTAGGCCCAGAAGAAATCACAAGAGCAGCCTCTCTCGGTTTAGTCTTCATGTTAGACTGCCGTCACGGTTTATTCATTAGCCCAGCTAATGTGCATGTAATTTCATTACAGTTGAAATTCATTACAAACTGCGTGAAAGAGTCAGGTAGAGATTGAAGGATGAGATCAATTTGAAGGGATAAATCCATATTAAAGTTGAGCACCTCGAGCCTCTCAATCATAGAGATCATCTTGAGGACGTGGTCTCCCACTTTCTCCCCTTCTTTCATCCTAGCACTGAACAACTGCTTTGATATCTCATATCTAGCGGTCTACTGCTCTCCATAAAGTTCGGTCAAGTGTGCGAGAATCGCCAGCGAAGTCATTTTCTCGTGCGCTCTCTGCAGCTCATTAGTCATTGAGCCCATCATAAAACCACGGACTAACACATCATCCTTGACCCATTTTTCATGGACGTCAATGTCTTCCTGATTACCCCTAGTCCGTATTGGAGTCGGTGGAATGTCCGCCTCCAAGACGTATCCCAGAGACTCCATACTGAGTACAATCATCGATTCCGCAACGATCAACAAAGTTAGGCCGATTAGGAGATTCTTTTCAAGTAGTATTGCAAGTGGGTTTTTAGCCATTTTAGAGAGATTCAATTTCGTTTTCTGCAAAGATTTAGACAAGATTAAATTAGTGACTTGTTTAATTATGACCGAGTATAGAACTTAAGGGCTTGTATAATTCTTGTCTCGGCTCCCACTAATTTTATCGGAATTATACACTCCCATGTTATAATCCGAAATCATGGTTAGATCGACTTCTTAGTGGTGATCAAGTTCTTTACAAATTTTAATGCACGCAACCTATCGGTTTCTTGCCAATTAATTTACGCAAAGTGGTGTCTAACACCAACCCGTCTAACGGATGATTAGATCTTCATTTACCCATAGTCTTCATGCCATCAACCTATCAGGTTTCTTGGCAATCCAGACTATCTAAGTTGTTGACCATCAACGTCTATCAGTTTGACTATTGAATCTCACCCGGCAACCTATCAGGTTTCTAGGGGCGAAATTTATCACCAACCGAAGGAATCTAATGCACTCAAGAATTTTTCAACCTCTACCAAATGTACTACCCCGATAACTCGGAAGCATAGCACACCAGCTCGGGTATCAATTTTCTACGAGTTTGATGGAGGGTAGGAAACCTCGTAACCTTTTTCAAACTTAGTCTGTTTGTAGTCGGAAGAATTTCGCGATTAATGTTACACTTTGCACATTAATTCAATTATACGCGCGTTTGTTGGTTTGTCAATCATTCAAAATGAAAAAACAGAAAACAGTAACCTAGTTACTACCAACATATAGCTCATGGACCTAATTCCTAAGTACTGGGCCAAGCGAATGACCCAATAAAAAAACAGTCTTCGATTCTTCGTCTTCTCGGTCGGTTGTCTTCGGTCTTCTTCATACCCAAAATAATAATTACATCATTGAAAAATTGCATCCTATACAAGTTTTTCTAGTAAATATAAATAGGCTCAAAACGGCCTTTACAACCCAATCGAATCGAACAAATCAAAAAAACTAAGTCCACGAGCTATATCACCATCACATAAGGATTCCATACAACATGTAATGACAACGAAATTAAACAATTAATCTTAATATAAATTAATCTAATTAATCTATAAATTAATCTATTCAATTTCTACTATATTAATCCAATTAATATAAAGTGGCATTAAAATTAAATAATCAATTAAGATATTAATCCAATCAATATAAAATTAATCTATTCAATTTTAATGGTATTAATCCAATTAATACTAATAATCGTCATTTAAATTCATTCAAGTAATCCGCCAAAATAATATTTTCGTTTAATTTATTTCCTTTAACTAAAAAAATATTCCAAATATTAATTTAGTCAAATAAAATCCAATTTAAATTTTGAGAAATAATTAAAACGAAATATAAACTTAAAACGAGTCGGACAATCCGATTTTAGGCCCGGCCCGCGGCCCGATTCAAAATCGGGCCAAAAACCCGAGGGCTGCTTGGCCGAGCCATCGCTTGGCAGTGGCCGATCATTCTCGGCCATTGCCGAGACATGACCGATCATGGCCGATCATGCTCGGCAGGCAGTAGCGGCCGCCAAAGATCTTGCCGACACCTGCCTGACCGTTTCTTCGTTTTCGCCCGTTTCAAAAACGTGATGCTACAACGAACAATTTAAAATCTACAATTATTCCAAACATGATTCTAAATCATAATCATCATCCAAAAGCATTCAAAATGCACAAATAATCGTATATACGGAAACATTGACCTCGCTCGATACCCTTTGTTGGGATTAGAAAATAAAGCGAAATACGCGGTGAAATAAATACGAATCCCAAACAGGATCGATCAAGTAACGTATATACGAAAAAAAAATACAAAGGTAAAGATTCATACCCTTGAAGCCTTTGAAATAAATCTTCGTAAAGTGTAGACGATGATCACGATCCGTCCCGAACACGAAATCCCTTCGTTCCAAGCACCAAAATTGAAGCCTCTACTTCACGCGTCGGAAGTTGCCGGAAAATTCGACGTAACTTCGTTCTCCAAGAACACGGCTAGGAAGTTACCGTAGGAATTTTCTCTCTTTTTTCTTGAATTCCTTTCACCTCTAAGATGAAAATTGGAAAAAAAAAAATTATCTCCCTTCCTCAATTTGATGCTCTCGTGACTCACTCTATTTTCAAGAGGTTCTCACTTTGCAAGTGTGTGTGTATGTAGTAGTTGTTATAATATGTTGTTTTTATATTATCTCAAACATATAATACAAATCATATAATTGAGATAAAATGTCAACACATAATAACAAAAATACAACTAACACATACACATGCATGGAAATGATTCCATGTGATGTGGGGAGAGGAGGCGGACCATGGTGGAAGTTTCCTGAAAACGAGCCGAGTCACTCGGCTCGTGTACCGACGTTCGTCAAGCGACTCAGTTAAATACACTCCGATTAATTACCAATGTATTTATATTAATTAATTAATCTAATTAATTAATAATATCAAATACAAATATATTTCTCTAAGAAATATAATTTATGAATTAAATTAATCACCCGGTAACTTAATTTTAATTCATAAGACCGCTATTTTGATTTATCTAATAAATCATAATTAGATATCCAATATCTAATATTTATAGAGAGATAATAAATTCACATTTATCCGTCAACGCTCCTGATGCGCGACTCGTAGGTCCGTCTCGGTAGGCATTGGGAGGAACCAATGAGTGCGGGCAGCACTTAGCCAGCCTAGCGGGCCGCACTGTAAACCCCGACTGAGAACGAATGAAGGGATCATTCCAGAACCATTATGTCGTGAATACTATATACGTATAGACCCTTTATCTTCGGGTCACGGTAAAGTCAAACCCTACTATTGACTAGACTCTATACATGTGTTAATGCAAATCAAGACCGACTGATTAATAGTGTATCTAATACGACTATATCAGAATGCTTTGGCCAAAGACTCATGATCTTATTTGCCATTAACCGTATAGGACATACGCCTGCTCACTAACAGGAGATAAAATCCTTTCTTGGCATACAGTAAAGACTGCTACCTGCCCGTATAGTCCGCACTTCGAGGTCGACTCAGCAATCAAGCAAATGAGTCTAACTACTCTAATGACAAACTAAACGTCACAGGCACATCTTCTACTGAATCCTCAAGTCAAAGGTCCACATACACTATCACAACCTTTTGATTCGTCATCGACTCTTCGAGAGTGAATACCGTGTGGTGAATCGAGTATGAGTCATGTTCGAGTATCTTGGTCCCACCAATATACTTTATAACTATGCTATCAAGACGTGCACACGTCCTAGCATCAGTTATACAAGTCTTATTAAAACTTAATGCCCATTTAAGTTTATTGACTTGCGAACGATTTTCGTAAATAAACTTTAAACACTTCCAGTGCATTTTCTCTTATCCCATAACGAGAATGGAATGTTCAGTTTATTTACGTGGACTTCACTTCAATGTTTACCAAGTCAAGAATGCAATTGAAATACAATAAACAGTGAATGAATCGAATTGCCTTTTTATTATTTATTCCATAATTACAAGTACAATGCCCCTACTCTCTCATCCCCTGAGTGTCATTCGAGGGCATATTCCTAACACTCACAAGATCAGATTATGCCCTCTTTAGGTCCCCAAGACCTTTTTATAAAGCCAAAAAGCCAAGAAAATCCCTCCAAATCGTGTAACAAAGTCAATGAAAAGGTCATGAACCAAAAAGTGACACGGCCCATGTCAGATGACATAGCCCGTGTCGAACTGTCCTGGAAACAAAAATCTCACTGTCCAATGGACCCGGCCATGTCCTGTGACACGGCCCGTGTTGAACTGCTCCAGAAATTGAAATCTCACTGCCTTGATGACCCGGCCGTGTCGTATGACACAGTCGAGTTTCCTGACGCGGCCCGGGTCGTTTCTTCTTGTTTTGACTCCAATTTTTGGTTCTCTTCGGCTTGATCTTTCATTTTTGCATCAATACACCTCGGAATTTAGCGTATGATATATTGTTTGGAAGATAATTTCACGAGGAATCTATATCAATAGAGAACGCATACAAATTCAGAGTGATGATTCTGGAATTTAGAAAACACGACCGATGTTGCTTCATTTTTCATCGCTCGAGCTATGTTTTTGCTCCCGACTTGCTATTGATCGTCATAAACTCCAATATTGGCCATAAAAGTGCATGTTTCACCACAATCTTCGTTTGGATACCTACAAAACAAAAACACAACAGACCACGCGTAAAAAGAGCAAAAACACTTAAAAACAAACGAAAGCATGACTCAATAGAACAAAATGAGACGATCAAAAATCGACTCATCAAATCCCCCCAAACCTAAACTTTGCTTGTTCCCAAGCAAAAATAAATAAAACACTTGACAAAGAAAACGAGAAGGATTGAATAATCAAGTTAATAATCGGGTATACATATAATCAACCGGGAATGTAAAAGTATCGTAAAGTCTCGTAACTTGTCATGAAAGCGTAAACTCACAAATAGATGGATAGCAATGTCACTTAATTGAACATGCAAGAAAACAAGTCTTAGTAGTCCCTCACGGAATTTTATCGATTCACTCATCTATCAAGTGTTTAGATAGGTCAATACGCTTAGCTCGATTCGAATGGAAAGTTCTACTATATGCTTGCACTTCTTCTCTTCATCAATCACATCAATATTCACAAAACACGAGTCATAGGGTCTTACTTTTGGTTGTAACGGGGATGTGGCTCAGGTTGGAAAAATTTGGCTAGTAGTTACAAGTTCAGTCCAAGTAGAGCATATACGATCCTCACATATATGAAATAAACACTCAAAGCGATCATTCTACTTCAATTCTTCCGTATATATCTCTATATTTTCTAGGCCTTGTTAAGCGCAATTCTTATGATATTGGCCTATTCTCACAACCCAATGACTTCCCTTTTGTTTTTCTTAGGCTCACTCCTCTCCTCCCCTATCCTTTCTATCCCATTATTATTATTAGGATCGCCCCATTTTTTTTGTGTGGGGCTTATTATTTTCAGGGGAATGGGAGAGAAGATTTTTGCCTCTATACACCACAAACTTTGCACACCTTCGTTGTTCAAATATACCCTTTCATGCTCTTACGTGGACCAATACTTGGGTAAGTTATGGCTTTTGGATATGGAGCTATAAGATGTGGGTTTTTCGAACAAAATTACGGCTAAAGGCTTAACGGGGCTAGCAAAGGATATTGATATGAAATGGTGGGTATTTTAAGATAAGTAGGTTCAAGACCAAAAAATGGGCAGCCCTAATCATTTCTCGTGTATGTAAATATCAACACATCATCTGACCGAATCATGCAAGTTCTAAAGAATACAACCCATAAGAAAAGAAATCACACATGAAAGCATTTTACCGCTAAAAGTGAACGGTTCAATTAGGCACAAGAACTCACGGCTTTTGGACTACCATACTCATTCCTTACATGTCAAATCAAGTAACCAAAACTATACATTCACACGCAAGGTCAAACAATCAATTAGATTTATAAAACTCTACGAGCCAAGTACAAACACGATTAATCATCCATATACCCAACAGTTCACAAGGTTATTATAATCAAACTACGACATCACACAGAAAAAATAAAAAAAGGAAACAAAACATCACGCAAACTAAAAACAAATAAAAATCGAAGAAGTTGCACCCCCCAAACCTAAACCTTTGCTTGGGTCTCAACTTTCAATAGGCTAGGCTACTTGCTCCCATAAATACCTCCTTTTTAGAAGTGACCGGTTCTGCCTTGCCAACCCGGCCGTGTCATATGACACGGCCTGTGTCCAACTCCTCCAGAAAGTGAATTCTCACTGCCCTGATGACCCGGCCGTTGTAACACCCCCGATATATTCAGGAATATTACAGCGCCGTAAATCCTTTACATAAGGATTTACAAGGCTGAAGAATTGAACAGACATTAAAAGGTACTAACGAATGGAAATAACGGAATTAAGATACAACAGTTCTTACCAAATACTGAAAGTACAATTGTTCAACAGGAACTCAATAATACATCACCAAATTCAAATCCATCACAAATGACTTCGTACTCGAGTACTTATTGAAATAACGAATAAACACAGATAAATAAACCCGGCCGAAACATCACTCTGCACCCTCGTCGTCATGCAGCTCCAGTGGTTGTTTTCCTGCTCTCCTGGATCCTGAACATAAACAAAATGTTCACCCCTGAAGGGGTTAACACAACGATGCTAGTACAAGTACCACAACATATTATTCATATCTCACGAAGAATAATAACGTAAACGACAAAATACCAACGAGTCTTCTCCTACGAGGAACTCATAAACGACATACACATCTGATAATCACAACATGATATCATAACATACACATGGTAATTCCGTCGATCCAGCGTTCACTGCCTAGAACCCACGATGATCCCATCAGACCAACCCGTGGTGGAAAAACCCATCCGATGATCCAGCGCACGCTAGCATAGATCCCCCGATGATCCCGTCGGACCAACATGAGGTGGACATACAATAACGACATACATGCACGACAATATGTATAACAACAATACACAAAACAATTAAGGTACTTGCCTCGATTTGAAGACAAGAACAATACTTCCACGAAAACGAACACTCGAAGGTCGTCCTCCTCAATCAATCACGCAACAAGATCAAACCTTAACAAAAGAAATGATATAGGATTTATCTCACGTCGTACGGATGTTTAACAATTCGATTTACGGCCAAAAGTTCATAAAATGCAATCTGCTTGAACTGCTTAGCGCACGCTAAGTACTCTGTGTAGCGTGCGTTAAGTCTGCTCGATAGCGCACGCAAACAACAAAGCCTAGCGTACGCTAACTATGCATGGTCAGTACTTCACTGATCAGTCGACTGACTCGTCTGATGTCTTAGCGTACGTTACGTACCAAACATACGCTAACTCGTGCTCGATAGCGCACGTTAATCTTCATAGCTTAGCGTGCGCTATCTATGCATGGCAGTTTACTGCTGGGCAGTAAACTGTTCTCATCATGATCAAAACAATGAAATCTTCCGTGATAATTCATGTTACCTCCATGAATATCATGTTCATACGATTATGAATGATCTTACGGATAGCAACAACTTCGGATTCAAGGATATGCATACCATTATAAATCCATATTCCATTTCGACTACAAATCTTCATACGGCAATTCGAAAGGCTTAACGGTTGATATCAACACCTCTATATAAATCAATATTATCATGCTGAAGTTGTTAAACGTTCCATATATACTAGATAAATCCTTCCATGATCAATCCTTTAGATTTATCTAACAATAATGATGTTAAAGTCAAGTCCAAGATTGCTATGAAGTCATCTACTAGATTCGGATTACCAATGATAGAAGCTTCCTTTACATATTCAATGTAATAAGATTCGAATCATGATGATCATAATCAAGGTACTTAAGGCTTATTCATCTCAATATTCCAAACATGATGTACTTTGTATAAATCACTTATGAAAATCAATATCTCGTTACTATGATCATCCAATTCTTTAGAATCCAACTCTAAGTCTGGAGATAGGTTGAACATACCTTAATATGATGAAAATCACTGAATCGTAGGGTAGAATCCGACTCCGGTTGGTTGTATGCCACTCCAAGGTGTTATTCCACTTCAATGATTACTCCCAAGTGATAACCAATATACAAACACCAACAAGATGTGTTCTAAGTGTGTAGAAGGATAATTTCAGCTCTCTGGCCTCTCAAGAATGCAGAATGGACGAGTAAAATGTAAGCCAAAATGAGTTGTTGTCCCATTTATAATATTCTGCATTTTAACAAGTTAGCGCCCGCTACTAAGCTTTCCTTAGCGTGCGCTAATAATAGTTGACTTCAGAACTGTCCAGGTTCGTCCGCGGGAATCTCATCCGGACCCATGTCCCGGCTGGCGCATGTGCTAGCCGTCCCGCTCAATAATTGAGTTCTTAGCACACACAACTCCTATCTGCATAGCGTGCGCTAATAGTAGCCCGATAGCGCGCGTTAAGATACATTCTTAGCGTGCGCTATCACGAGTTTGCATGAGAAATTTTGCATGCTTCTATACTTATGTACAATGATATCAATGCAAGAAATATCATACTCCAATAATCAAAACCACAAATCCGAATAATACAGGGTTTGAATACAGATGAAATACACCGTAATAAATCCGGATATTACATACTCTCCTACTAAAAAGGAGTTTCGTCCCGAAACTCAAGATGAAAATAATTCGGGATATCTAGACTTCATATCAGCTTCCGTTTCCCAGGTGGCTTCTTCCATTCCGTGACGTGACCATTGAACTTTGACCAAAACGATTGGTTTGTTCCTCAGCTGTTTAACTCGACTCTCGAGTATCTTCACCGGTCTTTCTTCAAACGTCCCATCCTGCTCGACTTCGATCTCGCCAAAATCAATGATATGACTGGGATCTAGTATATACCTCCGTAACTGGGATACGTGGAACACGTTATGAACATGGCACAATGACGGCGGCAATGCCAATCTGTATGCCAACTCCCCAACTCTCTCGAGGATCTCAAATGGTCCGATATATCTCGGACTCATCTTTCCTTTCCTTCCGAAACGAAAGATTCCCCGAGTAGGAGAAACCTTCAAAAGTACATGGTCTCCAGTATTGAACTCCAATGGGCGACGGCGTACGTCCGCGTAGGATTTCTGGCGACTCTGGGCGGTCAACAGCCTTTCACGAATCAAGGCTATCTTCTCTCGAGTCTGTACAATCAACTCTGGTTCTGTTCCAATCAAGTCTGACGAATCGTCCCAGCATAGGGGCGATCTTCATCTCCTTCCGTATAATGCCTCAAACGGTGCCATTTTAATGGAAGCATGCCAACTATTGTTGTAGGTAAATTCAATCAACGGTAGATGAACTTCCCAATCGTTTGACCAATCTAAGGCACAAGCCCTCAGCATATCTTCCACCGTTTGAATGGTCCTCTCGGATTGTCCGTCAGTCTGCGAGTGATAAGCTGTACTGAAGTTCAATTCGGTCCCCAAGGCCTTATGAACTGCCTTCCAAAAGTGAGACACAAAACGGCCGTTTCGATCAGAAACAATAGTTTTCGGCGTACCATGCAATCGAACTATCTCCGAAATAAATACTCGCGCCAATTTCTCTGGTCCCCATGTGTCCTTAATGCCTAGGAAATGAGCTGATTTGGTTAAACGATCAACTATCACCCAAATCATGTTCATTCCCGTCTTGGTTCTTGACATATTAGTGATAAAGTCCATCGATATGTCCTCCCACTTCCATTCAGGAATTGGGAGCGGCTTCAACATTCCGGCAGGCCATTGATGCTCGATCTTAACCTGCTGACAAGTCAAGCATTTCGAAACATAGTCCGCTACGTCTTTCTTCATGTTGCCCCACCAGAAATTCTGCTTCAAGTCCTTATACATTTTACTGGTGCCCGGGTGGATAGAATAGGGCGAACTGTGAGCTTCCTTCATAATCGTCTGTTTCAGAACATCAACATCGGGAATGCAGAGTCGGTTCTGAAATCTCAAAACTCCATCATCATGAATTATGAATCTGGGGGCCTTTCCTTTGATCACTTCATCACGTAACCGAATCATCAGAGGATCATCTGCCTGTTTAGATTTGATTCCTTCGGTTAATGATGAAGTTATCTCCATCACGCACAGTTGTCCTTGGACTCTTTATAACCATACTTCAATTCCTTCACGAATCATCTCTCGTTGAAGGCTAAGTTAGGAGGTCAGCGTCTCCAGCATCTGAATAGAAACAGGCTTGCGGCTAAGTGCATCGGCCACTACATTCGCTTTGCCTGGATGATATAAAATCTCCAAGTCATAGTCCTTAATCAGTTCTAACCATCTCCTTTGCCGCATGTTTAATTCTTTCTGACTGAATATGTACTTGAGACTCTTGTGATCCGTAAAGATCTGACAGTGAGTCCCGTACAGATAATGCCTCCAGATCTTCAAAGCAAAAACCACTGCTGCTAGCTCCAAATCATGTGTTGGGTAATTTACTTCATAAGGTTTCAGCTGTCGTGACGCATAAGCGATCACCTTATCATTCTGCATCAATACGCACCCGAGTCCTTGGTTCGAAGCATCACTGTAAACTATAAATCCTCCAGTTGCCTGTGGAAGTGATAGAATCGGTGCCGTCGTCAATCTCTTCTTTAATTCATCAAAGCTAATCTGACACAACTCATTCCACTCAAACTTTTGAGTTTTCTGCAGGAGTCGAGTAAGTGGGTGGGAGATTTTAGAAAACCCTTCCACGAATCGACGATAATATCCAGCAAGTCCTAAGAAGCTTCAGACTTCTTTCATGTTCTTTGGAGGCTTCCAATCCATAATTGCTTCGATCTTCTAAGGATCTACTCGGACTCCTTTAGCTGACACCACATGGCCGAGGAACATTACTTCCTTTAGCCAGAATTCACACTTAGAAAGTTTGGCGTACAATTGCTCGTTTCTCAAAAGTTCTAATACAGTCCGCAAATGCTGTGCATGTTCTTCCGGGCTCTTAGAATACACCAGAATGTCATCAATGAACACGACTACAAATTTATCCAAAAATTAAATGAACACACGGTTCATCAATTGCATAAATACAACAGGTGCGTTAGTGAGACCAAACGGCATTACTACAAACTCATAATGTCCGTAGCGAGTTCTGAACGCTGATTTCGGAACATCAGATTCCTTAATCCTCAGCTGATGATATCCTGATCTCAGATTGATTTTAGAAAATACTGTTGCCCCTTGCAGCTGGTCAAACAGATCATCAATCCGTGGCAACGGATACTTGTTCTTAATCGTCATCTTGTTCAGCTCTCGATAGTCAATACACAGTCGGAGCGACCCATCCTTCTTTCGGACAAAATGAACTGGCGCTCCCCAGGGTGAAACGCTTGGCTGAATATATCCCTTGTCCAGTAACTCCTCGAGATGCTTCTTCAGTTCATACATCTCAGTAGGTGCCATACGATACGGCGCCTTAGAAATTGGTGTAGCTCCGGGTTCCAGCTCAATGGTAAATTCCACATCCCTTCGTGGAGGTAGTCCAGGTAACTCGTCTGGAAATACATCTGGAAATTCGTTCACAACAGGAATGGTTGAAAGTTCCACAATTTCGTCTTCTTTCTGCATTGCATAACACCGATTACCGTCTGACCTGTTTCAACAATCTGACAGCTTTCATCGCTTTGATCAATTTTCCTGAGCTTCCCGGTTTCCACCCCTCGAACAATATTTCGGAACCATCGTCAGCGATCAGCGAGATATTCCTCCTTCGGTAGTTCACAATTGCTCCATATCGATAAAGTCAATCGTCTCCGAGTATTAGGTCGTCTCCTTGCATTTCTATCACGATCATATTTGAGAGCCACTCTCTGCCTCCAAATGATATAGGGAAATTTCTAGTTTCTAAGTTTCCGACAATCCTCTCTCCACTCGGTAAACCAACAACATAAGGTTCACAAGTATGAAAACCGGAAATATTCAAACGATTTACACAAGACAAAGATATAAAAGAATGTATAGCTCCTGTATCGAATAAAACGCTAACTGGCTGGGAAAGGATCTGGACAAGCACGATGCGGCAAAGACATCACGATCGTCTGTCCTCATCATCTCGTACAGACGTGGGGGAGCAAATCCGGCACTCGATGTCCCCTTTAGGTCCCATTGTCCTCTGCCTTGTCCGCGGCCAAAATTCTGAGGCATCTGAACACTTTGTTGCGTCTGTTGGATACTGGTTTCCTTCTAGACTGGCTGTGGTGTACGGGCTCTAAAAGACTTTGAAGCCTCTTCACAAAACACTGCCCGATGTCCCTCTCGTCCACAATCAAAACAAGTCACGACAGGAAGGGGGCAATTCCGTCGATAGTGCCCCGTCTGGGCGCAGTTAAAGCATTTCCTGGTAACATCAGTAATAGTTGATGTCGCTCCGAAGTTCTTTCCGCTCCTAAGTGGGTGCGGAGGTTTCTTGAAAGAGTGAAAGGATGACTGGGCCTTACGGGGCCCGCTGTTCTTGTGCTCTGTAAAAGTACCAGAGACTTTCTGTTTCTTGGATTCCGAAAATTTCTCCATAGCTGCTTCCTTGATCTGATATGCCAACGCCTTATCCTGGTATTGACGGAGTGTGGTACATTCAAATCCAGACATGTACCTCTGGATTTCTGGTTTCATCCTCATATCGAAATGGATCATCATTTCTGCATCTGTTCTGACCAAATGTCGAACAAATTCCAGAAAAACTCCCGAATTGTGGCTTCCCTCACAGGACGAGGGCAATACTGAGCTTCCATCATCAATATAAACTCTGTCCAATCGGCACCATGGTCTACAGGCCGGATGGCTTCCCACCATTCGGACGCTTCCCCTATCAGAAAATATTGAGCGATAGAGGCTCTCCGGTCGTATGGGCAGTTAATTCCGGCAAAGATTTTCTCCAGTTCTTTCAACCAATGATCCCAGGTGGGAGTCTCAGAAATACCGTCGAATTTGGGTGGTTGCATCTTCGCCACCTCTTGCAGCCACCGGTCACCTCGATTTCCCATGTCTGGGATCCCTTGCTGTCTCTCTCCCTGCTGTAGTCCCACCGCTACTTGCATTCGGTCCACGACTTGGGCGAACTGAGTCATCTGGTTCACCACTTGACGAATGATCTCACAGTACAGGATCGGTTCGTTATTAATAGATTGTTGCGGCTACTTTGAGCTATGGTAGCACGATTAGAAGGCGACGCTTCCCTTTCAGCATTTCTTCGTCCGCGTCCACGACCGCGACCACGTCCACGTCCGCCTCTCAACATACTGTAAGCATAAATACTCAATATACAGGAAACAACATCGTTCTAATATTCGAGTATAACAACATGTAAAGAACGAGATAGAGTTTAGGAACTTACAACCACCATTCGCATGAAGACGTAGGCAGTGCAGTGATGTCATTCACGGCCGATTACCTCAAAAGACATAAATGACCCCTATTTTAACCCAACGGCCAAGATATCCATAATCTTAGCTCTGATACCATATTCTGTAACACCCCCGATATATTCAAGAATATTACAGCGCCGTAAATCCTTTACATAAGGATTTACAAGGCTGAAGAATTGAACAGACATTAAAAGGTACTAATGAATGGAAATAACGGAATTAAGATACAACAGTTCTTACCAAATACTGAAAGTACAATTGTTCAACAGGAACTCAATAATACATCACCAAATTCAAATCCATCACAAATGACTTCGTACTCGAGTACTTATTGAAATAACGAATAAACACAGATAAATAAACCCAGCCGAAACATCACTCTGCATCCTCGTCGTCATGCAGCTCCAGTGGTTGTTTTCCTGCTCTCCTGGATCCTGAACATAAACAAAATGTTCACCCCCGAAAGGGTTAGCACAACTATGCTAGTACAAGTACCACAACATATTATTCATATCTCACGAAGAATAATAACGTAAACGACAAAATACCAACGAGTCTTCTCCTACGAGGAACTCATAAACGACATACACAACTGATAATCACAACATGATATCATAACATACACATGGTAATTCCGTCGATCCAGCGTTCACTGCCTAGAACCCACGATGATCCCGTCAGACCAACGCGTGGTGGAAAAACCCGTCCGATGATCCAGCGCACGCTAGCATAGATCCCCCGATGATCCCGTCGGACCAACACGAGGTGGACATACAATAACTACATACATGCACGACAATATGTATAACAACAATACACAAAACAATTAAGGTACTTGCCTCGATTTGAAGACAAGAACAATACTTCCACGAAAACGAACACTCGAAGGTCGTCCTCCTCAATCAATCACGCAACAAGATCAAACCTTAACAAAAGAAATGATATAGGATTTATCTCACGTCGTACGGATGTTTAACAATTCGATTTACGGCCAAAAGTTCATAAAATGCAATCTGCCTGAACTGCTTAGCGCACGCTAAGTACTCTGTGTAGCGTGCCTTAAGTCTGCTCGATAGCACACGCAAACAACAAAGCCTAGCGTACGCTAACTATGCATGGTCAGTACTTCACTGATCAGTCGACTGACTCGTCTGATGTCTTAGCATACGTTACATACCAAACGTACGCTAACTCGTGCTTGATAGCGCACGTTAATCTTCATAGCTTAGCGTGCGCTATCTATGCATGGCAATTTACTGCTGGGCAGTAAACTGTTCTCATCATGATCAAAACAATGAAATCTTCCGTGATAATTCATGTTACCTCCATGAATATCATGTTCATACGATTATGAATGATCTTACGGATAGAAACAACTTCGGATTCAAGGATATGTATACCATTATAAAACCATATTCCATTTCGACTACAAATCTTCATACGACAATTCGAAAGGCTTAACGGTTGATATCAACACCTCTATATAAATCAATATTATCATGCTGAAGTTGTTAAACGTTCCATCTATACTAGATAAATCCTTCCATGATCAATTCTTTAGATTTATCTAACAATAATGATGTTAAAGTCAAGTCCAAGATTGCTATGAAGTCATCTACTAGATTCGGATTACCAATGATAGAAGCTTCCTTTACATATTCAATGTAATAAGATTCGAATCATGATGATCATAATCAAGGTACTTAAGGCTTATTCATCTCAATATTCCAAACATGATGTACTTTGGATAAATCACTTATGAAAATCAATATCTCGTTACTATGATCATCCAATTCTTTAGAATCCAACTCTAAGTCTGGAGATAGGTTGAACATACCTTAATATGATGAAAATCACTGAATCGTAGGGTAGAATCCGACTCCGGTTGGTTGCCACTCCAAGGTGTTATTCCACTTCAATGATTACTCCCAAGTGATAACCAATATACAAACACCAACAAGATGTGTTCTAAGTGTGTAGAAGGATAATTTCAGCTCTCTGGCCTCTCAAGAATGCAGAATGGACGAGTAAAATGTAAGCCAAAATGGGTTGTTGTCCCATTTATAATATTCTGCATTTTAACAAGTTAGCGCACGCTACTAAGCTTTCCTTAGCGTGCGCTAATAATAATTGACTTCAGAACTGTCCAGGTTCGTCCGCGGGAATCTCATCCGGACCCATGTCCCCGCTGGTGCATGTGCTAGCCGTCCCGCTCAATAATTGAGTTCTTAGCGCACGCAACTCCTATCTGCATAGCGTGCGCTAATAGTAGCCCGATAGCGCGCGTTAAAATACATTCTTAGCGTGCGCTATCACGAGTTTGCATGAGAAATTTTGCATGCTTTTATACTTATGTACAATGATATCAATGCAAGAAATATCATACTCCAATAATCAAAACCACAAATCCGAATAATACAGGGTTTGAATACAGATGAAATACACCGTAATAAATCCGGATATTACAGCCGTGTCCTGTGACACGGCCCGTGTCCTGTGACACGGCCCGTGTCCTGTGACACGGCCCGTGTCCTGTGACACGGCCCATGTCCAACTTGGCAGAATTGCAAAAAATCACTGTATTGCTAACCCGGCCGTGTCCTGTGATACGCCCGTGTCCAACCTGCCCAGAATGTGAATTTTTGATAACGCTCTCGTTTCTCTGCATTTTTAACACCTAAAGTCGACCCAGTCAGTCTCGAACCAAGCAAAAATGAATAAGGAAAATAAATTCGAAAAACAAAAAAGATGAAAATCTAACTAAACCGTTGGGTTGCCTCCCAAGTAGTGCTTTTTTATAGTCATTAGCTTGACTTCTTCCTGTCTTACTCAATTTTCGACATCATGCACCTCTATGCATTCAAACACATTGATTTCTTCACTTCAGCCGAAGTATGGCTTCACTCTATGTCCGTTCACCTTAAAATGCTCAGTCTTCCATGGATCAAGGAGTTATACCGCTCCGTGTGGCCATACTTGAATGACTTTGAAAGGTCCGCCCCATCGCGACACTAATTTTCCCGGCACGAGCTTAAGACGAGAGTTATGTAGTAGAACGTCCATCCCAGGCTCGAGATATTTGCGAATGATATGCTTGTCATGATACCGTTTCATCCGTTTCTTTTAGATCTTAGCATTTTCGTATGCCTCGTATCGCATCTCTTCCAACTCATTCAAATGTAGAAGTCATTCTTCCCCTGCTTTTTCTTGATCTAAATTTAGCGCTTTGATATCCCAATACGCCTTATGGTCTAACTCAACAGGTAGGTGGCATGCCTTCCCAAAAACGAGGCGATATGGGCTCATTCCAACTGGAGTTTTGTAAGCCGTGCGATATGCCCATAAGACGTCGTTCAACTTCAATACCCAATCTTTCCTTGTCGGTTTCACTGTCTTCTCAAGTATTAACTTTATCCGTCGATTACTCATTTCAAGTTGCCCGGAGGTTTGTGGATGGTAAGCCGTCGCGACCTTATGCATCACGCTATACTTCTTGAGCAACCCTGCAAGTTGTCTCTTGCAAAAGTGTGTGCCTCTATCGCTAATCACAGCTCTAGGCGTCCCAAACCTGAAAAAAATCACATCCTTAAAGAAATTGCAAACCACGTTAGCATCGTTAGTCCGGGTTGAAATTTCTTCCACTCACTTAGAAACGTAATCCATAGCAACTAAAATATATTCAAAGCCAAAGGAAGGTATAAAGGGACCCATGAAATCAACTCCCCAAACATCGAAAAGTTCTACTACAAGATTGTTCGTCAACGACATCTCATTTCTTTTGCTTATGTTCCTCGTACGTTTACAACGATCGCAACTCTTGCAATAGGAATAAGCGTCCTTAAATAATATCGGCCAATATAATCCAGATTGAATAATTTTGTGTGCCATTTTCTTCACGCTAAAATGTCCCCCACAGTGCAAGTCATGACAAAATGACAAGATGCTCTCGTACTCTTCTTCCGGGATACAACGTCGGAATACTTGATCGGGCCCCAACTTCAATAAGTAGGGGTCATCCCAGTAGTAATACCTGCACATGGAAATAAATATCTTCTTTCCCTGAAAGGTCATGTCAGGCTATAAAACACCACTAACAATATAATTAACAATATCAGCATACCAAGGTGTCTTAGTCACATCAAACAATTGTTCGTCAGGAAAAGTCTCAACAATTGGTAAGGATCTATCGAGCTTCAAATTATCACCTTCGATTAATCTAGATAGGTGGTCGGCAACCACATTTCAGAACCCTTTTTATCCTTAAAATCTAAGTTAAATTCTTGCAACAAGAGAACCCACTGAATCAATATTGGCTTTCTATCGGATTTTTTTAACAAATATTTCAATGCAACGTGATCCGTATGCACAATTACTTTCGAACCAACCAAATAGGATCGAGACTTGTCTAAAGAAAACACAAAAGCTAAAAACTCTTTTTCAGTGGTGGTATAATTGGCCTGAGCTTCATCGAGTGTTTTGCTAGCATAATAAATTACATGGAAAAATTTATTCACTCTCTGCCCCAAAACGGCACCAATAGCAAAGTCAGACACATCACACATAATTTCAAATGGTAAAGACCAATCGGGTGCAACAACTGTAATATCCGGTTGTAATTCATTCATTTTCATTCAGTAATTATCAGTCTGTAATTGTCACTCAGTATTTCTCACTCGTTAATAATCACTCATCATTCTTGATTCATTCATTTGTGTTCACTGTTGGCTTGTTTTAGACTTGTTCATTTTCACATTCGTATGTTATGTCGGATCATTCATCAGTCGTAGCGAGGAATCGGAGTTATCGGAATTTTCAACTTGGCCAGCATCGAGTTACGGCCGTAAGGACTTTGGGTTACGACCGTAACAAGGGTTCGTGTTTCGTGCCATTTGGGACGAAAGGGACTTACGGCCGTAAGGTCTTGTGTGCAGTAGTAAGTCGGCGTGCACGGCCGTAAGGCTGGCGATTCTGGCCGTCTGCGTCGGCAGCTACCGAGTCATTTTTGGCCGAAGGTGAGTTACGGCCGTAAGGAAGGTGAGATACGGTAGTAAGTGGTGTTCGTGAATTTTGGGTGTTGTCGACCAAGGGTGACTTACGGCCGTAAGGGTTGCGGCATACGGCCGTAAGTCGAGGAAGGTACGGCCGTAAGGCTTGGCGATTCTGGCCGTCTGCGGCCAGTGCACAGTCGTTTTGACGAAGAGGGCTTACGCCCGTAAGTTTGGCCGGATACGGCCGTATCATCGAGTTACGGCCGTAAGGTGTGCGGTTCTGGCCGTAAGGGTGTCGACGGATGTTTTTGACGAAGGCGGGTTACGCCGTAACTTCGGGATCGGTTCGGCCGTAAGTCCTGGCGAGCTTTGGACGAATCCGAGTTACGGCCGTCTGAGTTGTCCGATTACGGACGTAGGGCGTTGACTTGGAAAGTTACGGCCGTAAGAGGGCCGAGTTACGGCCGTAACTTCCGGCAGATTTAATGGCTTGGCCGGTCATTTCTCCTCACTTCTTCTTTTTCCTTCTTCATCCGAGAGAGAGGGTTGAGAGAGAGATTTTATCATCATCAATCACTTGAGTGTGTAATCTTCATCATCTTCATTCCTTTGAGAAGCTTGGATACTCGTTTTAACTCGTGTTCTTCGGATCGTAGTGGTTGGATCTTCAAGAGGTAATTTCTTCAACACCTTGGATTTCGATTTTGTGTTGAGTTATGATGTTTTGGACGTTATAATCATGTTATATGAAGGGATATGTATATGATTATGAGTTTGTATAAGGATTCATTGGATTATTGAGAGATTTATTCAAGAACACTTTGAATATCGAGTTGGATTTGGGGATTTTCCGATTAACTGTTGTTATAATCACGTTTTTGGATATTCATAACGGATTATTGATCGTATTGGAGATGTTTTGTTGTTTTGAAACACTTCTTGGGGATTTGAAGTTGGTATTATTGAGGTTTAGTGGTAATCAATCAAAGTTGGCCTCAAAGTGTTCGATATAATGCCCCAATGAACTTGGTTTAATCGTATCGACGTCTTGAGTTCGTTATATTCGTGTTTAATTCGTTATTGATCGGATTGTTGGCAATTGTATTGAATTAAGGTTGTTCGAGCGACCGGTATCTGGGTTAGGACGTTGTTCGTGGACGGACATTCTTCATCGTTGTTGAGTAAGCTAATTCTTACTCGGTTAAAAGGATATTCATACCTTTTGTTGTTGATTATTCATAATCATAACTCATTCATCATTGTATTAATCATATTAAAACTTGTTATTGTCAATTAATCACTTGACCATAAGGAGCAGCGGTTCCAATCTTTTCGTTGAGCTATCATTCATTTCATTATTACTCTCATCTCGGTGAGTCATTCTTGACTTTGTCAGATTATTACTTATTCATTGATATTCATTACGGTCATTCTCGTTCATATGACCTTCTGGGTTCATATTGCGTGGCCGGGTGTGGCTGTGTGGAATTTTTAGTCGGGCACACGATGGTTATTGTATTGGGTTCACCGATACATTAGACCGTGCACACGGGAAAGCGTTACACCGTGAGACTAATTAGGTACACGGACGGGTGTTGTACACTCACACAGAACATTACGGGCGTACTATGATACTCCTCTCCAGCGTAATTCATAGCTAAGAATATTTCATAACTTGATTAATCATAATTGTGTATTTTCAACCCTTGAGGATTGTTGTTACAGTATAATCGGCCCGTTTTGTGATATTGTTTTTCTGGTCATGGCAAGGCAAAGGCGCAGGGAGAACACGTTGACGGCGGGGAGTCCCAGTGATACTAGAAGGGGGCCCCAGTCCTTTCAGTCATTTATTCAGTCATTCATGTTTTCTTTATTTATTCCGCTGCAGACATTCCGTTCGAATACTCATTTCATTCAGTGTCGTGTATTTTATCGTCACATAAGATACACATGTATTCTATTATCCTGGGTGTGTTGTATGAAACTCCTACTCGGAGTAATTGATGTTATAATGTGGTTCGGTACTACATTTACCCTGTGTAATTCATCCTTTTCCATTCGCCTGGTGGGTCCCAGTCGGGGGTCCACGGCACTGTAATATCCGCCTAGTTTGGGGTGTTACAGAGTTGGTATCGGAGCGTGGTTTTGAATACTACCCTCCAAGTCATGTCTCGTTTGAAATCATCGTCATCGGACTAGTATCATTGGACTTTCGCGTCACGTGTGACCTGTGCAAATGCCGAGCCAATCAGACCAAGAACTGTAAGATTTCTAATGCCATGGTATAATTTCTGGCATTAATCATTCATTCATAATTCATCAGTTAACAATCCTCAATCATCATTGTCACTTTGATCAGGACGGTCAGGTTAACTCATTAATCACTCAATTCATTTCATTATTCAGTTGTTGATTAGAAAGATCAAATCATTAATATTGTTAACTCATTCACGATAATCATTTCAAGAACTTCATCGTATAATCATGTCACTTCAATTAATCATTCATGTAATCGCCGTATTGGAGCGTGTATGCTCATTTTCATCATTTCATAATATAATCATAACGTGATATTCATGCGGGAAATATAATCATCATGTGACTTTCCTACTTGATATGGAAAGAGGCTGGCAGAGGACGAGGAGGACGAGGCCGTGGAGCGAGCCGAATCCAGGAACTCGTGCGAACACACGTGCAAATGCAGGAATAATGCTAACTCATCGAGCGGTGACGCCACTCATTCACACAGACGCGATCATTCACTATCGGGAGTCGTACCGGGACACGGCTCGGTCGAGAGGGTGTCGGGTTGACCCACTCGCATTTATGCGTGGCATGATGGCCCAAATGACCCCGGATGGCTCGGTTGATGGAGACGATGCATAACTCCACTACTCAGAATCAACAGGCTCCTCCGCCGCCACCTCAGAGGCAAGAGAGGAATGTGAGCAATATCATCGGCGACATCTCTCGCCAGAGGCCACCGACTTTCGAGGGCTCGTCTGAGCCGGCAGATATTATTCATTGGATCGAACATTTAGAGATGTTGTATGCTATGGTGGAGTGTCCGGAAGGACACAAAGTTTCTGTTGCGGCTTACTACAGGTAAGAGCGCTCATTCTTGGTGGTTGTCGTTGAAGCCCACCGAAGGATCTTGTACATGGGATCGATTCAAAACTCTCATGATGGAGAGGTATTATCCGGCCCCACTCGGAGAGGCCAAGCCGTCGAGTTACTCACTCCCGACCCTCATCGACGAGGATGTTCTCGCCATTGCCGAGAAATTTCGGGAACTTCTTCCGTTCGCCTCATCTATCATTCATTCCGAGGCGGATAAGATTAAGTATTTCGGCAAGAGGTGAAACCCCGTATGAGACTTCAGTTGCTCAATCATAATTGCACCACGTTGGCTGAATTCATTGAGAAAGCTCTCACCTATGAGCTTACTGCTAAAGAGATTGCTAAGCAGCAACCTTCGTCTGCTAGCAAGAAATCGAAGAATCGTAACCAGTCTGAAGGCGGTCAGACAACCTTCAAGAAACCCCGTGCGGGCTCTGCTTTTTCTGAGCGACCTCCTGTGTCGTCTAGACCCGCGGAATCTCAGTCTCGAGCGGCCAGTTCGGCCATCACCTGTTTTAACTGTGGGGAGCTTGGTCACCTCAATACCAAGTGTCCTCGACAGACTATCACGTGTCATAATTGTGGGATTGCTGGGCATAAGGCCCGTTTTTGCCGTAGGGACTCCAAACCTACTCAGACGTCATCTCAGGCACCTAAGCAGTCAGCCGTTGAGTCGCCGCTCAATCAGCGTTGTTTAAAACGACAGGAGCGACTAAAGGTGGAGCTATAGCCCGTGACAGGAGCGTCGGTCTGCAGGACTAGCAAGCCCGGATTTATGAGATGAAGAAGGCGATGATCCGAGGCCCGAATGATCTCGTGTACACTCGATATTCTATCTCAACTTTGTGTGTACCCTTTTTGATCTTGGTGCATCGCATTCATTCATTTCCGAGTCATGTTTGAGTAGACTACGTCGGGTAGTGCTACTAGTTGTGAGCCTTATGTCATCGGCCTACGATGGTAGACGAATTATCGTGTCGTGAGATTGAATTGTCCGATTCGGTTTCATGGTCGTGTATGGCCGTGAGACCTAATCGTGGTAGATTTGCCGAGGGACGACGTCATCTTGGGTATTGATTGGATGGATCGTCATGATGCCATCATTAGTGTCCGTAAGCGTATGGTCACTATCATTTCGACGATGGGGTTGAATGTGTGTTTCGGGAGGTAATCCCGGTACTGCTCGTAAGGTCATTAATTTGATGAAAGCGGTA
This sequence comes from Orobanche coerulescens, assembly GCA_033398695.1. Lineage (NCBI taxonomy): Eukaryota > Viridiplantae > Streptophyta > Magnoliopsida > Lamiales > Orobanchaceae > Orobanche > Orobanche coerulescens. The sequence goes on from CM065804.1 coordinate 32,963,027, forward strand.
AGGTTACTCAATCGGGGATGTGTCGGTTATTGGTGCTATATGGCCAAAACCGAGAAGTCATCGATAATGTTAACGGATATTCCGGTGGTGAGGGAATATGCCGATGTTTTTCAGACGAGTTACTGGTTTGCCTCCACGAGGGATGTGGAATTCACGATTGAGTTGGAGCACAGTACGTCCCGATATCGAAGGCACCGTCTGGATGGCCCGACCGAAATGCAGGAATTAAAGAACCAACTTGAGGAATTGTTCGAGAAGGGTTATATCCGACCGAGTGCGTCTCGTGGGGAGCACCCGTGTTGTTTGTCAAGAAGAAGGATGGTTCATTTCGTTTGTGTATCGATTATCGAGAGTTGAGCAGTGACAATCAAGAATAAATATCCCTTACCCCGTATTGATGATCTTTTAGATCAACTTCGAGAGCTTCGGATTTTCCAAGATCGACTTAAGATCTGGATATCACCGATTCATGGATTCGAGAGTCGGATATCGCGAGGACGGCGTTTCGAACACGCTATGGTCATTATGAGTTCGTAGTTATGCCGTTCGGGCTAACTAATGCACCTGCGGTATTCATGGAATTGATGAATTGGGTTTTCATCGACTTTTTGGATCAGTTTGTTGTTGTCTTCATCGACGATATTTTGATTTATTCTCGTAGCCGAGAGGATCACGAGGTTCATCTTCATCAGGTTCTCGACGTGTTGAGACGAGAGCAACTTTTTGGAAAGTTTTCCAAGTGCGAGTTACGGATGTCCGGTGACTTTTCTCTGTCATGTAATTTCATCAGTCGGAGTTCGTGTCGACCCTCAGAAGACGGAGGCTATTCGAGATTGGTTACCTCCGAAGAATGTTAAGGAAATCCGGAGTTTCCTCGGATTAGCGGGTTATTATCGGCGATTTGTGGAAGGATTTTGCAAAATTGCTCAACCATTGACGAACCTTTTGCGAAAGGATAAGAAATACATGTGGTCCGACGCGTGTCAGCAGAGTGTTGAGGAACTCAAGAGCCGGTTAATGACAAAGACTGTACTTTCCTTGCCGCGAGGGACGGAGGGATTTGTGGTTTATAGTGATGCGTCCGGCGGGGTCTCGGATGTGTGCTCATGCGAGCGGAAAGGTTATTGCTTATGCTTCACGGCAATTGAGACCTTACGAGGTTAATTATCCGACCCACGACACGGAGCTAGCAGTAGTGGTGTTCGCTTTGAAAATATGGCGTCATTATCTTTATGGCGTTACTGCCGATATTCACCGATCATAAGAGTTTAAAGTATATATTTACTCGAAGGAGTTAAATATGCGGCAGAGACGGTGGTTAGAATTAATCAAAGATTACGATATCGAGATCCTTTACCACCCGGGCAAGGTGAACGTTGTCGCGACGCCTTGAGTCGCAAGTCCGTTCGGAGCGGATGCTTGCTCGTCTAACGATTCGAAGGAACTTCGGGAATTCCTTAGACCCGAGATCGAGTGCAGCCGGCGAGTTCAGAACGACTTTGTATGTTAGAGATTTCATCGTCACTCAAGGAGGTAATCGGAGAGAATCGGAGTTCGGACCCTTCATTGTTGCGCATCCGTGAGGATGTGGCTCAGGGAAAGCCACGGATTCGTGGTCCATGAGGATGGACTTTTGAGATTTAAGAATCGGTTGTGCGTCTGCGCGAATGACGAGTTGAAAAACTCGATTTTGAGAGAAGCTCATGCTACCCTTATTCTGTTCATCCGGGTCCAAGAAGATGTACAAGGACTTGAAAGCAATTCTTGGTGGAGTAATATGAAGCGAGAAGTCGCAGAATTTGTTTCGAGATGCTTAACTCACAACAAGTTAAGATTGAACATCGGGCCGCGGGTATCTGTGAATCCTCTCCTATTCCGGAGTGGAAGTGGGAAGACATTTCTATGGACTTCATCACGAGTTTGCCGACGAGTCGTCGTGGCATGAATACGATCTGGGTGATTGTGGACCGCTTAACTAAATCAGCTCATTTCCTTGAGATCAAGGATACGTGGGGTCCTGAGAGACTGGCTCGATTGTTCATCAAAGAGATAGTCGACTTCATGGTACTCCTAAGAGTATCGTTTCCGATCGTGACGGACGATTTGTGTCTCATTTTTGGAAATCGATTCATCGTCTATGGGAACTCACTCAATCTCGATCGCTTTTCATCCTCGGTCAGACGGACAATCGAGAGGACTATTCAGACATTAGAGGACATGTTGAGGGCATGCGTCCTCGATTGGAAGAACGATTGGGAAGCCCAACTACCATTGATCGAGTTCACGTATAATAATAGCTGGCATGCTTCCATTAAGATGGCACCTTACGAGGCCTTGTACGGTCGTCGTTGTCGGTCTGCTTTGTGTTGGGATGACTTGTCAGAATCAATCGGCACCGAGCCCGATATGCTTATAGCCGCCCGAGAGAAGGAAGCTTTAATCGAGTCGTATGTTGACGGCTCAGAGTCGGCGAAATCCTATGCGTATAATCGTCGTCGACCACTAGAGTTCGAGACGGGTGACCATGTTTTGGTCAAGGTATCCCCGAGTCGAGGTATTTTCCGTTTTGGGAAGAGGGGAAAGTTGAGTCCGAGATTCATTGGACCGTTTGAGATTTTGGATCGAGTGGGCGAGTTAGCTTATCGATTGGCTTTACCTCCGGCGTTGAGCCGAATTCATAACGTGTTTCATGTCTCTCAGTTACGGAAGTATGTTGCCGACCCGAGTCACATACTCCAGTTCGACGAAATCGAGATCGCCGACGATCATTCATATGAGGAACGTCCTATTCGAGTTTTAGAGCGGCGAATCAAACAGTTGAGGAATAAGACTATTCCTTTGGTTAAAATTCAGTGACACGGAGTCGAAGAAGCTACCTGGGAAACCGAGGATAGTATGCGGGGGAGTTATCCCGAGTTGTTTGACCCTTAGTTTCGGGGACGAAACTCTTTTTAAGGGGGGGAGTATGTAATATCCGGTTGTAATTCATTCATTTTCATTCAGTAATTATCAGTCTGTAATTGTCACTCAGTATTTCTCACTCGTTAATAATCACTCATCATTCTTGATTCATTCATTTGTGTTCACTGTTGGCTTGTTTTAGACTTGTTCATTTTCACATTCGTATGTTATGTCGGATCATTCATCAGTCGTAGCGAGGAATCGGAGTTATCGGAATTTTCAACTTGGCGGCCTTCGAGTTTACGGTAGTAAGGACTTTGGGTTACGGCCGTAACAAGGGTTCGTGTTTTCGTGCCATTTGGACGAAAGGGACTTACGGCCGTAAGGTCTTGTGGTACGGCCGTAAGTCGGCGAATGCACGGCCGTAAGGTCTGGCCGATTCTGGCCGTCTGTCAGCGTGCTACCGAGACATTTTGGCGAAGGTGAGTTACGGCCGTAAGGAAGGTGAGATACGGCCGTAAGTGGTGTTCGTGAATTTTGGGTGTTGTCGACCAAGGGTGACTTACGGCCGTAAGGGTTGCGGCATACGGCCGTAAGTCGAGGAAGGTACGGCCGTAAGGCTTGGCCGATTCGGCCGTCTGGCAGTGTGTACAGTCGTTTTCGGCGAAGAGGGCTTACGCCCGTAAGTTTGGCCGGATACGGCCGTATCATCGAGTTACGGCCGTAAGGTGTGCGGTTACGGCCGTAAGGGTGTCGACGGATGTTTTGTGAAGGCGGGTTACGCCAGTAACTCGGGATCGATTCTGGCCGTAAGTCTGCCGAGCTTTGACGAAGCCAGTTACGGCCGTCTGAGTTGGCGATTCTGGCCGTAGGGCCGTTGACTTGGAAAGTTACGGCCGTAAGAGGGCCGAGTTACGGCCGTAACTTCCGTGATATTTAATGGCTTGGCCGGGTCATTTCTCCTCACTTCTTCTTTTTTCCTTCTTCATCCGAGAGAGGGTTGAGAGAGAGATTTTATCATCATCAATCACTTGAGTGTGTAATCTTCATCATCTTCATTCCTTTGAGAAGCTTGGATACTCGTTTTAACTCGTGTTCTTCGGATCGTAGTGGTTGGATCTTCAAGAGGTAATTTCTTCAACACCTTGGATTTCGATTTTGTGTTGAGTTATGATGTTTTGGACGTTATAATCATGTTATATGAAGGGATATGTATATGATTATGAGTTTGTATAAGGATTCATTGGATTATTGAGAGATTTATTCAAGAACACTTTGAATATCGAGTTGGATTTGGGGATTTTCCGATTAACTGTTGTTATAATCACGTTGTTGGATATTCATAACGGATTATTGATCGTATTGGAGATGTTTTGTTGTTTTGAAACACTTCTTGGGGATTTGAAGTTGGTATTATTGAGGTTTAGTGGTAATCAATCAAAGTTGGCCTCAAAGTGTTCGATATAATGCCCCAATGAACTTGGTTTAATCGTATCGACGTCTTGAGTTCGTTATATTCGTGTTTAATTCGTTATTGATCGGATTGTTGGCAATTGTATTGAATTAAGGTTGTTCGAGCGACCGGTATCTGGGTTAGGACGTTGTTCGTGGACGGACATTCTTCATCGTTGTTGAGTAAGCTAATTCTTACTCGGTTAAAAGGATATTCATACCTTTTGTTGTTGATTATTCATAATCATAACTCATTCATCATTGTATTAATCATATTAAAACTTGTTATTGTCAATTAATCACTTCAGTCATAAGGAACGACGGTTCCAATCTTTTCGTTGAGCTATCATTCATTTCATTATTACTCTCATCTCGGTGAGTCATTCTTGACTTTGTCAGATTATTACTTATTCATTGATATTCATTACGGTCATTCTCGTTCATATGACCTTCTGGGTTCATATTGCGTGGCCGGGTGTGGCTGTGTGGAATTTTTAGTCGGGCACACGATGGTTATTGTATTGGGTTCACCGATACATTAGACCGTGCACACGGGAAAGCGTTACACCGTGAGACTAATTAGGTACACGGACGGGTGTTGTACACTCACACAGAACATTACGGGCGTACTATGATACTCCTCTCCAGCGTAATTCATAGCTAAGAATATTTCATAACTTCAGTTAATCATAATTGTGTATTTTCAACCCTTGAGGATTGTTGTTCTGTATAACTGACCCCGTTTGGGGATATTGTTTTTCAGGTCATGGCAAGGCAAAGGCGCAGGGAGAACACGTTGACGGCGTGGAGTCCCAGTGATACTAGAAGGGGGCCCCAGTCCTTTCAGTCATTTATTCAGTCATTCATGTTTTCTTTATTTATTCCGCTGCAGACATTCCGTTCGAATACTTATTTCATTCAGTGTCGTGTATTTTATCGTCACATAAGATACACATGTATTCTATTATCCTGGGTGTGTTGTATGAAACTCCTACTCGGAGTAATTGATGTTATAATGTGGTTCGGTACTACATTTACCCTGTGTAATTCATCCTTTTCCATTCGCCTGGTGGGTCCCAGTCGGGGGTCCACGGCACTGTAATATCCGCCTAGTTTGGGGTGTTACAACAACAATAGGCGCGGAAGTCAACTTCTCTTTCAAAGCATTAAAACCAACCAAACATTCCACGGTGAAATCGAACTTAGTATCCTTACACAAAAGGTTACTTAAGGGGTGGGCAATTTTCGAATTTTTTTTAATGAAACGCCTATAAAACCCGGCATGCCCTAAGAAGCTCGAACTTCTTTTACACACGAAGGAGGAGGTAATTTAACAATTAAATCATGTTTAGCCTTATCAATCTCCATTCCCTTATTAGAAACCACATGACCCAAAACAAGACCTTTTTTAACCATGAAATGACTCTTTTCCCAACTAAGTGTAAGATTACACTCAATACATCGTTCGAGCACAACAGTCGAATTATGTAAACAATCATCAAAAGTAGTTCCAAACACAGAAAAATCGTCCATGAATACTTCAATGGACTTTTCCAACAAGTCAGAGAATATGGAAAGCATGCACCTTTGGAAAGTAGTGAGAGCATTGCAAAGACCAAACGGCATCCTCCTAAAGGCAAAAGTGCCAAAAGGGCAAGTAAAAGTGGTCTTCTCTTGATCCTCCGGAGCAATGGGAATCTGATAGAAACCTGAAAGACCATCTAGAAAACAGTAATAATCATGCACAACTAAACGTTCCAACATTTGATCAATGAAAGGGAGGGGAAAATGATCTTTTTTCGTTACGGCATTTAATTTCCGATAATCAATGCACATTCTCCAACCGGTCACTGTTCTGGTGGGCACTAATTCATTTTTATCATTACGAACCACAGTTATTCCAGATTTCTTAGGCACTACATGCATAGGACTAACCCAATTACTATCGGATATCGGGTAGATGACTCCGACATCTAACAATTTCAAAACTTCCTTTTTACTACATCCTGCATGTTCGGCTTTGATCTTGCCTAACAGGTTTAACATTATCCTCAAGAATTTTTTTATGCATGCACCTATCAGGACTTATCCCTTTGATATCAGAAATACTCCACCCAATTGCTTCCTTTAATTTATTCAGAACTTCTACTAATTTGTTTTCTTGCAAAGGAGTTAATTCGGAAGAGACAATTACAGGGTAAGTGTCACTTTCGCCTAAGAAAACATATTTAAGATGTGCTAGAAGTTCTTTCAATTCAAGTTGGGGCGGGGTGATTTCAACGGGCTCCTCAAAATTTAATTCCAAAGGCATATTAAGATCGACAACTTCATCAATGGGTTCAGATTTATCTAACAATGCAACATATTCTTTAATTTCAAAATTATTCAGCCCCATATCATTCTCAACGGTTAGAGCATCATGCAACGTGTCCCCTACATTGTCATGCAAATATGTATCATCAACCAAAGAATAAATGCAATCAATAAAATTACAATCATGGGCAGCATTAATATGAGAAGGGATAGAGGATGAACCGAACACGTCGATTTCCACAGTTTCTCCCAGACGGTCATGGTGACCTTTCCTTCATCAACATCGATGATTGTTTTTGTTGTACGCATGAATGGCCGTCCTAGAAGTATTGTCCCTTCATTTTCTCTTGTTGCGAAATCGCTCATCTCCAAGATAACAGAATCGGCCGGAATCACCAACTTGTCCACTTGCACTAATAGGTCTTCAATGATTCCCTTGGGGTATTTCACCGACCTATCTGCCATTTGAAGAGTCATTTTTGTTGGTTTGATTCCTCCGATTCCAAACCTTAAATAAGTCCAGTATGGCATGAGATTCACACTTGCTCCCAAATCGATCATGCCACGAACAACCTTCTTATCTCCCATAGTGATGTCGATCATAAAACTTCCGAGATCCCCCTTTTTTTGACTCACTCACATCTACTTCGTAGAGCACTACTTTCTCATTCCCAAAATATCGTCTTTTGTTGGAGGTCAATTCTTTGAAAAAATTTGTATAAGCGGGAATGTTCCTCACAACATCCAAGAGAGGTAAGTTGACATGAACCTTCGAAAGCATGTCGTAGATTTCGGAAAATTGCTCATCTTGCTTTGCTTTTCTAAGTCGGCTCGGAAAAGGGACCGATGGCTTATATGGTTGAGCAGATTTGTGAAGCTTGGAGGTCGAAGTTGCTTCGTCTACTCTCTCTTCTTGATTTCCCAACTCGTCTTCTTTCCCACCGCCCATCTCTTTTGCTTCCGGAATTATCTCTTTATTTATCATTTACACTTTGGAGGGTGGTAATAGCTTGAGCTTGCTCGGGTTGACTTGGTAGTTTACCCCTTTCTTGTCTACGTGCCTCGGTAGCAAGTTTCCCAATTTGAATTTCTATTTTATTCTCCGAAGCTTCTAAAGATTCGAACCTTTTATTGCTTTCCCTAATGAATGTCGCAATACTCTCCTTGAGAGAGTTCCTTTGTTGTGGAGGTGGTTCACTTTGTGTTGTTTGTTGGGCTCGATTTACTCCGTTGTATTGAGCTTGGGTGCTTGTGTCGTACGGCATCGGGTTGTTGTTTCTCTATGAGAAATTCGGATGGTTTCTTAGCCCAGGATGTTAAGTGTTCGGGAGAGGTGCATTTCTTGCATTTTCGCCATAATTATTTCTCCTATCCTCCCATTCGGGCCTTCCCATGCATTGTCCCATAGCCCAATTCACTTGTTCGGTTTGTTCTTCCGGAAAAGTATGTGGGCAAATATTAGCATCATGTCCGGGTGCTCCGCAAATCTCGCAAACTCGTGAGCTCGAAGATTTATTTTGAGTCTTGAGTTGTCTTAGTTCCCTTGTTAACTTATCGATTTTAGATTGCATCTTGTCCTTCTCGCTTACTTGGTTCACAGCTCCCCTACGAACACGTACACTTTTTTGTTGTGAATTAGCTCCCAATGTTTCATACACATCATAAGCTTGTCTCTCCGTTAACCCCCAAAACAAACCACCGGCTGCGTTATCCACCGCACCATGGAAATATTGAGTCAAACCATCATAGAAGAATTGATTAAGTAGTTGAAATGGATAGTGATGGTGTGGGCATTGAATGAGGAGCATCTTGAATCGGTCCCATGCTTCGTGAAATGCCTCTCCCTCTTGTTGTCCAAATGTTGAGATTTGAGTTCTCAATTGTGTAGTCTTCGAATGAGGGAAGTACTTGGTAATGAATTTGTCGTAAACTTCATCCCACGTTCTTAGTGAGCCCGGTGCCAAAGTCATCAACCATTTTTTCGCCCCATCCTTGAGTGTATAAGGGAAGCACTTCATTCTTAGTTGATGCTCGCTCAACCCATTTAATGGAAAATTGTCAATCGCCACGTAGAAGTCTCGGATGAACAACAACGGGTCCTCACATGCTAATCCGTGAAATGAGGGCAATTGCTCGAAGTGAAATCCATTGATGTGGTAGTTCCTTGTTGACGGTACTAATTGGATGCACGAGATGGCGGTATTAACCACGGGCTTTGCATAGTCCCGCATTAGATGCTCAACCGGAGGTTGTTGCGGCATATTGTAGTTTGCTTCCATCCCATATTGAGGCCTGAGATAATAGTTCGCTCCATATTACACTCCAACGGGTGGTTGTCTCGGATAAAAGTATCTCCCTTGTTGAGCTCCGGGTATCCCTTGATTGCGCCCAACATTCTCATATCTCGGAAACCTCTATTGGAGCAAGATTGGTCTGAATCGTCGTTTGGAGATAGAGTTGTAAAACTCTTTCGTGTTGCGGAAGCGATTTAAATGAAGTGCGGAAATAAAATGACACAAGGATTTATAGAGATTCGGCCAAACATGCCTAAGTCCTCTCTCGGTATCTTTTTCAATAGGATGAAGATCAACCTCTGCACCTTTCTTCTATCGGTCGAGGGATAACCATTACAAGCTCGTCTTCTATCGGTCCGAGTAAACCGTTCTAACACTTGTCTTTATGTCTGTCCAAGTTAAACCGTTTTCCTTTTCTATTGGATAAGGAATCAACCACTCTAACTTTCTATCGGTACTAGATAAACCTCACTTAGATATCGATTGAGATTCTAACAATGTCAGATCCTTGATCCTAATAACACCGAATCCAATCGTATCTTTTATTTACCTCTCGTGTATGTATTGAATGTATAAACACTCAAACTATCAATATAAGCTTAATATTACAACAACAATAGAATGTATATGAATATCAGATCAATGACTTGATTACTTAAAGTTGTTGTATGATAAATACCATTAGAAGTGGTATTTATAGGATCCAAAGCCTCAACTAGCCATTAGCCTTCCGACACTTAATTACGTACGCTATCACTCCTCTGTTACGTACGTTACCATTATTACGTACGTTAATATCAACTTGTTATGTACGTTAGACTTCATGCAAATCAGTCCAGTGGCTTCTGTCTTGATCATTACGTACGTTAGCAACTCTCCATTACGTACGTTATTCATTGTCAACATATCCGTTGCTTGCTGATATATGCCATGATGTCATCTCCAACATTCATCTCGTTTGAATAATGAAACACTTAGTTACGTACGTTATCATAATGTGTAACGTACGTTAAACTTAGAATATTACGTACGTTATGCTATCTTCGTCCGGATACCTACAAAACAAAAACACAACATACCACGCGTAAAAAGTGCAAAAACACTTAAAAACAAACGAAAGCACGACTCAATAGAATAGAATGAGACAATCAAAAACCGACTCATCAATTACGTACGTTATAGCATCAGGTGAGACGCAGTCGTCTGATCAGAGAACTTTGTCAAAATACAAGCATACCGTACATTAAGCATATGAGCTTACGTACGATGAGACACAGACGTAACATACGTTACATATAGTACATAACGTACATTATGAAGAGAACCGGACAGTATCAGGCTATGACCGACAAGTGGGTCCCATGGTCAGCAACTTTTGGCTGGCGTGCGAAAAGGCAAGTCAACGAAGAGGTTAAGGTACGCAACAGATTGCTCATTACGTACGTTAAATGGGTATATTACTGTAACAAGTCAACTCTATATTACGTATGCTATGGAATAGGTGTTACGTACGTAACACAAGGTACGGAATGAGGTAGTGAGCTCTGGATGCTGATTACGTATGCTATATAGGACATGTAGCATACGTTACTAGGTCTTACGTACGTTAGTATTGGGTGTTAACTTACGTAATGGTCTGCGCAGGTCATAAAATAAGGATCCGTCTCTCATTTCTTCACGAGAAGAAATAGATATCTTCCTCCCAAACTTTGCCCCTCTTCACTTCTAAGCCTATTTCAGACCCTTCTACCTTGGTTGAGACCTTGATGGTTCGATTAAAAGCTTGAGGTTTGGAATCCTTGATGTTTCGTAAAGTGTTTGATTGTTGTGGTTCTTCTTCAAGAGGTATGTTGGATGACTCCTCTCTTTAATTTCGGATTTTGATGTTGTTGTTGATATCTTTTTTGTATGATGATGGTTATGGTGGTGTTGTTGTGATTCTTTATGATGATATATATCTTCAAGATGCTGTTTGTTATGAACGTGATTATGGAATCATGGTGTTCTTGGTGTTCTTGATATATATCACATCAAAGAGAAATATGTGATGGGATATATAATGGTTTTTATTATAAACATGGATTTGATAATTAAAACCAATATTATGTTGATTGTAGTAGTTGATTTCATATGTTCTTGATGAAATATGAATCATGATAATGAGGATGAATCCGGAAAGATTATGGTTAATCTTTGAACATGATTATCAATGGTATTGAACTATTTGGACAGTTTAGATTGTCGATTATGTCAGTCGTATTATTTTACTCTGAATTTACAATTATGAACAAGGAGGAATCTTGTTAATTCATCTAGGAGGTTGAATTCGAAATAGAGTATGTTATGTAATCCTTGTTACCGAGATGAGTTGATCGTAGTGATTATCGGATTATGGAATCGTATTGTGGTTATGGATTCATGATTAATTGATTCAGGTTGTTCAGATTTGTGTTTAATTGGGATATTATGGAACTTTTGGGTTTGTTGATCGGTTATATTAATTGTTAATTATGATTATCGAGTTGTGGTTTGTATTGTGGATATGAGTTCGTAATTGTTGAGTTGAATTATTTGGTTTTGTATATGATCGAGGAATCATTGAATCGTTGAGTTGATTGGTTGATTGTGTTGGTTGTTGATTGTTATCAGATTGTTGTTAATTGATTATTGCAATAGGTTGTGGTAATTGATCATTGATAAGAACCGTGCCTTACGGTCGAGTTCGGGGATGCTCGTGGATTGCATTGGTCAGGGCCGAAGAGCTTGTAGACAACAGCAAGGATTTGGTAATGGCTTCAGTATCATCGTATCGGTATCAAGGCAAGTTATTACTTGCTCAGTTTATAATAGTTAATGAATGGTTTCAGTTTCATTCGTTTATAATTCATATAGTAATGATTATAGTTGTGAACTCTAGAGACTTGGGATTGTACGTTGTTTTTGGATTTTGGGAATTTAGTCATAAGGTATATGATTTACATTTGTTATTGGTATGCTTGGGTATCGAGGATACATTGTGGTAAATGTGACGATATGAATTATCTATAGTCCATGGTACTTTTGGATCGTCGAGTATTGAGGAAATTATTAGTGATGGTTTAGACATCGAGATTGCTCTCGAAGGACTCGAGCCAAGTTCTCTAATCATTTTCGTCATTTGTGTCGATCATGTTGTAATACATTTGTGTATTGATGTTGTCATGCATTCGTGTATTGTTGTTAACATGCATTTGTGCATTGTTGCCGTATGTCCACCTTGTGTTGGCCCGACGGGATCATCTTGGGTATCTATGTTGTATGCACTGGATCGTTGGTGATACGGAATTGACTATTCCGAATAAAAAAGACGAAGTGAGGATCGACGTAAGCGGTCATCCAACCCGCCATGCACATGCGGCTACGTACTTGGGCGAGAAAACGGATACGAGGTTTGGAATGACTTTGGTGATCCGACTCGGAATAACTTAAACGTGCGTACGTAGGATGCCCGTGCATCGTGATCGATCCAAGTTGGTGAAGATCTCGACCGACCTTGTCCAAAATGGTGAAGATTTCATCACATTTCTTTATATCAAAGTATCTCCATTTGTCAAAGTCTTGATATCATGGGTCCTCAAGATATCATGTGATCCCACCCTTGTCCCTTTTGTTGACCGCGGCCCTTCCCCCATGGCAAGGAGCGTGCCACCTTTTTTATTCCTTGTTAAAGTATTGTAACATGATATCTTTGGTCCCCAAGGATATCTTTTGAAGAGATTTTCTCCGCCCCTTGTCTTCCCTTGGGTCGTGACTTTTGTCATGGAGGGTGACATTTTTCTTATTGTCTTTCTTTTCAACATTTTACAATCCTACCTACTTTAGTATCTTAGTTATAAATAGCCATATATGACTTGTATGGGTATCATCATGATTTGAATCAATAAAAATACTTTTGTATTGCGTAAGTGTTGGACGAGTTCCTACCAAAATTTGATTATTATTCGACGCGTTTTTGAGTTTTAATCCGATCGATTCTCAATAAGTCTTGAGAATAAATAATCCTTGTCAAGTTATAAGTCTAGCTTGACAAATTCTACAGCTTATTCTTGATCGATATTGTTACTATATTACATCCATATTCATACGTTCGATTTATCATATTCCACTTGTTTTTCTTTTCATCCGTGAATTTTACTTCCGCTATATATGTAATACCCGAGATTTTTACTTTCAAGTTGCCCAGAATTAATTGTTATTTGGTTCCGGTTACTTTGTTTGGTTATGATTATGTGGGATATTTTTTTTATGATGTATTGATGTGTTCTATTGTAAAGTTCATCGTGTGAGACTTGTGTCGCCGGCGTTTCTTTGATTAAATGTGTGCTTGGGTTTTGGCATGATATGTAAAACCCCCTAAATTCGGTAACTTATCACATGTACAATGTATCGAATCATGATGTAATTTAATAATAGTTATCTTATGTCATGATATAACCTACATCTATTTTATTTTATTTCACTCTTTAACTTTGTAATTTACTTAATAAACCAAATAATAAAAATTAAAATAGTGTGTTGATTCGCCTATTGGGCTAATTGTCAACACCTAACCACATGTGGACTCACTAATGGACTCAACCCAACTTATTAAAAATCATAAGACTTGAAGTTACACTTCAAAGCCCAACCCAACTAATTAAATTATTTACCATTTTAATTATACTCTTAATTTAATATATATATATATATATATATATACACACACACACACACACACACACACATATGGGTGGCCATGAGGGAGTAGGAGAGTGTAGCTCTAGATTCTTCACTCATCACATGCAAGACTTGCATGAAACATCTTGACACATATAACAAGTCTTCTACACATTACTCTTCCCAAGCCCTCATAACACCACCATTAAATATTACATACTAACCTAACCCTCTACACTTAAACCTACAACCAAAAAATCTGCATTTTGAGAGACTAAGAGAGAGAGGAGGCCGAACCAAGAGGAAGAAGGAGGAGGAAGAAAAAAATTTCAACAAGAAATAAGTAATCTCATCCCTTATAATTATTTCCATAATTTCTTATGAAATCCTCCATAATCTAACTTTAATCTTAATACATGCAAACATAATTCTCACCTTGGGGGTGCATGTGGATTGGCCAAACCATGTAGTAGTAGAGAAGAAGTCGTTTTCCAACTTCCAAGACTTATAACCGACTAAATCCGACAAGATCGAGGTGGGTGAAAACTCTTTCAAACTTTAAAGTAGAAATCTATTTTTTTTTCTTGTGATGCATGTGTTAAATCTTAAGTATTTCAAGATTCTTTTGATATGATCTATGTTAAAATCTTCATGTTATAATTTCATGTTATGATTTTATGTATAATTATGTGAAATTCGTTTTTCTTAGACATAATCATCAAATATTATGAAAGATATGAAAATATGTACTAATCTGAAATTCTTGTGTAAATGCATGTTCTTAAAGATGAATTTTATGGTTATAACAATATGCAATATGATTTATTGAATTTAAACGACAACCGATTTGGTAGTCGGGCGCCGATTTTGTGATAACTTGAAAGCTATATGTTTTCTTCTATGTGTTGTTGAAACCCTATCAAAATATGAAATCTTGTGTTATATTATTATGTTATGATATATGGATAATTATTTGCGGCCAAAACGGGACTTGAAACGAGTAAACGGAGCTTTTGGGCAAAAATTGTAATTTCCTTAAAGTTTGGGGACTAAACTGAAAATTTCGAAAATACAATATTTTGGACCTTGGACAGTACATATTACACCAGGTATAGGCTGTTCATAAAGTTTCAAGCGATTCGGAATTCGATATCTAAACTTAATAGTCAAAATCGTAAATTTTAAATAATTTCGGGGCCAAAACGCAATAATTCCAAACTTCTGTACCAGGCCCGAAATTTTCTGTAATTTTCACAAATCTGTAATTCTAGGTTCATCATAAATCATCTCGTAAAATTTCGTTAAATTCCGGGCTAAATTTATAGCCCTATATGCCTCGGAACGAATTCCTTAAGTTTTGGGGCAATATCGTAATTTCTGAAAATTTCAGTCCCGAAACTGGAAATTTCCGAATTTTCCTTAAATCTGGAGTCGAGGAATTATTTTTGGCTTCCTCATAAAATTTCATAACCATCCGATTTCGTTTCATACTCCAACGCTTAGGTTTGAACCTAAGGGTAAAAACGTCCTTTCAAACTATTTACGAAACTCTCGTTTCGTTTCGTCGAACCTACCCATTTAATATATCTGATCTGAACCCATCAGACCGTTAATGAATTATTGAGAATACTTTCGAGTTTATATACAAGTCCTATTCCGCATTACCGGGCCACAAATAAAATTAACCATATTCCATACTTAATCAAAGACGCTATTAACCTCACTGACTGAACGTTTACGTGATACTTGTGTAACACGTCAAATTGATAACTGTGACTGTCCGGGAGCTAAGTGCTATACAAACAAAGTGCCACGGATGGGTCTGCCTCTAACTCTATCGGAACAAAGTGCCACGTCGACGGACGGGGGCCACCTCTTGAGTCCATATGAAACAGAGTGCCGACCTACAATCTGGGGGCCACCTCTTGAGCTGTAGGATCCATCTCTAGAGTCCCAAATCGTGTCAGGGATGGTTATACCGAGTCTTGGATCGAGCAGCGCGGCTGCGGTTCATGAATAAGGCTACTGTTGTTTTCTATTCCCATAACCGAGGAACGGAGTGTTCCGAAGGACCTGGGTCGTAGACTTGGGGTATAATCGCGATTATGGTGTGATCCGGGTATTGACCCACAACTAAGGACATACCGAGCCCAGATAAGAGATAAGGAAGCACACGCTAAGTGTGAGAGCGAAGGCTCAGCATCTTGGGGCGACGGTCCAAATCTTGCTAGGAGTAATAAGGAAAGTCTAGAATCCAAAGTCCACATCGGCAGGATTCAAAACTGAATTGACTGATTGACTGATTGACTGACTGCTTGACTTGACATCCGTCCACGGGGACAGAATTATAATATTACAACTACACAATGATTATTGTTTATAAAATTTCGACATAATTGTAATTGTTCTTATTTTTTTATAATTGATAAAATCATGCATCACTTAAAATTTTTCAAAGGAAAGAGCCACACTCGCACACGATCACCCACTCACTGAGACCTTTTGTCTCACCCTACCGTTTTCCCTTTTAAACCAGAGAATGAGAAAACAGCAGAGGACGGAGAAGGTTTCGTGGAAGAGGCCGAATAGAAGATTGCCTTCAAGATTTAGGACTTCTGTTCTTAGAATTTCTGTTGTTATCCCAACTTGTAATAGTTAGTTATGCTTCGTACTTAATTCGTTTGGTATTTTTCCGCTGCAAACTTATGAACAGTGTAATTTCGATTATCAGCTTTGTCACAGCGAATCTTAGTACATCGGGCTAAGATTGTTGTTTTGAAACATTATCCAATCGTTATTTTGCTTCCGCTATTTATTGTTGCATTTTTATTGATTGATCGACCGATGCGTCGCGCCCTCGTCCTTCCCGATGTTGGGGGCGTGACATGATACATTTCGTGGTTGGCTCATTATTGTGTTGAATCATAGCATGTGCATTAGTGTATCCGAGTCGTCGTAGCATTAGGTGCATTAGGTCCATATGTAATATCCGCAATTTCGATTTCCGGTAATTTTCTTTTTTTGATGGAAGTCCATCTTAGCGACTCTATTGTGACCATTTCGTCATTCCGATAATGATTAATTCTACACTTTTTGTCATCCGAGTTCATTTCGGTGTCGTTTTGCTGAGTTCCGTGTTCTTAAGCGACTTTTCCAAGTATGAGTTTGACTTTGTAAAATCACCATAAATTCTTGGAGACTCCAAAAATTCTGAATCTTTACATTATTATATAGCATCAAGTTAGATTTCCAATGGTTCAAACTGTGAGTCAATCAGAGTCCGGAGGAAGGAGTTATGGTCAAAATAGCTAAGACTGCACCATGTGCCTTTTGATGCTGGAGCGGCCGTACTGCGGCCGCGGCCTCGGCCGGCGGCGGCACTAAGCCATCTGCCATCGGCAGCCGGCACTAAGCCTTCTTGGGGTATATATTAGTCATGCAGGCTACTTCAACACTCATTTTCTCACTCAATTCATCTCTTCCGCGGCCGATACTCTGAGATCACGAAGACATATTGTTCAACTACCAATCCATGAAGTTCTTGAGTTTCTAACGTCGATTAATCATCACATAACATCCTCCGATCGACCAAATCAAGGTTAGATTTTCTAAAAATCTAGTTTTGGGAAAATTGGGGATTTCGTTTGATTTCATCCATTTAATCCGTAGTTGGATTAGTGATGGATTAATGATTATTGAGCTGTATTATATCATTTCCCTTGTTATTCTATGGTCGGATCGTATAGATTCGTCGTCTTGTTCGAGTTCTTAATCGACGCCTTGAAGGTGTCCGGTAGAATGTCATAGAGGAGTTTTCGGACGTTCTACGATTATTCTTCCTCGTATGATCATTGATTTATTAATTATATGATGTTAGGGTCGATCTTCTTGCGAGGAACCCGGGTTGAATCTGTAATACCCGTAATTTTGATTCCCGGTAATTTTCTAGTTTTGGCGGAAGTCCGTTTTGACGACTCGCTTGGGACCGTTTCGTCATTCCGAGAATGATTAATTCTACACTTTTTGACATCCGATTTCGTTTCGGTGTCGTTTTGTTGAGTTCCGTGCTTTTTAGCGACTTTTCCGCACTTGAGTTCGATTCTTGCGAATCTCGTTCTAAACTGCTGTTTGGAGTTTCCCGTAAGTCCGTTTAACTTTGTTAGACGTGTTGTGAACTTCAGTTTGGTTATTCGATCACGTATCGTGATTTTCGGGCGTTTTGGGCCATTTTGTAATTTACCCAAAGTTATGGGTATCCGTATCCGTATTTGTTATCTCGACCCTTTTCTTGGTCGCGTTTGATTAATTATTACATTACGCTTTCATTCGGATCATTGATGTTGTCCGCGAACTTTTCGTCGTGTTCGTTCCGTATGTTTTCGGAAATCGAGTCGTCGAGCCCTGGTGGTCGGGCACTGGCCAGACGGTTGCGGGTTCTGGCCGGACGATGGCGGGCACTGACCGAGCAGGCACGGCAGGAACCGGCGTAGCGCACGCTACGGCCGGGAGGCTGCGCGCGCTAGCTCGGCAGGTGTAGCGCACGCTGTTGAGTAGCTCAGCGTACGCTATCGAGTCTGGGCAGAGAGGTTTTGAGGTTCTGGACTCGGGTAGGATCGGCAGGTAGCGCACGCTACTGTCGGTCGTGGTGCACGCTAACCGGCAGGGGTAACGCACGCTGTCGGCCGACTAGCGTACGTTACCTGGGCGAGCTGTTTAGTCCAGAGGTCACTGGACAGGTCGGCTAGCGCGCGCAGGCTTCCGGCCGTAGCGCACGCTAGCGGGGGTCGGGCGGACAGTCACGGTCGGCAGGATTAGTCGGTGGTGCCGGGTCGTGCGGGCCCTGGCCGAGGGTACTCGGCCGATACTGGCCGATAGCGCACGCTAGTCCGGAAAGGCTTGCGCACGCTAGTTCCGGCCCAGTATAAATGTGACAGAGCAGTCGCATTTTCATTCATTTTTCACTTCCTTCCTTTTCTGTCCGAGGCTGGAGATTCGGAGGTGACGAAGCCATGTTGTTGAACAACAAATCCATGAAGTTCTTGAGTTTGTAACATCAATCAATCATCCTATAACATCCTTCGATCCAGCGAATCAAGGTTAGATCTTTAGAACCCTACTTTTGGGGAGATTTGGGGATTTTCGCGTTTTTGTCCGATTCATTCCGTTTTGTTGATTAATTCATGATGAATATGATTAATCTTGTTGGTATTCTTAGTTTCCCTATGGATTCATGGTATATTTCGTGGTTTTTACGGAATCGAGAGGGTTTGGTTGTAGTCCGCCCTCGTTGTCGTTTTTATACGAATATACATGAATCGTAGGCGGGTTTCTGGGTGTATTCCAATTCCGTATTCGTTTAGGATTGGTTGTGATTGTATTCTTCGAATCATTAGGTTCGGTTTCATTGGTTCCTAGTATTCGTCGGTGACTTTCCTTTTCGTTCGTTGCGTCGTCAACTATTCAAGGCAAGTATATATTTATGAATGTGCATTCTCGACTTTGAAATTAAGATATATTGATGGATCAATTATTTATATCCACTCCGGGACAGGCCGACGGGTCCTCTGAGGGTTTCGTAGCCTCTGGTGCGATTCCATGGATAATATGAGTTAACCACTCTGGGACGGGCCGACGGGTCCTCTGAGGGTTCCGTAGCCTCTGGTGCGGTTCCACGGTTGATCATGTATGTATTGATGAGATGCTATAAGATTTAGTTATTCCGGAATACTAGTCTTGAAATGATGAATTGACGGTTACATTTACTTTATTGTCGAGGAGTATTGTATTTCATACTTGATATACTTGCACTAGCTATTCGACGGCTAACCCCTTTATGGGGGAAATACTTTTCATGTATTTCAGGTTCCAGGAGAGCCGACGGGCAGGTATTGGATCGGCATGAAGATGATGGGCAAGTGTGATATTGTGTCTTTCCTCTGGTTGTGTTTTGTGTTTCTCCATTCAGTGTTGTACTGGAATGGTTATTGAATACTCGAGTATTGTTTTTCAGTTTCCTTGATGTTCCGGCCTGTGTTGCCGAGGTATTGATTATTGTGGTGATGTATATGGTTTCATTGGTTATGGTTTTGAATACCATTTGTATTGTCCTTCTTTTCATTGTATCTAGACCTTCTCGGTCAAGTCTTACAGTTCCGCGCACGAATAGCCTTGTGGGTCCCATGGTGGGGCTCACGGCGCTGTAATATACCCTGAATAACTTGGGGGTGTTACAGAATATGGTATCAGAGCTTAGGTTTATGGATACCTAGGCTGTTGGTCTTTTGGGTCGATTGAGTCGTCATTTGCCCACAGTATCACTACTCTGCCATCATCACAGTGCGACCGGTACTTGTAAGTCCTCTCACTCTTCTTGTATTTTTCTTGATCATTTCGTTTTTAGCTTGGTATTCTTGGGAATTGGTCACTTCGAGAATGTGCGATTTGGATTATACTTACGCACGTGTGTGCCCTTCAGAATGTTGGATGTAAGGAGAAGGAGTCGTGGCCGTGGTCACGGACGTGAACTCTTCCTTGAGATTTTGTCAAATTGCTAATTGCGATATTAGCGTGTATCGGTATTGTGTTGAGACTTTGTTTGGGAGTCGCATGCTAATATCACGGGAGATCATCGACTTCACGTACCTGTAAGTATACTGTTTTGGTTATTTCGCTGGTGGCGGTGTTTGATTGCTTCCGTGATGAGTTTGGAAATTTTGTACTGATCTGTTGTTTGTGACAAGATTGCAAGTTTCGAGGATGAAACTTATTTTAAGGCGATATCCTGACTTTTAGTACGTAATATCCGGATTTCAGTATAAATTCTTCGTGCTATTTTATCTGAGATATACTGGATAGATTGGTGTCTTTATAGTATGGATAAAATAATTGGAAGACTGAGACAGTTGTATTGGTATAATTGTCGTAGTTGGTCGACAATTACATTTGAAGATGTCGTGTATCATGTTATTGTACTTTTGATATTGGGTATATCATATGAGAATATTATCGGGTTGTATATATGTATTCAATATGTCGTGTATATACATCTAGTATATCAAGACGACAGATAAGAATAGCGGGAAATGGCTAAGTACAGCCACGTTAGCGCACGCTACAAGGTATGCCTAGCGCACGCTAAAATATATATATCTAGCGTACGCCACGGTGCATACTTAGCGCACGCTAAGAGGTTTGAGTTACGTACGCTAAGGAGGACCCCTAACGTACGTAAGGTATTCTGGATAAGGTCCGGAAAGTGGCCGACAGGTAGGCCCAGACTGTTTATTATCGGCGATTAGCGCACGCTAATGCATGTTGGTAGCGCACGCTAATTTCAGATCGTCAACAGGGAATCTTGGCTTTATTGGCTGCTTTCGGCGTGTAGGACCCGGGCATCTTCTGGGAAGGTACGGGTTGTCGGGTCAACGACGATTAGCGCGCGCTAAGGTCGAGGAATAGCGCACGCTACTGAGCAGTTCAGTGTAGCAAGTCAACGCCTGTTTGCGTACGCTAATGTATGGGCATTACGTACGTTAGATGAATTTCGAAGCAATGCAGTAGCTTTCTGGACTGCCCGATAACGCACGCTATCAAGTAAGGATAGCGCACGCTAGTTCTGTAG
Source organism: Orobanche coerulescens (assembly GCA_033398695.1). Lineage (NCBI taxonomy): Eukaryota > Viridiplantae > Streptophyta > Magnoliopsida > Lamiales > Orobanchaceae > Orobanche > Orobanche coerulescens. The sequence continues at coordinate 32,984,303 of CM065804.1, forward strand.
CGCACGCTAAATATAAGGTCTAGCGCGCGCTAGTGATGTGTTTTATAGAGAGGAAAGACGAGTGCTGAGAGGCATTTTGTCCATTCTCCTTCCTTCAGTCAATAGAGAGAGCCTTGGGAAGTACTTGAAGTTCCTAAACATTGAGAGATAATCCTCTTAAACAAGATTAAGATGGAGAGCTCGAATTTAAGTATTGTTCTTGAAGTTTCGATGATTCTTGGAATGGATTTCAATTATTCTTCTTCGTGGTTCGTCCATACAAGGTAATCCTCGTATCCCTTTGATAGTGGTTCATTTTTTTTAAGGATTACTACTTGGGAGGGAGCATGTTGGGATCATCATGTGATAATGTTATATGAGATTTATTGGAACTGTAATAAGAGATTTCGGATGTTGATATGATTATTGACATCTTCTTCATATGAGGATAATGGTTTTGTTGCGATTCTTGAGGTTGTATGAATGGCGTGATGAAGAAAATGGTAACATGGAGGTATATATACCTCAGATATGTTGTTCTGAACATGATTTCGGATATTTCATGTTCTTGAAGAACTCCTGAATTATACGAGGTGATGAAAACTTATAAGTGTTGATGTTTTGAAAATGAATATGGAATATTCATATCTAGAGCTAAATTATATGTTTGAAATAATATTCGTATAGGAATACGAATATGATTATGAGTTTGATGAGACTATTATTCATCTCTGAATTTGGAAGCCCATACGTATGGAGCAAATATTCAAGCCGAATGATTGGATTATTTGATAACCTTTTTAATATGATTATCTATTATTTTGAACCAGTCGGATGGTTCGAATTAATGATAGTCATAGGTAAATTTTAACGATGGATTTACGAGAAGGGAACCTTGTCAATTCGTATTTAGGAATTGAGTTTGGAATCGATAACATCTAGACCCTTATTATTGTTCCGAATTGGTTGCTGATATGATCATCGGATTTCGGCTCGTATTGTGGACTTGGATTCGTGAGGGTCTGAGTTGGACAATTCAGACTGTGTTTAATCGAGATATTGTGGAACCGATGAGTTGTGGCCTTGTTGTATTGATATTGATCGTCATCAAACCTGTTGATTATTAATCCTTCGTTTTACAATAAGATATGATGTTTGATCATGGATTATGACTGTTGTGTTGCAGTTGAGGTTGAAGAGTTCGTAATTAGCTTAGTCGGGACTGAGGAACTCGTAGACGAAATTAACTGAATTGGTAACAGTTCGTTGTATTGATATCGAGGCAAGTTTTATACTTGTACTAATCAATGAGATTAATGTTATCATGTAGGTGTACGAATGTGTGTATCATTTCGAGACTTGGTCCCTTTACGATTTTGTTGATATCAGGGGGATTGTTTGATACGACACCCGTCGGCAAATTATGCCAAATGTTACTGTTGTTCGTAAATGGCCGGTTCAAGGCATTGCGATACTTGTTGGTAAAGTTGCTGTCGATAGCCGATTCACGGTATCGACGTATCGATTGTGATTGTGATGGATGTCCCATTGAGATATTGTGGTGATCGCCGTCATTGATATCGGTGTTTTTCTATTGATATTATATTAACCGATTGAAGGCATTGATGTATTTGATTATCATCTTCGTTATCGGTAACCGATTAAATATGCCGAAACATCCGTTGTATCTTTGTTATCGATTTTCCGTTCTAAGGTAATCGAAGTATTGAATTGGGACTGTCGAAGATAGTTCCCATCCATTGAGTCGTTATCGATTGGTCGTTCTAAGACAATCGAGGTATTGAATTGGGATCGCCGAGGATAGTGCCCATCCGTGAGTTATTATTGTCGCGTTGGCCGACTCAAGGCAGCACGCTATTATTCTTGTGAACTCGGTAATTTCGTGATCGTTGAAGGTTGAGGATTTCCCGGATGGTTGTGTTGTGATTGTTGTTCGTGTTAATCGGTCCTTAGAGATTTTGATCCCAGGATGGTTGTTTTGAATATTGTTGATCGTGTCGATCTTTCATTATTCGTGTGTCATCGTTCACTTGGTGAGTCGTATGATCCGTATTGGATGTGTTATCCTTTGAGTTTCACTGTCATGTTGTAGCGTGACATATCTGGAATCATATCTGCGTGCTGATCGGGTATGTGTAGGATTTTTAGCCAGGCACACGATGGTCATGCGTGGGTGTTTCCGCATTGGACCGTGCACACGAGACGTAGTTCGTGAGGCTAATTAGGTACATTGTCACGCGTATATGCTGGATTCCGTATACGGGGTGGACATGTGCACGGACACATTTTCGGATCGGGCGTACTGTGATGTCCCTCTTGAGCCTTATTGTTTGGTCGTTCGTAGTCCATGTTGTGTTGGATATGTCCGACGATTTGCGACTGGTTGTTCATACGCCGAAGGGTATGTCCGGCAGTCAGGTTTGTTTCTTTGAGATCTGTATTGTGATGATTTACAGCTTCGGGCTGTTCGGCTTTCAGGCCATCGGGATATACAGCTTCGGATGAGGGGCTTTCAGGCCATTGTGATGTATCGGTATTTTCCGTTGGAGCCTTCGGGCATTGTAATTCGTATCTATTTCGGCATTGGTTTGGTTTACCTTCGGGTAATGTATTGCTGTGTTCTATATTAATGATTCGCCGTTTGGGCGTAAGTTTTCGGTTCTTGTTATCTCGTTGAGTTTTTCCTGGAGGGATATTTCTTCTCCCTACTTGTTTTAAGTTTCGGGACGAAACTTCTTTTAAAGAGGGTAGAATGTAGTACCCGTAATTTTGATTCCCAGTAATTTTCTATTTTGGCGGAAGTCCATTTTGACGACTCGCTTGGGACCGTTTCGTCATTCTGAGAATGATTAATTCTACACTTTTTGACATCCGAGTTCGTTTCGGTGTCGTTTTGTTGAGTTCCATGCTTTTTAGCGACTTTTCCGCAATTGAGTTCGATTCTTGCGAATCTCGTTCTAAATTGTTGTTTCGAGTTTCCCGTAAGTCCGTTTAACTTTGTTAGACGTGTTGTGAACTTCGGTTTGGTTATTCGATCATGTATCGTGATTTTCGGGCGTTTTGGGCCATTTTGTAATTTACCCAAAGTTATGGGTATCCGTATCTGTATTTGTTGTCTCAACCCTTTTATTGGTCGCGTATGATTAATTATTGCATTACGCTTTCATTTCGGGTCGTTGATGTTGTCCGCGAACTTTTCGTCGTGTTCGTTCCGTACGTTTTCGGAAATCGAGTCGTCGAGCCCTGGTGGTCGGGCACTGGCCGGACGGTTGCGGGTTCTGGCCGGACGATGGCGGGCACTGACCGAGCAGGCACGGCAGGAACCGGCGTAGCGCACGCTATGGCCGGGAGGCTGCGCGCGCTAGCTCGGCAGGTGTAGCGCACGCTGTTGAGCAGCCCAGCATACGCTATCGAGTCTGGGCAGAGAGGTTCTGAGGTTCTGGACTCGGGTAGGATCAGCAGGTAGCGCACGCTACTGTCGGTCGTGGCGCACGCTAACCGGCAGGGGTAGCGCACGCTGTCGGCCGACTAGCGTACGTTACCTGGGAGAGCTGTTTAGTCCAGAGGTCACTGGACAGGTCGGCTAGCGCGCGCAGGCTTCCGGCCGTAGCGCACGCTAGCGGGGGTCGGGCGGACAGTCACGGTCGGCAGGATTGGTCGGTGGTGCCGGGTCATGCGGGCCCTGGCCGAGGGTACTCGTCCGATACTGGACGATAGCGCACGCTAGTCCGGGAAGGCTAGCGCACGCTAGTTCCGGCCTAGTATAAATGTGACAGAGCAGTCGCATTTTCATTCATTTTTCACTTCCTTCCTTTTCTGTCCGAGGCTGGCGATTCAGAGGTGACGAAGCCATGTTGTTGAACAACAAATCCATGAAGTTCTTGAGTTTGTAACATCAATCAATCATCCTATAACATCCTTCGATCCAGCGAATCAAGGTTAGATCTTTAGAACCCTACTTTTGGGGAGATTTGGGGGTTTTCGCGTTTTTGTATGATTCATTCCGTTTTGTTGATTAATTCATGATTAATATGATTAATATTGTTGGTATTCTTAGTTTCCCTATGGATTCATGTTATATTTCGTGGTTTTTACGGAATCGAGAGGGTTTGGTTGTGGTCCGCCCTCGTTTCCGTTTTTATACGAATATACATGAATCGTAGGCGGGTTTCCAGGTGTATTCCAATTCCGTATTCATTTAGGATTGGTTGTGATTGTATTCTTCGAATCATTAGGTTCGGTTTCGTTGGTTCCTAGCATTCGTCGGTGACTTTCCTTTCCGTTCGTTGCGTCGTCAACTATTCAAGGCAAGTATATATTTATGAATGTGCATTCTCGACTTTGAAATTAAGATATATTGATGGCATAATTATTTATATCCACTCCGGGATAGGCCGACGGGTCCTCTAAGGGTTTCGTAGCCTCTGGTGCGATTCCATAGATAATATGAGTTAACCACTCCGGGATGGGCCGATGGGTCCTCTGAGGGTTCCGTAGCCTCTGGTGCGGTTCCACGGTTGATCATGTATGTATTGATGAGATGCTATGAGATTTAGTTATTCCGGAATACTAGTCTTGAAATGATGAATTGACGGTTACATTTACTTTATTGTCGAGGAGTATTGTATTTCATACTTGATATACTTGCACTAGCTATTCGACGGCTAACCCCTTTATGGGGGAAATACTTTTCATGTATTTCAGGTTCCAGGAGAGCGGACGGGCAGGTATGAGATCGGCATGAAGATGATGGGCAAGTGTGATACTGTGTATTTCCTCTGGTTGTGTTTTGTGTTTCTCCATTCAGTGTTGTTGTACTGGAATGGTTATTGAATACTCGAGTATTGTTTTTCAGTTTCCTTGATGTTCTGGCCTGTGTTGCCGAGGTATTGATTATTGTGGTGATGTATATGGTTTCATTGGTTATGGTTTTATATACCATTTGTATTGTCCTTCTTTTCATTGTATCTAGACCTTCTCGGTCAAGTCTTACAGTTCCGCACACGAATAGCCTTGTGGGTCCCACGGCGGGGCTCACGGCGCTGTAATATACCCTGAATAACTTGGTGGTGTTACAGAATCCTTCCATTCGTTGTCTTCTTCGGGGCCGAGCTTCCCGGTTGAACCATGTTCTTCGGAGTGTTTGCTAGCGGTTATTAAGGCGAGTATCTTAACTATAATCTTTATACTTTGAGAATGTAGCGTGTCGTGAATTTAACGTAGACTTGATAGTGATTGAACGTTTGACCGTAACTTACTTTTAAATTAATATGTGATTCTAGGAAAGTTAATAAGAACTTAACTTGAATTTCTTAAAGAATGACAACCACCATCTCATGTTGTATTATGTTCGAGATGGATAATTTGAAGTGAGTAGTTATCCAAGGAATTGCGGAATATTTGTATTGTTCATGTAATGCCCGGATAATTATTGTGTATTTATCTGTAAGAATCAACTTTGTAATGTTATTATTCGGAGGTTGGTTTCCCGTATTTCGTATCCTTACGTTTTGGTATCTACAGTATTCTGCATGCATGTTTCTGCACGTGTTAACGTACGTTATCAGACGTCCATAACGTGCGTTAAGACTACAGTATTACGTACGTTATCTAAAGTGATTAACGTACGTAAGTTAAGTCAACATGGGATCGGATAAGGGTCGGCGTGTGGGGGCCGAGGAATGGGCCGGGGAAGATCCGTGTGATTTCCGTGTGAACCTGGACATAGGTGTTACGTACGCTATGGTGCATGTTTTACGTACGCTAAGGACATGAATATTACGTACGTAAAACCCTTGTGATTACGTACGTAAGGAAATGGCGAAATCAGGCCAGTGAATTCTGGTCAGACGGCTACGTACGCTATAGTTAGGGTATAACGTACGTTAAGCTTGTTACGTACGTAAGGTTAATTCCATAACGTACGTAATGTCCATCTATTTATAGACTTCGACCCTATTTCATTTCTCACCTTTCCTTTGGCCGATTTTTCGTGTTCTGGAGATCTTTCATCACCTCTTATCCTTCCTATCATCTTTTGGGACGATTCTTGGGATGCTTAGGCCTTGTAGATTGGTGTTCAAACTTCCGGTGGTTGAGTTTATTCAAGTTCTTCCTTGTTCATCCATTTGTTGAGGTATGTGATCCTTCACCAACTAATTTAGCATGATCTTAGTAACGTTTTGGACCTGTTTTGAGTAGACCAAACCAGTTTTCTTCTTGAGGAGCCTTTCATCATGGTTTAGAAGATTAAATTCAATTGTTTTCGATTTCTCTTGGCTGTTGAAATCATTGAGCAAACCTTCTAGTGATTAGACTATCGAGTAGTGCATCTTGAGATGGTAAACCCAATTATATATAGTCTTCGAAGATTATCTTAGTTTATTAGAATGTTATGATCGAACATTTCGGTGAAGAATTAATGGATAAAACTTAAGGATTAATTCGTAGAAGGAGATGATATTGGAACTAGTCTTTATGATGATTCATCGAAGTTCGGATATCTTGCTATAATAGAACATGATTAGAATCCTCCTAGGATGAATTCTATGTTATGTAGTATCAATCAACCGAAGGAATTGTGTTGGAACTTAGAAAGTATTCCATTGAGCTATTGCAAGGACGAATAGCGTAGTATCGGTCCAACCAAATTGTGTTAGGACAGAATAGTCCATCGCCATGATAGATGCATCATGCCCTTTTATGATTCATTTGATGATTTCAACGATTATCCGGAACCGTTAAGTTATACCGACGTTATTGTTCGATGAAGGATTGCATTCTGGTGAGCCGACCGAGTGAGAATTCTCCGAACGGATTGAAGACTATTGATAGTAGAGATTCTTGTCGCCATTGTGAGGCAAGTATCGTATTTTGAAAGTTTGTGAATAATTGATGAATTTGCTCATGCATATGGTTTATTCGTATTGTTGACATGAGATTATTTCATTAAATTGTCATGACATTTGCTATCGATTTAATGTAAGTTCATATTGGTGAACATGTCGATTTTCTTGCATATGTATATGCATAGTTGTGTTATGTGTAAGTTGTGATGATCCGAAGGGATCAAACGATCTATGCTGAGGGTGCTGGATCGGATGTCCACCTCGTGTTGGTCCGACGGGATCATCTTGGGATCTAGGCTGAGGGCGCTGGATCATTGGACGGGTTTTTCCACCTCGTGTTGGTCCGACGGGATCATCTTGGGATCTATGCTGAGGGCGCTGGATCGTTGGAATACCCATGTTGTGTTGATTGAATCTTGTGGATTCGTATTTTGGATTCCGGTAGCGGAAGTCCGTTTTGTGTATGTTTTTATGCATTGTTGTTGCATATTCGTGTGTTTCCGATACTTGTACTAGCATTGTTTTGCTAACCCCTTCGGGGGTGGACATTTGTTTTGATGTTCAGGTAGCCGAGGAGCGGGGAAGCAGCCACAATACCATCATGACGATGAAGTGGCCCAGTGATGTTAATTATTCGTTGTCTATGTGATTTGTCTTCTTGGTTCATTTTCAGTACTCGAGTACGCGTGTCTTTTTAAGATCATTTCGATATGGTTGTAATAAATCAGTTGGAACCAGTTTAGTAATTTGAATTTCGGGGTTATTGTTGGTTTATATTCACATTTCTTCTAATCAGCCTTGTAAATTCTTACTTAAAGGGTTTACGGCGCTGTAATTATTCCGATTATCTCAGGGTGTTACAGAATATGGTATCGGAGCTAAGATTCATGGATATCTTGGCAGTCGGGTTTTAGTTGGGTCTGTTTACGTTATTCGATTTACGGGTCGTTCGTAACATCACTGTTCAGCCAAAGTCGTCATGTGGGCCGTGGTTGTAAGTCTCCTAATCTCTTATACTACCGTTTTACTTAATTTCTGTTTTGTGAGTATTGACGGGCTTTACTTTTTTGAAAGTTTTGTCCTGGATATTGAGGAATTGTGTTTACAGTATGTTGAGAGGAGGACGTGGACGCGGATGCGGACGTGGTAACATGAGACAAGAGGATTCCGCAACTACCCTAGAATTATCGGCTAGTCGAACTAATTCCCATTCTGGAGGACAGCAGGGATCAACGAATGACGACGCAAATCCTAACATGCCGGGAGTGCTTCAACAGGTGGTGACTCAAATAAACCAGTTCGCTCAGGTAGTTGACCGCATGCAGACGGCGATGGGACAGCAGCACCACGAGGATAACCGGGGAGACAAATGGCTTGCTGAGGTGGTCAAATTACACCCGCCAAAATTTGACGGATCTGCTGAGGCACTTACTTGGGATCATTGGCTAAATGAGTTAGAGAAGATATTTGCGGGTATTAACTGTCCCGAGGACCGAAAAGTTCCTATTGCCCAGTATTTTATGACTGGGGAGGCTTTTGACTGGTGGGAGGCTATTCGACCCGAGAATCATAATGCTGACTGGATGGAATTCAAACTAATGATGGAAGCACAGTATTGTCCTCGTCCAGTTAGAGAGGCAAAAATCCAAGAGTTTTTCTCACCACAGAGTTCGGAAGCATCTGTGACAGACATAATCAAGACTTTTAATCACCAGCTGACTTGTGTGCGACACTTCGTCAGAACGGAGGCAGAAAAGATTTTTCATTTCGATATGCGGATGAAGCCGGAGATTCAGCAGTACATGTCCGGATTCGAGTGTGCTACGTTGCGGCAGTATCAAGACAAAGCGCTGGCCTACGACATGAAAGAGGCGGCGGTGGAGAAATCGATGGAGGCAAAGAAGCAGAAAGTGTCTGGCAACTTCTCGGAAAACAAGAATGGTGGGCCCCACAAGGGGCAGTCTTCATTTTATTCATCTAGGAAACCTCCACATCCTTCTCGAGGTGGCAAGAAGTTCCGGATAACATCAGTAGTTTCGGACGCATCAAAGAAATGCTATAATTGTGGTCAAGCAGGGCATATTCGACATGATTGCCCCGCATCTTCTGTGACTCGTTTCGACTGTGGGCAGGAAGGGCACCGTGCGGCTTTCTGTGGAGTTGCGACTAGATCATATGGCACTCGCACTCCAGCACCAATTCCGAAGGAGGTGAGTGTGAACCAGACGCAGCAGAGTGGATTTCAGCAGCAGAATGTTGGGAAGAGAGAGACATCCAGTGCTGGGTCCGTTCCTCCGCGCCTGTACGAGATGAGGAAATCTGACGATCAGAACACTGCTGTTGCATCAGGTACGATTCAGATCCTTTTGCAACCAGTTAGTGTCTTATTCGATTCAGGAGCTACACATTCTTTCATATCATTGAACTGTGTTAATCGTTTGAAAATCTCGTGCTTATTTGATTGTGAACCATATGTTGTGGGTTTGCCGAGCGGAGAGAAAATTGTGGGAACCCTAGAAACTAGAGATTTTCCAGTGTCTATAGGAGGGAGAAATTGGCCATCAAATCTTATTGTAGTCGACATCCATGGTGACGATTTATTTCTCGGAGACGATTGGCTCAACCGTTATGGAGCTATTTTGAATTACCGAAAACGATTCATCTTTATCATTGCCGATGACGGATCTGAACATTTATTCAAAGGATGGAGACCAGGAAGCTCGGGAAAATTGATGAAAGCTATGAAGGCAGTGAAATTACTGAAGTAGGGTTGTCACGGATTGTGGTGCTATGCCATAAAGAAAGAAGAAGGAGTAGAGCTCTCGTCTATTCCAGTTGTGAACGAATTCTCAGATGTATTCCCTGACGAACTACCTGGATTACCTCCGCAGAGAGAAGTAGAGTTTAAGATCGAATTAGAGCCTGGAGCCGCTCCTATTTCCAGAGCACCATACCGTATGGCGCCAACCGAGATGTATGAACTAAAGAAGCAACTGGAGGAATTGTTACAGAAGGGTTACATTCAACCTAGCGTTTCTCCTTGGGGAGCACCCGTTCTCTTTGTCCGGAAGAAAGATGGATCCCTCCGATTATGTATTGATTACAGGGAGCTAAATAAGGTGACGATCAAGAACAAGTATCCTATACCTCGGATCGACGACTTGTTTGATCAACTACAGGGGGCTAGAGTATTCTCTAAGATCGACTTGCGATCAGGATATCATCAGTTGAGGATTAAGGAATCAGATATACCGAAATCTGCTTTCAGATCCCGGTACGGGCATTATGAATTTGTAGTAATGCCATTCAGACTTACCAATGCTCCTGCGGTATTTATGCAATTGATGAATCGGGTATTCTTAGAATACTTAGATAAGTTCGTGGTCGTTTTCATTGATGAAATCTTGATCTATTCGAAGGACTCCGAGGAACATGCTGAGCATTTGCGTATTGTTCTGAGCACCTTGAGAAATGAACAGTTGTATGCGAAACTTTCTAAATGTGAGTTCTGGCTTAAGGAAGTGACTTTCCTTGGGCATGTGATATCATCTGACGGAGTTCAAGTAGATCCGAAGAAAGTCGAGGCGATCTTGGAGTGGGAATCTCCAAATAATGTGAAAGAAGTCTGGAGTTTCTTAGGACTTGCTGGATATTATCGCCGTTTCGTAGAGGGATTTTCCAAAATTGCTCATCCACTCACTCAGCTATTACAGAAAACTCAAAAGTTCGTGTGGAATGAGAAATGCCAGGCTAGTTTTGATAATCTTAAGAGGAGACTGACGACAGCGCCTATACTAGCATTACCAGAGGGAACTGATGGATTCATGGTATACAGCGATGCTTCAAATCAGGGTCTGGTATGTGTGTTGATGCAAAAGGATAGGATGATTGCCTATGCCTCTCGATAGTTGAAACCGTACGAAGTTAATTACCCGACTCATGATCTGGAGTTAGCAGCTGTGGTCTTTGCTTTGAAAATTTGGCGACATTATTTATACGGCACTCGTTGTCAGATCTTTACAGATCATAAAAGCCTCAAGTACATTTTCAGTCAGAAAGAATTAAACATGAGGTAGAGAAGATGGCTAGAATTGATCAAGGATTACGACTTGGAAATTCTCTATCATCCGGGTAAAGCAAACGTAGTAGCTGATGCATTGAGCCGTAAACCTGTTTCTCTTCGAGTGTTGGAAGCACTTACTTCCCAAACCAGCATTCAACGAGAAATGATCCGTGAAGGGATTGAAGTATGGTTGCCAGGAATCCAAGGGCAACTATATGCGATGGAACTGACTTCGTCGCTAGTCGAGGAAATCAAATCTAAGCTGTTGAACGATTCTCTGATCCTTCGGTTATGTGACGAAGTAAAGAAAGGAAAGGCCCCAGGAATCGTGATACAAGATGATGGAGTTCTGAGATTTCAGATTCGACTTTGCGTTCCCGATGATGATGTTTTCAGGAAGACAATTCTGAAGGAAGCTCACAGTGCACCCTATTCTATTCACCCGGGCAGCAGTAAGATGTATAAGGATCTAAAACAAAACTTCTGGTGGGGAAATATGAAGAAGGATGTAGCAGAGTACGTTTCGAAATGTTTGACTTGTCAGCAGGTTAAGATTGAGCACCAACGACCTGCCGGAATGTTGAGGCCACTTCCGATCCCTGAGTGGAAGTGGGAGGATATCTCGATGGATTTCATCACCAATATGCCAAGGACCAAGACGGGAATGAACATGATTTGGGTTATAGTTGATCGACTAACCAAGTCGGCTCATTTCCTAGGAATTAAAGACACGTGGGGACGCGAGAAATTGGTGCGAGTATTTATTGTAGAGATAGTTAGATTGCATGGGACGCCGAAGACCATTATTTCAGATCGAGATGGTCGCTTCGTGTCTCACTTCTGGAAGGCAGTTCACAGGGCTTTGGGGACTGAGCTAAACTTTAGCACGGCTTATCATCCCCAAACGGACGGTCAGTCCGAAAGGACTATACAAACAGTAGAAGACATGCTTAGAGCTTGTGCTTTGGATTGGTCAACTGATTGGGAAGTTCACTTACTGTTGATCGAATTCACCTACAACAATAGTTGGCATACTTCTATTAAGATGGCACCATTTGAAGCTTTATACGGGAGAAGATGCAGATCACCCCTGTGCTGGGATGAGTCTTCGGACTTGATCAGGACGGAACCGGAATTGATAGTCCAGACTCAAGAGAAGATAGCTTTGATTCGGGAAAGACTGTTGACTGCCCAGAGTCGATAGAAGTCTTATGCAGATGTGGGTCGTTGCCCGCTGGAATTTGAGACCGGGGATCATGTGCTATTGAAGGTTTCTCCTACTCGGGGAATCTTCCGTTTTGGGAGGAAAGGTAAGCTAAGTCCGAGATATATCGGACCATTTGAGATCCTAGAGAGAGTTGGAGATTTAGCATACAGGTTGGCCATACCGCCATCGCTGAGTCATGTTCATAATGTTTTTCACGTATCCCAATCGTGTAAGTATGTGCCAAATCCCAGTCATGTTATTGATTTTGACGAGATCGAGATAGCTAATGACGGCACCTTCGAAGATAGACCAATCAAGATACTTGAGAGTCGAGTCAAGCAATTGAGGAATAAACCAATACCCTTGGTTAAAGTTCAATGGTCTCGGCGTGGAGTCGAAGAAGCAACTTGGGAGACGGAAGATAGTTTGAAGTCGAGGTACCTGGAATTGTTTGCGATTTAAGTTTCGGGCCAAAACTTCTTTTTAGAGGGGTAGTATGTAATACCCGGATAATTATTGTGTATTTATGTGTAAGAATAAACTTTGTAATGTTATTATTCGGAGGTTGGTTTCCCGTATTTCGTATCCTTACGTTTTGGTATCTACAGTATTCTGCATGCATGTTTCTGCATGTGTTAACGTACGTTATCAGACGTCCATAACGTGCATTAAGACTGCAGTATTACGTACGTTATCTAAAGTGATTAACGTACGTAAGTTAAGTCAACTTAGGATCGGATAAGGGTCGGCGTGTGGGGGCCGAGGAAGGGGCCGGGGAAGATCCGTGTGATTTCCGCGTGAACCTGGACATAGGTGTTACGTACGCTATGGTGCATGTTTTACGTACGCTAAGGACATGAATATTACGTACGTAAAACCCTTGTGATTACGTACGTAAGGAAATGGCGAAATCAGGCCAGTGAATTCTGGTCAGACGGCTACGTACGCTATAGTTAGGGTATAACGTATGTTAAGCTTGTTACGTACATAAGGTTAATTGCATAACGTACGTAATGTCCATCTATTTATAGACTTCGACCCTATTTCATTTCTCACCTTTCCTTTGGCCGATTTTTCGTGTTCTGGAGATCTTTCATCACCTCTTATCCTTCCTATCATCTTTTGGGACGATTCTTGGGAAGCTTAGGCCTTGTAGATTGGTGTTCAAACTTCCGGTGGTTGAGTTTATTCAAGTTCTTCCTTGTTCAGCCATTTGTTGAGGTATGTGATCCTTCACCAACTAATTTAGCATGATCTTAGTAACGTTTTGGACCTGTTTTGAGTAGACCAAACCAGTTTTCTTCTTGAGGAGCCTTTCATCATGGTTTAGAAGATTAAATTCAATTGTTTTCGATTTCTCTTGGCTGTTGAAATCATTGAGCAAACCTTCTAGTGATTAGACTATCGAGTAGTGCATCTTGAGATGGTAAACCCAATTATATCTAGTCTTCGAAGATTATCTTAGTTTATTAGAATGTTATGATCGAACATTTCGGTGAAGAATTAATGGATAAAACTTAAGGATTAATTCATAGAAAGAGATGATATTGGAACTAGTCTTTATGATGATTCATCGAAGTTCGGATATCTTGCTATAATAGAACATGATTAGAATCCTCCTAGGATGAATTCCATGTTATGTAGTATCAATCAACCGAAGGAATTGTGTTGGAACATAGAAAGTATTCCATTGAGCTATTGCAAGGACGAATAGCGTAGTATCGGTCCAACCAAATTGTGTTAGGACAGAATAGTCCATCGCCATGATAGATGCATCATGCCCTTTTATGATTCATTTGATGATTTCAACGATTATCCGGAACCGTTAAGTTATACCGATGTTATTGTTCGATGAAGGTTTGCATTCTGGTGAGCCGACCGAGTGAGAATTCTCCGAACGGATTGAAGACTATTGATAGTAGAGATTCTTGTCGCCATTGTGAGGCAAGTATCGTATTTTGAAAGTTTGTGAATAATTGATGAATTTGCTCATGCATATGGCTTATTCATATTGTTGACATGAGATTATTTCATTAAATTGTCATCACATTTGCTATCGATTTAATGTAAGTTCATATTGGTGAACATGTCGATTTTCTTGCATATGTATATGCATAGTTGTGTTATGTGTAAGTTGTGATGATTCGAAGGGATCGAGCAATCTATGCTGAGGGCGCTGGATCGGATGTCCACCTCGTGTTGGTCCGACGGGATCATCTTGGGATCTAGGCTGAGGGCGCTGGATCATTGGACGGGTTTTTCCACCTCGTGTTGGTCCGATGGGATCATCTTGGGATCTATGCTGAGGGCGCTGGATCGTTGGAATACCCATTTTGTGTTGATTGAATCTTGTGGATTCGTATTTTGGATTCCGGTAGCGGAAGTCCGTTTTGTGTATGTTTTTATGCATTGTTGTTGCATATTCGTGTGTTTCCGATACTTGTACTAGCATTGTTATGCTAACCCCTTCGGGGGTGGACATTTGTTTTGATGTTCAGGTAGCCGAGGAGCGGGGAAGCAACCACAGTACCATCATGACGATGAAGTGGCCCAGTGATGTTAATTGTTCGTTGTCTATGTGATTTGTCTTCTTGGTTCATTTTCTGTACTCGAGTATGCGTGTCTTTTTAAGATCATTTCGATATGGTTGTAATAAATCAGTTGGAACCAGTTTAGTAATTTGAATTTCGGGGTTATTGTTGGTTTATATTCACATTTCTTCTAATCAGCCTTGTAAATCCTTACTTAAAGGGTTTACGGCGCTGTAATTATTCCGATTATCTCGGGGTGTTACAGTTCACTTGTTAGAAGGTGTACTAGATGACGGTGTGACGTGAATGTTACGCTTTGTGAAAGTGTTTGTGGCATTAACTCTTATTTCATGTGTGTGGAAAATATTATACCTTGTTGTTGTGTAATCGTTGATTGATATATTACCGTGTAGGGACCCGTGAGGCCTCCGGCGGTGCGTTACTTGCGAGTACGGCTAGTTGATATGATTTCGCCATAAGTTATCGAATCGGGTAGGTCTGGAGAGGGCTCCGAGAATCGTCACTTGCGAGTGCGATGTCACGATAACTTGTGGACGTGTTTGAATGATGTTAACCGGGTAGGGACCCATGAGGCCTCCGGCGGCGTGTTACTTGCGAGTACGGCCAGTTGATATGATTTGGCCATAAAGTTATCTAATCGGGTAGGTCTGGAGAGGGCTCCGAGAATCGTTACTTGCGAGTACGATGTCAAGATAACTTATGGGTGGTTTGAGCTTTTCGTTATCTAATCCGGGATGGATCCCATCGAGGTCACGGGGGTGATTTGAGTATTTTGGTTGGATATCTCTGAATTGTGATTGTGTGAATCTTGGATTCTATTTATATTAGTGTTGTGGTTCTGCCTTTGAGACTTGTTTAAGAATTGATTCATCTTCATGATTCGAAAGAAAATCCTTTTGAAAATGAGAATTATAATTCTTTTCATGATTTTACACTGAGACCCCGACGTCCTCGATTATTCCTTCAAATGTGTTTTGAAGTTATCTTTATGATCTTCCCTAATGGGAAATGTTTTCGAAAATACTTTAGACTCGGGGATCGTGTTACTACCCTGTCGAAAGGTTATTTTCATAATGGTTATATTCTTGATGTATAACTTTATAGCTTGGTTACTTGCTAGCGATTCCATCGCTAACCCCTCGTTGGGGATTTTGTTATTTTATTCCAGGTGTTCTGACTGGAGAGTGAGCAACCACAGGATTGGCTCGGAGGATGATGCAAAGTAGCGATACTAGTCACAGTTGTAGTCTGTTGTCCGTCATTGATTTGTCGGTTTGAGTTCTTGTCATCCTTGAAGGGATGGACATTTTATGTATTATGTGATCGAGTTGTATTTTTGATTCATCAAATGTATGGTTATGCTGTGTTTTGAGAGACCTAATCGGTCTACGGTATTATGTTTTGGCCAAGTTGGCCGCATGTGGGTTTTGCTTTGTAGTCGCCCGCCTGGTAGCTCGTTGTGTAGAGGGGTCTACGGCGTGTAATATCCCTGAGTGGATTGGGGGTCTTACATAAATGGTATCAGAGATTAGGTTTGCGAAAACCTAGGCAGTTGGGTCTAGTTGGGTCTTGTTGAGTCGTGTCTTGTCGTGTCACCCGGGTGAGCAATTGTGAACAAGTGTGATCGTGGTGATCCGTTGTGATCAATTGTGATTCGTTGTGATTAGTATCGTGGTGCAGCCATCACCTCCGTACGACCTGTGGACATAAGTCTTCTCCTTTATGCGAGGTATGTGTATTTTTTTATTTCACCTGTGCGAATTAATTATGGTGCACGATTTTATTTGCACAGTGTTGTGTAATGGAGTTGTATTCGATACTTGTGACGCACTGTATGTGTATACAGCTGGACGTATTAATATCTTGACTTTGAACCGCCGTGAGGGGTGGTATGATGTGAAATTGATGAACCTTGATGGGTTTCGAAAAGGGCACCGACGGTAGAGTCGGTGAGAAACTCAGATGAATGGCTTGGTTGTATGTTTAAACTTGATGCGCACGAGATGTATTTGGTTGAATTTATGACTCTGTTTGCCGTCTGGGCATGTGGTTTTAAGTTCGATTATTTTTGTTTGGACTGTCGTAATTATGCCGCTGCGGGTAGGTTTGAGAACGTGTTTCTGAGGTTCTTTAAGGTTCTAAGCATTTTGTGAAAATCGAATTTTTATTTTATATTTTGATGGTGCGATTAAACAACGACCTTTATGAATTTTGAAATCGATTGGGTTTTGTCAAATTGATCCGGTATTTTCAAACTACACTATCAGACGGTATTTGGAAAAATGCATTTTAATGTATTTCGGGCACTGCAAAATATTACTGTCATCTTCGATTGTGATCAAAAGAATTTTGAAAAATTCTATTTTGCCAACGAATTTGGGTTTCAAAATTTAAAACCTTTCGTTATGCTGTTATGCCCGTCGGAAAACTTTCACCATACTTTCTAAGTGTCGAGGTACATTGTTAGGAGTCGATCATTAACCTTCGGAGCCGTTTTGAAAATGTTGAGTTGATTCTTTCCATCTTACAGTTAGTGTTACGACTGTAAGCTTCTGACTGTCGGGGCAGTTCCTTTGTTGTTACAATTCTCCCTATGCTCATTATTTGTCGTTTAATCCCTATCGACCTAGTCATATGGTCCGTCTGTGACGATTGTGAACTCTGACTGCAGTATCAGTATTGCGCTTAATTGCTTATCCTGTGTGGATATTATTGACATATTATAAGTTGTCACCGTTCTTGTTAGCAAGTTATGGGTGTACGCCCGGATGTTATGATTTCATAGTTCAGTTAAATTATATTATTCTTTGACGTTATCCGGATGTGGTAGTTGATTGATAGTAATGATCATATACATTGACAAGGTTATTTTGATGATATCATTTATCGAATACACTGGTGTTTCAAGACGTTTTGCAAATGGTTTTCAAACGAAACAGATATGATAATGGGTTCATAGTTTTGATCAAATGACCGAGGTATTAAAAACATTTCTTTTCAAAAATCCATTTTAGCAAAAAATTTCAAATTCAGGAATTTTAAAATGATATCATTTGAACAACTGCCTCGGAATATTTTGTTTTTAAATATTACCCATATTTCACCGCGACGGTGTGTTTGTGATTTTGACCGTGATTGCTTTGGTAAAGGTCGTACGTTGTGTTGACATAGCTAAGTAAATGATTTATGAATTTGAATTCTATCGTTGCGGTGATAGTTCGTGTATTCGTGTTATGACTCAGAATGAGTATTTTATTGTTCTACTATTGTTTGCCCTATATTGATTATGTGGTGTTTGTTTTGTCCTTCTGAACGGTTGTCCGTTTAGTATGCCGAAAGGTCGGGGTCGTGGTAATAAGTCGCATGATCAGGATCATGCTGCCAGTAATGGCATTAGTATCGGTGTTGCTACTATACTCCAGCAGGTGGCAGACCAAATGACTTATTTGGCTCAGGCGGTTCAGCATAACAATGCCGCAAATGAGGATGTCGGGTCGACTCAGTGGCTTAGAGAAGTGGTTCGTATGCATCCTCCTCGCTTTGCGGGCGCGGGTGATACTTTGGGCTGGGACGGTTGGCTTTTTCAATTGGAGAAAATCTTTAAGGCGGTTGCTTGTCCCGAGGAGCGAAGAATTCCTATCGCTCAGTTCCTTCTCGTTGGTGACGCTGCTAATTGGTGGGAGGCCGTTGAGCCTCAAGATCATGCTGTTTCTTGGGAAGAGTTCAAGAAGTTGATGGAAGCAGAGTTCTGCCCGAAGCCGATCCGAGAGCAGAGGATCCGAGATTTTTACCTAGCCGATCCACAGGATATACCCGTGTCGCAGGCTATTATCGATTATAGTCGGCAGCTCGCTTACGTGAAGAGGCAGGTGAGGACTGAGGAAGACAAAATCCGTCATTTCGACATGCGGATGAGACCAGAGATTCGACAGTATATGTCGGGTTTCACTTGTGCTACATTAAGAGAGTACCAGAATTGAGCCATGGCGTACGAGATGGCATCGTTGTCTTCTGGGCCTTCGCATGAGCCGAAGAGACAGAGGACGTCTGGAGATTTTTCGGATGGTGTGAAAATTGGAAAGTCTTCTAATCGAGTTTTGCATAGTCATGCGGCGAAACCTTCCCTTTCTTCGTTTTGGTGGAACCAAGAGTTCCAAATTATCTTCTTTGACTCCTAGTCAGACTGGGAGGTGTTTCAATTGCAACGTTGTGGGCCATGTGCAGGCCAATTGTCCTTCACCGTCGATTACTTGTTATAACTGTGGACTCGTGGGCCACAGGGTTCAGTATTGTGAATTATTCCATGAGATTTCCTAGAATCGAGCTTCAGCATCCTTGTCGGGATCGATTCGTGTGGATTGCTGAGACATATTTGTTCGTTCCTTTTGCTTACTTCACCCTTCTTTTTAAGTTTCGGGGCGAAACTTCTTTTTAGAGGGGTAGAATGTAATACCCGAGATTTTTACTTTCAAGTTGCCCAGAATTAATTGTTGTTTGGTTCCGGTTACTTTGTTTGGTTATGATTATGTGGGATATTTTTTTTATGATGTATTGATGTGTTCTGTTGTAAAGTTCGTCGTGTGAGACTTGTGTCACCGGCGTTTCTTTTATTAAATGTGTGCTTGGGTTGTGGCATGATACATTTCGTGGTTGGCTCATTATTGTGTTGAATCATAGCAGGTGCATTAGTGTATCCGAGTCGTCGTAGCATTAGGTCCATTAGGTCCATATGTAATATCCGCAATTTCGATTTCCGGTAATTTTCTTTTTTGACGGAAGTCCATCTTAGCGACTTTATTGTGACCGTTTCATCATTCTGATAATGATTAATTCTACACTTTTTGTCATCCGAGTTCATTTGGGTGTCGTTTTGTTGAGTTCCGTGTTCTTAAGCGACTTTTCCAAGTATGAGTCTGACTTTGTAAAATCACCATAAATTATTGAAGACTTCAAAAATTCTGAATCTTTCCACTACTATAGAGCATCAAGTTAGCTTTCCAATGGTTCAAACGTGAGTCAATCGGAGTCCGGATGAAGGAGTTATGGCCGAAATAGCTAAGACTGCACCATGTGCCTTTTGATGCTGGAGCGGGCTGTACCGCGGGCCGCGGCCCCTGCTGGCCGGGCCGCGGCACTAAGCCACTGCTGGGCAGTATATATTGGTCGGACAGGCTACTTCTTCACTCATTTTCTCACTCAATTCATCTCCTCCGCGGCCGATACTCTGAGATCACGAACACATGTTGTTCAAATACCAATCCATGAAGTTCTTGAGTTTCTAACGTCGATTAATCATCACATAACATCCTCTGATCGACCGAATCATGGTTAGATTTTCTAACAATCTAGTTTTGGGAAAATTGGGGATTTTGTTTGATTTCATCCATTTAGTCCGTAGTAACTTAGATTAGTGATGGATTAATGATTATTGAGCTGTATTATATCATTTCCCTTGTTATTCCATGGTCGGATCGTATAGATTCGTCGTTTTGGTCGAGTTCTTAATCGACGCCTTGAAGGTGTCCGGTAGAATGTCATAGAGGGGTTTTCAGACGTTCTACGATTATTCTTCCTCGTATGATCGTTGATTTATTAATTATATGATGTTAGGGTCGATCTTCTTGCGAGGAACCCGAGTTGAATCTGTAATACCCGTAATTTTGATTCCCGGTAATTTTCTAGTTTTGGCGGAAGTCCGTTTTGACGACTCGCTTGGGACCGTTTCGTCATTCCGAGAATGATTAATTCTACACTTTTTGACATCCGAGTTCGTTTCGGTGTCGTTTTGTTGAGTTCCGAGCTTCCCGGTTGAATCGTGTTCTTTGGAGTGTTTGGTAGCGGTTATTAAGGCGAGTATCTTGACTATAATATTTATACTTTGAGAATGTAGCATGTCCTGAATTTAACGTGGACTTGATACTGATTGAACGTTTGACCGTAACTTACTTTTAAATGAATATGTGATTCTATGAAAGTAAATAAGAACGTAACTTGAAGTTCTTAAAGAATGAAAACCACCATCTCATGTTGTATTATGTTCGATATGGATATTTTGAAGTGAGTAGTTATCCGAGGAATTGTGGAATATTTGTATTGTTCACTTATTAGAAGGTGTACTAGATGGCGGTGTGACGTGAATGTTACGCTTTGTGAAAGTGTTTGTGGCATTAACTCTTATTTAATGTGTGTGGC
Source organism: Orobanche coerulescens (assembly GCA_033398695.1). NCBI lineage: Eukaryota > Viridiplantae > Streptophyta > Magnoliopsida > Lamiales > Orobanchaceae > Orobanche > Orobanche coerulescens. The sequence goes on from CM065804.1 coordinate 33,005,165, forward strand.
AAATATTATACCTTGTTGTTGTGTAATCGGTGATTGAGATATTACCGGGTAGGGATCCGTGAGGCCTCCGGCAGCGCGTTAATTGCGAGCACGGATAGTTGATATGATTTCTCCATAAGTTGTCGAATCAGGTAGGTCTGGAGAGGGCTCCGTGAATCGTCACTTGCGAGTGCGATGTCACGATAACTTGTGGGCGTGTTTGAATGATGTTCACCAGGTAGAGACCCATGAGGCCTCCGGCGGCACATTACTTGCGAGTACGGCCAGTTGATATGATTTGACCATAAGGTTATCTAATCGGGTAGGTCTGGAGAGGGCTCCGAGAATCGTTGCTTGCGAGTACGATGTCAAGATAACTTATGGGTGGTTTGAGCTTGCTTTTCGTTATCTAATACGGGATGGGTCCCATCGAGGCCACGGAGGTGATTTGAGTATTTTGGTTGGATATCTCTGAATTGTGATTGTGTGAATCTTGGATTCTGTTTATATTAGTATTGTGGTTCTGCCTTTGAGACTTGTTTGAGAATTGATTCGTCTTCATGATTCGAAAGAAAATCCTTTTGAAAATGAGAATTATAATTCTTTCATGATTTTACACTGAGACCCCCGACGTCCTCGATTATTCTTTCAAATGTGTTTTGAAGTTATCTTTATGATCTTCCCTAATGGGAAATGTTTTCGAAAAGACTTTAGACTCGGTGATCGTGTTACTACCTTGTCGAAAGGTTATTTTCATAACGGTTATATTCTTGATGTATAACTTTATAGCTTGGTTACTTGCTAACGATTCCATCGCTAACCCCTCGTTGGGGATTTTGTTATTTTATTCCAGCTGTTCTGACTGGAGAGTGAGCAACCAGAGGATTGGCTCGGAGGATGATGCAAAGGAGCGATACTAGTCACAGTTGTAGTCTGTTGTCCGTTAGTGATTTGTCGGTTTGAGTTCTTGTCATCCTTGAAGGGATGGACATTTTATGTATTATGTGATCGAGTTGTATTTTTGATTCATCAAATGTACGGTTATGCTGTGTTTTGAGAGACCTAATCGGTCTACGGTATTATGTTTTGGTCAAGTTGACCGCATGTGGGTTTTGCTTTGTAGTCTCCTGCCTGGTAGCTCCTTGTGGAGAGGAGTCTACGGCGTGTAATATCCCTGAGTGGATTGGGGGTGTTACAATATACATATCAATTCCGATCGAGATCACATACATATTCCGATCGTGATTTCGTATCATAAGTGGCATCAGAGCCCAGGTGATCCAGGTCGATTTTTTGTGAAGGAAAGACAATTTTCGTATAGCTTGACAACACAGCGCAGTCCGAGTAAAATGGAGTTTCCTGTGGATTCAGTCGTTCGATCGTCATGAAATTTTGACAGTTGCAAGCCAACTCGTTGAACTAGAATCTAAATGGTGGAGATCAGAATCTAACTATGTTTTATAGGTCAAATCTTGTGCGTCGTCAAGCAACATATTTATGAAAACTTCTCCAAGATGGACTTCAAATATTTTGATTTCTTGGCTAAACTATGCGACGCGTTACGTAACATAACGGAGTTCATGGAACTTTTCGATCCAGAAGCATGCATTGATTGGATCCACGCCTGTGAGGAGATTTTCAACCGCCAGTTAATTCCAGTCGACCGCCGAGTATCATTGGCGACGAAACACCTTCGTGGTCGCGCCGCCGTCTGGTGGCAAAAACTGAAACAGTCCCATTCACAACAACGTAAGCCTAAAATCAGAGATTGGCAAAAATTCAGAAAACATTTCAATCGAAGGTTCAAATCCACATCATACCACCATTCGTTGTTTCCCCACCACCAGCCCTTCGACGCCCCGCCGCCGACCTTCGATCTAAGGTTTTTCCCCATCGAGGAATTCCCAGCAGAGCCTTTCTCCGATGAAGACGATGTCCCTACTGCCACTTTCAATGAAGTAGATGAGGCAGAGGCTTCAGCGGCGCAATACAACGAAGAAGATGAGTTGAGCCATGTTTCCATAATTGACATACTTGGGCCTTGCTATTATGAGCATGGGCCAATTAGTTGTGTTGGCCATATTGACAAAATGGAATTGCTGGGCTGAATGAATTATGGTTAGATGAATATTTAACACAAGTTGGGCCTTTTAAGAATGTGGAAGATAAAACTGAGCTTGGTACTGAAATTGGCCGGTTAGAAGAAAACGACATATTTGGGCCTAATTTTATAATGACTCAGTTTCTTGTGATGTACTTATTGTCTTGGATGATTACCGAATTGGAATTAGTGAATTAATTTTTGATGGGCCATTATTTGGGGAGCCCAATAATATTAAAATGGAAAGTGGGCTGGATTATGATGGACCGCCAGTATTTGATGAGGAACCAGTTAATGAAGAGTGGCCTGTTATTACTCCTGTGCTTCCAATTTTAGATGTCCAGTTAGATGAGGAGTCATGTCGTGATATCGGTATTACCTCACAGAATAATTATTATTTCATTAATAATGATAGTTATTTTGTAGGTGATTCTCTGAGACCCCCTACTACCTACCGCTTTAAGATTTTGGACCATGTACGAACTGCAGATATTTTCGAGGTCAAGTATTTAGAGGCATTAATTAATTCATCTGGAGACGACGGGATTGCGGAATTGAGGACAAATCCTTTTAAAGGGGGAGGGAATGATACGAAATTGACTATTCCGAATGAAGAAGACGAAGTGAGGATCGACGTAAGCGGCCATGCAACCCGCCATGCACATGCGGCTACGTACTTGGGCGAGAAAACGGATACGAGGTTTCGAATGACTTTGGTGATCGGACTCGGAATAACTTAAAATGATCGACATGCGTACGTAGGATGCCCGTGCATCGTGATCGGTCCAAGTTGGTGAAGATCTCAGCCGATCTTGTCCAAAATGATGAAGATTTCATCACATTTTTTTATATCAAAGTATCTCCATTTGTCTAAGTCTTGATATCGTGGGTCCTCAAGATATCATGTGAAGAAGATTTCCTCCCACCCTTGTCCCCTTTATTGACCGCGACCCTTCCCCCATGGCAAGGAATGTGCCATCTTTTTTCTAGTCAAAGTTGTTAGATTATTCCTTGTCAAAATATTGTAACATGATATCTTTGGTCCCCAAGGATATCTTTTGAAGAGATTTTTGCCCCCCCTTGTCCTCCTTTGGGTCGTGACTTTTGTCATGGAGGGTGACATTATTCTTGTTGTCTTTCTTTTCAAGATTTTACAATCCTACCTACTTTAGTATCTTAGTTATAAATTGCCATATATGACTTGTATGGGAATCATCATGATTTGAATCAATAAAAATACTTTTGTATTGCTTAAGTGTTGGACGAGTTCCTACCAACATTTGATTATTATTCGATGCGTTTTCGAGTTTTAATCCAATCGATTCTCAATAGGTCTTGAGAAGAAATCATCCTTGTCAATTTATCGGTCTAGCTTGACAAATTCTACATCTTATTCTTGATCGTTTAAGTCTTTCTTGATCGATATTGTTACTATATTAGATCCATATTCATACGTTCGATTTATCATATTCCATTTCTTTTTATTTTCATCCGTGAATTTTACTTCCGATATATACATATGAATTCCGATTAAGATCACATACATATTCCGATCGTGATTTCGTATCATAAGTGGCATCGGAGCCCAGGTGATCTGGATCGATTTTTTGTGAAGAAAAGACAATTTTCGTATAGCTTGACAGGACAGCGCAGTCCGAGTAAAACGGAGTTTCCTGTGGATTCAGTCGTTGGATCGTCATGAAATTTTGACAGATGTAAGCCAACTCGTTGAACTAGAATCCGAATGATGGAGATCAGAATCTAACTAGGTTCGATAGGTCAAATCTTGTGCGCCGTCAAGCAACATATTTCTGAAAACTTCTCCAAGATGGACTTCAACGATTTTGATTTCTTGGCTAAACTACGCGACGCATTACGTAACATAGCGGAGTTCATGGGACCTTCCGATCCAGAAGCATGCGTTGATTGGCTCCACACTTGTGAGGATATTTTCAACCGCCAGTCAATTCCAGTCGACCGCCGAGTCTCATTGGCAACGAAATGCCTTCGTGGTCGCGCCACCGTCTGGTGGCAAAAACTGAAACAGTCCCGTTCACAACAACATAAGACTAAAATAAGAGATTGGCAAAAATTCAGAAAACATTTCAATCGAAGGTTCAAATCCACGTTATACCACCACTCGTTGTTTCCCCACCACCAGCCGTTCGATGCCCTGTCGCCGACCTTCGATCTAAGGTTTTTCCCCATCGAGGAATTCCCAGCAGAGCCTTTCTCCGATGAAAACGATGTCCCTACTGCCATTTTCAATGAAGTAGATGAGGTAGAGGTTTCAGCGGCGCAATACAACAAAGAAGATGAGTTGAGCCGTGTTTCCCTAATTGACAGACTTGGGCCTTGCTATTATGAGCATGGGCCAATTAGTTGTGTTTTCCAAATTGACAAAATGGAATTGTTGGGCTGAATAAATTATGGTCAGATGAGTATTTAACACAAGTTGGGCATTTTAAGAACGTGGAAGACAAAACTGAGCTTGGTACTGAAATTGGTCGGTTAGAAGAAAACGACAGTTTTGGGCCTAATTTTTATAATGACTCATTTTCTTGTGATGGACTTATTGTCTTGGATGATTACCGAATTGGGATTAGTGAATTAATTTGATGGGCTATTACTTGGGGAGCCCAATAATATTAAAATGGAAAGTGGGCCGGATTATGATGGAACGCCAGTATTTGATGAGGAACCATTTGATTAAGAGTGACATGTTATTACTCCCGTGCCTCCCATTTCAGATGTCCAGTTAGATGATGAGTCATGCCATGATATCGGTATTACCTCGCAGAATAATTATTATTATTTTATTAATAATGATAGTTATTTTGTTGGTGATTCTCTGAGACTTCCTACTACCTACCGCCTCAAGATTTTGGACCATGTACGCACTGCAGACATTTTCGAGTTCAGGTATTTAGAGGCATTACTTAATTCATCTGGAGACGACGAGATTGCAGAATTGGGGACAATTCCTTTTAAAGGGGGAGGGAATGATACAGAATTGACTATTCTGAATGAAGAAGACGAAGTGAGTATCGACGTAAGCGGCCATTCAACCCACCATGCACATGCGGCTATGTACTTGGGCGAGAAAATGGATACAAGGTTTGGAATGACTTTGGTGATCGGATTCGGAATAACTTAAAATGGTTGACATGCGTACGTAGGATGCCCATGCATCGTGATCGGTCCAAGTTGGTGAAGATCTCGGTCGATCTTGTCCAAAATGATGAAGATTTCATCACATTTCTTTATATCAAAGTATCTCCATTTGTCAAAATCTTGATATCATGGGTCCTCAAGATATCATGTGAAGAAGATTTCTTCCCACCCTTGTCCCCTTTGTTGACCGCGGCCCTTCCCCCATGGCAAGGAGTGTGCCATCTTTTTTCTAGTCAAAGTTGTTAGTTTATTCCTTGTCAAAGTATTGTAACATGATATCTTTGGTCCCCAAGGATATCTTTTGAAGAGATTTCCCCGTCTTCCCTTGGGTCGTGACTTTTGTCATGGAGGGTGACATTTTTCTTGTTGTCTTTCTTTTCAATATTTTACAATCCTACCTACTTTAGTATCTTAGTTATAAATAGACATCTATGGTTTGTATAGGAATCATCATGATTTGAATCAATAAAAATACTTTTGTATTGCTTAAGTGTTGGACGAGTTCCTACCAAAATTTGATTATTATTCGATGCATTTTCGAGTTTTAATTCGATCTATTCTCAATAGGTCTTGAGAAGAAATCATCCTTTTCAAGTTATAGGTCTATCTTGACAAATTCTACATCTTATTCTTGATCGTTTAAGTCTTTCTTGATCGATATTGTTACTATATTACATCCATATTCATACGTTCGATTTATCATATTCACTTGTTTTTCTTTTCATCCGTGAATTTGACTTCCACTGTATACATATCAATTCCGATCGAGATCACATACATATTCCAATCATGATTTCGCATCAGTTGGATAGGTATTTCCACCATGCATTGGTCCGACGGGATCATCATGGGTATCTATAGCTGTGTGCGCTGGATCGTTGGATTACCATGTGTTGTTGTTGTGCATATGTATATTATTGGTTATCTACCTCGTGTTGATCTAACAGAGTCATCTTGGTATCTATGATGTGTGCGATGGATCATCGGATTCCCATTGAGCATACATTGTTGTTATTGTTGTGGGCATATTGATGTCGTCATGTGAGTATGCATTTGTAGGTCTTGTGTTAGGACCATGTTCGTATGTTGTATTGTCTGATCTCGGATTAGACTGACGTGATTCATCGTGGCATTGCGTATGCTGAGGTATGTTCCATATTTCCTTTTTGTTATTTGTCTTTGATGCACAATCGATTTTCGTGTTGAGATTTGATAATGATATCCGATGGATTGAATTGGTCAGATTTGGTATATTTCGTATCAGTGAGTTATAACGTTTTGAGAACCTTGGTATTGTTTGAGGTACAGTACAGATGTTTGGGTATGAGTTTATTGTGTTGTTGAGGGTACGAGTGAATTTTGATAAGGATTACTTTGGTAAGGATTATCACGAGTTGGTAAAGTTATGGCGGTAAGATTATATTGGTAGTATTCTTAGTATTTTCATTGGTATGTAATTATTGACGTGATGTGATTGTTATCATTGTTGAGTATTATGACTGACCCCGTCGTGGGCTTTCTTTTTAGGTTCTTGGGATATCGAGCTTGTAGCAGTCATGAAGAGATGAGCTTCCCGGAGGATACTGGCTATGGCATGAGTTTGTGAATCGAGTACTTTAACCAGTTGTTGTATTCCACTGCTAGAGTATTTTTAATTGTTTGTATTTTCCGCTACGTGAGTATTTTTGAATGGTCGTTTGGTTTTTGGCAACTTAAGTTATTTTTAAAAATCATTTTCTAAACTATTTTGTCAGTACGTGTAAGCGATGGCTTAACGTATGCTTTTAAACTATTGAGTTTTGGCATTTCGGGCAATGTAGTTTCAAATGAGATTTTATGTTGGTTTTGATAAATGGATTTTATAAAGTCTTCAAATATTTTTAAATATATTACCGTCATCGCCGCTTAGGTGTATTTGAAACGTTTGTAAAAATTTCTTTTAGCCTTGTGGGTTTTGTCTCGGGGCCCACGGCGTTGTAATATTCCTGGATGGCTCTGGGGGTGTTACAGAATATGGTATCGGAGCTTAGCTTGTGAAAACCTAGGCTGTCGGGTTGATTCGAGTCATGTTTTTGTCATGTCATTCGAGTTGTCGGTTAATAAGTGTTAGAGTTTTGGGTTTTTATTGATCACCCGTGCTTGTGTCTTATGTGATTTACCGGTGTGGTGCTGTAGTTGTTTTAAACTTTTTCAAATGGTATTAACATGTTTCTTTGGAAAGAGATGTTTCGTATTTTGAGTTGAACTGATTTTGCAAAATGTATGTTTTGAAATTATCTATATCGAGTATTTTCTTGAGTTGAGACATGTGCCAGTATCACGGGAATCATCGGCTTCACGATCTATAAGTATTTGGTTTTTTAATTGCATTAAGGTTATTTGCAGTTGTAAGTTGATGTACTTTGAGATTCGGGAAAAATATTATATGTTGCAGTATGAGGTAGCAGAATATAATAGTTGGGACATAACCGATGATCTTGAGAAGCTATGATTATGGAAAATCTATATGTCGGTTAAACTAAGAAAATGGAGTTGTGTATTTGGGAGAATGTTGTGGATTATTGAGAGGAACATGTAGTCATGCTAGTTCATTTGGAGACATATGAAACTGTTTTTGAACATTTGAGAATGATACTTTTCAACATGATATATTTTGAATAAGCTATTTTGCTTGCTGTCATGAAAATGTATTTTCTTAAATTTATTTTGAGAGATAGTATTGTTATCATGGCATAGTTGAGGTGTTGCAGAATGGAATAATGGTCGAGAGAGCAAGTCATATGTGGGTATGTGATTTTAAGAAAGTCTATATGATAAGATTTTGGATTCTATCGTGTGGTTTTCCGACCGAATGTCAGTGGAACGGGTGACGAGCCGAATTGGTATACAGGAGTATGGATGTGGTCAATCATTTGCATAATTTCATTTTGTTTAATTGTGTGTATTCGAGAAGAATTTCCATCGAGAACTTGAAATAAGCGAGCCGGCTTAACTCTTCGAAAATTGATTTCGTGGTCTTACAAAAATATATTTTGAGTTTTTGAAATACTTGAAGGAACTTTCGGAAATTGGTTTTATTGACAAGATTTATGATTTCAAGTTGTTTTGAAAATATGATTGGTATACGTACAAACGTAGTGAATAATGCATATTATGATGAAGTTCTAAGTGAGACTCACAAACTGGATAACACATCAATGGTATGATGAAAAGAGATCCGGATTTTAGCATGGCAGCTTGGATTATCTAGGATGACCAGTTGGTTGATCAGATAAGAGAGATATGTCGCTTGTTTTAGATTCAGTACAGAATAAGATTTTGGAACTTTGGGTTTTGTGAAATCGGGGCATATGTGCTATGTGGCTTTATCGGTATGGTAGTAGCGTGATTTTGCTATAGTGACTTTTGACTTTTGGGCCAACTAATTTTAAATAGCATGTGGTAGTTTGATTGATTCTTAGTAAGTGTATATTTGGGGGTGGTGACCCCAGGATGGTTGTTTTGTATATTGATTAGTCGTTCTGACTCCATGTATGATTTGGTATGTTCGTCGGTTTGCGACTAGTTGTTCATACGCCTAGGGGTATGTTCAACAATTGGGCGTGTTTCTTCGAGATCCACTGTATGTGATTTGTGTAATGTTTTGAGAATTTTATTCTCTCGTATATCTGTCCCTATGGTTCTTTGTTGATCGTGTTGGAGCTTATCGTGTGAGGGTATTCTCGGTTATTGTTAATCGTTCGTTGGTAGTATTGGAGTTTATCATGTGGATGATATTCTCGGTTGTGTTTTGACCGTTGGTTGGCCGTATTGGAGGTTATCATGTCGATGATATTCTCGGTTAAGTATTGGTTGATCATTGTTATTGATCGTATGAGCATTCGGACTTTGTGTCGATGATTCGGGATTTGTTGCCATTGTTTTGGGCAATTGTTTCACAGATGTATCGTGTATTATTGGTTTTTATGAGGATTGTGATTTGATTGTGCGATCAGGCAGATAAACTTTGACACGGATGGATTATTCCATAATAGAGTTATAACGATGTATTTTGTTGAAATGTGTGAAATTGTGATTGCAAGCACGTTGAGGCTTTGAAGGGGAATCAGTTGCTAGTAATTATGGGAGATAAGCGAGTTCATATACTTGTAAATATACTGTTTTGGTTAGGTCACTTGTGATGATGATTGATCGGTTTTGTGATGATTCTGGATATTATGGTTAGACTTTTGATTGTGACCGGATTGTAAGTTTCGAGGATGAAACTTATTTTAAGTGGTGTAGTATGTAATATCCTGAATTTCTACTACAGTTGTTTAATATTATTTTATCCGAGTTATGTTGTACAGTGTGGGATCTGTACTGTATGGATAAAATAATTGAAGGACTGAGACATCTGTATTGATATAATCATCGTACTTGGTCGACAATTGCATTTGAATATATCGTGTATCAGGTTGTTTTAATTCTGATATCAAGTGTATCGTATGAGAATGTTATTGGGACGAGTTTATGTATGTGTGTATACGTAACCAGTATGTCGATACGGACAGGAACAGTTGGAATTGGCTAAGTGCAGAAGTCATTACGTACGCTAAGCTGAGGAGCTTACGTACGTTAAGTTGGTAAGTATAACATACGTTGTGTATCATGCATTACGTACGTTATAGCATCAGGTGAGACGAAGTCATCTGATCAGAGAACTTTGTCAAAATACAAGCGTATCGTACGTTAAGCATAGGATCTTACGTACGTTAAGACACAGACGTGACGTACGTTACGTATAGTATATAACTTACATTATGAAGAGAATCGGACAGGATCAGGCTATGACCGACAAGTGGGTCCCGTGGTCGGCAACTTGTGGTTGGCGTGCGAAAAGGCAAGTCAACGAAGAGGTTAAGGTCCGCAACAGATTGCTCATTACGTACGTTATATATTACTGTAGCAAGTCAACTCTATATTACGTATGCTATGGAATAGGTGTTACGTACGTAACACAAGGTACGGAATGAGGCAGTGAGCTCTGGATGCGGATTACGTATGCTATATAGGACATGTAGCATACGTTACTAGGTCTTACGTACGTTAGTATTGGGTGTTAACTTACGTAATGGTCTGCGCAGGTCATAAAATAAGGATCCTTCTCTCATTTCTTCATGAGAAGAAATATATATCTTCCTCCCAAACTTCGTCCCTCTTCACTTCTAAGCTTATTCCAGACCCTTCCACCTTGGTTGAGACCTTGATGGTTTGATTAAAAGCTTGAGGTTTGGAATCCTTGATGTTTCGTGAAGTTTTTGATTGTTGTGGTTCTTCTTCAAGCGGTATGTTGGATAACTCCTCTCTTTAATTTCGGCTTTTGATGTTGTTGTTGACATCTTCTTCGTATAATGATGGTTATGGTGGTGTTGTTGTGATTCTTGAGGTTATGTGAATTGTATGTTGAAGAATATTACGATATATGCATTCAATATGTTGTTTGTTATGAACATGATTATGGAATCATGGTGTTCTTGGTGTTATTGATATATATCACATCAATGAGGAATATGTGATGGGATATATAATGGTTTTTATTTTAAACATGGATTTGATAATTAAAACCAATATTATGTTGATTGTAGTAGTTGATTTCATATGTTCTTGATGAAATATGAATCATGATAATGAGGATGAATCCGAAAAGATTATGGTTAATCTTAGAACATGATTATCAATGGTATTGAACTATATGGACAGTTTGGATTGGCGATTATGCCGGTCGTATTATTTTACCATGAATTTACAATTATGAACAAGGAGGAATCTTGTTAATTCATCTAGGAGGTTGAATTCGGAATAGAGTATGTTATGTAATACTCACTACTACAAAAAAGGCTATTCTTGACGCGCAATGCGGGTCAAGAAGAGGAGTTATGACGCGCAAATGCGCGTCAAGGATGGACCCGTCATAAATTTTAATGACTCGCATATGTGCGTCATCGCTCTATGACGCGCATTTATGACCCGCATTTTATGACGCTCCTTTTTTACCTTCGTAGTAGCGCATCATTACTTTTATGACCCACTTTTCTGCCATATGTTTTTGCGTTTCATTACCTTAAAAAATCATTTTTTTTATTTTTTTTGTTTTTTAAAACCTGATTATATACAATAAACCTGATAATTGTACAAAATTAAGTACATTATTCATTACATAACAATTCAACATACAATCAAATTCGACACATAAGTTTACGATAATTGTTTATCTCCAAATGAAATTCGACACATAAATTGCCCATTCTTCTCGAATATCGTCGAAATCCGCCTCCGTGTACTCGTTGCTATCACCACCAATCTAGTCAAATAAAACAACATTTTAGAAACAATTAATTACTACTTAAACTACTTAAAACAGTGAAGTACTTACATTGTCATTTTCGAGAACCCGAACTCCATGTTTAACTACTTCCTTCATAAGCTTCAACGTAAAGTACCCACATTCGGTGCATCCGGGCTGACGTGGACACTACACAAGAAACACATTGTATATGAAACAGTCTATACAAGAAGTTATTTCAAGAACATTTCAAGAACAGTCTACTACTAATTCAGTATACTAATTCATCTATCAAACACAAATTACTTAAAACATCTTTTAACAAGAATCAGTCTACTATTGGAACTCATTGTATACATCTAAGACTAATTCAGTCTACTAATTCATCTACTAAGTCATTTCAAGAACATTTGCAACTATAGCAGTGTTACTTAACAAACAAAGAACTAACTACACACAAGATAATAGTGTTACTTAACAAACAGCAGCAACACAAGATAATAGTCAACAAATAACTAACCTTAGAATTAACCCAGTTAAGTTTAGTCCTCTTATTGATTCCAGCTTCTACATCATACAATGCAAGTGCCCTACAAAGAATTAACCCAGTTAAGTATTACATCATACATCATAAAGATTCTATAATTTGTATTACTTACACATCCACTATTTGCTTAAACTGATTACTGACGTCGCCAATCGATAGGGAATCAAGATAATAGTAGGTACTTGTCTTCATGTTAAGCACGCCTAACACCCAATGTCTTCTACAAAAAACAAAAATCAAATTCTGTTAATTACTGTTAATTTTTATTAATTAATTTAAATGTTATCGAAAATCTAACCCGGGATTGTATGGCAATAAGACGAGGTCATTTTGCTTCCTCGTAGATAACCTTTTTGCAATAACTCGACTTGCATCCTCGATATTCTTGGCCCTCGCTTTACGTTCATGATGCATGATCGCAGTCGGGGTCATGAAACAAACTCCATGATCTCTTTTGTGACCCATTCTTGATTTGCTCATACAGGTACCTGTTAACAATTAAACATACAAAGTTTACATTCAATTAGTCCTGTTAACATACAAGTACCAATTTTTTATAAACTATATTTATCACTTACATGATATAAGAACCAATGACAGCCCTGCTTAACTCATCCATTGCAAATAGACTGTCAAAATCATTCCAATTTAAGTACGTGTAACTGTGGTGCCCAAACAAATCGTCCTTGCATTGCACTTTTATGCAATCGACCTTTGCAACTTGTCCATCAACCATCATTGCAGTCATTTTCAATCCCATCCTTTCTTCAATTCTTTTTCTTCCTCTCTTCTGACCTCTCGTCATCATTTTTTTCAACGGATAACTTTTCTTAGTCCTTTTTGCAGCGGAGGCGCGATTTTCTGGGCTCAAACCTTCTTCAACTGCAACTGTAAACAAACACAAATGATATTCACACATACTAACTGTCTTACGTTTACATGCACCCATATACACTTACATAACCGTTGACATCAATGGTTATAACTGTCTAAACCAAGTGATGCAACGCTTCATCAATTCAAACTAATCATCAATCTAAAATACGACTTTGGATCCATTTGATCTGTTGGCCTTCGGCCCAGATCAAATGACCAATTGGGTAGGCTTTATTTTTATTATTTCCAGGCCCTGAGAGTTCTAACTTATTATATATATAGCATAAACTATCGAATTATGTTAAGTAACATATGATCTTAAAAAAACTCCAACAGTTTTTGGCATCATACCTGTTTTTGGCATCTTCGCTTCTTCTTCGTTGTCGGGTTCTCTTTGTCGCTTCTTCTTTTCTTCTTCTTCTTTTCTTTCTTCTTATTTTCTTTTTCCTTCTTCTTCTTCTTTTCTTTGTTCTTCTTCTTCTTCTTCTCTTCTTTGTTACGGTTACAGTTACTTCTTTTCCTTCTTCTTCTCTTCTTTGTTCTGGTTCTGTTCTTTTCTCCTTGTCATCAGCAGCCTTTTTCTCCTTCTTTTTGGCCACTATCTTGTTCTGCAAAAATATAAAAAAGTCTTACCAAACCATTTTGTTCTAATGATTAAACTGATTTATATTAAAAAGTCTTACCAAACCAGAGCATGGAATGACTAGGTGACTCGGCCAGCTTAGTATGTACCCAATGGCATCTTTAACAGTCTCAACGAACTCCTCGGGAATTGGATTTGGTATCAAAGCTTCTGCTTGAACAGATGTGTCCACCTTAACTTTAATGTTCACATCTAATATATGAACAAATAAATATTAAATAAGTAAGAATATATATAAATATTAAATAAGTAATTTAACTTCAAATACCCAAGACAGTATGATTCATTATGGTTCCTTTGGCGACTATATTTGAAGGATTGTCGACCGCAAGAAAGCATGATTTATCCTACAAATTAATGTACACAATATTATTAAAACAGACATGAGGATTGCAATGAATTTATGACAAATAAAGACTTACATTTGGTTCTTCGTCTCCATCGCTACACATTTGACAATTACTTGCAACCTCCGAATCATTGGTACTTGCCCATCTTCTTATTTTTAACTCATCTTCAACAGCTTTTAGCCGTTTATTCATCATGTTATCATGTAGTTTCAGGTATTGCTTGACATTCCTGGGTATTAAAAAATACTGGTTCGGTGTTATATATCGACCCATCACATGTACACGCCCACGTTGTTCTTCAGTACCTAGGGCCTCTGTAAGCAAATCTAGTGATCCCATTGGATCTTCTGAATAATCCTTGTCCTTCTTTAGCATCTCCTGAGTAAACAAGCATACCAAAAATAGACAGTTAGCACCAATCTGCAAAGGGAGACCTGATCTAGTCCATCTAATTTCCTAGATCTACTAAAGCTAGAAGGTAACAACTTTAACTAACTGAACATCAAATAACTTAACATCAAAAGTCAAACTTTAAATAAAACTGTTAAATTTAACTGAAAGTTAACAAAACTAACTAAAACATACCAAAATAAAACTGTTAAATATGAATACTTACAATTTTATCGAGAACTTTTTGGACAGCTGGGTCGAAACCTCCTTTTTTCTTTTCTCTTGCTTTTTTCCAACATTCTACCCTATCAATCTCCTCTTCCTCTTTGCCGGTTTCTTCTATCTAAAAAAGTTAAAAAGCATCAACATAAGCAATAAAAAAGTTAACATAAGCAATAAGTTACATACTATCTCAGAAATGAGTCCGGCATATCCCTTTCGGCTCAAATGATGGTTGTACTTATTACGTGAACGGTTAGCTGAAGCCTTCTGACTTATGTCCTGCATAAGTATATATTAACATGTTAGTAACTGTTTTTGTGATAAATAACTGTTTTTGGAAACTTAAACAAATACCTCAAACGAAGTCTTAGTTCTTTGTGATACGAAAAGTTTCCAGTCTTTTTTTTTCACGGACGGATACTTTGCAGGAGGAGTATATAATTGATTCCTGGCCTCCTTAGACTTATCATCTTTTAGTGGCTTAATGAACTTCTTATAAAGATAATGTTTGAAGTTTTTCCACTTTGTCCCGATTGATTGGAGAACTTGCTTCCGACTCTTTTGGTGAAGTTCAAAATGTGTCTGAAACGTAAAAAATGAATCAAAACATAGTTAGAATAAAATACTAAAACTAAAACATAGTTAGATATAAATAATAAAATACTTACCTTAACATATTGCCAACAAGCTTCCTTTGTTTCGTTATCTACGTGCAACCAAGAATCATAGGTTATGAGAACCATAGATCTTGCCACCAATCCCTCAAAAGTAGACAGTTTTTTTGCTCCCGGTCCAGTTGGCACACCTCTTTTATTATAAGTAATAACTGTTTTTTATTCGCCTTCGCTTTTATTGTCGGGCCTCTATGCGATTTGGAATCTAATTCGGCATCCAAATTCTGCTCAGAACCAGAACCCGCATTATCTTCGCGGTCCGAATCAGAAATCGAGGCCATCTTTTATTACCAAAAAGCAACCTGTTTAAAATAAACAAAATAAACAGTTATTTTCATACCAACAACTTTAAATGATCAATAATGCTTGACAGACTTTAACAAATAAATAGTTATTTCATACCAAAAACTAATGATCTAAAACGAATATGCCCTCGTCATCCGAGCGCGTACACTTAAAATCATCGTCTAGGTCTATTAAAGACAGGTTCATATCTTGTGTAACATCAAATTCAAACACATCATCAGTTTCACCATTATTATCTCCATACTTATGCATCCTATGTGGTGTGAAGCCAACAACAGACAGGTTCCTATCTTGTTGATCCTGAACATAAAAAACTTGTCTTGCTTGACTAGGTAATATAAAGGGTTCAGACCCATGACCAAGCCTATCAAAGTTAACCACCGTGAATCCTAAATCATCTTTTTTTACTCCACGACTATCTACCCACTCACACATGAAAACAGGAACCGTAAATGTACGATAATCAAGATCCCATATTTCCAATATACGACCGAAGTAGGTAACAGCACCGTACACCGGATTGGAGTCTTTTGCACTAGCAATCTGCATAGCATTTGCAACTATAGATACTCCGCTACCTTGAGTGGTTTTAGATTCATCACGCTCTTTTGTATGGAATTGATACTCATTTACGGCAAACCCGGTATATTTACTAACAGCAAAATCAGGTCCTTTTGCCAACCAACGAACACTATCACCGGTATTTTCCCTGTTAGCCAAACGCTTTTCAACCTCGTTTTTAAACCAGTCAATAAACGTCCGACTATGTTGGCTCTGCAACCATGTATTATTTCGACGCGGGATAAGATCCTTCAGTTCTAACATATGTTGCTTTATGTATGGTTCAACGTCGGCGGAGTTTCCTAATACATAAAGATGAGCTTGATCAAGTAACTTAGAATCCACAACACGGATGGTAGCCTGCGATAAAGGTTTACCAGTGCGGTTTCTTTCATCAGCACGATCATGAGGATTGCCAATTGATTTCATGTTTTCCAAGTAATAGGAACAGAATTATAATGCTTCCTCTGCCACATAACATTCTGCCATGCAGCCCTCGGGTCGATAATGATTTCGTACATAACCTTTTAGTGTTTTCATGTACCTCTCAAACGGATACATCCACCTAAAGTGGACTGGGCCACATAACCTGACCTCTCTGACTAAATGCACCATCAAGTGAATCATGACATCGAAAAACGAAGACGGAAAATACTTCTCTAGTAAACACAAAGTTACTACGATGTCACTTTGCAGCTTGCCTAGCTTACTAACATCAACTACTTTACTACACAGCTCGTTGAAGAAGTGACACAAGCTTATAATAGTCTTCCTAACTTTCACGTCTAACACCCCCTTTATTGCAAAAGGAAGAATCTGTTGCATTAGTACGTGACAGTCGTTGGACTTCAATCCATTCATCTTCGAATTATCATCAGACACGAGATTCTTGAAATTAGAGGAATACCCATCAGGCACTTTTATGTTAGACAGCGTGTCATAAAACATGCGTTTCTCCGTGCTATTTAATGTGTATATGGCAGGCGGCAGATAATGACCCTTCCCTTTTGGTTGACTTATTAACTTAGGCTTAATCCCTAACTCCTCGAGATCTTGTCGTGCCTTTAAACCGTCCTTCGTCTTGCCTTACAAATTCAGTAACGTCCCATAAACACTCTCACATACATTCTTTTCTATATGCATAACATCTAACTGATGACGAACAAGCAAATGCTTCCAGTACTCTAGTTCAAAAAAGATTGATTTTTTACGCCAAACTTTCGATCTCGCATCGATAGTTTCTTTTTTATTTTTTGGCCTTCTCTGCTGACGTGGCATTTTCTTCTTTGATTTTTTCTTCTTTAATGCCCTCCAGATAACTTCATTCTTTGCCTTTTTCTGCTTCCCCCATTTAGTCGTAAAACCTTCCAGATAGTCGTAAACTTGTTCACCCGATCTCGGTTTTTTCATCACACCGCTCTCTTGTTCATTATTGAAATCTTTTTTTCTTTTGCGAAAGGGATGTGTAAGTGGGAGGAATCTTCTATGCCCGAGGAAGCATACTTTTTTGGATTTTGGCAACCACTGTGAGTAGGTATCCTCTGAGCATACTGGACACGCATTTTAACCTTTGGTAACACACCCCGACAGGTCACCATACGCGGGAAAGTCATTTATAGTCCAAAGTAAGACTGCTTTTAGATTGAAGAACTGTTTCTTATAAGCATCATACGTCTTAACGCCAGGTTCCCACAACTATTTCAGATCTGCTATTAGTGGTGCCAAGTAGACATCAATACTGTTACCAGGTTGCCTTGGATCTGATATCAGTAAAGTCAACATCATGAACTTTCTTGACATACACAAATAAGAAGGCAGATTGTATGTTGCTAGGGTAACCGGCCAACAACTATACTTTGCACTTAATGACTTATGAGGGTTTATACCATCTGCGGATAAGGTTAATCTCAGATTCCTATCTTCCTTTCCAAATTCTTTCCACTTGTCGTCAACAAGCTTCCAAGATGGGGAATCACAAGGATGTCTTAGCTTGCCATCACTGACCCGACCTTGTGCGTGCCAAGTTAGGTCATGTGCGGTTTCTGGTGACGAGAACATTCTTCTAAATCTAGGAATGGGTGGGAAATACCAAACAACTTTTCTCGGCACCGTCTTGCTATTCTCCTTCCACCGAGAAGTGCCACAAGTTGGAAATTGAGAAGCATCCTTGTGCTCATCCCAGAACAAGACACAATCATTCTCACAAGCATGATACTTAATGTATTCTATGCTTATTCCTTTTAGCAACTTCTTGACCTCGTATATCGACTTAGGGATTATATTATTTGAAGGCAAAACATCATTTAGCTCGCCCAATAAAGCATCAAAGCTTGTATCAGACCAGCCAAATTGACCCTTCAAATGTTGGAATTTCAGCAATCCATTTAGTGCATTATACTTAGACCCTTCATACAGTGGCTTGTCGCATTCTTCGAGAAGTGACTTCAATAAACTAGGTTGATTCTCTGCATATGTGAAGGCCTCATGTAGCATCTCCTTTGTGTAATCGAACTCGTGAGGTCTAGACTCATTAGGGCATTGAGCTTCATCCTTAGATGAATTTTCTCCATGGAAGGACCAAACACTATAATTCTCATCGAAACCGTGTTTAAACAGTTGATAACGCACGTTGGAGATGGAAGTGTGACACAAATTGATACAATTTACACAAGGACACGGAATGGCGTCGGAATTTGGGTTATTACATTGTGCAAACTCTAAAAAGGCATTCACACCTTCCTCGTATGCGATTGATAATCGATCGGACAAAATCCAAGATTTATCCATTACCTAAATGTCGAGTAAGTGTATAACAGAATCAGAACCCAGCTAATCAAACTATGTATGTTTACAAATATTCAAGTATTTTAATTCTTAGTTACACAGATAATCAGAGTTCAAGAGGGGCAGACAACTAATGGTTCTGTATGCTGTGAACTAATAGTCCCTAATAAACACTCACTATAAACAAAAACTCTACAAATGATAACAAGTAACATAAACAAATAGGAACTGAAAATACGTTCAATATTTCAACCCTTTAAATTCGTAATGATAACAAAGTTTTACCTGGTGGGTGGCGACAGTGACAGTGACGGAGTGGCGACGGTGACGGAGTGGCGGCAGTGGATGGTTGCAATCGGTGAAGATGAATAGATTAGGGCAAGGTGAGTGTTTTATGTGTGTGTGTTCTGGTCGATTGAAAGTGAAGATGAATAATTGAATATAGGCGCATGTATTTTTCACTTCCCCGTTAAACTGGTTATGACTCATATGTTATGATGCTTCTGAAAACGAGTCATCCCCAATAGAAAAATGACTCTTATTTTATGACGCTTATTTTTTAGCATCATCTTGTAGCGAGCGTCATAAAATGCGCGTCAAGGATAACCCTCTTTCTAGTAGTGACTTGTTAGCGGGATGAGTTGATCGTTGATATGATTATCAGATTATGGAATTGTTGTGGTTATGGATTCATGATTGATTGATTCAGGTTGTTCGAATCTGTGTTTAACTAGGATATTATGGAACTGTTGGGTTTGTTGATCGGTTATATTGATTGTTAATTATGATTATCGAGTTGCGGTTTATATTGTGGATATGAATTCGTAATTGTTGAGTTGAATTATTTAGGTTTGTATATGATCGAGAATCATTGAACCGTTGAGTTGATTGGTTGGTTGTGTCGGTTGTTGATTGTTATCGGATTGTTGTTAATTAATTATTGCAATAGGTTGTGGTAATTGATCGTTGATAAGAATCGTGCCTTATGGGCGAGTTCGAGGATGCTCGTGGATTGCATTGGTCAGGGCGGACGAGCTTATAGACGACAGCAAGGATTTGGTAACGGCTTCATTATCATCGTATCGATATCGAGGCAACTTATTACTTGCTCAGTTTATAATATTTAATGAATGGTTTCAGTTTCATTCGTTTATAATTCGTATAGTAATGATTATAATTGTGAACTCTGAAGACTTGGGATTGTATGTTGTTTTCGGAGTTTGGGAATTTAATCATAATGTATATGATTTACATTTGTTATTGGTATGCTTGGGTATCGATGATACATTGTGGTAAATACGAGGATACGAATTATCTACAGTCCATGGTACTTTTGGATTGTCGAGTATTGAGGAAATTGTTAATGATGGTTTAGACATTGAGATTCCTCTCGAAGGACTCGAGGCAAGTACTCTAATCATTTTTATCATTCGTGTCAATCATGTTGTAATACATTTGTGTATTGGTGTTGTCGCACATTCGTGTATTGTTGTTAACATGCATTTGTGCATTGTTGTCATATGTCCACATTGTGTTGGTCCGACGGGATCATCTTGGGTATCTATGCTGTGTGCGCTGGATCGTTGGACAGGTATTTCCACCATGCGTTGGTCTGCCGGGATCATCATGGGAATCTATAGCTGTGTGTATTGGATATGTATATTATTGGTTATCCACCTCATGTTGATCTAACAGGGTCATCTTGGAATCTATGCTGTGTGTATTGGATCATCGGATTCCCATTGAGTATACATTGTAGTTATTGTTGCATGCATATTGATGTCATCATGTGAGTATGCATTTGTAGGTCTTGTGTTAGGACCATGTTCGTATGTTGTATTGGTCTGATCTCGGATTAGACTGACGTGATTCATCGTGGCATTGCGTATTCTGAGGTATGTTCCATATTTCCTTTTTGTTATTTGTCTTTGATGGACAATCGATTTTCGTGTTGAGATATGGTAATGATATCCGATGGATTGAATTGGCCAGAGTTGGTATATTTCGTATCAGTTAGTTATGACGTTTTGAGAACCTTGGGTATTGCTTGAGGTCAGTACAGATGTTTGGGTATGAGTTTATTGTGTTGTTGAGGATACGAGATGTGAATTTTGGTAAGGATCACTTTGGTAAGGATTATCACGAGTTGGTAAGTAATGGCAGTAAGATTACATTGGTAGTATTCTTACTTGGTATTTTCATTGGTATGTAATTATTGACATGATGTGATCGTTATCATTGTTGAGTATTATGACTGACCCCGTCGTGGGCTTTCTTTTTAGGTTCTTGGGATATCGAGCTTGTAGCGGTCGTGAAGAGATGAGCTTCCCGGAAGATAGTGGCTATGGCATGTGTTTGTGAATTGAGTATAACTAGTTGTTGTATTCTGCTTCTAGAGTATTTTTAATTGTTTGTCTTTCCGCTGCATGAGTATTTTCGAATGGCCGTTGGTTTATGCCAACTTAAGTTATTTTGGAAAATCGTTTTCTAAAATATTTTGTCAGTACGTCTAAGCGATGTCTTAACATATGCTTTTAAACTGTTGAGTTTTGGCATTTCGGGCCTTGTAGTTTCAAATGATATTTTACGACGGTTTTGATAAATGAATTTTATACGAATATTTTTAAAGATATTACCGTCATCACCGCTTAGGCATATTTGAAATATTTGTAAAAATGTCTTTTAACCTTGTGGGTTTCGTCTCAGGGCCCACGACGCTGTAATATTCCTGGATGGTTCTGTGAGTGTTACAGGATGGGGCATCAACGACCAACCTTCTCCAACCTGAACAACACACACACACACACACATATATATATATATATATATATGTCGGACTACCAAGAAAAGCTCGAGGTTGTTCTATATGACTCGAAGGGTCGGGTCGGTGGATGTTGTGATGGGGGTGCTGTTGTCCTTGAAGATCTGAAAGAATCATAGTTTCTTTATCGAGGGCGAGTGAGAGTCGCACTACTTCCTAGGAGAGACGTAGGAGATTGTCGTTCCCATGGCTTATTGTTCTAGCACAAGTAAGTTTTTTCTCAAGTGTTTTCAGTTCGGCGTTTTTTATTATTTCTTATTATTTGTTTGCCGTGCAGAGAATTTGAGGTCGAGACAACCTGATCCCTCTTTTCATTAGACGGATTGAGGCGATCAACAAATTGGATTCCGATTCATGGCATTGGAAAAAGCTGGTGATTGAGGAGAACCTATCCGAGGTCAGGTTGAGATCTACTGAGCTGAGTTCACAAAGAGCTGACTAACGAGAAGGTAACGCGTTCGACTCTCCGAGGTCAGGTTTAGATTCCTTTGGAATGATACGAATGTTACGTACATAAAACCATCGTTACATATGCAATGAAGGTCATTTAACGTACGTTAGCTTTGTGCTTAGCGTATGTTAAGCGCTATTGACTCAAATACCGAACCCCCTGCCGGTCACTGCCTGAATCCTATTATAACACCCCCAGAAACCACCAGGAATATTACACGCCGTAGATCCTTTTTCTATAAGGATCTACCATACTAACAACCACGATACGAACAATGTTTGACCGGCCGAGGTCAAACAACTTACTAACACAGACCGATCAGGTCAAATATTAATTACACTCACCAATGAGGTCTCATGATTAAATCAACCCCAAAATAAACTCATTATTGTACATATCCACGCAGTATCGCAACTCGTCTTCTTCCATGCCGTCCTTGTAGTTGCTCCAATGAATTAAGCACACCTGAAATGCATAAATGGCTAGTACAAGTATTCAGTCTATACAAAATATATCATGCCAATATCAGTTATATTAAAATAACAACAGTAGTGAAAGAAGTTCCCGATAGGTTTTCAATATTTAAGGTACAACTCAAGTCTTTGAAAATAATATATATAAACTCGAGAGTTTTAGAAAATAACAGAAAGTCTTTTGGGACTTATAGTTCAAGATTATAAAACTTTTTTTCGAAAACAATATAGGGTCTCGGCCCAAATCTCGTTCATGTAACAAATATTTTTATAAATAGAAAATCTGTATTGACCTCGAGTCCTTAGTTGCAAAACCATCTCAAGACAAATGAGTCTCGACGCAAAGTCATTTTCCACAAAACAACCTTGACACAACCGTTGGGATCTCAACCCAAAATCTCATCAAACCACAGTACATGAAAACAAAAACAAGGTTTATTTTCCAACACCAAAACCTCACAATCAAGGAGCTAAACACTTACGACACATATCCTAGTGTCAGTATAGACAAGTACCAAAATTCAATATAATGTACATCAATATCGAGAATCAAAACGTTGTGATATTCCGAACATATCACAATTATCGAAAACATCAACATAATCCTCATGATGAAAACCACATATGGTAACCCGCGGCCGTACCCATTAGTATCGGCCCCTAGAGGCCCCGTCGGACCCTCTCGAGGTGGGAAACCACTTTCACGGCCGTACCCATTAGTATCGGCCCCCAGAGGCCCCGTCGGACCATTTCTGGGTGGAAAAACAACAACACACACACACACGTTACAAAACTGCATGTCTCAATTGCTGGTCACAATATATATAATCAAGGCACTTGCTAGAAATGACCATTTATCCGACACGTAACTACGACCGCCACAGCTTAGCAACAACCTAACAATTCTAGATGTATAATTACACATCGACAGGTATAACAATCGATCACACCATTACAGCCAACCCAAATCCCTAACACACAACTTAATCCACACAACCCGGTGATCACCAAAACATTATAGCACACGTCTAAGTGTACTATCTGCCCGTCACTACGTCTCTGTTGACATATCTCTATGACAAGCAATGAACCAATACTTGTTGGAATATTTATTCCACACATTATTTATTTTGTGTTTTGATGATTAAAGTTGCTAAACAACAAAACAACATCGAGGCGAAGCAAAACGACGAAGCAGACGAAGTCGCAAAAAGTTGCAATCTGGACTGCGTTAGCGCACGCTAAGGCATATATGTTAGCGCACGCTAACGAGGAATAATCTGCATATCAGCCGAGTTCGAAGTTAGCTGAAGTGAAGTCAGCTGATGAGATAGCGCACGCTACAATGTGTTATTAACGCACGCTATCGAGCCTTGTTACAGTTGTGAAGGAATTCAAACACAGAATGACGTATGCAATGAAGTCAGCATTAGCGCACGCTACAAAGTATGAATAGCGCACGCTAAGAAGTTTGAATCAAGTCAATCAGAACGTTGGAAAGATTCGGCGGAAAGTCAAGCATCAAACGGATAGTTTGACAAGTAAAGGCAACGGATATATTACGTTAACGCACGCTACTCAATCATGGTTAACGTACGCTAAGTAAGTGAGATAACGTACGTAAGGCATGAGGCATAACGTACGCTAAAGAAGAAACGAAGCTACTGGACTGAAACTGGGAACAGTCTAGCGCACGCTACAGGCACGCTAATGAGTTAGCGCACGCTAAGAAGGAAGAGCTAGCGCACGCTATCTAGTCAACTGGCAGCAACGGCTAGTAAGGATGAAGAAGGCTATAAATACCAAGGAGTTGGTATTATTCCACACAACAACATTGAGCAAAGCATACATATGTGTTATATCATTGTAAACATTATAGTTGTTGTTCTTGAGCTTAATTAAGAGTGATTGAGTGTTATACACAAGATCATACACGAGCGAGAAAAAGAAAAAGATACGATTTGATTCGGTGTTATTAGGATCAAGGATCCGGCATTGTTAGAATCACAATCGCTATCTTAGTGAGGTTTATCTAGTAGCGATAGAAAGCTAGAGTGGTTGATTCCTTATCCAATAGAAAAGGAAAAACGGTTTTACTCGGACCGATAGAAGACGAGCTTGTAACGGTAATCCCTCGACCGATAGAAGAGAGGCGTAGAGGTTTTGATCTTAAGCCTAAGGAAAAAGATACATCGAGAAAGGACGTAGGCTTCGTTAATAGCCGAACCTCTATAAATCCTTGTGTGATTTATTTTCCGAAATTTATTTACGCTTCCGCACATACGGCGCAAATATCCGATAATATACCAACAATTGGTATCAGAGCGGTACTCCAATACGCGGCTTAACATCCGAGGAGAAGATCCAAAATGGCGTTTCAAATCTCTCCAGCCGAAGGCCTTGCTCTCAACCGACCACCATTTTTTGATGGTGCGAACTTCATGACTTGGAAGAAGAAGATGTCGATATTCATTCGATCTTATGACATCGAACTTTGGAAGGTGATTTGTCTTGGTCCCAAAATCCCGACGAACTCAAACGGAACTCTCAAAACCTTTGAAGAGTATGACGATGCGGATTGGAAAAACGACCATTATAATTGCAAAGCGACGCAATTATTATACTGTGCTTTAAATCCGGAAGAACACAACCGGATATCATCGTGTGATAGTGCCAAAGAAATCTGGAAAATGCTTGAGGTAACACACGAAGGTACGTCTCAAGTCAAGGAGACGAAGATAAACATGCTCCTTCATGATTATGAATTATTCCAAATGAAGGACGACGAATCCATCTCGATTATGCTCGACCGATTCTCGGTCATCACTAATGGATTAGCATGTTTCGGAAAACCACTTTCGAGTAGTGAGAAAGTAAAGAAAATTCTCCGATCACTACCTCGAGAATGGGACGGTACGGTTACGGCAATAATGGAATCAAAAGATTTAAATACTCTCGATTTTAGTGCTCTCGTTGGTTCTCTTATCAACTACGAGATCGTTCTAAAATCTCGGAATGCGAAACCAAAACCGAAGGAAAAATCGATAGCCTTCAAGGCTAAAGTGCCAAGAAAGAAAGAAGAAATTCCGATGGACGACAGCGACAAAGAAATGGCATATTATGCCAAAAATATTAATAAGTTCCAACACTTATTAAACCGGAGAAAGAAGGACATCCAAGCGGACGAATCGAAAAAACCCGACAACACTTGTCGATTATGTGGTAAACCAGGCCACTTTGCTAAGAATTGTCGAGTAAAGCAAAAGGAGGTTCTAATCACCACATGGAGCGACGAAGATCCCGATGAAGACTTTCTTGAACAAAATAATCTCGCGCTCATGGCTCGGAGTTCATTCGACGATAGTGACGTCGAAAGCCAAGTAAGTAACTCCTACGACGAACTCTTTGAAGCATTCGAGTTATTACATACGAACTATCAAAATGCTTTAAATGAAATTAAATCCCTCAAGTCTAAATATAAAACTTTGGAAGTTGAAAACTCCAAAATACTTGAAAAAGGGAAATTTGTCGAAATTGATCATTCGAAATGCTTTGAAACTGAAAATATTTTGAAAAATGATCTTTTAAAAGTTCAAGATGAACTAAAAATTTTGACAAAGAAATTCTCGTGCGGCAACGATAAATTTGAACAAATGTTATGTGTTCAAAAATATACTCTAAATAAAGAGGGGTTAGGATTCAAACCACGTTCGAAAAACGAATCCGTCAATTTCAAAATACCCCGATGCGAAAAATGTTTGAAAATCGGGCATCATATTTCTAACTGTAAAAGCCCAAGACGGACGATAAAAATTAAAAAAGATTTGGGTTCCTAAAGGAACAAACATTTCAAATATCGTCTACGTTTCAAAAGGAAAACCCACTATAGGTTGGATCCCCAAAAATAAATTT
Source organism: Orobanche coerulescens (assembly GCA_033398695.1). NCBI lineage: Eukaryota > Viridiplantae > Streptophyta > Magnoliopsida > Lamiales > Orobanchaceae > Orobanche > Orobanche coerulescens. The sequence goes on from CM065804.1 coordinate 33,031,754, forward strand.
TGACAAATGAAATTTTACAAAGGAGGAGAAGGAATATTTTTGAGGGAAAATAATATTTCAGGGGAGTTTATACTCTTATTAATGCATAAATTGGTATCATGCATATTTATATTTCATTTGATATACTCTATATTTTTTACTTTTTGATGAAGACAAAAAGGGGGAGAATGAGATGAATTGAGATAAAAATGAGAAGGAGATGAATGGATAAAAAAGGAGAAAATCGAAGAAGTCGAAAAGAAAAGAAAAGCATACAAATAGGGGGAGTTGAAAAATTGAAAAATAAAAAACGACGGAGTTGAAAAATAAGGGAGATGTCGAAAAGAAAAGAGGATTGGAGAAACTAACGAAACGATCAAAGCCGAAAACTTTGATTCGTAGAAATATACATATATTATTTTTACAGATTATCCAATTCAAGAGTTGTTTTGTAATCATCAAAAAGGGGGAGATTGTTGGAATATTTATTCCACACATTATTTATTTTGTGTTTTGATGATTAAAGTTGCTAAACAACAAAACAACATCGAGGCGAAGCAAAACGACGAAGCAGACGAAGTCGCAAAAAGTTGCAATCTGGACTGCGTTAGCGCACGCTAAGGCATATATGTTAGCGCACGCTAACGAGGAATAATCTGCATATCAGCCGAGTTCGAAGTTAGCTGAAGTGAAGTCAGCTGATGAGATAGCGCACGCTACAATGTGTTATTAACGCACGCTATCGAGACTTGTTACTGTTGTGAAGGAATTCAAATACAGAATGACGTATGCAATGAAGTCAGCATTAGCGCACGCTACAAAGTATGAATAGCGCACGCTAAGAAGTTTGATTCAAGTCAATCAGAACGTTGGAAAGATTCGGCGGAAAGTCAAGCATCAAACGGATAGTTTGACAAGTAAAGGCAACAGATATATTACGTTAACGCACGCTACTCAATCATGGTTAACGTACGCTAAGTAAGTGAGATTGTTGACTCAAAATGTATTTTGATGATTATTACTTTCAAAACATTTAATTAGATCAATCTCGGCTCGATAATATTTTGAAGGAGCGAAATAAAGCTAGCGCACGCTACTCATCATATAGTAAGCGCACGCTATCGGGATATTCATATACAGCCCAGACAAGTCAGCTGCAGCCAAGTGAAGTCGCCTGATCGATAGCGCACGCAAGCTATTCAATGTTAGCGCACGCTAAGCAACTACAATTAGCGCACGCTATACAGTACAAATAACGCACGCTATCGTATTATTCCAGAGGTCAGTGAAGTTTGGAAGGAAATCAGAAATGGGTGTTGCGCACGCTACACATATCATCTTACGTACGCTAAAGCAAGGGTATAGCGCACGTTACTGCTCATCTCTAGCGCACGCTACCAATATTACTGTCAGTAGTCCAGTAGCTACTGGACTAAATTCGTTAAGGCTTTTACGTACGCTACACAAGGTAACGTACGTTAATGAAAGAAATCAGTAGCGCACGTTAAGGTATAGGCATTAGCGCACGCTAAAAGGAGTCAGCATATTACCGTTTGAATTTCTACCGTTGGAAGGCAAGAGTCAATGCAGATCCGGGAAATCTGGAAAAGTTGGATTTAATTAATGCTAGCGCACGGTATGCATACTTGCTAGCGCACGCTAATCATAAATCTAGCCGTTGGATAAAGAGTCGTTGGAGAGAAAATCGGACATTTTCATAGTAAAGATCGAAGACTAGTTGACCAGACATTAACGCACGCTACCATTACATTACTAGCGCACACTAGACATGGTATTTTACCGTTGCAACAGTCTTTGTGACCGTTCAGAGATTTCAAGTCAAAAGCCGATAGCGCACGCTACAAAGCACTATTAGCGCACGCTAATAGTATGTTTTTCAGCATTTGAAGGATGGATCTCACCTATAAATACCCGAAGGACTTGGGTATCAAATACACAACTTCAAGAATTCAAGCATACAAGCATACAAGCAATCAAAGCATTCTTGAGCTCAGTTTTATATCTTTTATTGCATTTCAAGTTGTGAGAAAAGAAAGATACAAGAGTGATTTTCATTGTAATATCTATTATTCTTTGTATTCTTTCATTTGGTTGTAAGTGTTGCATCACTTACACTTGAGCGTAAAAGAAACGAATCAAGAGTCACTAATCCGGTGTTATTAGGATCTTTGATCCGGCATTGTTAGGATTATACTCCCATATTCGTATAGTGAGGATTATCTAGTTCCTATAGAACACTAGATAAACAAAAATTTATATTGAGGGAAAGGTTGAGCTTGGACCGATAGAAGACAAGCGATTGTAACGGTTGTGAACTCGGACCGATAGAAGACGAGTTAAGATTGTGGTTTCTCTTAAGCCAATAGAAAAAGAAAGTCGGAGAGAGGACGTAGGCAAGTTGCCGAACCTCTATAAATTCTTGAGTCTTTAAATTCCGCACTATTTTCTATTTACTCGCAAGAAATTTCGGTATTCCGCATCACCACTATTCAACCCCCCTTCTAGTGGTGAATTTATCTCTTCAGTTGGTATCAGAGAGGGTCTCTTTTTAAAGGTTTAACCACCTAAGAGAAAAAGATCCGCATATGGCACTTCTTGGCCAAATTGAAGGAAATGCTCTCAACCGTCCTCCTTTCTTCGACGGTTCCAATTTCATGACGTGGAAAAAGAAGATGGCGATCTTCGTTCAAGCCTACGATATTGAAATCTGGAAAGTTATTGCTCTTGGTCCTAAACTTGCTAAGAAAGAGGATGGATCGTTGAAAAAGATCGAAGAATTCAACGACGAGGATTGGAGAAACACGCACGTCAACTCACGAGCTACTCAACTTCTTTATTGCGATCTTAATCCCGAAGAACTCAATAGGATATCGTCCTATGAAAGTGCAAAAGAAATTTGGGAAATTCTCGAAGTCACTCATGAGGGAACCACCCAAGTCAAGGAGACCAAAATCAACATGTTACTCCATGAGTACGAATTATTTTCCATGAAAGACGAGGAAACGATTACAAATATGTTGGATCGATTTTCGGCTATAACAAATGGTCTTGCATATTTTGGAAAGCCTATATCGAGCAGCGACAAAGCTAAGAAAATCCTTCGATCGTTGCCACGAGAATGGGATGCCACGGTCACCGCGATCATGGAGTCCAAAGATCTCAACAAGCTCGAATTTAGTGCCCTCATCGGGTCACTCATCAACTATGAGATCGTTCTCAAGTCTAGAGGCACAAAACCAAAGCCTCGGGAAAGATTAGTCGCATTCAATGTTGATAGCGACGTTGAGGAAGATGTTCCCGAAGATGAAGACGACGAGGAACTCGCTCTCTATGCCAAAAATTTTAGAAGGTATAAAAACCTAATTCAAAAGAGGCGAAGTTTTCTTGGTCGGGATGGCAAACCGGAACAAAGAAGAGTGGCTACACTCTATCAAGAAGTTCGACAATAATTGTCTAAATGTGGTCAAGCCGGTCATTATGCCAAAGAATGCCGAGGATCCTCTTCAAAACCTCAAATGGAAAGATTCAAAAAGAAGGAGGTTCTAATCGCTTCTTGGAGTGATGACGAGGAGGAGATTGAAAGATCTCTAGACGCAAATCTTGCATTCATGGCCCTCGACTCCAAAAGTAATATCGAGGTAAGCTCTAAACTCAATGATGACGAATATGACTCTTTTGATTTTTGTGATTCACAAGAAGTTCATCATGATGATGAGTTGTTGAGTGCGTTTGAATCATTAAATACGGAGTATGACGAGATGGTTAAATTAAACATATCTTTAAAGAGAAAAATAAAATCTCTAGAACTCGAAAATTCCTCTCTTCAAAACAAGGGCAAAACTATTGAGATCGACCATACATCATGTCTTGAAAAAGAAAACGTTTTGAAAATCGAGTTAACAAAAACTCAAAAGGAGCTAAAATATATTTTGAACTAATTTACTCTCGGAAACGAGAAATTCGAAAGGCTCCTATCTATTCAAAAATCGCCCTTGCTCAAACACGGTCTTGGTTTCGATCCTTTTAAACGGGAACAATCCCTTATCAACCTTGACAAAATAAAGAAAACCGAAACCGAGAACTCAAAAGATCCGTTCAAACGAGTTCACAATGTTAATGCTCATTCAAAGTTAAGAACTATCAAAGTTAAGCAAATATGGGTTCCTAAAGGGACAATTGTTCCGAATGCTATAAGCATAATTAACTTTGGAGGACCCAAACGGGCTTAGTGCGAAACAACCGAGAAATTCGACTTTTGTAGGTACCGGCACCAAGGAAAAACAAGTGGTACATTGATAGCGGATGATCAAGGCACATGTGCGGCTCCGAGGACTTATTTGAAGACCTCGAATATCAAGATCAAGGACATGTGACCTTTGGAGATAATCAAAAGGGAAAAATCAAAGGAACCTTCTCCTTCTATCAACAAAGTACTATTTGTTGAAGGTTTGCATCATAATCTCCTTAGCGTTTCGCAACTTTGTGATGAAGGTTTTAAAATTCTATTTGAGCAAACGCATTGCACGGCATCTAGAAATAATAAAATTGCATTCATTGGTTTGAGATGTGGAAACATCTATATTGTTGATCTTAATGATAAGAGTTCATTCAATGAAAAATGTCTTATTACCTTGGATGACAATGCATATTTATGGCATCGAAAATTGGGGCATACTTCTTTACCTATTATTTTTATTTTATCTAGACACGACCTTGTTCGTGGATTGCCCAAACTCAAGTTTGATAGAAAACATTTGTGTGAATCATGCATAAAAGGGAAACATACTCGAGAATCGTTTAAACCAAAATTCGAGGTTTCCACTAGTCGAGTTCTTGAACTCGTGCATATGGATTTGATTGGACCATCTAGACATGTTAGTTTAAATGGTAAACTTTACACTTTGGTTATTGTTGATGATTTCTCTCGATTTACTTGGGTTAGATTTTTAGCACATAAAGATGATGCATTTTCCGAGTTTTCTAAATGGTGTCGTTTGGTATCAAATGAGAAAAATCTCTCCATAATTTCTATTCGCACCGATCACGGAGGTGAATTTGATTGCACCCCGTTTGAACTTTTATGTGATAAATACGGTATTAATCACAATTTTTCGGCTCCTAGAACGCCTCAACAAAATGGAGTTGTTGAAAGGAAAAACCGATCTTTGGAAAAAATGTCGAGGACAATGCTTAATGAATACTCTCTTCCACGATACTTTTGGGCCGAAGCAATTTTTACGGCATGCTATGTGATTAACCGAGTTCACGTTCGTAGAACTCATCTTAAAACCCCGTATGAATTATGGAAGGGCAAAAAGCCCAATATTGCTTATTTTCATCCTTTTGGTTGCAATGTATTTATTTTGAACAATGGCAAGGATAACTTGGGCAAGTTTGATTCCAAATCCGACTCCGGAATATTTCTTGGCTATTGTACTAATAGTAAAACATATCGTGTTTATAATATTAGAACGAATAAAGTTGAAGAGTCCATACATGTTAAATTCAATGATATGATCTCACCCCCGAGAAAGGTAGAATATTTTGATGATGCAGGTACCTTTCCGGATCCCTCACCCGGAGTGAAGAAAATTTCGGAAATCGAAACGAACACAATCGTTGATTTACCGAAAGATTGGAGGCACATCAAAGACCATCCGAAGGATCTCGTGATCGGAAACATTGAAGACGGTGTTCAAACCCGAAGGAGAACCACCGAATTTATGGCTCATTGTGCTTTTGTATCCGAAATAGTTCCCAAGAATATATCCGAAGCTCTCGATGATGAAAGTTGGGTGATGGCAATGCAAGAGGAGCTTGTGCAATTCAAGCACAATAATGTATGGAATTTAGTTCCCGCGCCGAAAGATAAAACAATTATCGGAACTAAATGGGTGCATAAAATCAAGAGTGACGAAGACGGCTATCCTATTCGAAATAAATCTCGTTTGGTCGCTCAAGGATATAATCAAGAAGAAGGTCTTGATTACGAAGAAAGTTTTGCTCCCGTGGCTCGACTCGAAGCTATTCGCTTGCTTTGTGCATTTGCCTCTCATAAGAAGATTAAACTATTTCAAATGGATGTGAAAAGTGCATTCTTGAATGGTTTCATTCAAGAAGAAGTCTACGTCAAGAAACCTCCCGGTTTTGAAGACCATCATTTTCCGGATCATGTCTACAAGCTCAACAAGGCACTCTACGGGTTGAAGCAAGCACCCCGAGCATGGTATGATCGTTTAAGTAAATTTTTAATTGCAAATGACTATAAAAGAGGCAAAGTCGATAATACCTTGTTTGTTAAAATACTAAATGATGATATACTTGTTTGCCAAATTTACGTTGATGACATTGTATTTGGAGCTACTAATGAATCCTTGTGCCAAGATTTTTCTAATCTTATGAAAGGAGAATTCGAAATGAGTATGATGGGAGAATTAACGTTCTTCCTCGGGCTTCAAATCAAACAATGCGAAGATGGAATTTTTATCCATCAAACGAAGTACTCAAACGATCTCTTCAAGAAATTCAATATGGAAAATAGCAAGGTGATATCTACGCCAATGTCTTCATCATTAAAGCTTGAGAAAGATGAAAATGGCAAATCCTTAGATCAAAAATTATATCGAGGTATGATCGGATCTTTGCTATATTTGACTGCATCTAGGCCAGATATAATATTTGCTACATGTCTATGTGCTCGATTCCAAGCTAATCCCAAGGAATCACATTTAATCGCTTGTAAACGCATTTTTCGCTACTTGAAAGGAACTATTGGACTAGGTCTATGGTATCCTTCTTGTTTGGATTTTAATTTAATTGCCTATAGTGACGCCGATTTCGGCGGATGCAAAATTGACAAAAAGAGTACTAGTGGTACATGTCATTTTGTTTGATCTTGTTTAATATCTTGGGGAAGTAAAAAGCTTACCAGCTTAGCTTTGTCTACAGCTGAGGCCTAATATGTCGCTGCAGGAGCGCCTGTGCTCAAGTGCTATGGATTAAAAATCAACTCGCGACTACGGCATACATTTTGAAAATACCCCTATCTATGTGATAACACTAGTGCAATTAATTTGAGCAAAAATCTTGTGTTGCAGTAGAACCAAACATATAGATATTAGACATCATTTTTACGTGATCATGTTCGAAAAAGACATCTTTAATATTTGTTGGGACGAAGGACCAACTTGCTGACATCTTTACAAAACCTCTTCCCGAAGAATCATTTAACTCCATTCGTTTACAACTTGGCATGGGACATGTAGACAACTTTTGAAATAAGCTTACTACTCAAAACATCAAAATCCTTGATTCGGATCACTCGCTAGCGCGCGCTAGCTTCATTTTATTAACGCGCGCTAAACACTTCCTTCGATAGCGTACGCTAAACCCTACTTTCTTGCGTACGCTAATTAAAATTTTTCGAATTCCATTCTAGCTACTGGACAGTCCAGTAAGCCTTTCATTTCTGCCTAACGTACGCTAATTCTATAAACCCTAGCGTACGCTAACTAAAAGTTCGTTGACTATATATATGCCGTAGTACACAGGCACACAAACACATTTCCTAACGCACGCAATCGACAGAAAATTCTCATCTTGCCAAAAACCCTAGCCGCTAATCGGACTCCTCAAACTTCCTCAAACTTCAATTCTTTCTCCGATTAATGTCGAGCAAGAACCGAATAGCCATGGCAAAACAATACAACAACCTCAAACGACCTCTCAACGCCCAATTTGATGCGAATCGTTTCATCTCCTCCACCGCCTCGAGAGTTTTCTTTGACATTCTTCCACAAGAACACATCACCGACTGTTACTTCTTCAATCTCTCAAGTCTAGAACGGGTAAATGTCGATATTTCCAATTTCTTCTCCTCGCTTGGTATTGCCCGTTTTGTCGAATGCAAAAACCCCATCTTCCCTGAACTCGTCCGAGAGTTTTATGTCAATCTCCATGTGGCCGAAAGTGAAGGGTCTTCAGCCCTTGTTTTAGGAAGTCTTGTCGGAGGAACTCGGGTGAAAATTTCTTCAGATGTTTTGTATCAGATTTTTGGTTTACCCTGTGACGGTTTTGTTTGTACTGGAAAATCTTTGGCCGATGATAATGAAGTCGGTGAAATAGATGTGAAAGAGTTTCTTAGCTCAAAGGCCGTTATTGACATAACGGACGACTTTTTCGAAAACAACGATTTTAGGGTCAATATTCGCCTGCTTTTGGTAGCTCTCACGAAATGCTTAATGCCGAAGGTGAATTCCCAGCACAAACTAGTGGGAGTGGACAAGCAAGTGGAGTATCGAGTTCTCAATGACGATAAAGTTAATTTTTCCGATATCATCATCAGTTGGATGAAGGTGAAGGGCGACTTGTTTCGGTCGAAAAACTACGCCTCTCGTTCTCGCAAGGCTGGAATGCCTTATGGCTCAATTCTCTCGGCCATTTTCAGTTTTCACCAAGTCGACTTGTGGAAGGACAAGGCAGTCCCCGTCTCCCTCGGTCATGAGATCTCGGACGCTTCGCTTAAGGCTATGCACTATGTCCGGACGTCCAACAGAGGCTGGATTCTTTTTCCGTACCTACGCGACGACGACCAAGTAGAGAAAGGGTCGCGGATGCCTTCTGCAGAAGAAAAAATCACTCGTCGGGGACCTCATACCCTTCGAGAAATGCAGACCGGGGAATTCGTAAGGAAGGAGATGTCGTTTCGGAGGAAGAGGAAAGCGACCTTTGTGCTCGGATGCGGGGCATCGAGACCTCTCAGGCTGAGATTCGTGAGGATGTTCGGGCTCTGCGTTCGGAAGTCCGGGAAGTGCGCGGGTTGATATCTGAGTTCATCCGTTTCACACACCCTTCGTTCCCTTTCCCTTCGTCTTCTTCCGACCCTTAGATTTGAGGATTTTTGATGTTTGGTTGTAGAAACTTGTTGTTCGAATCATCTTTATGTTTCATGTCATGAAAACTCGTTGTATTACTTGCATTTTTTCTTAATGAAATTCGCATTTCACTTCATTTGGCATTTGTTGTTTACAAGTATTGTTGTTTACACTTTGAATAATGGTATTTTCGTTGATATTTGTTATAATGCAACAATTCAGGGGGAGTTCCTTTTTGTTTATGTCAAAAAGGGGGAGAATACTCCAAAAACCAAAATATACTAATATATCGAACAAGTTTACCTTGATTCGAATCATTTCAAAATGTTTTTGCAGGTATTAATTAAATGTTTTGACATCATCAAAAAGGGGGAGATTGTTGACTCAAAATGTATTTTGATGATTATTACTTTCAAAACATTTAATTAGATCAATCTCGGCTCGATAATATTTTGAAGGAGCGAAATAAAGCTAGCGCACGCTACTCATCATATAGTAAGCGCACGCTATCGGGATATTCATATACAGCCCAGACAAGTCAGCTGCAGCCAAGTGAAGTCGCCTGATCGATAGCGCACGCAAGCTATTCAATGTTAGCGCACGCTAAGCAACTACAATTAGCGCACGCTATACAGTACAAATAACGCACGCTATCGTATTATTCCAGAGGTCAGTGAAGTTTGGAAGGAAATTAGAAATGGGTGTTGCGCACGCTACACATATCATCTTACGTACGCTAAAACAAGGGTATAGCGCACGTTACTGCTCATCTCTAGCGCACGCTACCAATATTACTGTCAGTAGTCCAGTAGCTACTGGACTCAATTCGTTAAGGCTTTTACGTACGCTACACAAGGTAACATACGTTAATGAAAGAAATCAGTAGCGCACGTTAAGGTATAGGCATTAGCGCACGCTAAAAGGAGTCAGCATATTACCGTTTGAATTTCTACCGTTGGAAGGCATGAGTCAATGCAGATCCGGGAAATCTGGAAAAGTTAGATTTAATTAATGCTAGCGCACGCTATGCATACTTGCTAGCGCACGCTAATCATAAATCTAGCCGTTGGATAAAGAGTCGTTGGAGAGAAAATCGGACATTGTCAAAGTCAAGATCGAAGACTAGTTGACCAGACGTTAACGCACGCTACCATTACATTACTAGCGCACGCTAGACATGGTATTTTACCGTTGCAACAGTCTTTGTGACCGTTCGGAGATTTCAAGTCAAAAACCGATAGCGCACGCTACAAAGCACTATTAGCGCACGCTAATAGTATGTTTTTCAGCATTTGAAGGATGGATCTCACCTATAAATACCCGAAGGACTTGGGTATCAAATACACAACTTCAAGCATTCAAGCATACAAGCAATCAGAGCATTCTTCAGCTCAGTTTTATATCTTTTATTGCATTTCAAGTTGTGAGAAAAGAAAGATACAAGAGTGATTTTCATTGTAATATCTATTATTCTTTGTATTCTTTCATTTGGTTGTAAGTGTTGCATCACTTACACTTGAGCGTAAAAGAAACGAATCAAGAGTCACTAATCCGGTGTTATTAGGATCTTTGATCCGGCATTGTTAGGATTATACTCCCATATTCGTATAGTGAGGATTATCTAGTTCCTATAGAACACTAGATAAACAAAAATTTATATTGAGGGAAAGGTTGAGCTTGGTGTTAGGCGTATTTTTATACGCTTATTTATCATTATTTTGTAGTATTTTGGAGTGTGAAATCATCTAAATGAGCTTTTAATGCCTTAATTTTGCATGATTGACAGGAAATTGAAGTCCGGAAGCTTAAACGATGCAAAAGCGAGTAACGGCAAAACTAGACTATGAGCCGCAGCACAAGGAAGGCGAGCGCGGCAAAGGAAGACACCACCAAGGGCATAGTAGAGTGTACTGCGTGCGCGGCACGGCCATGTGAGCCGCGGCACGGAAGGATTTAATTACGCCCAGGTATTGATTTTGGCGATGTGCCGCGGCACGAGTTGATGAGCCGCGGCACACTTAGCGGGTTTGGTACGTCTGCGGATTTTGGGCGTTTGAAGCCGATTTTCAACCAACTAATACGGACGCGATTTATGGAAGTGAGCTATAAATAGGGCTTAAGACCCTAATTTAATTATCTTGGAATCATTGAATCTAAACCTAGGAGAGCTTAAGCTTGGAGACGAGAGAAGAGGAGGAAGCGAGAGGAATTCAAGGGCGGAAGGCGGAAGTCAAGAACGGAGGAATCGAGCTTCATCTGCGTTTGAATTTTATGTTTTCGTTTATTTATTGTATTTTCGCTTTTAGTATGTCATAAAGCCTAATCTAGGGTTTTGATGAAACCTTTATTTTGTGAATTGATTAAGATTATCCAATTTATTACCTTTTTATTGAGTTTTCCCAATTATGTTTAATGCTTGCAATTATCCTGCCAATAGTTGTATTGATTTAATCATTCACTTGAATCGGGAGAGGAGATTTGGTGAGGAACAATAGGTGAGGACCGAATTATTATAAGATAAAGGAATATACTCATAAGAACTACGTGGCCTTTAGGAGATTTCATGCTTTTGCCTAGCGACGAGATAATTCACCTAGGGATAGAGTGCGTTAGTCGCCGTTAGATAAATCTATTGACCTCGGGAGGCGGTAGAATATATTAGCAATCTCCGCCTTCAATAAATTGGGAAAATTATTTATTACGGATGATCAAGATTAAATTCGGATAAATTAAGGTGGATTCAGAACTCTAGACTTATTTATCATTTGATTCCTTTTATTCAAGCTATCGCTTTCTGTTTAGTCTTTTATTCATTCTTTTAGTTATTAATCCAAAACCCAACTTCGATTGTTCAAATAAAATTGGAATACAACGTCGATAGTTAGAGATTCAATCCTCGTGGGAACGATACTCTACTTATCACTTTATTACTTGTAAACGATGACGTGCACTTGCGTGTAGGAAATATCGCAACAAGTTTTTGGCGCCGTTGCCGGGGATTGAAATTTCTCTAATATCGATTTAAGTATTTCGGTCTTAATTTGAGCGTTTTATTTTTGTTTATTTAATTTTGTTTATTCGTTTTCCTTTCAGACCTTTCGTTAGTGCATGAGAAGACTCGTGCGAAGGCCTACTACCTTTGGACACCGAGCTCGAGCGCACTCTAAGAAGGAACAAAAAGGAGAAAAGAGAGGCTGCAGACGGGTCAACATGGCCGAGAATATTGAAATCCAAGGAGGAGACAACCAAGTGCGGCAAGCTCAACCGAACTCGCTCTTCGAGATTATGCCATGCCGCAAGTCAACGCAAATTTTTCGAATTCGGCGTCCCACCATCCAAGCTAATAACTTTGAGATCAAGCCCGCCATTATTCGGATGGTGCGGCGAGCCCATTACGTGGATTTCAGAAGGATGACCCGAATGCCCACATTGCTTCGTTCCTTGAGATATGCGACACATTTAAAACTAATGGTGTCACAAGCGATGCCATCCGATTGAGGCTTTTCCCTTTTTCTTTGAGGGATAAAGCAAAATTCAGTTGAATTCCTTACCGCCGTGGTCGATTACAACTTGGGAGAGGTTAGTGCAAGCCTTCCTTGCAAAATTTTTCCCACCCGGCTAAGACAGCGCGGTTAAGAAACGAGATAACCACTTTTGCCCGACGATATGGAATCGCTCCACGAGGCGTGGGAGCGATATAAAGAATTGCCAAGATGCCCTCATCACGGCATTCTGATTGGCTTGACATACGTTTTATGGTGGTTTGAGTGCTTCTACACGCACTTTAGTGGATGCGACCTCGGGAGGAACATTCATGGGAAAATCTATGGCCGAGGCTCACGTGCTTTTGGAAGATATGGTGGCAAAACGCTTACCAATGGCCGTGAAAGATTGACACCGAAGAGGGTAATGGAAGTTTCGAGCAATGATCCGATTTCCACCTTGTCAGCTCAAGTCGCCGCTTTGACACAACAGCTCCAGAACTTTTCGCACGCACCAGCCCCCGTTACCATTGAGACATGTAATTGGTGTAACGGATCACACCCGAGTGCGGAGTGTCAATTTGGAAATCCGTTCGAGCAAAATCAGATGGAGCAGGCTCAATTCGTAGGAAGTGGGAATCGGCCAAGATAACCCGTACTCAATACTTATAATCCGGGGTGGCGCAATCACCCCAACTTTTCATGGAGAAAGCAGAACGCACACCAGCCCCCTTTCACCCAGAATCAACAGCAGCCCCCTTCCGCTCCTAAAGTGTCTCTCGAGGAAGCGCTTGCAAAATTGGCGGCAAATACGAGTCAATTTATGACTCGGACGGAAGCTACGTTACAAAATCATTCTGCTTCCATTCAGAATTTAGAGGTCGGTGGGCCAAATCGCTAATGTATTGACACTCGTCCGGAGGGAGCATTGCAGTACAACGAGAGACAAATCCTCGAGAAAGTCTAAATGCAATTAGCTTGAGAAGCGGGAGAGATGTGCTAGATCAGCCCGAGCGGGGTAAAGAGAAGAAGGTGATTGAGGAAGAGATGGAATTAAAGCTAGAGGAGTCGAAGGAAGTTCAGTAGGATAACTCAAAGACATGTGTTCCCCCGTTCGTTTCATGAGACTACGGCAAAGAAGAAGGGCGGACAAACAATTTTCTAAGTTCCTTGAGGTGTTCAAAAGCTTCACATAAATATTCCGTTCGCGACGCATTGGAGCGAGATGCGAGTTATGTCAAATTCAATAAAGAGATATTATCTAAGAAGAGAAAACTTGAAGAGTTTGAAATGGTCACCTTGACAGAGGAGTGCGGTCAATTCTTCAAAAGAAGCTCCCACCTAAATTAAAAGATCAGGAAGCTTCAACATACCTTGCACCATGGGAATTTTTCATTTAAAAAGGCACTATGCGATCTTGGTGCGAGTATCAACCTCATGCCTCTGTCGATTTTCCAAAAGTGAATATTGGGGAAGCTAAGCCAACCACAGTCTCATTACAATTGGCGGACCGATCGATAAAGTATCAGGGGAGTGATCGAGGATGTATTAGTTAAGGTTGACAAGTTCATCTTTCGGCCGACTTCATCGTACTAGACATGGAGGAAGATGAAAATATTCCGATCATCTTGGGGCGACCATTTCTAGCGACGGGCCGCACCCTTATAGGCGTGGAAAAGGGGAGTTAACTCGAGGGTCCAAGGCAGGCAAGTTACTTTTCAAGTGTTCAAATCGTTCCCATGTCCGGAAGTGCTGATAAAGGATCACAAATTGAGGGTGTGGATGTTTGTGAAAGAGGAAAGCATCGAAAAAATCGTCGTTGGGAAAATTGATTACGTGTTAAATGGCCCAAGTTTGAAGAAGGATGAAGAACTAGTGGCGTTTCTCGACCATGAAGAAAAATCTGCTGCAGTTGTGAGTTCGTTTGTGAAGGAGGAGAGTGAGCCGAAGGCCAAGAGAAAAATTAGTCATGGAGAAACCGAGTGTTTCGGGAAGTTTTTCAAGTCGAAACCTTTTCGCAAACAACATTTGATGACCGAACCGAGAATCGAACCGCTGATGACCAATGGTCATAATTTTAACCAAAATATAAACGGTTCGATGAACGGGGCGGAAACCAAATGGAGTTTGCGAAAAGCGAACTAATGTTGTCCAATAGGTCCGGCTGAAGACTATAAACTTAGCGCTTCTCGGGAGGCAACCCGAGCTCGTAGCTGTAGATTTTTGCATTTCTTTATTTTTCTTGTATTCGTGATTTTTATTTTTCATCATATTTGTGCTTCTATTTGCTTCTTCCTCTCGTTTTTAACGTCTTCTTTTCAAAATTCTGTGCAGGAAAGTCCCAGGGGAGAAACTGGAGTATGAGCCGCGGCACAGTTATTGTGAGCCGCGGCACACATCGATCGCAATGGGAGGCAAAACCGACTGTACTTTGTGCCGCGGCACGGCATAAATGAGCCGCGGCACACTCGAGCAATGAGCCGAGGGCACACGGAATTTAAGCCGCGGCACACGACAAAACGAGACACAGGTAAAAGGGACTGTACCTTGTGCCGCGGCTCACCTTATCTGTGCCGCGGCACACTATGCGGAATCCGAAAGGCCAGGCAGCTTATAACATGCATTCAGCCGGCATTTATCAGGTACGTTTTTCTCCTTCTCCCTGCCTTCCCTCCCCAGCGCGACCGGCCGACGTTGTTCAAATTTCTTCCTGCGATTTTTCTTGAAATCTTCAAAAGGTACGCTTCCATCCTTATTGTTTATTTGCTTATAGGTTATATTTTGAAGTTGTTTTTGCGTTGAATGGATGGAACATGCCCAGTTTTTCCTTCAAGTAGTTTCATGATTGTTAACAGGGTAGTTTCATCGAATTTTCTTGATTAAATTGGAATATCAATGACTTGATTGTGTTAAGTTGTTCATGATTGAATTGTATTTCTGTTTTTGGGGGGGTGAATCGAGCTAAAATTATGTTTATTCTTCAAGTAAACATGCGCCCTCAAGTTGTCTGATAAATTGCCCAAATGAAAATTTTCTTTGAAAAAGCAAACGTTTTGAATTCTCGTGCAATGTATACGTTTTGAATTTACAGCAAGCCCAACCCTTACATCCAAGTTAAATGGTTAAGTCCAAATTCATCTTTCTCTCTCGTATGCGCTAGTGTCTTAAATTCGGAATTTTTAGTTTGATGTCTTTAGCCGCGCATATATCATCGTTATTATTGTTGCGTAAATAAACCCTCGTGTTGTACTCCTCAGATCGATTATGGCGCGCACGAAGAAGCTGACCAAGCGTGCTAGGACCGAGTCATCCCCTACGCGAGGGGAGACCTCTCGGGGTCGGGCCGAGGCGGAGGGGCACCAATTTTCGGACCCCGAAATCCACAAGATATTCAACGAAAAGATCCGTCCGCGACCACTTATTCCCGAGAGAGGTTTTACTCCAGCTCCTCAGGACGGGGAGTTGCTCGCGATGATTGACGAGATGGGATGGGCCAGATTTACCGCTCCTCCCGAGCCAGCGGTCATCTCGATCGTCCAGGAGTTTTACGCCAGCGCTCTGCTGAAGCACATCCGGACAGGGCATACGTTGCCTTCTCTAGAGTCTCGGACTCAGGTCGACGTCCGAGGGGTCACAGTTGATTTCTCCCCGACTGCTATTCGGAGGCTTTTTGGGTTTCCGGCGGTGGACGAGACAGCCTATGACCGCGTGATGACCGGCCTCACTAAGGAGGCCCTGCTTGAGACGATCAGACACCCCGCACTGACCGGGAGCGAGCACAGAGCTCATCTACTTTTCACTTCAGGAGCTCGCGCCTCAGCCGGCTCGGGCGAGCCTGGCTTTACTTCATCTGCGCACGCATCGACCCTACCTCCCAGATCCGTACAGTTTTTCTCTCCCGCGCCCGGATACTATTTGCTATCACCTCTGGGCTGCGCTTCGATGTGGCCCCCATTCTGGTCCGATCTATCTTCCATAGTATCCAGGGGGGCCAAGACGGGGTTGAAGCACCCCTCCCTCATCTGCGCCTTATGCCGACAGTCGGGGCTGACGTGGTCAGTCGACGAGCCGATGCTTGCCCCACAGGCCCCGATCGACCACCGCATCATATCGCACTTTGAGCAGTGGGGCGGAGCACCGGCACACGCTCGGGGGCGAGGATTTTTGCTCGAGGAGGCTCACGAGGGATCCCCCGAGCCACTTTTGTTGACGCACGGAGGCGGACCGCGGCCGACAGAGCGAGGTTGGAGGAGCTGTTTGATGGGCTGCGGGAGGATATGAGGAGACAGAGAGAAGAGCATAGGGAGGAGCTGCGGAGAGATAGGGAGGAGCTGAGGAGAGAGAGAGAGGAGCTGAGAGAGGAGTTGAGGAGAGAGAGAGATGAGATGAGGAGAGAGAGAGAGAGCTGGATGGCTGCCTTGAGAGGAGCAGCGGCGGCGCGGAGAGTGTTATTGCCGCCGCCGAGCCGAGATGAGAGAGCAGCCCGCCGGCCGCCCGACGAGCGAGAGGCGTCTTGCTGCGAGGAGGCTTATCATCGAGCACCTCGCCGCATGGACGGCCCACATCATGCATCCCGACGGCCATTTATCGCGCCCGCCCGGCCACCACACCACCCTCCTCACCGGACGATGCCGCACCAGCTCTCCGAGCAGATCGAGGGGAGTACTTGACCTTTTACTTTTCTTGCATTTCATTTTTTTGTCCATTGAGGTCAATGTACGTCCTAAGTTTGGGGGGGCTTTACTTTCAGTTTCTTATATTCATTGCTGTACTCTATTTTATTGCTGTACACTATTTAGTTGCACACTTTTCTTTTCTTTGCGAAAATTTTTTTTAGATAGCCTTGCTTGCCGTAGTTTTTCTTTATTCGTGAATTTTCGTGCTTCTATTTTGTGTGATACTGATGTTACGACACTGTCTTTCTCTCTGAAGAAGCGGGCGAGTTCTAGTCGAGTTGTAGTCAGTTATTTCTGTTCTGCTTAGTATTCAATTAGGTCCGAAATTTTTCGTGATTGTAGAGGACTTGGCAGATAAGAGACGATACATACTTGTTTGTAAATCCCCATCAATACGTTTGGCTACATTTTTCGGATAGTGAGTCGTACTGTTTCTTTAGTCGTGTTGGCACTTAAATTGAGTTTAGAGTCGGTCAGTTTTTCCCTAAAAGTCGAGATAATGTGTTCTATGAAGGGAAGTCTAGTAACCGGGGGTATTCGCGTGACCCGTTGTCTACTCTCGCGTAAAACGACGACCCTGATTAGACTAGTGGTTTAGATATTTCACATGTGCCAATGATAGGGAGCCTAGTAACCGGGGGTATTCGCGTGACCATTGTTTACTCGCGTAAAACGGCAACCTTGATTCGGACATGCGGAAATTTTGTATTCGAGTTGTTTCTCCGCAGTAAACGGAACTTAGTAACTAGAAGCATCCATGTGCCCCATGAGTGTCTTTTACGTCAAACGGTTTCCGAATACATGAGAATGGAAGTTCCACCCTAGGATTATCCCGATGAAACATCCCGAGATCCTAACCTAGTGGTCGACTCGAATCAAATTCTTGAGCATATTTATATAAGGGGATACTGTCCGAGGTTTATTTGTTATGAGACTCGTGAAAAATTGTGCCTTTAGACTGTGGAACGCGACGAACTAACTTGTTTATGTTAGCCTTTCATATTGACGGTTGATTTGACTCATGTTTTGTTGATCTTTGAGCTGAGTTTTCTTCATGAACAAAAGATTAGGACTGAACTTGATTACTTTGCGGAATCATTATTCGAGTGCGATTCGCTTTTATGACACTCGTATTATTTAGAGAGAATGTCGATAGTATTGATTAGGTTGAACACTATGAGTTGCACGATGATTCACGACATTCTTTTATTGACTTTAATTCTTTTTGCTTGAGGACAAGCAAAGGCTTAAGTTTGGGGGTATTTGTTAGGCGTATTTTTATACGCTTATTTATCATTATTTTGTAGTATTTTGGTGTTTGAAATCATCTAAATGAGCTTTTAATGCCTTAATTTTGCATGATTGTCAGTAAATTGAAGTCGGAAGCTTAAACGATGCAAAGCGGCGAAAACGGCAAAAGCGGACTATGAGCCGCGGCACAAGGAAGGCGAGCGCGGCAAAGGAAGACACCGGCCGAAGGGCGAGTAAGTTGTACTACGTGCGCGGCACGGCCCATGTGAGCCGCGGCACGAAGGATTTAATTACGCCCGTGTATTGATTTTGGCGATGTGCCGGCACGAGTTCGATGAGCCGCGGCACACTTAGCGGGTTTGGTACGTCTGCGGATTTTGGGCGTTTGAAGCGATTTTCAACCAACTAATACGGACGCGATTTATGGAAGTCTTGAGCTATAAATAGGGCTTAAGACCCTAATTTAATTATCTTGGAATCATTGAATCTAAACCTAGGAGAGCTTAAGCTTGGAGACAGAGAAGAGGAGGAAAGCAGAGGAATTCAAGGCGGAAGGCGGAAGTCAAGAACGGAGGAATCCGAGCTTCATCTCGTTTGAATTTTATGTTTTCGTTTATTTATTCTCGTATTTTCGCTTTTAGTATGTCGCTAAAGCCCTAATCTAGGGTTTTGATGAAACCTTTATTTTGACGAATTGATTAAGATTATCCAATTTATTACCTTTTTATTGAGTTTTCCCAATTATGTTTAATGCTTGCAATTATCGCCAATAGTTGTATTGATTTAATCATTCACTTGAATCGGGAGAGGAGATTTGGTGAGGAACTATTGGTGAGGACCGTTTTATTCGTGAGATAGGAATATACTCATAGGAACTACGTGGCCTTTAGGAGATTTCATGCTTTTGCCTAGCGACGAGATAATTCACCTAGGGATAGAGTGCGTTAGTCGCCGTTAGATAAATCTATTGACCTCGGAGAGGCGGTAGAATATATTAGCAATCTCCGCCTTCAATAAATTGGGAAAATTATTTATTACGGATGATCAAGATTAAATTCGGATAAATTAAGGTGGATTCAGAACTCTAGACTTATTTATCATTTGATTCCTTTTATTCAAGCTATCGCTTTCTGTTTAGTCTTTTATTCATTCTTTTAGTTATTAATCCAAAAACCCAACTTCGATTGTTCAAATAAAATTGGAATACGAAAACGTCGGTAGTTAGAGATTCAATCCTCGTGGGAACGATACTCTACTTATCACTTTATTACTTGTAAACGATGACGTGCACTTGCGTGTAGGAAATATCGCAACACTTGGACCGATAGAAGACAAGCGATTGTAACGGTTGTGAACTCGGAGCGATAGAAGACGAGTTAAGATTGTGGTTTCTCTTAAGCCAATAGAAAAAGAAAGTCGGAGAGAGGACGTAGGCAAGTTGCCGAACCTCTATAAATTCTTGAGTCTTTAAATTCCGCACTATTTTCTATTTACTCGCAAGAAATTTCGGTATTCCGCATCACCACTATTCAACCCCCCTTCTAGTGGTGAATTTATCTCTTCAGAGATAACGTACGTAAGGCAGGAGGCATAACGTACGCTAAAGAAGAAACGAAGCTACTGGACTGAAACTGGGAACAGTCTAGCGCACGCTACAGGCACGCTAATGAGTTAGCGCACGCTAAGAAGGAAGAGCTAGCGCACGCTAGCTAGTCAACTGGCAGCAACGGCTAGTAAGGATGAAGAAGGCTATAAATACCAAGGAGTTGGTATTATTCCACACAACAACATTGAGCAAAGCATACATACGTGTTATATCATTATAAACATTATAGTTGTTGTTCTTGAGCTTAATTAAGAGTGATTGAGTGTTATACACAAGATCATACACGAGCGAGAAAAAGAAAAAGATACGATTTGATTCGGTGTTATTAGGATCAAGGATCCGGCATTGTTAGAATCACAATCGCTATCTTAGTGAGGTTTATCTAGTACCGATAGAAAGCTAGAGTGGTTGATTCCTTATCCAATAGAAAAGGAAAAACGGTTTTACTCGGACCGATAGAAGACGAGCTTGTAACGGTAATCCCTCGACCGATAGAAGAGAGGCGTAGAGGTTTTGATCTTAAGCCTAAGGAAAAAGATACATCGAGAGAGGACGTAGGCTTCGTTAATAGCCGAACCTCTATAAATCCTTGTGTGATTTATTTTCCGCAATTTATTTACGCTTCCGCACATACGGCGCAAATATCCGATAATATACCAACAATACTAACTTCACATAATCACATAACAACTACGATAATGCACAAACCAACACAATTTCATATGCAACCTCAACTTACACAATATAAATCCTATAGACAAGAATACTTGCCTCGATGGTTAACACACGAACAACTCCGAAGAACGAAGCTCGACCGAAAGTCCCCAAACTTATATCCTCCAAAGAGACACAATAGCAACGTGATCACTACGAGCATAGAAACTGAAAACAATGGAAAACACATCTAAGAATCAAAGAAAAACTCATTGAGACATTTAATCGAGCATTAAATGCTCAAGACTTAAATAGGTCACCGAATTATGATTCGGATTATATGAAACTGGAATATGGATATACAATCCATAGAATGTGATCAATAAAAATGTTTAACAACGATCAATTCATAAAAACTGGATTAGAAACGAGATCAAGAACAAAATCCCCCAAAAAATCAACTCTAGGGAAAATAAGAAAATACCTCGATCCGAAGAAGAACAACCGATTAGATGATGTTACAATCACCTAAGACCCTCCAAAACACGTCGGAATTGAGTACAATCGACCAAGAATCCAAACCCTAGCTTCACCCATCCGCCGACCGCGAGAAGAGAAGGAGAAAGGGAGAAATGAAGTGAAACCCGTCGCCCAACTATTAAATAGCTGGGCGTGTTATGGCCGTAACACATATGATATTACGGTCGTAACCCAGTTCATGGGTATTCTGCCCAAAATGTGAGGGTGTGTTACGGCTGTTACCAATAAGCCACTACGGCCGTAACACCCACCACCTTACGGCCGTAACATATTGCAGGTTACGGCCGTAACATGCATTCTGGCAGCAGATTCCATTCTGCTGCTCGACCAGCCCCGAACGACCTCGAAATGCGATGATTTAGAAAATTCAACGAAATGCTCACAAAGGATTCTCAACAACAAACAAAAGCGTTAATGGAACATGCAATTCCAACGATAGATGGTAAGTAAAAACAGGTATGAAAACGAGTACCCAAAACTTTAGGAAATTACGAAACAGCCCAACAGTCCGAAAATCACGATACGAGATTGAATAACAATTGCGAAGTTCACAACACGACCAAAAATGTCAAATGAACTTGTAGGAACAACAAAATAACAATTCCGAGCAAGATTCACAAGAATCGGACCCGAATGCGGAAAAATCGCAATAATATACTGGTTAACCCGAAACAATATCAAAACTCGCTCGAATAACAAAAAGTGCAGAACAAAATATGTCCAAAATGTGTCAATGAACACAAGCAAGTTTCTAGAATCGAAAAATACTGGGATGAAAAATATGGGTATTACACCTGTCTGATATGATCTTATATACGTCAATCTTACCTTTAATGTACGTTATGCTTGCACATATTGGCATATAATATTAGAAAATTCACGTACGTTATGTAGGCCACACTTAGCCAGCTCCAACTATTCGTGCTCGACGTCCCGACATCCTAAATATGTATACTCATACCAATAATATTTCCATATGATATACTTGAGGTGTCGGGCCGATGTATGACTTGTTTGAGGGGGAAACTGGGTAAAATGGTCTTATGTTCCAAAAGTACGGTCTTAACTTTCTGGTGACATGATCTAGGCATACACCAGTTTCTCTATCCGAGTATAATGTAGCTCGACGTTAAGCATGGCCTGACTTGCATAGTAAATCGGGTGTTGTGTTGAATTCTCTAGCCTTAATAGACCAAGCTGAGTGTGGTTGCCAATACCGCAACATATATATATATATTAGTGGTTCTGCTCTATCTAGCATATGTGAGATCGGCACGGACGCAAGTGATTCCTTCACGACTGCAAAGGCATTATGACATTGTTCAGTCCATTAGAAATTTTATTTTGCTTGATCGCCTCGAAGAAAGGTCTGTATTTTTTCATTGAGTGGGAGTTGAACCGGCTCAGAGCTGAAGTGTTTAACCGAGTTGGGGGCCTTTAAGTCTAAAATTGCTTCGATACTTGTCCACTTAGGCTCTAGACTTGTTTAATCGAGCTGGGGGCCTTGAAGTCTAAAATTGATTTGATTTTGTCAGGGCTGACTTTGATCCTTTTTTTGGCTACCACATAGCTAGGAATTTGCCCGATCTAACTGCTAAAGTAATTTTTTTGGGATTTGACATTATCTTATGATTGCATAAAATTGTAAATATTTTATTAAGATGATGTACATGGTCGAAATCATAAAAATATTTTACAAGCATACATAATTTATATAAACTCCCATTGTATGTCTGATTAGCTCGGCGGACATCTTGTTAACTAAACTTTGATAGATCGCCCTAGCATTTTGAGGCTGCAAAGCATCATTGCATATGAGTAGAGGTTGTGAGTTGAGAAGAATGAGGTGTTCTCCTCCTAATCGAGATGGAGGCCAGTCTGGCTGTAGCCGGAATAGGCGTCCATAAAACTCATTAGCTCGTGCCTGGCAGTCGTGTCGACCATGTAATATATGTGTAGAAGAGAATAGCTGTCTTTGGGACATGCCTTGTTATGATCGTGAAATTGATACCAGTCGCCATTGTCCATTGCTTTTTATGACCAAGACGGGATTCTCCATCTATCTGGGGTTCTTTGCTCATCGAATGAACTTGTTGTCAAATAACTTGGACACTTCTCCTTTCAGGGCCTCTTGTGTTTCAAGCCCCACCTTTCTTCATTTTTGGACCACCGGCTTATAGTTTGGATAAATGTTAAGCCAATGAGAAGCATGATCCGGGATGATTCCTAGCATATCTTCATGTGACCAGGCAAAGACATCGGTGTTGGCCTGCACAAAATTGAATAAATAACTCTAGATAGGCTCAGCAAGGTTGTAGCCAATCTGGAGCTACCTAGTCGGGTCGACTTCTTCCACGAGAATTTATTCTATCTCTTCAACTGGGAATGCCTCTTCCTCTTCCCCTACTCTTTTCTATGGTCAATTTCATCATCTGATCCCGTCAGTTGGTTTCCAGGTCTCCATCCCCGATCAACCGTAAGATCCTCTTTTGCTCGGGCTAGGAAGGTTCTGGATTTATTGGTTCCTTTTCAGATTGCCAACTCGGGTCAACACTGGATCGATCAGACTTCACATGTTCTGGGCCGATGAAGATCTCCATAATATTTATTTCTCAAGCTCGAATGTTGGAGCTGCATTCTTGAGCTGCCCTTTGATCACCCATGTGAGTCCATGTTCTTCTCCCTGGCAAAGGAAAATTTTAACAATAATGATAAACTGACTCAGCAATCCTTAGCTGATGCAGGACCGGTCTGCTTAGAGGGGCGTCGTGTTCATTTGGGGAGTAAATTATCTTGAAGGTGGTCATGATCTTTCTGGTGCTTGGATGTTCCCGAAACTGACAGGGTTGGTTGATCTTGCCCACCGGGTAAGTGGTGATGCTTGCACCGAACTCTCAGATCTAGTCTGAACAAGTATGTATATGCGACTCATCTATGTGCATCCATTGAAATGTTTGCAAATAGAGGCAGCTCTTCATACACCCCATTGTCGATCATAACTGAATGGACCAAGGTGCGAAGAATGGGGAGTGCAATTATGAGGGCGTCATTGTGTGGTTGCGCGACCTGTTCAGTTTCGCGTTCGCTAAAAGACATCAAATCTTCATCCTCGACTCGCTCTATACTAGGGCCACATCTCGGGTGTCTTGCCCCTCAACCCGCTGATAAGATGTGGCCGCTTATCAGACCATTGCATTCCGTTTGGGGTTGTATCTCTCATCAACTTTCTCATTGGCGCCGATCAGAGTAAGAATTTCATTTGGGGCTCCATGGGGCGACACTGGGTGCAATCTGCACCTCAGTTATCTTTCCATGGATTATGGGCAAAACATCTTAGACTGCTGTCGTCCCAAGCTCGTGTGAGAAGGTCTTGAAATTTCTCAGTGTTACGTCTGATGGAATCTTGATAGGTGAAGAATTACATTTTGTCCATCTGAGATGGGTCTTTCATGATCAGTCTCGGGGGTGATAGAATATCAAGATCCTTGATGTGCTCGTGGACTGAGGCAGCATTGACAAAATATATTTTGTTGTAGTTTTCCATGAGCTTGACTTTTTTTTTTCTTGGAAGAGCTTGGTGGAATCCGAGCTGGAATCTCTCTTTTTTTTATCAGGGCTCCAGGTCTGCTTGATTAGCCCTTGAGGAGTGCCCATAATGGGACCAACATGGACTCCTCGACCAAGATGTAGGAGCGAGCACACTCCAAGATTCCTAGAATGACTTGGGCTGACTCTGGATGACCGACCACTTAAATGGTGGATTTTTTAAGAGGCCACAGCCGATCGATATCACCAGGTCATCATCGGAACAGGGCTCCATTTCAGTGACATGCTTGCTCATCTAGGTAACATAGCCGCGAAGGATTTCCATGCCCCCGTGGACATTTGAAGAAAGGGATTCCTTGGTATTAGTATTTACATGGGATCCCACGAAATGTGACCGGAAGGAGAGTGAGCGGGCTCCATCGGTTGGATCAAATGGGAAAGAAGTGATTGGTACCATATCTGAGTCTGCTCGCTCAGTGTGTGGAAGAACATTCGGTAGCGGTTGGAGTCCTGGGAAGTATGGAGATCCATCCAGGTCAAGTATTAGCCTAGATGGGACTCGAGATCGGTCTCGCGATTGTATAGACCGATCTGAGGAATAACGGTCCTCTTAGGGAGCGGTTTGTCCTGAATTTATCGGGAGAGAGGGGACTCTCTATCCTTAGTAACAATGTAGCGGGGAGGTCGTTTGATGCGTCTCCCCTCTATCTCATCCACCCAACCTCGTAACAAGTCAATTTCGTGGGCATCATCCATATGCATAGAGCGTCCTAGCCGTTCAGCAATGAATCTCGACTGTTTGCCCCCCACCGATCAAACACAAAGAGAGGATAAGATGTAAGGAAGTAAATTAAGATGTGGGCTGTCCGCCTCTGATTCAGTAATAACGTAATATGATGATTATTGGTTACCTGTTTATGTTTGTTCCGCTTAATCCTTGAGGGAGCTGTGGTAGAATTATACTCGGCATATCGAGCCGGCTCCCTACTTTTTTCCATCTGCCTTGGAGCAATCGTTGGGGTCGGAGTTGTATGGCCGGACTGGACGGATTGATGTATGAGGGAGGCCATCTCTGCATCAAGGCGGAATCTTGAAGGATTTGCGTAGTGGTGGTTGCAATGGGCAGAGTTCAGGTAGGCTGGGAATGAGCCTCGATTGTCGAAGTACCGTGTTTTTTGCTGGAGTGCAGCAGTTAAGATGAATTAGATATTTTAAAAGTAAAAAATATAAAAACTGAATGTATAATCTCTCTTTTTTTTCTCACACTTGACTACAAGGGTGTTTCCCTTCATCTAGCGCTAATTTATTGATGCCTATTGTTGTGTCAAGATTTAACACCTTCCAGGCCGTGATCGCTCCGGCGCGGCAATGACTCTTGCCGGCGACCAAGACAAGTCTGCCGAGGCTGCGACGAGCGACCGAGCCTCAACCCAGCGGACATGCTAGACTGGCCAACCGAAGGTCCCAGGACAAGTCTCGGGCCGAGCGATCGACCTCAGATACGATCGTCTCGGCGACCGACTCCTGGCGACCGACATCTGGCGACCCTCTATCGGCATCTGCCGATCGACCCTTGGTGACCGACCATTGGCGACCTCCATCCACTGGCCGATGACGACCTCGGATGATCAGTCAGGGACGACCGCTCATGTCGATCACCACCGATGGACATCCAGTCGGCGAAGGCCGAGCCTCAAGACTGGCACCACGTGCAAGGACCGAGACAAGATCCGCGAATCTCGGGCCATTGACCAAAGCTTTGACAGATTCCCTCCACTACCAGTAGACAGGCCGAAAGCTTGTCGGTAGGGCCACATGTTGGCCCGACTCGGACACGTGATGGCTCCTTATTGGGCCGCCAGTGTGGCAGCCTCTTCCTTCGACTTTAGCCCGACAACAAGATCTTATTTGGACTTTAGCTTGGACCCGTGAGATCGGCACATTATTATATTGGCCGTGCGGTCGGCGAATTATTTTAATGGCCGTGACGTCGGCCACTACAGACAGACCATTGCCTCTATATAAACGAAGCCCCTGCATTTGTAAACTCTCTCTGCACTCTCGACATTCTTGCAATACATCGCAATACAGAGCAAACATCAAGCACTTGGCTAACATCCAACTCTTGGCAACGGCTTTCTTTCGGTCTTACTTCTCCGGCCTTTCCTCCTCGAGCGATTATCGGCGGGACGAAGAACACCAAGCTTCGCTCAAGAGCCGGATTAACGAGTCTTTGTACACTCATTGTATTTAGATTTCTCTCATTAATACTTGTATCCACGAATATTTGTATTAATAACATCTCGCGAGAGCATTCAAGCCGGCCTAACAAACTCGGCAAATCTTGTATTATTTATCTTCTCTCGGAAGTGCTCCGCAATTGTTGTTTGTTGTCCGTCTTCCAGTATTAATCTTCGGATAAATATTTTGGGCAACAACAATTGGCGCTAGAAGAAGGGCGATCCACCCTCGATTTTATATACCTACCGTCGAAGAACACTCACTGTTCTCGGGCGGTACTGAAGTGACACTCACCGCACTTCAAAGAAATCCTTCGAAAACATGTCTTCCGCCTCGCGTCGAAGAAAGCGGCCCGGCAGCCCGGCCGGACCTCTGTTCGTCCCGGTCAGCCGCGGCCGATGGTAGGAGGTAGCCGCCGCGCGGCCGAGGCGCTTCGACCACGTCCGGGAAGGCGGCCGAGCCTCTCGCTCGATCGGTTCGAACAAGGAAGCGGTCGAAGGGCCATGGCCGTCCTTCGGGAGCGGCAGAGTGCACTCGACGCGCCTCCGGCTATCACCCCCTCGGTCTCCCGCCGGAAGATCAAGCGGAAGCTTAAGGCACTCTTGGCGAACAAGCGCCGAGAGGCTCTCGCCCGCAAGAAGAGGCGCTCGGCGGCCGAGGCACGTCTGTCTTGATCGCACTGGCGGCGACTCCGAGCGGCAGGCGATCCGGCCCCGGCCTACGAGGCAGCGGAGTTGGTGTCCGTCACGGGAGCTCGGCCTACCCGGCTCCCACAAGGCGATCCGGCCGCTGGCTCCAGCTCGCCAAATTCTAGAGGTCGGCGGCGGCGGGTCCGAGATCGGTACACGATCGCCTCGGCCCCGCTCACGAGCCGATCCGCGGCCGAGCCGCGGCGATTGCCGCGATGCAACGTCAACTCAACGACATGAAGGCGCTCCTCGCAATCCGGGCAGCGCCACGAAGACGATCGCCGCGCCGGCGAGCCGCTCGCGATCGACATCGAGCTCGCCCGGTGCGGCCAGATCGCTCCTCCTCGGACACCCGTGTACCGGGGGTGATCGGACCCCAAACACACCTTCACAAGTTCAACATCTACATGACCGGGTGTGGGGCATCCGACGCGACCCGGTGCCGAATGTTCCCTCGACGCTAGACGACCTCGCCCACCGGTGGTACACCTCATTGCCACCTCGGTCCATTGGCTCCTTTAACGAGTGGCGCACGTCTTCACGGAATACTTCGCCACCGGGGCCGCTCGGCCGAAGGTCCCCATCGCATGTGGCGGATCGTGCAAGGAGAACAGAGTCCGACTCGGACTACATCGACCGGGTTGACATGATCATCCTCAACGGCGAGCCCGTAAGCGATGAGACCGCCCTCTACGCGGTCCTAGGAGGTTTTCGTGGCTTCTCGCCTATGTTCGGGCATCTCACGAAGACCCTACCGACGACCTACGCAGCCTTAGGGCGAGCCGCGATTTCTGTCCAGGCAAAGGCTTCTTCTTGGCCTAGGAGTAGAACGATCGGCACCGCGCGACGACCTCCGATCTCGGCCCGATCGCTACTACCCAGCGAGCCGGAGGACTCGATCCCGCCTCTGATCCATTCTAACATGAGTGACTAGCCGCCCGATCGCCAATTTCGACCTACGAATAAAGCGATCGGCGCGAGCGACGATCGCCCGATCTTGGCGGATCGCAACATCATCGAACCCGGTGACACGATCGCCATCTACATCCGGCCATATAACATGACGGACTAAGGCATAAGATCGCCTCCACCGCACATCATAAAGTCATGGCCCTGGCAATCGATGGAACCGCCGCCGGTCATGCAAGGTCCCTTTCGGCCGAGATCGCCCGCCTTCGTTTAAATACGAGGCCAGCGTAGTCGGAGGGCTCTCCAACATTAATCAGTGGACTCATTCCACAACCCCATCTCAACGTACACCGTCGAGGTCGGCCATCTCCGTGGCTGGCCGAGGTGGAAGCAGAGCTAACAAGCCGCGGGCGTGGAGTTGATTCATCCGACGCTGCCCCGCGCAAGGACTCCTCTAGACCGAGACCGCACGCCTTTCGTTTAAAAACAAGGCGAGGCGCAGCCTAACAGAGGACCCTCATAATAAAGTGAGTCACGAGGCACTCATTGTCTACGTGCACCAAGACACGGTCATGGGGTCGGTCCATCGATCTCCGCGACTGTGCACGATTCCTCAAGCAAACGAAACCACCAAGTTTCCATGGGGGATCGGCCAATGTTGTTTTTTGCAGGTACAAGACCGAAAGATAGCTAAGCCAATCGACCATGATAGCCCAAGTCCGAGTCCTAAGTCAGCTCAGATCGCCCGTCCTCATCCGTACACGATCACCAGCAAGAACCACCTCGCCCCATGTCTTCAACATAGGAGCAAGGCTGGGAAGCGGTGTTGTGTCAAGATTTAACACCTTCCGACCGCGATCGCCTCAGGCCGAGCGACCGACTTATCGCGAGCGACCAAGACAAGTCTGCCGAGTGCGACCAGCGACCAGAGCCTCAACCCAGCGGACATGCTAGGCAGCGGCC
This sequence comes from Orobanche coerulescens, assembly GCA_033398695.1. Classification (NCBI taxonomy): domain Eukaryota; kingdom Viridiplantae; phylum Streptophyta; class Magnoliopsida; order Lamiales; family Orobanchaceae; genus Orobanche; species Orobanche coerulescens. The sequence goes on from CM065804.1 coordinate 33,061,184, forward strand.
GAAGGTCCCAGGACAAGTCTCGGGCGAGCGATCGACCTCGGATACGATCGTCTCGGCGACCACTCTGGCGACCGACATCTGGCGACCCTCTCGGCATCGCGATCGACCCTTGGTGACCGACCATTGGCGACCTCCATCCAGGCCGATGGCGACCTCGGATGATCGATCGGGGGCGGCCGCTCATGTCGATCACCACCGATGGACATCCGGTCGGCGAAGGCCGAGCCTCAAGACGGCACCACGTGCGAGGCCGAGACAAGATCGCGAATCTCGGGCCATTGACCAAAGCTTGTGATTCCCTCCACCGGTAGACAGCGCCGAAAGCTTGTCGGTAGGGCCACATGTTGGCCCGACTCGGACACGTGATGGCTCCTTATTGGGCCCGCCAGTGTGGCGACCTCTTCCCTTGGACTTTAGCCCGGCCAAAGATCTTATTTGGACTTTAGCCCGGCAGCCAGAGATCGGCACATTATTATATTGGCCGGCGGGCGATCGGCGAATTATTTTAATGGCCGTGACGATCGGCCACTACAGACAGACCATTGCCTCTATATAAACGAAGCCCCCTGCATTTGTAAACTCTCTCTGCACTCTCTGACATTCTTGCAATACATACGCAATACAGGAGCAAACATCAAGCACTTGGCTAACATCCAACTCTTGGCAACGGCTTTCTTTCGGTCTTACTTCTCCCGGCCTTTCCTCCTCGAGCAGATTATCGGCGGGACGAAGAACACCAAGCTTCGCTCAAGAGCCGGATTAACAGAGTCTTTGTACACTCATTGTATTTAGATTTCTCTCATTAATACTTGTATCCACGAATATTTGTATTAATAACATCTCGCGAGAGCATTCAAGCCCGGGCCTAACAAACTCGGCAAATCTTGTATTATTTATCTTCTCTCGGAAGTGCTCCCGCAATTGTTGTTTGTTGTCCGTCTTCCAGCAGTATTAATCTTCGGATAAATATTTTGGGCAACAACAATTGGCGCTAGAAGAAGGGGCGATCCAACCCTCGATTTTATATACCTACCGTCCCGAAGAACACTCACTGTTCTCGGGGCAGATACTTGAAGTGACACTCACTGCACTTCAAAGAAATCCTTCAGAAAACATGTCTTCCGCCTCCGCGTCGAAGAAAGCCGCTGACCAGCCGGCCAGACCTCCTGTTCCGTCCCAGTCCGAGCCGCAGCCGATGGTAGGAGGTAGCCGCCGCGGCCGGAGGCGCTCGACCACGTCCCGGGAAGGCGGCCCGAGCCTCTCGCTCGATCGGTTCCGAACCAAGGAACAGATCGAAGGGGCCATGGCCGTCCTTCAGGAGCGACAGAGTGCACTCGACGCGCCTCCAGCTATCACCCCCTCGGTCTCCCGCCGGAAGATCAAGCGGAAGCTTAAGGCACTACTGGCCGAACAAGCGCCAGGAGGCTCTCGCCCGCAAGAAGAGGCGCTCGGCAGCCGGGGCACGTCTGTCTTCGATCGCACAGGCGGCCGACCTGGCGACCGGGGCAGTCCGGCCCCAGCTACGAGACGACGGAGTTGGTGTCCGTCACCAGGAGCTCGGCCTACCCGGCTCCCACAAGGCGATCCAGCCGCCTGGCTCCAGCTCGCCAAATTCTAGAGGTCGGCAGCAGCGGGGTCCGGAGATCGGTACACGATCGCCTCGGCCCCCGCTCACAGAGCCGATCCGCAAGCAGCCGAGCCGCGGCGATTGCCGCGATGCAACGTCAACTCAACGACATGAAGGCGCTCCTGCAATCCGGGGCAGGCGCCACCAAGACGATCGCCGCGCCGAGCGAGCCGCTCGCGATCGACATCGAGCTCGCCCCGGTGCAACACAGGATCGCTCCTCCTCAGACACCCGTGTACCAGGGGTGATCGGACCCCCAAACACACCTTCACAAGTTCAACATCTACATGACCGGGTGTGGGGCATCCGACGCGACCCGGTGCCGAATGTTCCCTCTGACGCTAGACGACCTCGCCCACCGGTGGTACACCTCATTGCCACCTCGGTCCATTGGCTCCTTTAACGAGCTGGCGCACGTCTTCACGGAATACTTCGCCACCAGGGCCGCTCGGCCAGAAGGTCCCCATCGCATGTGGCGGATCAGGCAAGGAGAACAGGAGTCCGACTCGGACTACATCGACCGGGTTGACATGATCATCGTCTACGGCGAGCCCGTAGCGATGAGACCGCCCTCTACGCGGTCCTAGGAGGTTTTCGTGGCTTCTCGCCTATGTTCGGGCATCTCACGAAGACCCTACCGACGACCTACGCAGCCTTCGGGCGAGCCGCGATTTCTGTCAGGCAAAGGCTTCTTCTTGGCCTAGGAGTAGAGCGATCGGCACCGCGCGACGACCTCGAGTCTCGGCCGATCGCTACTACCCAGAGGCCGGAGGACTCGATCCCGCCTGATCCATTCTAACATGAGTGACTAGCGCCGCCCGATCGCCAATTTCGACCTACGAATAAAGCGATCGGCCGCCGAGCGACGATCGCGATCTTCCGGATCGCAACATCATCGGCAACGGTGGACACGATCGCCATCTGATCCGGCCATATAACATGACGGACTAAGGCATAAGATCGCCTCCACCGCACATCATAAAGTCATGGCCACAGCGATCGATGGAACCGGCGCCGGTCATGCAAGGTCCCTTTCGGCCGAGATCGCCCGCCTTCGTTTAAATACGAGGCCAGCGTAGTCGGAGGGCTCTCCAACATTAATCAGTGGACTCATTCCACAACCCCGTCTCAACGTACACCGTCGAGGTCGGCCATCTCCGTGGCTGGCCGAGGTGGAAGCAGAGCTAACAAGCCGCGGGCGTGGAGTTGATTCATCCGACGCTGCCCCGCGCAAGGACTCCTCTAGACCGAGACCGCACGCCTTTCGTTTAAAAACAAGGCGGCGCGGCTATGAGAGGACCCTCATAATAAAGTGAGTCACGAGGCACTCATTGTCTACGTGCACCAAGACACGGTCATGGGGTCGGTCCATCGATCTCCGCGACTGTGCACGATTCCTCAAGCAAACGAAACCACCAAGTTTCCATGGGGGATCGGCCAATGTTGTTTTTTGCAGGTACAAGACCGAAAGATAGCTAAGCCAATCGACCATGATAGCCCAAGTCCGAGTCCTAAGTCAGCTCAGATCGCCCGTCCTCATCCGTACACGATCACCAGCAAGAACCACCTCGCCCCATGTCTTCAACATAGGAGCAAGCTGGGGGGCAATTGTTGTGTCAAGATTTAACACCTTCCGACCGGCGATCGCCTCCGAGGCCGAGCGACCGACTTACTGCCGAGCGACCAAGACAAGTCTGCCGAGCTGCGACCAGGCGACCGAACCTCAACCCAGCGGACATGCTAGACTGGCCAACCGAAGGTCCCAGGACAAGTCTCGGGCCGAGCGATCGACCTCAGATACGATCGTCTCGGCGACCGACTCCTGGCGACCGACATCTGGCGACCCTCTATCGGCATCTGCCGATCGACCCTTGGTGACCGACCATTGGCGACCTCCATCCACTGGCCGATGACGACCTCGGATGATCAGTCAGGGACGACCGCTCATGTCGATCACCACCGATGGACATCCAGTCGGCGAAGGCCGAGCCTCAAGACTGGCACCACGTGCAAGGACCGAGACAAGATCCGCGAATCTCGGGCCATTGACCAAAGCCTGACAGATTCCCTCCACCAGCCGACAGGCCGCCGAAAGCTTGTCAGTAGGGCCACATGTTGACTGACTCCGGACACGTGATGGCTCCTTATTGGACCGCCCAGCTGTGGCAGCCTCTTCCTTGGACTTTAGCCCGACAGCCAGCATCTTATTTGGACTTTAGCCCGACAGCCCAGGAGATCGGCACATTATTATATTGGCCGGCAGGCGGTCGGCAGATTATTTTAATGGCCGGCAGGCGATCGGCCACTACAGACAGACCCATTGCCTCTATATAAACGAAGCCCCTGCATTTGTAAACTCTCTGCACTCTCGACATTCTTGCAATACATACGCAATACAGAGCAAACATCAAGCACTTGGCTAACATCCAACTCTTGGCAACGACTTTCTTTCGGTCTTACTTCTCCGGCCTTTCCTCCTCGGCATTATCGGCGGGACGAAGAACACCAAGCTTCGCTCAGAGCCGGATTAATGAGTCTTTGTACACTCATTGTATTTAGATTTCTCTCATTAATACTTGTATCCACGAATATTTGTATTAATAACATCTCGCGAGAGCATTCAAGCCGGGCCTAACAAACCCGGCAAATCTTGTATTATTTATCTTCTCTCAAGTGCTCCCGCAATTGTTGTTTGTTGTCCGTCTTCCACAGTATTAATCTTCGGATAAATATTTTGGGCAACAACAATTGGCGCTAGAAGAAGGGGCGATCCAACCTCGATTTTATATACCTACCGTCCCGAAGAACACTCACTGTTCTCGGGCGGATACTTGAAGTGACACTCACCGCACTTCAAAGAAATCCTTCGTAAAACATGTCTTCCGCCTCCGCGTCGAAGAAAGCGGCCCGGCCGGCGGACCCTGTTCCGTCCCGGTCGAGCCGCGGCCGATGGTAGGAGGTAGCCGCGGCCGGAGGCGCGACCACGTCCGGGAAGGCGGCCCGAGCCTCTCGCTCGATCGGTTCGAACAAGGAACAGATCGAAGGGAGCCTGGCCGTCGCCGGGAGCGACAGAGTGCACTCGACGCGCCTCGGCTATCACCCCCTCGGTCTCCGCCCGGAAGATCAAGCGGAAGCTTAAGGCACTCTTGGCCGAACAAGCGCGGGAGGATCTCGCCCGCAAGAAGAGGCGCTCGCGGCCGGGAACGTCATCTTCGATCGCACAGGCGCGACCCGACTCAGCGGCCGGGCGTCCGGCCCGGCTACGAGGCAGCGGAGTTGGTGTCCGTCACCAGGAGCTCGGCCTACCCGGCTCCCACAAGACGATCCAGCCGCCTGGGTCCAGCTCGCCAAATTCTAGAGGTCGGCAGCAGCGGGGTCCGGAGATCGGTACACGATCGCCTCGGCCCCCGCTCCCAGAGCCGATCCGCAAGCAGCCGAGCCGCGGCGATTGCCGCGATGCAACGTCAACTCAACGACATGAAGGCGATCCTGCAATCCGGGGCAGGCGCCACCAAGACGATCGCCGCGCCGAGCGAGCCGCTCGCGATCGACATCGAGCTCGCCCCGGTGCAGCACAGGATCGCTCCTCCTCAGACACCCGTGTACCAGGGGCGATCGGACCCCCAAACACACCTTCACAAGTTCAACATCTACATGACCGGGTGTGGGGCATCCGACGCGACCCGGTGCCGAATGTTCCCTCTGACGCTAGACGACCTCGCCCACCGGTGGTACACCTCATTGCCACCTCGGTCCATTGGCTCCTTTAACGAGCTGGCGCACGTCTTCACGGAATACTTCGCCACCAGGGCCGCTCGGCCAGAAGGTCCCCATCGCATGTGGCGGATCAGGCAAGGAGAACAGGAGTCCGACTCGGACTACATCGACCGGGTTGACATGATCATCCTCAACGGCGAGCCCGTAAGCGATGAGACCGCCCTCTGCGGTCTAGGAGGTTTTCGTGGCTTCTCGCCTATGTTCGGGCATCTCACGAAGACCCTACCGACGACCTACGCAGCCTTAGGGCGAGCCGCAGATTTCTGTCTGTGCAAAGGCTTCTTCTTGGCCTAGGAGTAGAACGATCGGCACCAGCGACGACCTCCGATCTCCTAGCCCGATCGCTACTACCCGCCAGAGCCGGAGGACTCGATCCGCCTCTGATCCATTCTAACATGAGTGACTAGCCGCCGCCCGATCGCCAATTTCGACCTACGAATAAAGCGATCGGCCGAGCGACGATCGCCCGATCTTGGCGATCGCAACATCATCGCCAAGAACCCGGTGGACACGATCGCCATCTGATCCGGATATAACATGACGGACTAAGGCATAAGATCGCCTCCACCGCACATCATAAAGCCATGGCCTGGCGATCGATGGAACCGGCCGCTTGGTCATGCAAGGTCCTTTCGCCGAGATCGCCCGCCTTCGTTTAAATACGAGGCCGGCGTAGTCGGAGGGCTCTCCAACATTAATCGGTGGACTCATTCCACAACCCCGTCTCAACGTGCACCGCCGAGGTCGGCCATCTCCGTGGTGGCCGAGGTGGAAGCAGCTAACAAGCCGCGGGCGTGGAGTTGATTCATCCGACGCTTCGCGCAAGGACTCCTCTAGACCGAGACCGCACGCCTTTCGTTTAAAAACAAGGCGAGGCGCAGCCTAACAGAGGACCCTCATAATAAAGTGAGTCACGAGGCACTCATTGTCTACGTGCACCAAGACACGGTCATGGGGTCGGTCCATCGATCTCCGCGACTGTGCACGATTCCTCAAGCAAACGAAACCACCAAGTTTCCATGGGGGATCGGCCAATGTTGTTTTTTGCAAGTACAAGACCGAAAGATAGCTAAGCCAATCGACCATGATAGCCCAAGTCCGAGTCCTAAGTCAGCTCAGATCGCCCGTCCTCATCCGTACACGATCACCAGCAAGAACCAACTCGCCCCATGTCTTCAACATAGGAGCAAGCTGGGGGGCAATTGTTGTGTCAAGATTTAACACCTTCCGACCGGCGATCGCCTCCGAGGCCGAGCGACCGACTTACTGCCGAGCGACCAAGACAAGTCTGCCGAGCTGCGACTGTGCGACCGAGCCTCAACCCATGGACATGCTAGATCAAGCAACCGAAGGTCCCAGGACAAGTCTCGGGCCGAGCGATCGACCTCAGATACGATCGTCTCGGCGACCGACTCCTGGCGACCGACATCTGGCGACCCTCTATCGGCATCTGCCGATCGACCCTTGGTGACCGACCATTGGCGACCTCCATCCACTGGCCGATGACGACCTCGGATGATCAGTCAGGGACGACCGCTCATGTCGATCACCACCGATGGACATCCAGTCGGCGAAGGCCGAGCCTCAAGACTGGCACCACGTGCAAGGACCGAGACAAGATCCGTGAATCTCGGGCCATTGACCAAAGCCTGACAGATTCCCTCCACCCGGTAGACGGGCCGAAAGCTTGTCGGTAGGGCCACATGTTGGACCGACTCGGACACGTGATGGCTCCTTATTGGACCGCCAGTGCGGCGCCTCTTCCTTCGACTTTAGCCCGACAACAAAGATCTTATTTGGACTTTAGCCCGACGGCCAGAGATCGGCACATTATTATATTGGCCGGCAGGCGGTCGGCAGATTATTTTAATGGCCGGCAGGCGATCGGCCACTACAGGACAGGACCCGGCTGCCTCTATATAAACGAAGCCCCCTGCATTTGTAAACTCTCTCTGCACTCTCTGACATTCTTGCAATACATACGCAATACAGGAGCAAACATCAAGCACTTGGCTAACATCCAACTCTTGGCAACGGCTTTCTTTCGGTCTTACTTCTCCCGGCCTTTCCTCCTCGAGCAGATTATCGGCGGGACGAAGAACACCAAGCTTCGCTCAAGAGCCGGATTAACAGAGTCTTTGTACACTCATTGTATTTAGATTTCTCTCATTAATACTTGTATCCACGAATATTTGTATTAATAACATCTCGCGAGAGCATTCAAGCCCGGGCCTAACAAACCCGGCAAATCTTGTATTATTTATCTTCTCTCGGAAGTGCTCCCGCAATTGTTGTTTGTTGTCCGTCTTCCAGCAGTATTAATCTTCGGATAAATATTTTGGGCAACAACACCTATGTTGGTCTATGTAATCACTTGTGAATAACGTAGATAATAAATTCGTACATATAAGCGCGAATCTTCCACATAGGAGTGTGTAATTGTAATAAAGAGATTGTATTGCAGTAAAAAAATGAAAATAACGACAAGAAATTACTGTATTGTTGAACTGGCAATTTGAAATTTAGATTGTTTCTTAGTTTTTTGCTTTTACTGTGTTTAGTCCGCAAATAAAATCCTGGATCCTTATTAATGACCCGAAATGAGAATATTCTTAGAAAATCTTATTTGGACACGTGTCATTCTCTGGTTAACCTCCGCACATGCAAGCAGGTTAAGCAGATAGGTCGGTGGCATTAATTAGAACTTTGTCACTTTGTTGACGCGACAACTAGCTCGATTTATAGGGTTGGGACTCCCAATGTTCAGTAGTTCGGCCATGTAGCATCCTGCCTATATTAACTAGTTCAAACTGGTCGTCTCTCCGGTCGAGACCTTCAATTTATCAGGTTAATATGAGTAGTCTGCATTCTTCGTTGTCCAGACCTGATATCCACGTCTGATAATAACCAGCTCCCCAAGGCATAGATGATTAAAAATACTCGCATAACTTCTGGTTCGTGCCTGGACTAGATATCCAGGTCGGATAATATCTGCTCGCCCCAATATGAGAAATCTAAGATACTTCATAATTTCTACCATCCATTTATTCACAGAGGTTGGATATCCAAGTCGTGTAGTATCTAGATTGGCTCCTTGATTATTAATCTACATGTCTAGATTGGCTCCTTGATTATTAATCTACATGTCAGCTTCAATACGACGTGGCAATTAGATCTCACACGTCAGATCGATCACCAACAATTTTATAAGAATATAGTATGTTTCAACTTAAAGTCTTAAAATCTGTATATATTTATAACCATGAAATTTGTAAACTATTTCGGGCTGGTTTAATTTGGTTCAATTTTAGAATGGTTAAACCCAACTAGAATCACTTGACTTTCCAGTTTGATTTCTTCGTTTCTATTTTAGGGTTTTACTGGTGCAGTTTATTATGGTATGGTTTGGTCCAGTCTTTTCAATCGGTCGGCTTTCGGGTTCGCCACAGAATGCCCCTAATTACAATTACTAATTGTTGGAAACTGAATAAAGATTAAACTTTGACTAATTTTCCTATAATAAATGGGTCATTTAAACGATAAATAATGAAATACACATAATCTATATTGTGAGAATATGATTTATTTATATTTTAAAATTCAATGGTGGATGAGTGAGGTATCAATGCTCAATTTAGGCAATTGAGATGGGAGAAATGATAAGCCCACTCCTTATAGGAGTGGCAAAGATAACACCTAAAATTTTATTAAGTAAAATATAAATATAAATACAAAATTTGAGACATGTGACTCCAACTTGTATTTCCTAATATAACATAATCAGACTATTTTTGAAACTGAATTATTAAATAAAATAAATATATTATATCCTGCCCGTCTCGTCTTGCACCACTCAGTCCATCAACCTAAATAAATTGCAACTTTCAGATGAGTATTACTAACTCACTTGAGTCTTTTTTATCCATACAGTACAATATTAATTGTTGATCACAATATAGTTCAAGGTAATAGTTGAGAAGGGGGTTGAATAAACTATCCCGATTTTCTTTTAAATATACTTTATAGAAGTCCTATGGTTACTTGTTCTATGGAGTTAAAGATGTCAGGGTACAACAAATGTTTGAGTGTTACTTGATTGGAATACACGATGGCATGAGTATATTAGTAAATTTAACAAGTTGCAAATACAAATTAAGCAAGCCACACAAGATATTAGAGTGGTTCAAAGTGAGGTAATCCAGCTACTCAATTAAGCTCCATACGAGAAAGTATCCGCTTTGATGGAATATTAAGGTACACAACACTCCTATGATCTATGAATACAATACAAATTATACCCCTCGACAGAAGTTGTATTCAACTGGATTACATAGTCAATACCCTTCTATTATGGTATACCCTCGAATGCCACTATGGGGATGAGAGAGTTAGGGTATTTATATGTAATTTTAAACTTATTTAGTATTAATAAAAGAAATTTGTTATTTCTTAATTTACTGTATGTCATTGGCCTTCTTGATTTGGTAAATAAATAGTAATAATGTTTTTGCAACTGAGAAGAAACATCCCGCTCTTTATAAGATAAGGAGCCTGGCACTGGAAGAGTTTTGAACTCAAATGCTTAACGTCCGCAAGTCGATAAAGCTTCATTAGGCATTAAGTTTAGTAAGGACTTGTACAACGTATGCTTGAACATGTGCATGCATTTACTTAGGAATAGTGGGAGCATTCACTGTAGGTATGCCAATGAGATTAGGATCCTCGGATACGACTCATTTCAGTTCAATCACATGAGTTTAACTGTAAGATAGTCAATGGCTAAAACATAAATTTATGATAGGCACACATCAACCTTTGACTTGAGGGTTCAGTAGGAGATGTGTTTCTGGTATTAAGTTAGTCACTAGAATAGTTGATCCAATCACATGTCGGTAGGGTCAACATCAAAGTGCAACTTGATGGGTAAGTACCAGTCATTACTAAATCCAAGAAATGATTCTTTTTCCTCAGTGAACAAGTGAATGTCATATGCATTTAGTGGCAGGAAGATGGAAAGTCTTTGGCCAAAACAAATGAGCTAGTTGTATTTGGTACACAAGAGCTCTGTGATCTTGATTTGAACTAATGCAGCATAGAGCCAAGTTGAAATAGGGTTTGAGTTTACCGTGACCCTAAAATTTGATCAGGACATCTGATTCAAAAGTTTTATACGTAAATGGTATTCATAACATGAAAGGTTTGAAGTGATCATAATCATTCGATTTCATTTGAGTTACAGTGTGAGCTCTGGGACTGGCTAGGTGTTACACTCTTTGGTGCCCCAATTGCTGACTGAGATGAACCTATTGAGTCGTGCAACATGATAAACTATGGATTATTTGAGATAATTCTCTCTTTGATATTAGATTTCTAATTAAATTTATTGAATAAATTATCACGGTCTAGTAAATTAAATTAGATTACTGGGTAAATATTTAATTTACTTAGTCAGTCATTTATAATTAAATAATTTCATGGAAGAATTATTTATTAATAAAGTATTAATTTAATTGATTAATTAGATTAATAGATTTAAATAAAATACTTCTAGTCGGACCAATTGAGCTTAGTGGCTAAGATCATGAGGGCCCGGGTTGAACCCTCAAAGGTTCCTAATTATGAAGCTAGGGGGGGGGGGTTAAGGCTTTTGGAAAGCCTTCAATACATAGTCTTTTGCTTGCTTAACCCTAGCCATCAAGAGAGAGAATAGAAAAGTCTCGCTCCCCTTTTTGTATACTAGCCGCCGCCAAGAGGTCTTTAGGGAGGAGATGATTTTTTTCGGCATGCTTCTAATGCATGTGACGTATTGAATAACATCATATCGTCATTTGATTATGAAGCATCGTCACCATTGCTAAAAACACATTTTTGACGATTTGACGGTAAAAAAAATGTCTTTTTTTAGCAATGGTGCTCTCGGGCCCCACTTCTTATTTATTTTTTATTTAAAAACTATTTTTTAATAGTATTAATTGTTATTTTTAAAAGTATTAGTTGTTTTTGTGATATCATAGCCGCCGTCGAGCGTATCTGTCAGGCGCTATATTTTTTATTTAATGTTTCAGTCCAGCCTAATTATTTTTATTTACTTGCTGTAATAATTTTATTTCTCTCCAGCCCATTTTTTATGATAATCTTTTAATGGTAAAAAAATTTCTTATGCACAACAATGAAGATGAACCACGACGAAAATGGTAAAAAAATAGAAAAACATGAAACACGACGGAAATGGTAAAAAAACAGCAAAAAGACAAAAAAAAAAGTTTATCGATAAAGTAGATTTTTAAACAGAATTATGTGTAAAAAAAGTGGGGCCCTATTGACTATTTTAAGAAGTGGATATTTTTTAACATACAATTTCAGAATGAGTATTTTTTTATATCCATTTAAAATAAAAGTATTTTGAATTTCAGCCCTTAAATAAATATGAGGTGACGAGTGAGTTGTGACAAACCGATGTGACTGTTGGAAATAAAAAAAATTCTATAGTATTTAAAAAATGGTGATTTTTTATAGTATTAGTTGTAATTTTAAAAGGTATGCCGCCACTCTCCCTTTACCTTTTTGTGTTGTGGGAGTTTTAGCTGTAATATCCGCATTTTCGATTTTTCGGTAAATTTTTTTTTTTGGAGGAAGTCCATCTTAGAGACTCCCTTGTGACCGTTTCGTCATTCCGAGAATATTTAATTCTACACTTTTCGTCATCTGAGTTCGTTTCGATGTCGTTATGTTGTTCTTAAGCGACTTTTCCATGTTTGAGTTCGATTTTGTAAAATCACCATCAATTATTGGAAACTCCAAAAATTATGAATCTTTTCAATATTATAGAACATTAAGTTAGCTTTCCAATGGTTCAAATGTTGAGTCAATCGGAGTCCGGACGAAGGAGTTATGGTCGAAATAGCTAAGACTACACCATGTGTCTTTTGGTGCTGGAGCGGGCTGTACCGCAGGCCGCGGCCCCTGCTGGCCGGGCCGCGGCACTAAGAAGGCTGGGAGTATTTTTTTAGCCGCGAGCCGCGGCACACTCAGTCCGGGCCGCGGCACACGGGTCAGATCACCCTTTTTCAGCGGATTTTTGGAGGAAGGAAGCTCATTTCATCCTCCTCTTCGTTTCTCCTCTCCGTGGGCGATTCTTGGACGAATTCTTGGGCGATTTATCATCATCAATCTCAGAGATTTCATCCTCCTTGAGTTCTTGGTGTGGATTAACAACATCTTTTTAGATTCTTCATCCCAAATCTAAGGTAAATTTTTCAACATCTTGGATTTCGATTTTTAGTTGGGATATGATGATTTGGATGTTATAATCATGATATGTGAAGGGATATACGTATGATTATGAGTTTTTATGAATTATCATTGGATTGTTGGAGGATTATTCAAGAACATGTTGGATGTTGATTTTGGAATTGGGGGTTTCGATTAGATGTTGTTGGAATCTCGAATTGTGTATTCCTATGAGAATATTGATTGTATATAAGATGTTTTGTTGGATTGAATCATTCATTGGAGGTTTGGTATCGATATAATCGAGATTGGTTGTAAACAATTGGAGGTTGTCTACAACGTGTTTGTTGAATTGCTTCAATGAGTTTGGGTATTGTTGTATCGACTTTTAAGTTGGTTGTGATCATGCTTGATTCGTATATTAAGCGAATAATTGGTAATTGTGTTATTCAAGGTTGTTTCGAGGACCGATAATCACTTTAAGGACGTTGCTCGTGGAAGGACTTTCTCGCCGTCGGTTTGAGGCAAGTTTTATACTTGTACTAGTCAATGAGATTAATGTTATCATATATGTGTATTAATGTGTTGTATCATTCCGAGACTTAGTCTATTCATGAGTTCATTGATATTAGGGGATCGTTCGATACGATACTCTTCGGTAATTATGCCAAATGTTTATTATTGTTCATTAATGGCCAGTTCAAGGCATTGGGATACTCGTTGTTAATGTTATTGTCGATAGCCGGTTCGCGGTATCGATGTATCGATTGTTGTTGATATTGATGTCGATCTAAGACATTGCTGTAATCATTGTTATTAATATTGGTGTCCTGTCATTTATGTTGTATTGGCCGATTGAAGGCATTGTCGTAATTCATTCCTTATCCTTGTCGTCGGTAACCGATTAAGGTGCCGAGGCATTCATTGTATCATTGTTATCGATTGGCCATTCTAAGGCAATCGAGGAGTTCAATCATTCATTGTATCATTGTTATCGATTGGCCGTTCTAAGGCAATCGAGGAGTTCAATCATGCATTGTATCATTGTCATTGATTAGCCGTTCTAAGGCAATCGAGGTGCTCAATTACTCATTGTATCATTTTTATCGATTGTCCGTTCTAAGGCAATCGAGGTCCTCAATCATTCGTTGTATCATTGTTATCGATTGGCCGTTTTAAGGGAATCGAGGTATTGAATGATCCGCTGCATCATTGTTATTGGTTGGCCATTCTAAGGCAATCGAGGTATTGAATTGGGGCTGTCGGGGATAGTTTCCATCCGTTGTGTCGTTGTTATCGATTGACCATTCTAAGGTAATCGAGGTATTGAATTGGGACCGCCGAGGACGGTGCCCATCCGTGAGTCATCATTATTGTGTTGGCTGACTCAAGGCAGCACACTATCATTCTCGTGAATTCGGTAATTTTCGGATCGTTGCCATTTGTGATTAATTATATTTTGGAGGCTAGTCTCGGCTAGTGCTCATTATGGGTAAGCTTGGGGCTTGAACCTTCGCGGTTGGCTTCCCAACACCTACAGCTCAGTAGGTCACGGTTGTGTTTATGATCTTATTATGGGTAAGCTTGGGGCTTGAACCTTCGCGGTTGGCTTCCCAACACCTACAGCTCAGTAGGTCACGGTCGTGTTTATGATCTTATTATGGGTGAGCTTGGGGCTTGAACCTTCGCGGTTGGCTTCCAACACTTATAGCTCAGTAGGTCACGGTCGTGTTTATGATCTTATTATGGGTAAGCTTGGCTCTTGAACCTTCGCGGTTGGCTTCCCGACACCTACAGCTCAGTAGGTCACGGTCGTGGTTATGATATTATTAGCCCTCATTAACTACAGCTTCGGGTTGTTCCGGTTTCAGTGTTTATGTTGATTGACAGCTTCGGCTGAGTGACTTTCAGGTCTTTATGATGTCTTGATAATTTCATTGGAGCCTTCGGGCATTGTGATTCATATTTAATTCCGTTCTGGTTTGGTTCATCTTCATGTAATTCATTGTGATTTATATTTAATTCAGTTCTGGTTTGGTTCATGTCGTGTAATTCATTGTGGTACTCTGTGATTATGATTCACCGTTGGGCACTTATGTTCTAACCTGTCGAACAGGTATTAATAGTATGCCGTGGGCATAGTATTTCACGAATTCTCGGTTCTTACCTTGGGTTGTGAGCATATCGTATTATTATTATTATCATTGTACCGTTTCATTTTGTCTTTGGATGCATATCATGTTATACATGTATTTGATGTTCATTATCTGGATGACTGACCCCGTGGGGGCGGAACATGTTTTCATGTTTTAGGTGCTTGCGAGGAGAGAGTTGAGACACAGGGGCATGATGATGGCGACGAGGCATTCGAGCGATACTAGTTCGAGTTGTTCATGTTTGTCAGTCAGTTGGAGTGTTCTCCAGTTTGCCAGTCATTGTCATTATGTATTACCCGAGAAGATGCTCATGGATGTTGTTGTATTTTTTATTTTCGGCCATGTAGGCCTATCGTTGTCGTTGAAATTCCTTATCGGAATATTGTGTCGGATATCATGGTAGGGACTGTGATCTCCCTTGTTGGTTAATTTAATGTATTTAAGTCATGTTTCGCCTGGTGGATCTCGGGGTGTTGGGTCCACGGCACTGTAATAACCCAATGGGATTTGGGGGTGTTACAGAAGATGGTATCAGAGAATTGGGTTTTGAGATACCCTGATATGCGAGTTATGTGGCTCTACCGACGCGGTAGTAGTGGGACTGTCAGGTTATGACAATCTAGTCAGTCGGGTTTTGTGAGTCGTAATATTAGTACGACTGCACGAGTCATTCATTCATCGAGTCGTCGTCAGTGAAGACTAGTATCGCGAGACCTCGAAGCTTCGTATGACCTGTGTAAGGACTCGATTCTCTTTATGTTCATACATTCATTATGTCATTAATTATACATTCTTTGTTGAAACCTATATGTGATATTAGTGTTATGATTGATTCATGACTAATTGTTTTGGAGCACGTGTGACTTGTGTAAGCGTTAAGGATCAACTCATTCATCATTTTGATCTTGTATATCATGTTAATTCATTCATCACTTAGTCAATCTCATTGTTCAGTTAATTCATGCATCACTCAGTCAATCTCATTATTCAGTTAATTTATTCATCACTCAGTCAATCTCATCGCTCAGTTAATTCATTCATCACTCACTTAATCTCATTGTTCAGTTAATTCATTAATCATCCAGTCCATCTCACGGTTCAGTTGTTGATCTTGTGGATCGAATTTTCAACCTTGTTAACTTGTTCAAGGTATTCATTTCAGGAATTTCATCAGATAATCATGTTACCTCACTTGATCTTTCATGCGATCTTATCATATTCTGGTGTTATGTTGACGATCATTTTATTGCATTATTAATGCATTCATTGTGTTATAGCGTGTATACTCATTGTTATCATTCCGTCACGTGATCATAATGCGATATTCATGCGGGATCTATAATTATCATGTGGCTTTCCTGCTTCAGTATGGATAGAGCTGTCAGAGGACGCAGGGGAAGAGGTCGCGGTGCGTGCCGAAACCCGGGATCTCGTGTGAATGCCCATGCGAATGCGAGAGATAACATGTGTTCATCAGTTATCTATGCTACTCATTCACTGTCAGATAATCATTCACTGTCAGGGAGTCGTACCCGAGAAGCAGCTCAATCGGAAGGTGATCGGGTGGACCCATTCATATGCATGCAGGGCATGATGGCCCAGATGACTCAGATGACGCGGATGATGAAGACCATGCAGACCTTGATGGTTCGTGGCCCACCACAACAGGGATTCCAGGTGCCGTTTCATGGAAAGACTGGAGAAGTGAATCAGATTGTTGGCGATATCTCTCGTCAGAGACCGCCTACTTTTGAGGGTTCGTCGGAACCAGCTGATATTGTTCATTGGCTTGAGCATTTTGATAAACTCTTCGACATGGTTCAGTGTCCGGAAGAGAGTAAAGTGGCAGTAGCGGCTTATTACTGGAGTAAAGGTGCTTATTCGTGGTGACTTTCTGTGAAACCCGCCGATCGCGATTGTGGTTGTAGTGAGTTCAAGACTCTCATGTTAGAGAGGTATTATCCGGCTCCACTTCGTGAAGCCAAGTTGTCAAAGGTTTTGTACTCCGAATCCATCGAGGACGAGGGTGTTATTGTCATTGCTGAGAAGTTTTAGGGACAACTTCAGTTTGCTTTGTCAGTTATCCGTACTGAGGTGGATAAGATCAAATATTTTAGCAAGAGGCTAAATCCCCAGTTGAAGATGCAGTTGTTCGATAACAATTGTAATTCACTTAGTGAGTTCATCGGGAATGCTCTTGGAGCAGAGATTTTGATCAAGGAGCTTACTCAGAAGCATCCTTCAGTTTCTTCGGGTGAGAGGACTAGAATGTCGGCTCGTTCAGAGGGACATCAGGCTCCGACGTCCAAGAGGTCATTTTCTGGTCGTCTTCATGCGGAGGGAGCATCCTCTTCTAAGGAAACGAGTTCGAACATTGTTTGCTTTAACTGTGATGTATAGGACATCGCAGTATCCGGTGCTCGATGCAGGCCGTTATTTGTTTCATGTGTGGGAGACATGGACACCTTCAGAAATGCTGCAGGAGTTCTAGTGCCGGTGGATCTCGAGAGAGCTCAAGGGCCTCGAGGGACTTTGTTACTCCAGCTCGTGCTTCATTCAAGGGTTCCTATCAGGCTTCGAGAGCCCGAGGTAAGGACATTCATCTCCGGTTTTGAGCAAGTTAATTCTTGCTCGGTAATAGGATAATCATTCATTTCATTGTCGTTCATTCATTCATATAATTCATTCATAATATATCAATCACGTTGAGACTTATAATTATCAAACTAATCATTCACTTCACGGGGAACAATGGTTCCAATCATTTCATTTGAGCTATCACTCATTACGTTATCATTTCACCCCGGTGAGTCAATCTTGATCCTTGTTGGATTTCGATTCATTATCATTCATTGTGATCATTCTTGTTCGTGTGTATCTCATTGATTTTTCCTGGCGGGATATTGCTTCTCCCTACTTGTTTTAAGTTTCGGGACGAAACTTCTTTTAAGGGGGGTAGTATGTAATATCCGCAGTTTGGATTTTTCGGTAATTTTCTTTTTTGGAGGAAGTCCATCTTAGAGACTCCCTTATGACCTTTTCGTCATTCCGAGAATATTTAATTCTACACGTTTCGTCATCCGAGTTCGTCTCGGTGTCGTTCTGTTGTTCTTAAGCGACTTTTCCATGTTTGAGTTCGACTTTGTAAAATCACCATCAATTATTGGAAACTCCAAAAACTAAGTATCTTTTCAATATTATAGAGCATTAAGTTAGCTTTCCAATGGTTCAAACGGTGAGTCAATCAGAGTCTGGATGAAGGAGTTATGGTCGAAATAACTAAGACTGCACCATGTGCCTTTTGGTGCTGGAGCGGGCTGTACCGCGGGCCGCGGCCCCTGCTGGCCGGGCCGCGGCACTAAGATGGCTGGGAGCATTTTTTTTAGCTGCGGGCCGCGGCACACGGGTCAGATCACCCCTTTTCAACGGATTTTTGGAGGAAGGAAGCTCATTTCATCCTCCTCTTCGTTTCTCCTCTCCTTGGGCGATTTTTGGGCGAATTCTTGGGCGATTTATCATCCTCAATCTCAGAGATTTTATGCTCCTTGAGTTCTTGGTGTGAATTAACAACATCTTTTTGGATTCTTCATCCCAAATCTAAGGTAAATTTTTCAACATCTTGGATTTCAATTTTTAGTTGGGATATGATGATTTGGATGTTGTAATCATGATATGTGAAGGGATATACGTATGATTATGAGTTTTTAGGAATTATCATTGGATTGTTGGAGGATTATTCAAGAACATGTTGGATGTTGATTTTGGAATTGGGGGTTTCGATTAGATGTTGTTGGAATCTCGAATTGCGTATTCCTATGAGAATATTGATTGTATATAAGATGTTTTGTTGGATTGAATCATTTATTGGAGGTTTGGTATCGATATAATCGAGATTGGTTGTAAACAATTGGAGGTTGTCTACAACATGTTTGTTGAATTGCTTCAATGAGTTTGGGTATTGTTGTATCGACTTTTGAGTTGGTTGTGATCATGCTTGATTCGTATATTAAGCGAATCGTTGGTAATTGTGTTATTCAAGGTTGTTTCGAGGACCGATAATCACTTTAAGGATGTTGCTCGTGGAAGGACTTTCTCACCATCGGTTTGAGGCAAGTTTTATACTTGTACTAGTCAATGAGATTAATATTATCATATATGTGTATTAATGTGTTGTATCATTCCGAGACTTAGTCTCTTCATGAGTTCATTGATATTAGGGGATCGTTTGATACGATACTCTTCGGCAATTATGCCAAATGTTTATTATTGTTCATTAATGGCCGGTTCAAGGCATTGGGATACTCGTTGTTAATGTTATTGTCGATAGCCGGTTCGCGGTATCGATGTATCGATTGTTGTTGATATTGATGTCGATCTAAGACATTGTAGTAATCATTGTTATTAATGTTGGCGTCCTGTCATTTATGTTGTATTGGCCGATTGAAAGCATTGTCGTAATTCATTCCTTATCCTTACCGTCGGTAACCGATTAAGGTGCCGAGGCATTCATTGTATCATTGTTATCGATTGGCCATCCTAAGGCAATCGAGGAATTCAATCATTCATTGTATCATTGTTATCGATTGGTCGTTCTAAGGCAATCGAGGAGTTCAATCATGCATTGTATCATTGTCATCGATTAGCCGTTCTTAGGCAATCGAGGTGCTCAATTACTCATTGTATCATTGTTATCGATTGTCCGTTCTAAGGCAATCGAGGTGCTCAATCATTCGTTGTATCATTGTTATCGATTGGCCGTTTTAAGGCAATCGAGGTATTGAATCATCCGCTGCATCATTGTTATCGGTTGGCCATTCTAAGGCAATTGAGGTATTGAATTGGGCTGTCGAGGATAGTTCCCATCCATTGTGTCGTTGTTATCTATTGACCATTCTAAGGTAATCGAGGTATTGAATTGGGACCGCCGAGGACGGTGCCCATCCGTGAGTCATCATTATCGTGTTGGCCGACTCAAGGTAGCACACTATCATTCTCGTGAATTCGGTAATCTTCGGATCGTTGCCGTTTGTGATTAATTATATTTTGGAGGCTAGTCTCGGCTAGTGCTCATTATGGGTATGCTTGGGGCTTGAACCTTCGCGGTTGGCTTCCCAACACCTACAGCTCAGTAGGTCACGGTTGTGTTTATGATCTTATTATGGTAAGCTTGGGGCTTGAACCTTCGCGGTTGGCTTCCCAACACCTACAACTCAGTAGGTCGCGGTCGTGTTTATGATCTTATTATGGGTGAGCTTGGGGCTTGAACCTTCGCGGTTGGCTTTCCAACACCTATAGCTCAGTAGGTCACGGTCGTGTTTATGATCTTATTATGGGTAAGCTTAGGGCTTGAACCTTCGCGGTTGGCTTCCCGACACCTACAGCTCAGTAGGTCACGGTCGTGGTTATGATCTTATTAGCCCTCATTAACTACAGCTTCGGGCTGTTCCGGTTTCAGTGTTTATGTTGATTGACAACTTCGGCTGAGTGACTTTCAGGTATTTATGATGTCTTGATAATTTCATTGGAGCCTTCGGGCATTGTGATTCATATTTAAT
Source organism: Orobanche coerulescens (assembly GCA_033398695.1). NCBI lineage: Eukaryota > Viridiplantae > Streptophyta > Magnoliopsida > Lamiales > Orobanchaceae > Orobanche > Orobanche coerulescens. The sequence continues at coordinate 33,081,529 of CM065804.1, forward strand.
TCCGTTCTGGTTTGGTTCATCTTCATGTAATTCATTGTGATTCATATTTAATTCAGTTCTGGTTTGGTTCATGTCGTGTAATTCATTGTGGTACTATGTGATTATGATTCGCCGTTGGGCACTTATGTTCTAACCTGTCGAACAGGTATTAATAGTATGCCGTGGGCATAGTATTTCACGAATGCTCGGTTCTTACCTTGGGTTGTGAGCATATCGTATTATTATTATCATTGTACCATTTCATTCTGCCTTTGGATGCATATCGTGTTATACATGTATTTGATGTTCATTATCTGGATGACTGACCCCGTGGGGACGGAACATATTTTCATGTTTTAGGTGCTTGCGAGGAGAGAGTTGAGACACAGGGGCATAATGATGGCGACGAGGCATTCGAGCGATACTAGTCCGAGTTGTTCATGTTTGTTGGTCAGTTGGAGTGTTCTCCAGTTTGCCAGTCATTGTCATTATGTATTACCCGAGCAAATGCTCGTGGATGTTGTTGTATTTTTATTTTCGGCCGTGTAGGCCCATCGTTGTTATTGAAATTCCTTATCGGAATATTGTGTCGGATATCATGGTAGGGATTGTGATCTCCCTTATTGGTTAATTTAATGTATTTTAGTCATGTTTCGCATGGTGGATCTCCGGGTGTGGGGTCCACGGCACTGTAATAACCCAATGGGATTTCGGGGTGTTACATTAGCTCAAAAAATCTTCCCGACACGCTCAAACATTGAAGGTTTGCGATCTGTACTTCGAGTCGTCTTATTCTTTTTTTCAACCGCCGGAGGTGCAGCAATGTCTTCCGTGTCGTCGAATAATTTTCTCCGCGTATTAACACCGACATCATCATTGTTTCTATTGTTGGTAGGAATATCTGGAAAATTAATACTTAGTGTTCTCCAGTACGAATCAATACACGCAACAGGGATATTTTTTTTATTATAGCATTAATTTAGAATGAACTAAGTATTGTTTTAGCGGAGTTTAATGAATGTATTTGTTCCTTTCATAAATATATAGAAAATATGTCAAACACCTGTGTGAGTCGTTTTAGGGTAATTTGTTAGTCGATGTCTATTTATTTTACGGACGAATTCTTTTCCTTAACCTTTTTAGGTCTTTTAATTAATAGTTTTTGGGTGTCTTTTAGTATTTAGGGATTTTTTAAGTTCTTTTAATTTTTTTTTCTTCATTTTAGTTCTTTTTATCACCATAACAGCTTTTGAAGTACAATTGTAATTATTAATATCTTTTAAAAATATATATAGAGATAAATCCAATAATATGTTATATGATAATAATTAATTTAGTAGTAATAAAAAAAAGTTCCAACATAATATTAATAAGCATAATGCAAAAATACTAGCTCGATAAATGAATGTTCGATAAACAAATAATCTCGCCAAATGAATAATTTTCTCAGGTCCAACTCTTTATAACATGTTCAAATTTTCTTTCGATATATGAATAATTTCGTTAAATGAATATTTTCTCCGGTCTCGATTATATTTATTTATCGAGGTTTTACTGTATTAAACATTTCAAATAAAAGAAAATAGGAGGAAAGAAAAGAAAAAAAAATCAATCTTGGACGCAAGCGATTTTTGAAACCAAATAGTATTAATTAATATATTATTCTAAAAACAAATGATTAAAATTAAAATAATAAAAAGAGAATGTTACACGCAAAATGAGAGACTTTTACAATATAGAGACACACCTCGCAAATGAACACTAAGGCCACTTGGCGCAGTTGGCCACCTGACCTTCAATTTAGTTGGAGGTCAGGGGTTCAATTCCTAGTGGCAACACTTTGAAATTGAATTTCTCAAGGCCCAATGATCCCTTAGTCTTTAACTAAGGGTTAGGGCCTAGCCCTCCGGGGTATGCTGGTGGAACAATTAAATATTGAGGGCTTCAAGCGGCAGTGTGGGAGGCCAGATCTCGGTGGGAACCTACGGTTGGATTTTGGGGGGTCCAGCATGGAGCAATCACTTGGGGGACGATTCCTTGTGCGCGGTAGTTGAGGATATTTAAGAACCTGGGAGCCAGATACACATCTCGCGATTTAACTGGTAGCAGTACTGTGGGGCCGAGACTGTTATCCCGAGGACTAGTCAGGTGTAAGCTTGGAACCTCGGTATCAAAAAAAAAAAAAAATGAACACTAATACATGCATAGCCACAATGCGTCACAAGGTCAAATTCTATCGCTAGACATAATTCATTCACACGAATAAAAGTAAAGTTTAGAGTGTGGAGTCTTACATTCACATGTCGCACAAAGATGATGGCCGCACCACAATATTAATCACATCCACGACCACGAACTACATGTGACGTACATCATAAAACTCAATCAACCCAACAACCCCAGTTTCAGCAACCTAAGTGTAACACCCCCAAGTTATTCAAGGCATATTATAGCGCCGCGAGCCCCTCCGTGGGACCCACAAGATTATATTTACATAGAACGATAAACCTCGACCGATAAGGTCTAAATATAAACCCAATAGAAGGCAATAAGGATGACACCAATCTAATAATCAATTCGACAGAATATAATACATCGGGAATTTGAAACCCAGGGCAACACAGGCCACAACATCATGAACATCTCAAACATTACTCGAGTATTCAAAACCATTCCAACAGCAACAATCCCGAATGGAACAAGGTACAAAACACAGACAGAAATAAGACACAACATCACTCTTGCCCATCATCTTCATGCCGACCCGGTACACGTCTTTCTCCACTCCAGGATCCTAAAATACATGAAAGGTATTTCCCCCAAAACGGGTTAGATGACGAATAGCTAGTACAAGTATATCGAATATGAAATACAATACTTCTCGACAATAAAGTAAATATAATCATCATTTCATCAAACTCAAGACAAGTATTCCGGAATAACTAAATCTCATTGTACTTCATTTAAATACATACGTGATTAACCATGGAACCGCACCAAAGACAACAAAACCCTGTAAGGCCCCGTCGGACCCTTATAGAGTGGTTAACCCAAAATATTTATGGAACCGCACCAAAGGCAACGGAACCCTCTAAGGACCCGTCGGTCCGTCCCAGATTGAATATATACAATCATACAATTCATATACCTCACTTTCAAAGTCAAGAACGTACAATCATAAACATATACTTGCCTTTGAGATATTAGAACCGAAGTAAAAATGGTATTCAAGCTCGAGGGGTCCAAGAACACACTTTCAGGCTAAATGATTCGTAAGTAAATACGATAATAAATCATCATTAATTAATTCTCAAGGAAGACTCCCGAAACCCCCCTTTTACAATTCATAAATCTTCAAAGTATTCACATAGAGGTTGAAAATCATCCAAACACTCATCACTACAAGTAATACACAAAAATATTCGAATAATCGTAAGAAAAACGTGGGTACGAGGTAGATACATCATAATCTCAAGGATTTCAAGCTTCAAAATGAAAAAATTGGACGGATCTAAGAAAGATCCCCAAAAATTCCCCAAGTTAGGGTTCTAAGGAATTTACCTTGATTCGGAGAGAAGGAATGAATTAGATGCTGTAAAACCCTTGTTATTCAACCAAAGATGATAATAGCTGCTGAAAGATTGCCCCCAAATCGCCTCTGAATCGCCCTCTCATGCTCTCTCATCGAAAATGAAGAAAAGAGATGAAAAATGATGAATCTGCTAGAGGCTGAGTTTTGTCCTTGGCCAGTGCAAGAAAGCAGGATCCGAGCCTTTTTCGAAGCTAAGCCGCAGAACATTTCAGTCTCATAGGCAGTAGTGTGATGAGCGTGACAAGATCCGTCACTTCGACATGCGAATGAATATGGATTTACGGTGTTATATGGCCAGGTTTGCTTGCACTACTCTGAAGGAATACCAAGACAGGGCTTTGGCATATGACATGTTAAGTTCCAACAATAATACCACAGAAGATCCGAAGAAGCAAAAGACCACTGGTAATCTTTCTGGCTTAAAGGTGGCAACTTTCAGAGACCTCAGACGGCTAACCATTCTGTCGGGCAGTCATCACGTTTTTTTGAAGGGAAAAAGAGTTTTCATTTTGCTCCGGGCACCTCAACTCGCTCGGGACCTATTTTAATTATGGTCATCCTAGCCACATCAATCTGGAGTGCAACTTCCCACCTCTAAAGTGTCACACTTTTGGTTAGATAGGACACATAGCAGTCTATTGCCCCAAATAGGATCAGGCTTTGGATACTCGGGCTTATGCCCCAGCACATCGAGATTAGAGTATGAATCAGCCACTATCAGTTAGCCAGTCATAGCAGGGTTACGACAGAGGCCGGGGACGCGGTCAGACTGCTACAGAGGAGATTCTTCCGTCAGTTCAGCCACCCACGAGTTTATGAGATGCATCGAGCAGATGAACCTGACGCGGCGGTGGCCTCAGGTACCATTCATATTCTACCTCATCCTGTTCGAGTACTTTTTGATTCTGGTGCTACACATTCTTTCATCTCCTTGAATTGTGTATGCTGTTTGAATATAAATTGTATGACTGCTTGCAATCCTTTCATTGTGAAACTGCCTAGCGGGGATAGAATTGTGGGGAATCGGGATATTAGAGATTTTCCGGTGAGCATAGCAGGAATTGATTGGTTATCGAATTTGATTGTGGTTTATATCGAGGGCGAGGATTTGATCCTCGACTAGCTTGAGAGTCACCAAGCGATTATGAATTACCGCACTAAGGTTATCACTATGATGATTAAAGAGGGTTTCGAGTACTCGTTCATGGGACATAAATTGGGTCAACCTAAGTTTCTTATCAGCACTATGAGGGCCATAAAACTCTTAAATAAAGGTTGCATGGGCTATTGGTGTTATACTTTGAATTCGGAAGGGAATGGAGTCGATTTCTCTTCGATTCTAGTTGCTAAAGAGTATCCGGACGTCTTTCCAGGCGATCTTCCGGGATTACCGCCGGATCGAGAGGTAGAATTTCCGATTGATTTAGAGCCCGATGCGGCTCCGATTTCTAAGGTGCCTTATCGTATGGAACCTTCAGAAATACAAGAATTGAAGAATCAGTTGGGATAACTGTTAGATAAAGGGTACATTAGACCGAGCGCTTTGCCTTGGGGCGCATCTGTTCTGTTCGTGAGAAAGAAGGATGGTTCACTACGTTTATGTATCGATTACCGGGAGCTAAACAAAGTGACCATCAAGAACACGTATCCATTACCTCGTATAGGGGTCCCATGTAGCAGCATGATCTTGTGGCTTAATAGCTTTCCACTAAGTCGCGGCTTCCTTAGTAAGGAAGTACTGAGTAATCGGTACCTACCTCATTTCCGGATAGTCAAACTGCTTCAAACACTTTCTCCAATTCAAATAGCCAACTTTCCCAACCTACTGGGTCGATAGCACCGCTGAACTGCGGAGGATGCATACGGACCACATTCTGGAGCAAAACGTCCGTTGCCGTATTAAGATTATTCAGCTGAACAACTTGGGCCAGGATAGTCATCAGATTTTCCAATTGTTGAAGAACATTCGTAGCCCCAACATCTGCATTATTCCCTTGACCGGTCGACCGGTCATGTTGACTTTCGGTATCAGGATGCACCGAGTTAGATAAACTAGGGGTGGACGATCCCGCAATGGAACTGAGGGAAGCGGCCGTGCCACGTCCTCGTCCGCGTCCACGACCATGGCCTCGTCCTTGACCCCTGCAGCAGACATTCTGAAGGATACACAAAATACATATGTACAATTCAAATCGCCCGTCATCGAGGTGACCGATTCCCAAGAATATCAAATTAAAAGTGAAACGATTAGGAAACATACAAGAAGAGTAAAAGGACTTACTAGTACCAATCGCACCGAGATGATGGAAATATAGTGATACTATATTCGAACGATGACTCAATTTCGACCCAAAAAGACTGACAGCCTAGGTATCCATAAACCTAAGCTCTGATACCATATTCTGTGACACTCCCAAGTTATTCAGGTCATATTACAGTGCCGCGAGCCCCTCCATGGGACCAACAAGGCTATAATTAAGCGGAACCATAAATCTCGACCGATAAGGTCTACACATAAACCCAATAGAAGGCAATAAGGATGACACCAATGTAATAATCAATTCGACAGAATACAATACATCAGGAATTTAAAACCTAGGGCGACACAGGCCACAACATCATGAACATGTGAAACATTACTCGAGTATTCAAAACCATTCCAAGTACAACAATACCGAATGGAACAAGGTACAAAACATAGACAGAAAGAAGACACAACATTACTCTTGCCCATCACCTTCGTGCCGACCCGGTATACGTCTTTCTCCTCTCCTGGATCCTGAAATACATGAAAAGTATTTCCCCCAAAAGGGGTTAGCCGACGAATAGCTAGTACAAGTATATCAAATATGAAACACAATACTTCTCGATAATAAATTAAATGTAATCATCATTTCATCAAACTCAAGACTAGTATTCTGGAATAACTAAATCTCATATCACTTCATTTCAATACATACGTGATTAACCATGGAACCGCACCAAAGGCAGCGAAACTCTCTGAGGCCCAGTCAGACCCTCCCAGAGTGGTTGACCCAAAATATTCGTAGAACCATACCAAAGGCAACAGAACCCTCTAAGGACCCATCGGTCTGTCCCAGAGTGAACATATACAATCATACAATTCATATACCTCACTTTCAAAGTTGAGAACGTATAATCATGAACATATTCTTGCCTTTGAGACATTAGAACCGAAGTGAAAATGGTATTCAAGGTCGAGGGGTCCAAGAACATACTTACGGCCTAAACGATTTGTAAGGAAATAAATAATCAATCATCAATACTCAATTCTCAAGGAAGACTCCCAAAACCCCCCTTTTACAATTCATAAATCTTCAAAGTATTCACATAGAGGTTGAAAATCATCCAAACCCTCTCCACTACAAGTAATACAAAAAAATATTTGGATAATCGTAAGGGAAACGTGGGTACGGGGTGGTACATCATAATCTCAAGGATTTCAAGCTTCAAGATGGATAAATCGGATGGATCTAAGAAAAATCCCCAGAAATTCCCCAAACTAGGGTTCTAAGGAATTTACCTTGATTTAGAGAGAAGGAATGGATTAGATGTTGTAAAACCCTTGTTATTCAACCAAAGATGATGATAGCTGCTGAAAGATTGACCCAAAATCGCCTCTGAATCGCCCTCTCGTGCTCTCTCGTCGGAAATGAAGAAAAGAGATAAAATATGACGAAGAACAGGGTTGACCCTCTATATATACTATGTCTGATTAGCGCGCACTAAATCTCAGGGTTAGTGTACGCTAACGGGATCACTCTATAGTCCAGTAGCTTCTGACCTGCGACATTAGCGTGCGCTACAACATCCTTTGTGTGCGCTAACTGTTACCACGCAAAATTTCCAAACTCACCACTCATCTCGCTAGCGTGCGCTACATCCAACACTAGAACGCACTACATAATACCTATAGCGTGCGCTAGCTCACGCCTAGCGTGCGTTAACTATTAGTCCAGAGAACAAAAATCACCCCACTGCCCCTGCCAACTTAGCCTATTAGGGTGCGCTACAGGCGATGCTAGCGCCCGCTACTCAACACGGATAGCGTGCGTTAGCTCATACCTAGCGTGCACTAACTGCTAGTCCAGAGGGCAGAATTCGGCTACTGCCATTGCCCAACTCGGACCATTAGCATGTGCTACTGGCGAAGCCAGCACGCACTACTCAACACGAATAACGTGCGTTAGCTCCCGCCTAGCGTACGCTATCCGCTGCGATCAATTACACCGTTGCAAAGTTCGATCAATACGAATATGTTCCGAAGGATACGAAGCAACAACATCTCAATGGGAGATTACAAGAGCGACAAAAGCGAAAGAACGCCAAAGTCAAAATTCATGAAAAATACAGGTATGACACTAAGCTCTGATACCATAAATATAAAACCCCTGAAATTATAAGAGAATGTCACACGCCGTAAACCCTTCTCACAAGGATCTACCAGACTGGATACTAAAGGACAACTCATTGTTTAACTAGCAAGGTCAACTACATATCAAAATAGACCGGCAAGGTTGAAAAGTAAAAATAACTGGACCAACAAGTTCACACGACATCACAACTGAACCAAAACGGAACAAGGTTACATTACTACACATATCTATGTACGGCTAAAAAATATACTGCATCAGAGATGGGATACAACTCAATGATGATGAAATAAATAAAACTGAACTCTCTTGATTAGTAAGCTCGTCATCTTCCAAGATGACCCTGTGACTGCTCCCTCGATCTGCAAATGCCTATTATGCACAAAAGACATCCATCCCCAGATGGGGTGTTAGTGCCCAGGATATATATCGCTAGTGCAGGTATTCTAATTATATAAAATATACCACGTAAATATCAGTTGTCAACCACATACATACAATCTTTCGTAAAGGATTTCCAAGAGGTTTAAAGTTTAGAAAACAAAATAAAGACTTGAAAACATTACAACATCTTAGGATTTTATAATTGGAAAGCTTTTAAGACCCCAAGTCCTTAGTTATAAAATCTTTTCAAAACCAACTGGCTCTCAGCCCAAAATTTGTCTCACATAACAAAATCCAGAGTATAATCACGGGGTTCATGATCCAACAACAAAACATCACAACATAAGCCCATATGGTATCCCAGTTCCACACTTTCAAGTGCGCACCCTAGAGCTCCAGTCATGTTGTACCTTGTTGGACAACTCATAGCCAAACACTACTCATACTCGCAAGTGACAAACTCCAGGGGGCCGTAGGACCTTACCTGGTATGATACATTACTGATTTCAACCGTACCTGCAAGTACTGAATCTGAGAGGCCTCGTCAAGCCCTACCTGGTTAAACCCAGCACAACACCACTGTTTCTCAATCCGTACTCACGGGTACCAAATCCTAGAGGTCCCATGAGACCCTACATGGTGGAACACAGCGCCACAACATTCCATAACACATATCAAAATCACAACAATCACCATGAAAAATACACAACAAACAAAACATATCCAACGATCAACAACACCACAAAATACACATCCAAGTGTACAAGTAAACCAATACAATCACTACAACTAACACAATTCCATAACGAGGAATATTCAAAGACAATATCAATGTAACAAAACATCTAAAATGAGTAATTTACATAAATCACATTCAACCGAGAATGAAGAAAACATCACAACATCAAATACACAATCTCAATTCATAAGATATAATTTGTATAGATAAGATAATTGCCTCGACTATTGATATGCAGGTGATCCAACAAGAAGTACCGAACAAACAATCACGAACCTGCTCTTTGCCGGAAAAATGTACCTCCATCGACCATCTCCAAAAATAAAGCAATTGTCCGAGAACTATATCTCTCTCTACGGACTTCCAAACCAGATCTCCACCATTCAGATTGTTCCCCAAAATGGTTCGAGAAATATATTCGAAGTCCAGCCCAATCTAACGGTAAATATTTAGTAATCTTCCTAATACCGATACCACCAAACACAGATCCCAAAAGCAGGAACCTCTCGATTCTTTGATTAAAATGCACAAACTGGGCATCCAAATACAATCTTCGTCGTTCAGAATATACCTCGAGATATTATGAATGTTCTATAAAAATTTCGCACTAATCCGACGATTTAAGTTCCGTAGATCTTGTTTGAAAAATCACTGTGCGATGAACTTTTTTGTTTTGATACGCCATCGCCCAACGATTTCTTCTTTCCCATTCTCCTCTACAATTGAAGCGTAAGAAGTGTGTGTGTCTGTGGCCACTTGCATCGGACATTTCCTGACTGGTTCAAAGCCAATTCCGTCTGGTTCTGGACTCTCCAGTTTGCGCTCTACAAAATGCTCGGGCCAGATTTTAAAAAATAATATTAAAATAATCTAAATAGAATTGTACACACAGATATAAAAGAATGCGAAGCACCAGTATCAAAAAGAGTACACACGGGATGAAAAGGATCTCGAGTGTATCTATAATTATCTTAACCTCTCGATCATCAGCCTTCTTCATCTCATAAATTATGGGCTTTCCAGCCTCAGTACCAGATGTACCAGCTTGACTATCTCGACCTACTCATCTGTTCACCCCCATAGACTGATGGGGAGTGGATCGAGGGGCATGATCCTGAACAACATACTATATTGGGGAGTATGAACCCATCGAAGCACACACAGGTCCACAATGGCAAAATCGGGCCCATTGAACAACACCACCACAAGTGCTACAGGTAATAGCCAGTCTAGAACACTTATAACTCATATGACCATGCTCCCCATAATTAAAACAAACAATGACCGAACTGGCCGCTCTGGATAGGTAGGGCCAGTTTGGGGCTTCTTGAAAGTTACCCGACTACCCTCAGTTTGGTTCTGGTTCTTCGACTGCTTGCCGGAAGATGGTGGTTTATTTGGTTTGAACATGTTGAACATTATGATGATTGATCTTTCTTCTTTCACCATGTCCGGATAACTTGTTAGATTCCGGACATGGGAGTATGTTGAATTGCTATGGTTTTGAAGGATTGATGACTAATTATATATCTGTGTGATACCCTTTTTAAATACTTGCTTATACTTCATGTTAGAATACTTGATCATTATTTTTACATGTTTAACTTAACTGCTCATAATTCGAGAAAAGATGGCGTTAATAGGTTTTGGGTATTTAACATAATCGGGCCCATTGAACACCACCACCACAGGTGCTACATGTAATAGCCAGTCTAGAACACTTATAACTCATATGACCATGCTCCCCATAATTAAAACAAACAATGACCGAACTGGCCGCTCGGGATAGGTAGGGCCAGTTTGGGGCTTCTTGAAAGTTACCCGACTACCCTCAGTTTGGTTCTGGTTCTTCGACTGCTTGCCGGAAGATGGTGATTTATTTGGTTTGAACATGTTGAACATTATGATGATTGATCTTTCTTCTTTCACCATGTCCGGCTAACTTGTTAGATTCCGGACATGGGAGTATATTGAATTGCTATGGTTTTGAAGGATTGATGACTAATTATATATCTGTGTGATACCCTTTTTAAATACGTGCTTATATTTCATGTTAGAATACTTGATCATTATTTTTACATGTTTAACTTAACTGCTCATAATTCGAGAAAAGATGGCGTTAATAGGTTTTGGGTATTTAACATAATTAATCGCAAGATTGAAAAATCGGTGATGAACTATGATGATTTGTCATCTTATGAACTTTTTGGAATGAGATAGTTCATAATAGATGGAGACGTCATTATAGGTTGTGTAATCTACGTTTTAATGCATCTCGAGAGAGACTTTAAGATATTGTTGTGATTATCATTTTGGGACGACACATAGAACTCTATTGAAATCAATTCCGATTAAACCTAGCGCTCGACGGAAACATAGCCTTGGAATCTATCTTTTAAAACTCTTAATTCTCTTTGATTCGATTAGTGCAATTTATTTAATTTAGTATCATTATTTTTATTTTATTTTCTCATTCTTAGAATTTAACTTAATATAAAACCCACCTTTTCGGTCGTCTAGATAAAATTGAGAAGACTATAATCTAATATTTGATATTATAATTCAATTAATCCCTGTGGAAATACGACCTTACTCGCCACTACTCTACGAAAACCCGTGACTTGCGGAAGTTAAAAATATAGCGAACAAGGTGTGGCATGAAATCGCCGACCTTGTACGTTTGGAGTTGAAATGTCCCGACTCCTCACAGTTGAAGCAAATAATGATCAAATTGGCCGCTAGGGACTGTGATCACACTAGTTTAGGCACCATAGGTGATGCTCATAATAAGTCAAGACCAGTATGGGTTGTCTTGAATGTCGCCCTACTACCCTCGGGTTGGTTCTGGTTTCTAGATCTCTTGCTAGCAGACCTACAACGGTCGGCCAATTTAATATTTTGTTTTTATTTCTATTTTTGCAATCAGTTTACCGATTTGCTTTCTGGCGAGACCTCTGTTGTCCTAATTTTTTTTCTGCGGTCGTCCTGTCGATTTGCTCCCTATGGCGGGACCGCGATTGACCATCGACCAATATATTTTTTAATTTAATTATTTTATTCTAATTGTAATACTATCACCATGTCATTATGGCATGGATTATCAACTAGTATAATACATATTAGACGCTTTTAGTAAACTTTACAAAATAAAGGCAAGACATGTTTTGTACATTTAAAACCCCCAACAACTTTATAAATTAATATTATAATTTGGAATTTACAAAAAATTGTTCAAATACAAGTTCAATGGTAACAGTTTCTCTATTTAGAATTATACTTGGGTTCGACTCCCCCAACTCTTGTTCCGTTGAATGGAGTTTAATTTTTAATTAAAAAGAAAGAATTTGTCCAAATAATTAAGAATTTACTAAGAATTTTCTGGAGTCCTGAGCACCACACGAATATAACCAACAAAATATGCAGCAGCGAAATCAAACCACAAAACCAGAAGCAATAGTCAAGAGAGAACATGAATAGGTAGTTATAGTTAAACCTAACAAGCCCACGGAAAGTTTACAAGAAAACTAAATTATAGAAAATAGTCTCAGCAATGATTCTTTATAATTCTTTTAATTTCGATGGTTTTCGTCAATGATTTGTTATGAATTTGCTACCTTGCAGAACAATCTCTTTGGTCGTAAACTTTCAATAGATCGATTGCAACTAAAATCATGATAAATATATCAAAACATGTAAATATTGGCAAACAAACTACAATATATCATACGAACCTCGACGACGGTTAGACGTGTAGAATTTCCGAAGATGCAGAACAAGAAGTCAACAGAGAAGAGAAGAGGCTTGCAGAGACGAGTAGAAGATGAGAGATGTCAAAGAGACGACCATAATTATATATTTAATTAGGTTTAAATCTGGTTACCTTGTTTGCATTCATAATCATACCGAGTAACTAATATCGGGGGAGGGAGGAATGGACAAACCTATATTGATGGGTTTAGTCATTCCTAAATGAATGTGATTCCTTAATAAAAAAGCAATCATATTCATAGGATTGGAAATGGACGAGCGAATGATCATAACATTCATATTCTAATCTCGCTTACCAAACGTCACTTATGAAGACAAGTCGTCAATTTGTTGGATGGTGGATAACAGTCACGACTCGAAGTGTCGCGATCACATTGATCAATCGAATGAGGCGTGCTTTCTAATCACCTTGTCACAAGAGGAGTAAAGGAAGAGACATTAGCATCAAGGCGTTGTTTGCCTTGATGCTTCGGTATGGCCGTGTCAAGCATACCGACCTGGTTAAGTTTGGGGAGCTTGTTGCTGGTCGAGAACTTGACTATGAAGAAGATCTTAGCGGGTGCACAACGGGTCTGGGGCATTACCGCCTCCCTGATGAGGCCATGGCATTGCGAAACCTGTTGGCATCTGTATGTTGGATATGGTGGCCTCGGGGTGTAAGGGGCCCTGGGACGCCGCACGAGCTTGAGAACACCCGTTCCGTGATAAATGATATTGGGATCCAAAACTTCTCAGTATTGTACGGTTCGACGACGAACTAATGCGGAAGCTGGAGGACATTTTTGTCGGAGCCGATGAGTGCGGGAAGTGAACCCTGTGCATCGAGGCCACGATGATGTACCACAACGTAGTAATAACGAGATGACACCTTCCGTTAAGGCGTTGACTCAAAAATACCACAAATATAGGCAAATGGAAGACCCTAGTATTATTTTCAGTATTCAGTGTCCCGTTATCATCATCGCATCTCTAATAAATAGTAGTAACAAACCCTAGAAAGACCCATAAACATGGTGGGCATAATTACTAAAACCATAAGTAAACTCTTTAATAAATAAATAATTAGACTGGCACGAATAATTCAAGTATGCCAATGCAACTTCATCTCCATCATTCCCCCTCATAGAAACGATCTAGAGGAATGATCACCGGTGAAAGGAACCAAGTGTTTAGCGTTAAAGACGTCGGACCTATGGACGTGACTCGAAAAGCGAAACCTATAGGCATTCGGATTGCAGTAATTCCGAATGACCGATCTTGTGGGACTTTAATTTATTGTATTTATCGGCAGGAAAGCGATCTTTTGTCAGAACAGCTCAAACGAAATCTCCTACCTCAAATTGTACGTCCCGGTGATGGGCATCGGCATCACGCTTATACTTGGTCATTGAAGCTTCCAGATTAGCTGAATCGTCATGTGGAGTTGCTGAATTTCCTGGATGACGTCAGCAGCTCGGTGGTCGCCCAATGTTGTCGATGGCTATGTCAGCAAATCTTGAATGGGCAAAATCTGGTACTCCTATTTAAAGAAATATTATGAGCGAACTCTGCATTGCCAACTCTTTTTTTTTTTTTTTTTTTTAATCCTCAGAAAAAATTATCTGCATTGCCAACTTACCATCTCATGACTTCAAATTATCTTCGACTAGACAACACATTAAATTTCCCAACAATAGATTAACAACCCCTTCTGTCCATCCATTTGTAGATGATATACACTGCTAAAATTACGTGTAGTGTTGGCCATACACCACAAAGTACGCCAAAAGTGACACAAAATTCGAGAATCACGGTGCCTACCGAAAAATAATTGTGCTACATGAACGGCAATCGTTGTTTTCTTACAAGGAGTAAAATGCACCATTTTGGAGAATCAATGTAATACAGCATAAATAGAATCATTACCTCGTCGCGGCAAACCCAAGATGAAATCCATACTCACAGCAGTCCACCGCTGAGATGGAATAGGAAGTAGGCAATAAAGGCCTGGATTAGAGGCTGTCCCTTTTTCCATTTGGCAAACCCGACATGGCTGACATAACGCTCAACATCCCTACATGTGAACAACCAAAAATAATAGCAAATGAGGAGTTCGGACAATTGGTCTCGGCCCACATGGCCAATACCACGTAGTACAGAAATGAGCTTGACCCGCAAGTTGCAAGTGGGGATTTAAAAACGCACATCTTTAAATAAAAACCAATCAACCATTAAAAAATCCAAGTACAAGCCATTCACCAATTTTGTAAGTATAAAGGCATCCTCAGCATACAACTCCCGGAACGTATCAAATCCAACCAACTCACTATGCATATCTGTCAAAAGGCAGTGTTTCCGACTACGGGCATCTGTCACTTTATTCAAGGTGCCTGATTGATGATGAATAACAAAAGTAAACTGCTGGAGAAAGGATGACCATTCAGCATGTGGTGCGGATAAAGAATCTTGGTTGGAAAGGTTTTTGAGGGCCTCGTGATCCGTATAACAAACTCGCATTGGAATAAATAGTGACGTCAGTGCCCAACTCTAACACCCCAAACCATCCGGGGATATTACTGTTGAGATATCAAAGGATTATTATAGTGAATTACCGATGATTTGAGAGAAAAATATTTATTCTATTATCACTCAAGAATAGAATTACAAACTCACAAAATAAAAACTCTCAAACTCACTCAATCTCAACTTGGATTGTTATTCACTCTTTGAACTCACTCTTGGAGATGAGATGATTAGAAATGCTACAACCATGCCTTATTTATAGGTAGTAAACATGGTGTGAATTCATGGTGTGAAAGGCTGGTGTGAAAGGATCAACCATGGTGGGTATTGTGAAGTTTCCCATCATTTTCTTGTCAAATTTGCCAACTAATTGTTCAAAGGTAGATGGCTTCTAGATGTTGATTTTGTTGATGACCTTCTAGATGATGTTGATTTTGTTTGATGGCAATGACCTCCAACACTCCCCCTCATTGCCGACACTCCTCATACGTAATACCATTCCAAGTAGGTCTCAGAATTCGAAAATCTTTGTTGCAGATAAGCTCTTCGTAAATATGTCTGCAACCGGTCTTCGGTCCTGACTGGCTTCATGTCAATGTCTCCTTTAAGTACTTTCTCACGTAAGAAATGATAGTGTACTTCCACATGTTTGGTCCGAGCCTGAAATACTGGATTCTCAGCCAAAACTGCTGACAGATTGTCACAGTGTAATGCAACTCCATCTTCTATTGGTTGGTTCAAATCCTTCATGAGTTGAGTCAACCAAGTACACTCTTGTGCTGCCATCGCCCCTGCTCTATATTCCGCTTCAGTAGTTGAAAGAGAAACGGTAGGTTGTCTCTTACTGCACCATGATATAGCTCCTGAACCAAGATTGAATATATATATATATATATATATATCCTGTAGTCGATCTCCGGGTATCATGGTCTCCGGCATAGTCAGCATCACAATAGTCGCTGACCTTGCTTTGTACTCCCTTCCTGTAGAAAATTCCCAAATCAATTGTGCCTTTAACATATCTGAGGATTCTTTTGACTGTTTCAAGATGTGACTTCTTCGGTTTCTGCATGAACCTGCTAACAACACCTACAGCGAATGCTATGTCAGGTCTGGAAAGAGTTAGATAGATAAGACTACCTACTATCTGTCGGTACATTCTTTTGTCCTCTAAGTCTTTCCCATCGTAGGCACACAGCTTCAAGTTTGGCTGCATTGGGGTAGATATTGGCTTGCAGTCAGTTAGCCCAAACTTCTCGATTAAATCCCTTGCATATTTCTGCTGACCAAGAAATATACCATCATCTGTTCTTTCGACCAATCCTAGGAAGTGTTTCAGTTCACCAAGTTCCTTCATTTGAAATCGGACTGATAAGTTTGCCCTTGTTCGTTGAACCTCCTCTTCGTCATCGCCAGTGATGATTAGATAATCCATATATACAAGGACTACTGCTAGCTTGCCTCCTTGAGTTTTCACGAACAAGCTTGAATCTGCTGGGGCAACATGATAACCACTTTGGACTAGAAACTCAGCAATTTTCCCGTACCATGCTCGGGGTGCCTGCTTCAAGCCATACAACGCCTTCTTCAACTTGCACACGTACTCTGGCTTTTCATGATTCACAAATCCTTTGGGTTGATCAATATAGATATCACGATCAAGTTCCCCATGTAAAAATGCATTCTTCACATCCATTTGCCATATTTTCCAAGACTTACTTGCTGCTAAGGCTAGTAAGACACGAACTATAGTAATCTTTGCAACTGGACTAAACGTCTCATCATAGTCTATGCCATACTCTTGAGAGAATCCACGAACAACTAATCGAGCCTTGTACCGCTCGATTGTACCATTTGGACGAATCTTCAATTTGTAAACCCATTTGCAGGATATGGGTCCAACACCTTGAGGTTTTGGCACTAAATTCCAAGTTTGATTTTGTTTTAATGCCAAAATATCTTCTTCCATGACCTTTCTTCAATCTGGACTATTTGATGCTTCTTCAAATGTACTTGGCTCTTTGACTTCAGCATAAGCAGCATCTACATACTTTGGATTTGGCCGTCTTTCTCTGGTGGACCTTCGCACTTGAGGTTGTGAATGTTCCTGCTCTTCCGGTTGACTAGTCTGTACTTCATCTGGTGTTTCATGTACACCTGTTCTCCAAGGGCTTCTTGATTTGGACCGTACCTCAACTTGATCCGACGGGGATCTTGGTTATTCTATGTCATTGTTGTCTTGAGAGGAATGTAGCTGCAACTTGGTTTGTAGCTTTTCTTGCAGCTCATGCGTATCTGGTAATGCCACCTTGTTTGCCCACCATGAAGATGCTTCATCGAATACAACATTTCGTGAGATATAGATCTTGTTTGCATTTGGATCGCAGCATCTCCAGCCTTTCTTTTGTTCATCATATCCAACGAATATGCAGCGGACAACTTTCTTGTCGAACTTGTTGCGATCTTCATCTGCAATAAACACATAACATACACAACCAAACACTCGAAAATAATTCACTGTTGGTTTTACATTATACAATTTTTGAAATGGTGAAATAAATTCCAGCCTCAGTTGTGGTAGCCTGTTGGTGATATATACTACTGTCTTCATGCATTCTGCCCAAAATCTTGTATCAACATTCTTTGTATGTAGAAGACTTCTATATGTATCTTCTAGGTGGCGGTTCTTCCTCTCCGCTACTCCATTTTGCTGTGGAGTTTTTGCACAAGTCAGTTGCCTTCAGATGTTGCACTCCTTGAGGTAGTTGTTGAATTCATTTGAAGTTTATTCTCCTCCATTATTAGTACGGAGGCACATCTTCCTCCCAAGCTCACATTCTACCGTATCCTTGAATTTCCTGAATTTTTCAAAAGCTTCATCTTTATGCTTCAAGAAATATACCCATACATTCCTTGAGAAATCATCAATAAAGGTTATTAAATATTGATAACCACTTGTTGACTTTTGTTTAATCTTCCCAAGCACATCTGAGTGGACCAATTCCAACGGCTCTCTTGCTCTGAACTTTGACTCTTTGTAAGGCAGTTGATGTGCCTTACCATATTGACATCCAGCACACACAATATCATGTTGGATCTCGAGTTGAGGAAGTCCCTTCAGCATGGACTTCTGCATCATAATCTTCAGTTTGTCGTAATTGACATGTCCAAGTCGTGCATGCCATAGGTCTCCAGTGTCACTTCTCCGAGCTTTCTCAACGTAAAATTCTTCAGCGGACATCACATAGATAGCCTTCATTTTTGGTCCTTTCACGAACGGTGTACCTATAACTTTCAATTCACGATACACTTTCACATCATTTGGGCCAAACAACACATAATTACCTGAAGCAGTTAATTGTGGTACTGAAAACAGGTTCTTCTTCATTCCTGGGACATGATAGACATTGTCGAGTTGTACTTCTTCATGTTCGTACCTTTATGGCAGTTGTGTCTTGCCAACATGGGCTATTGGTAATTGTGTGTTATCAGCTGTCACAATAACTTGATCTACGTTGTACTTGGTCATACTTACAAGTTCCAACTCATCTCCGGTCATATGATTGGAACAACTAGAGTCAACGATCCAATCATTCTTGTAATCGACTAACTGCTCACATACTGCAGTAAGTGCGAATTCCTCTCTTGGGCCTTTCCCTCGTGTATCAGCAGTATCTACCTCCTCGGCATAGAAGGAAGTCTCAAAATTCCAATTTTCTTTTCCTGGAGCCTCGTCCTTAGATGTTGTTGCTGTATTTCCTTCAACTCTCTTGGACGAGCAATTTTTTGCATAATGTCCTTTCTTGCCGCAATTGAAGTATTCGCCACTTTGAAGATCCTTTTGTTGCCACCGGTTCTGACCATTTCGATTATGTTAAGCTCCTCGAGCTCCCCCTGACTAGAAACCTCTATCTTGGTTTCCTCGAACATCTCTTTCTTGACTGTTGAATCTCCTGAAACCACATCCTCATCCTCGACCACGACCGCGTCCTCGTCCGCATCCTTGATTGTCTCTTCTATTAGTGAAAATGGCTGTCTCTTCACTATTGGTTGGTCGACTAGATGTGGGTTTGCCTAGATCCTCTTCATTAATTAGCAAATTCTCCAGATCTGCTAAAGTTGGCTTGGTGGCCCAGCCCCGGGTTACCGTGATAATACTCTTATACTCCGGCTTCAATCCGTGGATGATAATTCTTTTCATCATGGTTTGTGTAATGCCATTTTCAGGATCTAGTTTAGAAATCTCGTCACAAAGAGATTTCATCTTTGAGAAATATTGACTCACGGACATATTTCTCTCGGAGATCGACAAAAGCTCATTTTCAAGCCTTTGCAATTTTGCATCATTTTTTCTCGCGAAAATAGCCGCCAATGTATCCCAAGCTTCCTTAGGTGTTTGGACATCTTTGATCTGCTGGAGAAATTCATCTTCTACAGCTACAGTTAAGGCATACATAGATTTGCCTGCCTTAACCTTCCATTTCTTTAAAGCATCAGGGTCGGCAGCTGGCCTTTGATGTGCAGCATCTGGTCGTACCGGTGTTGAGGTTGCGATATCGGAGGTTGTGTCTCTGCTTTTGGCCTCCTTTGGTGGTGTTGTCTCAGCTCCGTTCACGATATCCCATAAGTCCTGCCTGAGTAGGTAAAACTTCATACGGGTACTCCATGACCCATAATTGTTGTTATTGAGCTTCTCAATAGAGGTAGTAAAATCAGCCATGATTTTAACAAAACTTCTGGGGCCAAAAGTAATTTTTTTTTTTTGAAATTTTTGCGGTCAAAATAAAAAATTTCAGAAATTTAGGGACTGAATTAAAAACTTCCGAAAGTTCAGGGACCAATATGTAATTTCTGGAAAATTTATTTGCAGAAACTAGTGTTCATCGTCTTCAACCTTGAGACGATTCTTTCGGCAGCCCGTACGGCTTCGTCTGACATCGGTTTTGTATTCCGAAAATACCTCCGAACTCGTCTCGACGCGAGGAATATAACGGTATCCTCAAAATTGAGTTTCGACCACCTATGTAAAACTCGAAATTTTCGGCTCCTCTACCACTTCCGGCTAGCACTCCAAAACCTTTCTCCGATACCAGTTGTTGAGATATCAAAGGATCATTATAATGAATTACAGATGATTTGAGAGAAAAATATTTATTCTATTATCACTCAAGAATAGAATTACAAACTCACAAAATAAAAACTCTCAAACTCACTCAATCTCAACTTAGATTGTTATTCACTCTTTGAACTCACTCTTGGAGATGAGATGATTACAAATGCTACAACCATGCCTTATTTATAGATAGTAAACATGGTATGAAATCATGGTGTGAAAGGGTGGTGTGAAAGGATCAACCATGGTGGGTATTGTGAAGTTTCCCATCATTTTCTTGTCAAACTTGCCAACTAATTATTCAAAGGTAGATGGCTTCTAGACGTTGATTTTGTTGATGACCTTCTAGATGATGTTGATTTTGTTTGGTGGCAATGACCTTCAACAATTACAGCACCGTGGGCCTCAAGTCGGAACCCACAAGGCTATATATCATTTTCACAAGCGTTTTAAACACGCCAAAAAGGCTGGTGACGGTAATATATTTCAAATGATTAAATAATCTCTAAAAAACTATTTTTTCAAATACCGTCATAAAATACCATTTGAAAGTAAAAGGCCAAAAATGCCAAAATTCAATAGTTTCAAAATGTACACTAAGCCACCACTTACACGTACTGATAGTTTGAGAAAGTCTAAGGAAAAAGGTTTCACGAATTAAACCAAATTTACGGAATACCCAAAAAGACCATTTTAAAGTTATACACGAGTTGGTAAAATACCGAAAAACCATTTTAAAATACTCGCGCAGTGAACATAGACATAATTGAAAATACAATTACAGTGGAATAAAATAACCAGTCAAATACTCGGTTCCCAAATAATTCCATAGCCAGTATCACGCAGAAAGCTCATCCCTTCACGACCACTATTAGCTCGATCTCCGAGTACCTAAAAATAAAGCCCACGACGGGGTCAGCCACAATACTCAAATCATCATAAACAATTACATATCAATGTAATTACAAAGTAAGAATACTACCGGTGTAATCTTAGAGTCATAACCTCACCAACCCATAGCAATCCATACCAAATCGATCCTTACCATAATCCACATTTCGCATTCCCAAGTGACGAATGAACTCAACTACAACAATCTGTATTGTATTCAAACAATACTAAAAATTCTCAAAACATCATCATAACTCATAAGTACACAATACCCAGCATTCGGTGAATCTAATCATATCCATTGATTAACACCATCAAATCTCAACTCTAATAATCGAGTGCCAATCTAGTCAAGTACCAACAATATATGAAAACAGAAAATCATAAATTATCAATTATCTTACAATCACAATAACCCCAAGGTTGCAACCAAGGGTCACAGAAGCATCTACACAGGAATACTCCGGTACGTGGGTGCCATTTAGGTCTTATCCCTCAACACATTACTTACAATCACAAAATACCCCAATGTCTCAACCAAGGGTCACAGAAGCATCTACACAGGAATACTCCGGAATGTGGGTGTCATTTAGGTCTTATCCCTCAACACATCAGCCCAATCACAATAGTCTTTCGACTCCAATCATATTTAAAACAACAAGATAAAACATATACTAAGGTATTTGCTAGAATTGACCTTCTCGATTATCACTATCAATAACCAACTCTTGACTATACCTACATAACCGTCCAATCTCATACTATCGCGGAATCATTCAAAATAAGCAGAACCTTCATTTATCGTAACATACCTTGATACTTGATGAAACCGCGTCCTTATACTGTAGAACTTATATCTTCGTTGTTACTAAACTGTAATCCCAACGCTCAATTATACATCCTGACATATGTAAATCATATACCTTATGATTACGCACCAAAACCAAAACACAACATATAAGCTTCATCTCCACGAATTCTTATATACAGTCATTTCTATACGAATTATAAATGAAATGAAACCGAAACCATTCATTAAGTATTATGAACAAAACAAGTATAAAACTTGCCTCAAATACCGATACGCCAACAAGCCGATTCGGATACACAAATACTCCGAACTTGACAATTCTTCAATCACGACCTAAACAACATCAATCTATCCAAATAATCATAAACATGAAATTAGTATCCTTAAATATATCCATATCGAATTCAAACAACAACATCTGAATTACTATGACCAATTAACAAGAACAATCCCACGATTTATTCAACATATACTTAATTCTAACTTTCCCATAATTCTACAAAGTCCATGCATCAATTCGATAAGATGAATATACAAACTTAACCAAAATATTCCAATCAGTATCTCTTTCAAGTCTTCAATCAAACACTTTGAAGGCATGATTCAAAGATATATTCGAATTATCAATTAATAAACACCAACCACATCAAGAACACGAAGAACACAATCACAAATATATATCCTTCAACAAAATACAATTATAGCCATCGGTACGAGCTAAATAACTCAAATATACCAAGATGTCTCAAAAATCCCAAAATATGAGAGTTCAAGCCAATTACCTTCTATCCGGCAAAACAATCAAGAATGATGTTATACTCTTTGTTCCCATCTTTCGTAGATGTTAACACTTGATAAACCACTTCAAAATCTGATATTCAGGGGTTAAAAATCGAGTTTGGGTGTCTTGGTGTGAAAGGGGATTGTGTAGGAAGGGTTGAGAAGTGAAATTCTCGATTTTTGAACATATTTATACCCCAGGCATGTTAACGTACGTAACATAGTCATAACGTACGTAATACATGCTCTGAATACAGGCAGTATAGTTTTTACGATTCTGGTCATAACTCACTCATCTGGACTCCGATTAACTCACATTTGAATCATTAGAAATCTAACTCGATGATCTATCATACTATTATGTTTCAGAATTTTTGAAGTTTTCAAGAATCGGTGGTAGTTTTCCAAAGTCGAGCCTTATACACGAGACTTTCCAAAAAAAAGTGTCCAAATCTTATTTCCTCTAACACTTCGACGTATAATAATCTTAATCATGTCATATAGAGCAAGAGTTTTTCAAGAACCTGAATTAATCCATAACCATATTCGACTAACATCACTTTGCCCATAATCATCCAAACAACATAATCCAATATGTGTTCTAACATCTAAACTGCCATCTTAACTCATAATCCAACAAATATCAAACATGTCGTCATTTCTCAACACGAACTTCATGAAACACCAATAATAATAACAATACTCCCATAATCTATCATCATACGAAACAAGCATCAACAACAACCTCAAAATGCGAAGTTAAAGAGGAGTTATCCAGCATACCTCAAGAAGATGAACAACACAATTAAACGCCTCAAGAATCAACCATAATTCCATATCTCAATCTCCAAATCCTTGTCCTCAAGCTTATAATCGACTTAGAAGAATCAAAAATCCATCTAGGAGGGTTGAAGGATGAAGAAATGAAGTGAAACTCTCGAAATAACAAAGTGATGGACATCTTATATTTATATACACTTCAGTCGTTACGCACATTACTTGATCAACCTAACGTACGTAACGAGCATTACGTACGTTATTCGACTTCAATAGCGTATGTAACGCTACTCCATAACCCACTGCCTCATTTCGTACCTTGTATTACGTACGTAACACCTGTGCCGTAGCGTACGTAACACCCAGTTGACTTGCTACAGTAATATACCCATTTAACGTACGTAATGGAATATCCTTAACGTACGTAAAGCTCAATGTTGACTTACCTTTCCACATATGCGCCGAAAGTTACCGACACTCCGGATCCTGTCCGATTCTCTTCATAATGTACGTTATATACTCAATATAATGTACGTTACAGCCGTATCTTAACATACATAAGCTCCTATGCTTAACGTGCGCTACGCCTGTATTGTCAAAGTCCTCTGATCATACGATTGTATCTCACCTGGTGTTTTAACGTACGTAATGCATGATACATAACGTACGTTACCCTTACCAACTTAACGTACGTAAGCTCCTCAGCTTAACGTACGTAATAGCTTTTATACTTAGCCATTTACAATTTCCCGTCGTCTCAATATACCGAATACGTACACGCGACATACTGAATACATATACTTATTCCAATAACATTCTCATACGATACACCTGATACACAATATCCTCAAATGCAATTGTCAACCAAGTACGACAATTATTCCAACACAATTGTCTCAATCCTTAGATTATATTATCCATACTGTAATATCCTACACTGTGCAATAGAGCTCGGATAAAATAATACGAAAAATTTATACTGAAATTGCAGGATATTACACGAACATCCCATACCAATGCGTACTCGTTATCATATGTATGGTACCTCGATCTTCCTCCAGTTAACTTCTCATTGAAGTATACCACGGGGCGACCCCCTTCATTCAAAACTCCACTAATACCCAGTTTTGACGCATCAAAATCAAAATGCAATTCAAAAGGGTAAAATTTGATAACATTAAGAGAGGTGCATGTGTTATTTTTTCTTTAATGCGGCATAATGCCTCGTATGAATGGATGTTCCACGTAAAACCTGAGCCATGCATTGCGTCTGTGATGGGTGCCATGATCGTGCTGGAATGTAGAATAAATCACTGATAAAACGATGTCAGACCATGAAAACTACGTGCCAGGAAACGCGGGGTCGGCCAATCACGAATAGAAGCCACTTTTTTTTTTTCATCAACACTAATACAACAACAACAACATTTAAGCCTTAGTCCCAAAATGATTTGGGGTCGGCTAACATGAATTAAACTTTGAAACCGTCAATAATCGTTACATAACATAAAAGGAAAAAAAGAGGGGAAAAAATAGAGAAAAAAGCAAATAAAAAAAAGAATGAATGTTAAAAAAAAGAAAAAAAAAGAAAAAAATGAAAAATCCTGAAAAATAAATTAAAAGCTAACATGGAATAAAAGAAAATAGGAATAAAAATACAGATTAAAAAAAAAAGAATCAGATTTCATCCACCATCCGTATTGTTTCCCGCCACATTTGCCTCTCCATCGCCATACTTTCTCCAATTCCAAGAAACTGCATATGATTTTTAATCATCTTTAGCCAAGTTTTCTTGAGTCTTCCTCTACCTTTCACAACATTACTTGTTCCCCAACTTTCTAGCCTCCTCACTGGGGCATCAACAGGTCTTTTTCTCACATGACCAAACCATCGTAATCGATTCTCCATCATCTTGTCTTCTATAGACGCAACTCTTACCTTCTCTCTAATCACCTCATTTCTGAGCCGATCCTTTTTTGTATGACCACACATCCATCGAAGCATACACATCTTTGCCACATTCATCTTTTGAACGTGACACTGTTTTACAGCCCAACACTCGGTGCCATATAACAGCGCATGCCTAATTGTCGTGCGGTAAAATTTACCCTTTAATCTATGAGGCATGTCAGGATCACATAAAACCCCTGTGGCACGTTCCACTTCAACCACCCTGCCTTTATTCTTTGAGCCACATCGCCATCTACTCTCCATCCTTTTGGATAATAGATCCAAGATACCGAAAGAAAGTGGATCCATGAACAACTTTCCCATCAAATGTGATCATCCCCGCCTCTCTATCACTGTTTTCGCTAAACCTACACTCCATATATTCAGTCTTACTTCTGCTCAGCCTAAAGCCTCGAGCTTCCAAAGTATCCCTCCAAAGTTCCAATTTCTGTTGCACTCCACCAACCTTCGTTTCATCAATCAACACAATATCATCTCCGAACATCATACACCACGGAACGTCATTTTGAATTTCTATTGTCAATTCGTCCATGACTATGGCAAAGAGAAAAGGACTAAGAGCAGATCCTTGATGCACCCCAATCGTAATAGGGATTTCTTCTGTCCTCCCAACATTAGTACGTACACTTGTACTAGCTCCTTCATACATGTCCTTTATAATGTCAATATATTTCCGCGATACACCCTTCTTTGCTAAGGCCCACCAAAGTACTTCTCTTGGTACTTTATCATATGCCTTCTCTAAATCAATAAAAACCATATGCAAATCTTTCTTTTTATCTCGATAATGTTCCATCAACTGCTGGATAAGATAAATTGCTTCCATGGTCGATCTTCCAGGCATAAATCCAAACTGATTTTCTATTATCTTCACACATTTCCTGATCCTTTGTTCAATCACTCGTTCCCACAACTTCATGGTATGACTCATTAGTTTAATTCCGCGATAATTAGAACAATCTGGAACATCACCTTTGTTCTTATACAAAGGGACGAGAATACTTTTCCTCCATGGTGATGGCATCTTATTGCTTCTCCAAATCTTATTGAAAAGCATAGTTACCCATTCGATCCCACTCTCCCCCAAACACCTCCAAACTTCAATAGGTATACCATCTAGTCCTTCTGCTTTCTTTGACCCCATCTTCTTCAATGCCATTGTCACTTCACCCTTTTGAATTCTTCTCTTAAACTCTCAGTTATCCATACTTGAGGGGATGTTTAAATTCCCAATATCTTGTTCTTGATGGCCATTGAATAGGGTATCAAAGTATGACCTCCATCTCTCTTTTATCTCTTTATCTTGAACCAAAACTTTTTGGTCAGTATCTTTTACACATTTAACTTTTCCAATATCTTGCGTCTTCTTCTCTCTCATTCGAGCAAGTTTATAGATATCTTTTTCCCCTTCTTTAGTATCTAATCTTGCATATAATTTTTGATTGACCTTTGATCGGGCATTTCGCACTGCCTTTTTAGCTTTTGTTCGAGTTTTCTTGTACTTCTCATAATTCTCATCGTTCAAGCATTTACCCAGTACCTTATAACATTCACGTTTGGTCTTTATCGCTTGCTTAAATTCATCATTCCACCAAGATGTGTCCTTACTTGATGGTTTGTTTCCTTTAGATTCTCCTAGGACCTCTTTTGCAACTTCCTTTATGTTATGCTCCAATAAGTTCCACAGCGAATCTATATCCATCTCCGTGCAATCAGACCAAATACCACTATCAGCAATATTAGCCACAAAAGTATGTCGACTTTCCCCTTGGAGCTTCCACCACTTAATTCGAGGGTTAACTTGTGTTCTTCTCTTTCTTAAGTGCCTCTTACCTCGAAAGTCAAGCACCACAACCTTATGTTGTGTTGCAGCACTCTCACCGAGTATCACCTTGCAATTAGTAAAACTTTTCCTCCAAACATTCCTTAATAAAAAGAAATCAATCTCACTTGCATTACCTCCGTTTCTATATGTCACCAACTGAGAGTCCCTTTTCTCAAACCAAGTGTTCATAATACCCAAGTCATGAGCTAATGCGAAATCCAATATACCATTTCCTGCTTCATTCCTGTCCCCAAAACCAAAGCCACCATGAATGCTCTCAAAGCCATCTCTGCTAACACTGACATGCCCATTGAGGTCACAACCAATGATCAATTTCTCACCCATAGGAATTCGTTCGACAATCTCTTCCAAATCTTCCCAAAATTCTTGTTTGATCGATGCATCCAATCCTACTTGTGGTGCATAAGCACTTATGATAGTTAGAAACTCATCCCCTATCACAAGCTTAATACTCATTATTCTATCGCTCTTTCTTGACACTTCCACTACATCATCAATGAATTCTTTATCAATGACAATACCCACTCCATTTCTACTTCTATCCTTTCCAGAGTACCAAAGCTTGTAACCCCAAGGAGCTAACACTCTTACCTTCTCGTCAACCCACTTAGTCTCTTGTAGACACATTATGTAAATTCTCCTCCTTTTCATAACCTCCCCCACTTTTGTTGATCTCCCCGTCAAAGAGCCAACGTTCCAAGTTCCAAACTGCACCATACTACCCTTACTAGCCGTAAGAACTAACTTCTCTGTCTGTCCCCGTCCACGCTGCAAGGATTCTTACACATTTGACACCACACCCATACTTCGAGGTGGCGCGCCGCTTCCGGGCGATGACCTAGCAACCCTTGCATATTTTCCACTACACCCGGGCTTATGAAGTATAGTGCATCCTTGCTCATTTGACACCACCCTCAGATGTAAAGGTGGCGCGCTGCTTCTGGGCGACGACCTAGCAACCCTCGCATACTTATCACTGCACCCGGGCCTATGAAATGCAGCGCGTCGCTTCTGAGGAGAAGCCCCAACGATTTTCAAAATTTGATTCATGTCCATGGAATGTGATGAGTTTTACACTGGCTGCCACTAACCTACCGCAACCCTCCTCTTTTATCCGGGCTTGGGACCGGCAATGAATGTCAAGAAGACACCCACAGGCAGAGTTATCAACACCAATACACGTGGCTGATATTTTAAACCTCAATAAGATAATGGACCAGATGAGGAAAGCACATCTAGATGCGCCTGCATAAAACTTTTGCAATCGTAAAGATCAAAAGAACCAATCGCAAATGTTGTACATGTTCTAGTTGTGACTTGATGTATATGAGAATTTCATCAAAGTAAACCACTACGTAAGATCTAATAATAGGACGTAAAGCCTGAATCATGACCCGCATGAAGGTGCTCGATGCCTTTGACAAACCAAATGGACTGACCATCCATTCAAAGGGTCCCTCACACATTTTGAACACAATCTTCTATTCATTTCCCAGTCGAATATGAATCTCATGGTAACCACTCTTGACATCTAGTTTACTAAAATGATCGCGCGACTTAACTGTCCCAAAAGGTCATCCAGTCGAGGAATCAAAAATTGATAATGAACACTTAGTTTATTAATAGCTCGGTATGCACACATATGACATTCACCCGTTTTTCTTGGTAAGAGAAGCGCGGGTACCGCACACGGACATAAACTCTCTCTAACATAGACTTTGTGTAAAAGATCTTCCACTCTCTCGACCGAAACTCATTTAGTAATGTGGATGGTTAGGCAAGGCGCACAGGAGATGAGATCAATCTAGTGTTGGATGTCACGTAAATGAGTACTTCGTTTGGCAATTTGGATGAAAAACATCAGAAAATTCTTCGAGAAAAGGTGTAGCAACAGGATGGATAACTTAACTCCCCAAGATATCATGCACGAGGAATAACAAAATGAAAGGAGCAGATTCCATTTCATGCAAAAATTCTGAGTGATTTATAAACAAGACCGTATTATCTTGAGAAGATGAAGGTTCAGTAGGTAGTGCTGTAGGTACGACCGGTAACAACGTGATATACAGACCCAAAAAAATGAAGCTGTAAGTATTACGGTGGCCGTTATGCAATGCTCTATGATCAAATTTCCATGGTCGCCCAACAATAAGTCCATGGGTACGATATCGCACCATACTATCTCATAAGCAACACATGACGATCTAATATGATTACGTTTCTGGATCTACGACTAATTGTATATCTTTGGATGAATTTCCGAAGGACGAGCTATTTTTCCCATTGCATCTGATGCTACCAAATTTTCACATGCCATAGAGGCGGTCATAAATTTGCAAACTTTACCCTTAATGGTACATGTATATTTGTACAAATAGTAACATTGGTTATTCGGGTCCATGATATAAGGAGTGAGGCATGCTCACCGAGTGACCAAGGTCGGTCAGTGTCGCCGATGAGGAACTCCTCATGAGGGTGTTGCATGTCACCGTAAAAAATGAGATTCTAAAATACTCAATCTTCTACTTCTGTTGATTTCTTCACGAATGGTGCCAGTGTACCCGCAAGCTTCAGACAATTCGACATTCGGTGTCCATGTTCACCACATGAGAAACACTGCCCGGTACGTGGAGCTATAGGGTTATTGCCTGAATCCGTCGCTGAATATAATTGGAAACCCAATAATGGTGGACGACATGTGGCATGGCGTTGGTCATAAAGAGGAGGGGTGTTACGGCACGTGATGTGGGTAGAGCAAATTATTCGCTGTGGCATCAGTTAAATTATCGTTCGAGCATGAGGGAAAATTGACGAGCTTCAGAGAAAAATCGAATTAAAGTGGTTGATGACATCCTAAAAAAGCATCCGCAAACCTCCAATATAACTAGAACCCAAGTGGTTAGCGGGTTCGACAAGATCAATATGGGCAACTATTTGGTAAAATTCTTCGGTATAGGCATCACCGTCCAAGATCCTTGTTTGAGGTTTTTTAATTTTTGAAAGAGTGTGTTAGTATAATTATATGGGAGAAAAGCCTCCACTTGATGCTTCTTGAATATATCACATGATGTAGTTTTTTTTCCCTTGGCAAAAAGGATGTGACTTCATTTCTTGCCACCAATTGGCGGCACAACCGCGTAACAACTAGGGCAATGAGTTGTTCGGGTGGAACCTCCTAAAACTCGAGAACTTCTTCAACCGAAAGTAGACAATCGATGAACTCCTCTAGTTCAATTCCTCGGGTAAACATCGGCAGATCTAACTTGAAGCTGGATTCCTACTGGTCGGAGTCGTAGTGGCGGTCGCGACGACCAATGAGCGTTGCTAAAGGGTTCTAAATGGTGGATTCATCGTTAGATGAAACTGTAACACCCCCATAATTTATGGAGATATTACAGCGCCGTAGATTCTTTTTGGAGAACCTACCAGGCTAAGACCAACATAAAATGCATTAAACAATAACAAAACTAGGACATTCACACATTAAAATCCAATTTCAACTTCAATAAGTCGTACACCACAATACCAACAACATATCGTCCCGCAGGATCATAAATAATACAATCACTACTGACTGGGGTACAATAACATCATTAACCATCAATAATGACACAACATACAATACAGACAGTACCCGCGCGAGTACAAAACTAACACATGATTTTGACCATGACCATACGACCACCAACTCAAAATAACGCACGATATCACTGCTGCCCACCAAGCTCGTGTCCGCCCTATGCTGGCTCTCTCGCTGGACCTGTACCTGAATACACAAAAGTATATCCACCCCCGAAGGGGTCATCAAACGCTGGTGCAAGTACAAACTAGAATATGTACAACAAGTGAATAATCAACATAAATCACAGTGCCATCACATATATTCCGGAATACAATACCATCATCATTATCATAACAACCTTCCGATCTATACTTGCCCTGAAAGATTATGATTATAGCATCATAATCTAGCATCAATTAGAGTCGGAACGAATTAAAATTGAAGATTCAAGCAAAACCCCAAACATATGAAGAACTAGGGATTTGAAGGAGATTTTACCTTGATTCGGACGGAAATCGACTGGAAGATGATGTTGGACACGAATTAATCTTCCCAAAAAGTTTCAAAATGATGCTCTTGATAAGATTTCTCAAAAACCCTCAAAGACTCGCAAAGGAGGAAGAAAAATGAAGAAGTGCCGACATGACCCGTCACTCGGCCTTATATAGCCGAGTGCGTTACGGCCGTAACCGGCAGTGCCTTACGGCCGTAATGGTTCCTGACGAGCCACTGCCCAAAACGCCCAGGTGCATTACGTCCGTTACCCGACCAGGCATTACGGCCGTAATACTCGACATCTTACGGCCATACTCGGTAGATACGTTACGGCCGTACTCGAACTACACCTTACGGCCGTAACCGAACATCCCTTATGACCGTAACGAGTCCTGCCGAGGCTACTGTCCGATTTTGTGCGGTACGTTGCGGCTGTATCCGGTAGCTATATTATGGCCGTAACAGGCATTACGGTCGTAACTCGGTATGCCTTACGGCCGTAACCCGCATTTCAAGGATCCTGCAGTCCGGCCAGAACGAACACCTCCGAAAATCATAAAACTCAACGTTTATCAATCAAGAACAATTCAAATATCAATTCATCAATACACTCATCTCCACATTACAACAAGATACAACCAAAATAACATACGAAATTCGCACGGATATTACACCCTTACCCCCCCTAAAAAGAAGTTTCGTCCCGAAACTTAAGATTCAAAAAGGCTGGGGTATCTGGTACGCATACTCTTTTCAGTTTACCATGTGGCTTCCTCAATTCCATGCTTAGACCATTGGACTTTCACTAACGGAATCATTTTTTGTCGTAGTTGTTTCACTCGCCGCTCCAATATGGCTACCGGGTGCTCTTCATACGAAACATCATCCTTAACTTCAATCTCCTGATAATCAATAACATGGCTGGGGTCGGGAACATACTTATGCAATTGCGAAACATGGAACACGTTATGAACATGACTAAGCATCGGAGGTAACGTGAGTCGATAAGCTACATCACCTACCTTGTCCAGGATATCGAAGGGGCCAATATAACGAGGACTAAGATTCCCTTTCTTACCAAATCGAAAGACTCCACGAGTCGGCGATACTTTCAACAACACGTGTCCTCCTGCTTGGAATTCTAATGGTCACCGTCGAATGTCGACATAAGACTTTTTTCGACTCTGGGAGGTCAACAACCTTTATCGAATAGCTGCGACTTTCTTCCGTGTTTGAATCATCAAATCCAGTTCTACTCCAATTAATTCGTACGGTTCGTCCCAACAAATTGGCGATCTACACCATCTCCTGTATAATGCTTCAAACGGAGCCATTCCAATCGAACTGTGCCAAATATTATTATACGCAAATTTGATCAATGGCAAATGGATTTCCCAATCTTCTTTCCAATCCGACGTACAAGCCCTCAACATGTCTTCCAAAGTTTGGATCGTCCTCTACGACTATCTATCCGTCTGAGGGTGATAAGCAGTGTTAAAATTCAGTTCGGTACCAAGCGCTCGATGTACTGCCCGCCAAAAATGTGATACAAAATGATCATCGCGATCCGAGACAATGGTCTTTGGTGTACCATGGAGTCTCACTATTTCTGCAATGAACAAATGAGCTAATCTCTCTGGTCCGCACGTATCTCTAATGCCCAAAAAATGGGCGGATTTGGTTAACCGATCAACAATTACCCAAATCATATTCATTCCAGTTCGCGTCCTTGGCATTCCTACAATAAAATCCATCGCGATGTCTTCCCACTTCCATTCCAGAATTGGTAACGGTTGCAATTTTCCGGCAGGTTTTTGATGCCCAACTTTAACCTGCTGACAAGTCAAGAATTTCAACACGAACTCCATTACATCTTTCTTCATGTTCGGCCACCAAAATTTTTTCTTCAAGTCTTTATACATTTTACTCATACCCGGATGAATCGAGTACGGAGTAGAATGTGCTTCATGCAAAATCACTTGCTTAAGATCATCTAAATTCGGTACACAAATCCTACCCTGACATCGAAGAACTCCGTCTTCATCGACTAAGAATCCAGGAGTCTTTCCTTTAACAACATCTTCCTGAAGCTGCACAAATAAGGGATCGTCTAACTGCTTGGACTTAATATCGTCCATCACCGAGGTCGTGACCTCAAGGAAACGTAATTGTCCTTGAATTGCTTTAGGCCACACTTCAATTTCCAAATCAATCAACTCTCGTCTTAGCTTCGGTTGGATGGTGAGTAACTCTAGTCTCTGCAACACGACCGACGTGCGGCTCAAAGCATCGGCAACGACATTCACCTTGCGTGGGTGGTAAAGAATGTCCAAATCATAATCTTTAAGTAATTCCAACCATCGATGCTGGCGAATATTAAGCTCCTTTTGCGTAAATATATACTTTAAGCTCTTATGATCCGTATACACTCGGAAAGATGAACCATATAAATAATGCCTCCAAATTTTTAACGCAAACACCGCAGCAGCTAACTCAAGATCGTGGGTAGGATAATTCATCTCATATGGCTTTAACTGTCGAGAAGCATACGCAATTGCCTTATCATCCTGCATCAATACACACCCCAATCCTTGTTTAGAGGCATCACTATAAATAATGAAACTTTCAGTTCCTTGAGGTAAGGCTAGGACCGGTGACGTAGTTAACCTCTTCTTTAACTCATCAAAACTCCTCTGACATTCGTCACTCCATTCAAATTTCTGAGTTTTCTGTAACAATTGAGTGAGCGGTCGAGCAATCTTCTAAAATCCCTCGACAAATCGACGATAATAACCAGCTAATCCCATAAAACTCCGAACTTCCTTAACATTCCTCGGGGGCTCCCAAACTAAGACTGCTTCAACCTTTTGAGGCTCTACTCGAACACCATCAGCTGATATAATATGACCAAGGAAAGCAACATCTTTCAGCCAGAATTCGCACTTAGAAAATTTAGCATAAAGCTTATCAGTTCTCAAAATGTTCAACACTATTCTCAAGTGCCCGGCATGTTCCGTCTCGTTCTTAGAATAAACCAAAATATCATCAATGAACACCACCACAAATTTATCGAGATATTCGATAAATGTTTTGTTCATAAGTTGCATAAATACCGTCAGAGCATTCGTCAACCCAAAAGGCATGACTACAAATTCGTAATGTCCGTATCTCATTCGGAATGCCGTTTTTGGAATATCCGAATCCCGAATTTGCAACTGATAATATCCCAATCTCAAGTCAATCTTCAAGAAAACCGTAGCCCCTTGTAATTGATCAAATAAGTCATCAATTCTAGGCAACGGATACTTGTTCTTAATAGTGAGCTTATTCAACTCACGATAGTCAATACATAACCGCAACGATCCCTCTTTCTTCCGAACAAATAACACCGGTGCTCCCCAAGGAGAAACACTCGGTCGAATATAACCCTTGTCTAATAACTCGCTCAGTTGCTTCTTCAACTCTTGCATTTCTGATGGGGCCATTTTGTATGGTGCCTTGGATATTGGCGCCGCATTAAGCTCTAGTTCGATAGTAAACTCCACGTCATGATGCGGCGGTAACCCAGGCAAATCATCTGGAAATACGTCGGGAAATTCATTCACAACGGGAATAGAGGACAACTTTACATCACCAACTTCCAACTTCAGTGCATAACACCAATAACCGGTACAACCTTGTCGCAATAATTTTATCGCTTTCATGGCTCAGATAATCTTCCCAGAAGTACCCAGTTTTCGTCCTTCAAAAACGTGTTCAGTGCCATCCGGTGCGACTATCGAGATTATTTTTCGACGATAATTTACTATCGCTCCATGACGATCTAACCAATCATCACCAAGGATCAAATCCTCTCCTTTCATGTCAATCAAAATTAGATCGGATGACCAATCTCTACCGCCTATGGTCACAGGACAATTGGTAATCTCTTGATCCCCAACTATCCTTTCCCCACTCGGCAATCAAGCAATAAAAGGTTCACATGCAGAGAGACCGACAAGACCCAAACGATTCACACAAGACAATGATATAAAGGAATGAGTAGCTCTAGAGTCAAACAATACATCTACTGGGTGCATAGAAATATAAGCAATACCTGACGTAGTTGCAACCCCTACGTCATCAGTCCGCCTCATCTCATATAATCGGGGTGGAGCTGATCCAATGCTAGGTGCATCCTTATGCTCGGTCTTACCTCTTCCACTACCGCGTCCGACACTCAAAGTTTGATGACCAGTAACTGTGCCTTCCGGAGTAGGAGACTGTTTAGAGAAGATTCTGCCTGCTGACTCACAATATGACGCACGATGACCTTGCTTCCCACACTTAAAACAATCAATGGGCCGATAAGTGCAACGAGAACTGATATGTCCCAGATTTCCACAATAAAACAAACTTTTGGCGCTCCTCCACTAGGTTGAGGGGAACCAACAGAAGATTGCGCAGAAGGTTGAGGCATACGCTGTAATACCCGGTTGTAATTCATTCATTATCATTCAGTAATTATCAGACAGTACTTGTCACTCAGTAATTTTCACTCATTAATAATCACTCATCATTTATGATTCATTCATTTGCGTTCACTGTTGGCATGTTGTAACCGTATATCAGTTACCGATCATCATTTCATCTACGTTTATAGATCGAGACGGGAATATTATCATTTTCATCGTGATTGGTAGTCTTGTACTGGGAGTATCATCTTTGGCATGTGTTGGACTTGTTCACTTTCACATACGTATTGTATGTCGGATCATTCATCAATCGTAGCGGGAAATTGGAGTTATCGGATTTTCACCTTGTCCAGTAACGAGTTACGGACGTAAGGATTGCAGGTTACGGCCGTAACAGGTGTTCATTGATTTCCAGGCCATTTTGGACGAAAAGGACTTACGGCCATAAGGTTGCGGCATACGGACGTAAGTTGAGCAGGTACGGCTGTAAGGCTTGGCCGGTTACGGTCGTACGTGTCGAGCAGGGTGCCCAGGCGTTTTTGGCCGAAGGCGAGTTAGAGCCGTAAGATGGGCATAATACGGCCGTAAGGAGTGTTCGTGTTTTTCAGGTTGTGCCGGACGAGAGGGACTTACGGCCGTAATGGTTGCGACATACGTCCGTAATGGTTGCGGCATACGGCCGTAAGACAAGGAAGGTACGACCGTAAGGCTTGGCCGGATACGGCCGTACGTTACAGGCAGGGTGCCTGGTCATTTTTGACGAAGGGGGCTTACGCCCGTAAGTTTGGCCGGATACGGCCGTATCATCCGAGTTACGCCCGTAAGGTGTGCGGGTACGGCCGTAAGGATGTCGGTAGGTGTTTTAGACGAGGGCGAGTTATGCCCGTAAGTCAGGTACGGATACAGCCGTAAGGCTGTCGGCAGGTGATTGGACGAAGCCGAGTTACGTCCGTACGAGTTGGCTGGTTACGGCCGTAAGGCCGTTGACCTGGGATGTTACGGCCGTAAGAAGGCCGAGTTACGGCCGTAAGAAGGCCGAGTTACGGCCGTAACTTCCGGCAGTTTATAAGGACTTGGCCGGGACTTTTTCATCATTTTCACCATTTCTTTCATTTTGTTCCGAGAGAGAGCTTGAGGGAGGGATTTTCCATCATCAATCACTTGAGTGTTAGATTTTCATCATCTTCATTCGTTTGGGAAGCTTGGATACTCGATTTAACTCGTGTTCATCGGATCGAAGTGTTTGGATCTTCAAGAGGTAATTCTTCAACATCTTGGATTTTGATTTTGTGTTGAGATATGATATTTTGGACGTTATAATCATGTTATATGAAGGAATATGCATATGATTATGAGTTTGTATAAAGATTCATTGGACTATTGAAGGGTTATTCAAGAACACTTTGAATATTAAGTTGGATTTGGGGGTTTTCGATTAATTGTTGTTGTAATCACGAATTTGGATATTTATTTTGGATTATTAATCGTATTGAAGATGTTTTGTTGGTTTGAAACACTTCTTGGGGGATTTGATATTGGTATAATTGAGGTTTGATTGTAAACAATCGGAGATTGGCCACAACGTGTTTGATATAATGCCCAAATGGACTTGGTTTAGTCGTATCGACGTTTTGAGTTCGTTATATTCGTGTTTGATACGTATGTTGAACGGATTGTTGGTAATTGTGTTATTCAAGGTTGTTCGAGCGACCGACGTCTCATTTAGGACATTTGTTCGTGGAAGGATAATTGTCATCGGTGTTGTGTAAGTTAATTCTTACTCGGTTAAAAGGATATTCATTCCTTTTGTTGTTGTTCATTCATAATCATAAATCATTGTATTAATCATATTGAGACTTGTAATTGTCGAATAATCACTTCATTAACGAGGAACGGCGGTTCCAATCATTTCATTGAACTATCAATCACTTCATTATTATTTTCATCTCGGTGAGTCATTCTTGACTTTGTCGGATTATTATTCATTGATATTCATTATGGTCATTCTCGTTCATATGACCTTATGGGTTCATATTGCGTGGCCGGGTGCGGATGTGTGGAATTTTTAGTCGAGCACGCGATGGTCATGTATTGGGATCGATACATTGGACTGTGCACACGGTAACGATTACCTCCGTGAGACTAATTAGGTACAAGGACGGCTGTGTCCGGTCATTCGTCTTGTACACTTGCACAGAACATTACGAGCGTATTATGATGCTCCTCTTTAGCGTAATTCATAACTAAGGATATTTCATAACTAAAGATATATCATGATTGTGTATTTTCAACCCTTGAGGATTGTTGTTCTGTGTAACTGACCCCGTTGGGGGATATTGTTTTCAGGTCACGGCAAGGCAAAGGCACGGGAAGAGCATGTTGACGGCGAGGAGTCCCAGTGATACTAGTAGGGGCCCCCAGTCATTTCAGTCATCTTTATTTCTCTTCATTTGTAATTCCGCTACAAATTTCGTTTGAGATGTTTATTTATTCAGAGTGGTGTATTTTATCTTCATATAAAATATACTAGTATTTTGTATTGTCCTGGTGTATTGTACTTAAGCTCCTCATCGGAGTATTTGGTAATATAATGTGGTTCGGTACTACAATTATATTTTTTTAATTCATCAGTTTTCATTCGCCTGGTGGGTCCCAGTCGGGGGACCACGGCACTGTAATATCCGCCTAGTTTGGGGTGTTACAGAGTTGGTATCAGAGCGTGGTTTTGAATACTACCTTCTGAGTCATGTCTCATTTGAAATCATCGTCATCGGACTAGTATCATTGGACTTTCGCGTCACGTGTGACCTGTGCAAATGCCGAGCCAATCAGACCGAAAGAACTGTAAGAAATTCTAACGCCATGGTATAATTTCTGGCAATAAGAATCATTCATTCATAATTCATCAGTTAACAATCCTGAATCACCATCATTCATTTTGATCAAGACGATCATGTTAACTCATTAATCACTCAGTTCATTTCACAGTTTAGTTGTTGATCTTGAGGATCATATCATTAATCTTGTTAACTTGTTCAAGATAATCATTTCAAGAATTTCATCAGATAATCATGTCACCTCACTTAATCATTCATGTAATCACTGTGTTAGAGCGCGTATGCTCATTTTCATCATCTTATGATGTAATCATAACGTGATATTCATGCGGGAGATATAATTATCATGTGACTTTCCTACTTCAGTATGGATAGAGCAGGCAGAAGACGCGGAGGACGAGGCCGCGGTGCGGGCCGAATCCCAATAGCTCGTGTGAATACACATGCGAACATGAGGAATGATGCGAACTCATCAAGCAGCGACGCTGCTACTCATTCACCTAGATGTGATCATTCACTATCGGGGAGTCGTACCCGGGACAAAGCTCAGTCAGAAGGTGTTCGGGTTGATCCACTCGCTTTTATGCAGGGCATGATGGCCCAAATGACTCAGATGGCACAACTAATGGAGACGATGCATAACTCAGCTAATCAAAATCAATAGG
The DNA here is from genome assembly GCA_033398695.1 of Orobanche coerulescens. Lineage (NCBI taxonomy): Eukaryota > Viridiplantae > Streptophyta > Magnoliopsida > Lamiales > Orobanchaceae > Orobanche > Orobanche coerulescens. The sequence continues at coordinate 33,121,089 of CM065804.1, forward strand.
CTCCTCCGCCGCCACCTCAGAGGCAAGAGAGGAGTGTGGGTAGTATCATCGGCGACATCTCTCGCCAAAGGCCACCTACTTTTGAGGGCTCATCTGAGCCGGCGGATATTGTTCATTGGCTCGAGCATTTCAAGAAGTTATTTGCTATGGTAGAGTGTCCCGAAGGACACAAAGTTTCAGTTGCGGCTTACTACCTGGGTAAGAGCGCTCATTCTTGGTGGTTATCGTTGAAGCCCACCGACGGATCATGTACTTGGGATCAATTCAAGACTCTCATGATGGAGAGGTATTATCCGGCCCCACTCAGAGAGGCCAAGCTGTTAGAATTACTCACTCCCGACCCCTCAGCAGATGAGGATGTTCTCGCCATTGCCGAGAAATTTCAGGAACTTCTTCCGCTCGCCTCATCTATCATTCACTCCAAAGCGGATAAGATTAAGTATTTCAGCAAGAGGCTGAAACCTCGTATGCGGATGCAGTTACTTAATCACAATTGCACCACGCTAGCCGAATTCATTGAGAAATCTCTTACTTATGAGCTTACTGCTAAGGAAATTGCTAATCAGCAACCTTCGTCTGCTAGCAAGAAATCGAAGAATCGTAATCAGTCTGAAGGTGGTCAGACAACCTTCAAGAAGCCTCATACGGGCACTACTTTCTCTGAACGACCTCCTGTGGTGCCCAAACCGGCGGAATCGCAGTCCCGAGCGCCGCCTGCCATCACCGCTTTAATCATGGGGATCTTGGTCATGTCAAGACCAAGTGTCCGAGACAGATCACGTGTCATAATCAGGATTGCCGGGCATAAGGCCCGTTTTGCCGAAGGACTCCAAACCTACTCCGCGTCATCTCGTGCCCCAAGGCCACTGCTCATAATCGTGCCACTACCAAGGCTGCTCAAGATGACAGGAGAGAATAAAGGTGGAGCCTTTAGCCATCAGACGGGAGCGTCCGGTGCCGGGACTAGCAAGCCCCGAATTTATGAGATGAAGAAGACTGACGATCGGGAGGCCCAAATGATCTCAGGTACACTCGATATTCTATCTCAACCTGTGTGTACCCTTTTTGATACTGGTGCATCTCATTCATTCATTTCCGAGTCATGTTTGAGTAGGCTACGTCTGGGTAGTGCTACTAATTGTGAGCCGTATATCATTGGTCTACCTGATGGTAGACGAATTATCGGGAATCGTGACATTCGGAATTGTCCGATTCAGCTTTATGGCCGTGTATGGCTAGCAGACCTTATTGTGGTAGATATGCCAAGACACGACGTCATCTTGGGTATTGATTGGATGGATCGTCACGATGCCATCATTAGTGTCCGTAAGCGTAAGGTCACTATCATTTCTGACGATGGGGTCGAATGTGTTTTTCAGGGAGGTAATCTCGGCTGTTCTGTTAAGGTCATTAACTTGATGAAAACAGTGAAATTACTCAGTCAGGGGTGTGTTGGTTATTGGTGCTATATGACCAAAACCGAGAAATCACCAATAATGCTGACGGATATTTCGGTAGTGAGAGAATATGCCGATGTATTTCCAGACGAGTTACCTGGTTTTCCTCCACAAAGAGATGTGGAATTCACGATTGAGTTGGAGCCTGGTACGTCTCCATTATCGAAGGCACCATACCGGATGGCCCCGACCGAAATGCAGGAATTAAAGAATCAACTTGAGGAGTTGTTCGAGAAAGGTTATATCCGACCGAGTGCGTCCCCGTGGGGAGCACCAGTGTTGTTTGCCAAGAAGAAGGATGGTTCATTTCGCTTGTGTATTGATTATCGGGAGTTGAACAGGGTGACAATCAAGAATAAGTATCCTCTACCCCGTATTGATGATCTCTTAGATCAACTTTAGGGAGCTTCAGTATTTTCCAAGATCGACTTAAGATCTGGATATCATCAGTTGCGAATTCGAGAGTCGGATATCGCAAGGACAGCATTTCGTACACGCTATGGTCATTATGAGTTCGTAGTAATGCTGTTTGGGTTAACTAATGCACCTGCGGTATTCATGGAGTTAATGAATCGGGTTTTCATCGACTTTTTGGATCAGTTTGTTGTTGTCTTCATTGATGACATTTTGATTTATTCTCGTGACCGAGAGGAGCACGAGGTTCATCTTCATCGGGTTCTCGACGTGTTGAGACGAGAGCAACTTTATGGAAAGTTTTCCAAATGTGAGTTCTGGATGTCCGAAGTGACGTTTCTCGGGCATGTAATTTCATCAGATGGAGTGCGTGTTGATCCTCAGAAGACGGAGGCTATCCAAGATTGGTTACCTCCGAAGAATGTTAAGGAAATCCGAAGCTTTCTCGGATTAGCCGGTTATTATCGGCGGTTTGTGGAAGGATTTTCTAAAATCACTCAACCAATGACGAACCTTTTGCGAAAGGATAAGAAATACACGTGGTCCGACGCGTGTCAGCGGAGTTTTGAGGAACTCAAGAGCCGGTTAATTTCAGCACCTGTACTTTCCTTGCCACAAGGGACGGAAGGATTCGTGGTTTATAGTGACGCGACCGGACATGGTCTCAGATATGTATTAATGCAGAATGAGAAGGTTATTGCTTATGCTTCACGGCAATTGCGACCGTATGAGGTCAATTATCCGACCCACGACCTGGAGCTAGCAGCCGTGGTTTTCGCGTTGAAGATTTGGCGTCATTACCTTTATGGTGTCACCTGTTAGATTTTTACCGATCACAAGAGTTTGAAGTATATATTTACTCAGAAGGAGTTAAATATGCGACAGAGGCGGTGGTTGGAACTAATCAAAGACTATGATATCGAGATCATGTACCACCCGGGTAAGGCAAACATGGTTGCTGATGCCTTGAGTCGTAAGCCCGTTCAGGAGCAAATGCTTGCTCGTTTAACAGTTCATAAGGAGCTTCAGCAGGAATTCCTTAGACCCGAGATCGAGGTCTGGCTTCAGCGAGTGCAAGGGCAACTTTGCATATTAGAGATTTCATCGCCACTTGAGGAGGCAATCAGAGAGAATCAGGGTTTAGACCCATCTTTGTTGCGCATACGTGAGGATGTGGCTCAGGGGAAAGCCCCTGGACTCGTGGTCCACGAGGATGGACTTTCGAGATTTAAGAATCGGTTGTGCGTACCGGCGGATGACGAGTTGAAAAACTCGATTTTGAGAGAAGCTCATGCCACCCCTTATTCCGTTCATCCGGGGTCTAGCAAGATGTACAAGGACTTGAAACAAAATTACTGGTGGAGTAATATGAAGCGAGAAGTCGCGGAATTTGTTTCGAGATGTTTAACCTGTCAGCAAGTCAAGATTGAACATCAGCAACCGGTAGGTATGCTGAAACTGCTCCCTATTCCAGAGTGGAAGTGGGAAGATATTTCTATGGACTTCATCACGAGTTTACCGACGAGTCGTCGTGGCATGAATACAATCTGGGTGATTGTGGACCGCTTAACTAAATCAGCTCATTTCCTTGAGATTAAGAATACGTGGGGTCCCGAGAGACTGGCCCAGTTATCCATCAAAGAGATAGTGAGATTGCATGGTACTCCTAAGAGTATCGTTTCCGATCGTGACGGACGATTCGTGTCACATTTTTGGAAATCAGTTCATCGTGCTATGGGAACTCAGCTTAATCTCAGTACCACTTTTCATCCTCAGTCCGACGGACAATCAGAGAGGACTATTCAGACATTGGAGGACATGATGAAGGCATGCGTCCTCGATTGGAAAGACGATTGGGAAGCCCAATTACAATTAATTGAGTTCACGTACAATAATAGTTGGCATGCTTCGATTAAGATGGCACCTTACGAGGCCTTGTACGGTCGTCGTTGTTGATCTCTGTTGTGTTGGGACGACCTATCAGAATCAATCGGTACTGAGCCCGATATGGTTATAGCCGCCCGGGAGAAGATAGCTTTGATCAAGATTCGTATGTTGACAGCTCAGAGTCGACAGAAATCATATGCAGATAATCGTCGTCGACCACTAGAGTTCGAGATGGGTGACCACGTTTTGGTCAAGGTATCCCCGAGTCGAGGTATTTTCCGTTTCGGAAAACGGGGGAAGTTGAGTCCGAGATTCATTGGACCGTTTGAGATTTTGGATCGAGTAGGCGAGTTAGCTTATCGATTGGCTTTACCTCCGGCATTGAGCCGAATTAATAATGTGTTTCACGTCTCTCAGTTGTGGAAGTATGTTGCCGACCCGAGTCACATACTTTAGTTCGACGAAATCGAGATCGCGGATGATCATTCGTATGAGGAGCATCCTATACGAGTTTTAGAGCGGCGAATCAAACAGTTGAGGAACAAGACGATTCCTTTGGTCAAGATTCAGTGGTCTAGACACGGAGTTTAAGAGGCTACTTGGGAAACCGAGGAGAGTATGCGGGAAAGTCATTCCGAGTTGTTTGACCCTTAGTTTCAGGGACGAAACTCTTTTTAAGGGGGGAGTATGTAATACCCGGTTGTAATTCATTCATTATCATTCAATAATTATCAGACAGTATTTTTCACTCAGTAATTTTCACTCATTAATAATCACTCATCATTCATGATTCATTCATTTGCGTTCACTGTTGGCATGTTGTAACCGTATATCAGTTACCGATCGTCATTTTATCTCCATTTATTGATCGAGACGGGAGTATTATCATTTTCATTGTGATTGGTAGTCTTGTACTGGGAGTATCATCTTTGGCATGTGTTGGACTTGTTCACTTTCACATACGTATTGTATGTCGGATCATTCATCAATCGTAGCGGGAAATTGGAGTTATCGGATTTTCACCTTGTCCAGCAACTAGTTACGGCCGTAAGGATTGTAGGTTACAGCTGTAACATGTGTTCGTTGATTTCCAGGCCATTTTGGACGAATGGGACTTACGGCCATAAGGTTGCGGCATACGGCCGTAAGTTGAGCAGGTACAGCTGTAAGGCTTGGCCGGTTACGGCCATATGTGTCGAGCAGGGTGCCCAGGCGTTTTTGGCCGAAGGCGAGTTACGGCCGTAAGATGGGCAGGATACGGCCATAAGGAGTGTTCGTGTTTTTCAGGTTGTGCCGGACGAGAGGGACTTACGGCCGTAATGGTTGCGGCATACGGCCGTAAGACAAGGAAGGTACGGCCGTAGGGCTTGGCCGGATACGGCCGTATGTTACAGTCAGGGTGCCTGGTCATTTTTGACGAAGGGGGCTTACGCCCTTAAGTTTGGCCGGATACGGCCGTATCGTCCGAGTTACGCCCGTAAGGTGTGCGGGTACGGCCGTAAGGATGTCGGCAGGTGTTTTAGATGAGGGCGAGTTACGCCTGTAATTCAGGTACGGATACGGACGTAAGGTTGTCGGCAGGTGATTGGACGAAGCCGAGTTACGGCCGTACGAGTTGGCTGGTTACGGCTGTAAGGCCGTTGACCTGTGATGTTACGGCCATAAGAAGGCCGATTTATAGCCGTAACTTCCGGTAGTTTATAAGGACTTGGCTGGGACTTTTTCATCATTTTCACCATTTCTTTCATTTTGTTCCGAGAGAGAGAGCTTGAGGGAGGGATTTTCCATCATCAATCACTTGAGTGTTAGATTTTCATCATCTTCATTCGTTTGGGAAGCTTGGATACTCGATTTAACTCGTGTTCATCGGATCGAAGTGTTTGGATCTTCAAGAGGTAATTTCTTCAACATCTTGGATTTCGATTTTGTGTTGAGATATGATGTTTTGGACATTATAATCATGTTATATGAAGGGATATGCATATGATTATGAGTTTGTATAATGATTCATTGGACTATTGAAGGGTTATTCAAGAACACTTTGAATATTAAGTTGGATTTGGGGGTTTTCTATTAATTGTTGTTGTAATCACGAATTTGGATATTCATTTTAGATTATTGATTGTACTGAAGATGTTTTGTTGGTTTGAAACACTTCTTGGGGGATTTGATATTTGTATAATTGAGGTTTGATTGTAAACAATCGGAGATTGGCCACAACGTGTTTGATATAATGCCCCAATGGGCTTGGTTTAGTCGTATCGACGTTTTGAGTTCGTTATATTCGTGTTTGATACGTATGTTGAACGGATTGTTGGTAATTGTGTTATTCAAGGTTGTTCGAGCGACCGACATCTCATTTAGGACATTTGTTTGTGGAAGGATAATTATCATCGGTGTTGTGTAAGTTAATTCTTACTCGGTTAAAAGGATATTCATTCCTTTTGTTGTTGTTCATTCATAATCATAACTTATTCATCATTTTATTAATCGTATTGAGACTTGTAATGGTCGAATAATCACTTCATTAACGAGGAACGGCGGTTCCAATCATTTCATTGAACTATCAATCACTTCATTATTATTTTCATCTCGGTGAGTCATTCTTGACTTTGTCGGATTATTATTCATTGATATTCATTATGTTCATTCTCGTTCATATGACCTTCTGGGTTCATATTGCGTGGCCGGGTGCGGATGTGTGGAATTTTTAGTCGAGCACGCGATGGTCATTTATTGGGATCGATACATTGGACTGTGCACACGGTAACGATTACCTCCATGAGACTAATTAGGTACAAGGACGAGTGTGTCCGATCATTCGTCTTGTACACTTGCACAGAACATTACGGGCGTACTATGATGCTCCTCTTCAGCGTAATTTATAACTAAGGATATTTCATAACTAAAGATATATCATGATTGTGTATTTTCAACCCTTGAGGATTGTTGTTCTGTGTAACTGACCCCGTTGGGGGATATTGTTTTCAGGTCACGGCAAGGCAAACGCACGGGAAGAGCATGTTGACGACGAGGAGTCCCAGTGATACGAGTAGGGGCCCCAGTCATTTCAGTTATCTTTATTTCTCTTTATTTGTAATTCCGCTGCAAATTCCGTTTGAGATGTTTATTTATTCAGGGTGGTGTATTTTATCTTCATATAAAATATACTAGTATTCTGTATTGTCCTGATGTATTGTACTTAAGCTCCTCATCGGAGTCTTTGGTAATATAATGTGGTTCGGTACTACAATTATATTTTTTTAATTCATCAGTTTTCATTCGCCTGGTGGGTCCCAGTCGGGGGTCCACGGCACTGTAATATCCGCCTAGTTTTGGGTGTTACATACGCGATCCGCTGCCTCGGAAACTACCAGGAAATTTTGGTTTCTTTGAACTCGAAACCGTAGGAACCTGAACTGACACCATCTCAAAAGTGAGTGCTCTGTCTTGGTATTCTCTCAAAGTAGTACACCCCAGGCCCGCCATATACTTTCGGACCTCCGGTTTCATCCTAGCATAGAAATGAAGTATCTTGTCTATTTCATCCTTAACCTGATCTTGGATATACACTAACTGTTTGTTGTACGTCTTGATTGCCTCGGAGATAGGAACATCCTCGGGTTGAGCTCTGAAAAATTCACTGACTCTTGCTAATTGTACCGGCGCTGGACAATACTGAGCTTCCATCAGTCCCTTAAATTCTTCCCAAGTGACGGCGCGGTCCTTAGACTTAACGGCTCTCCACCAATCCGATGCGTCGTCAATCGTCAGATATTGAGCAATTGGGACTCTCTTGGCTTCCGGGCATCCATTGCCGTCAAAGATCTTTTCCAGCTCAACTAACCAATGATCCCAGTTGTTCGCATCACCAGAGCCATCAAATCTGGGAGGGTTCATCTTCATAACTTCTTGAAGCCATCGATCATCAACCGTCCTGCCAGTATTAATATTCTGCACCACTTGTGCCAGTTGGTGCACTTGCGTTACGACTTGTTGAAGAATGTTAGGCACTTAGGCCTCTCAACCCCCATCTGAACCTCCCGAAGGGATCGGGAACGGTATGCAGATTCTGAAATGGATCTCTCAGACTCAGATACTATCACTCTGCCACGGCCTCGGCTGCATTGACGGATAGCTCTACCTCTCGGCATACTGAGGAATAAGAATAGTTCAACAAGGAAACGATTATAATAATAGATTGCACAATTACAAAGGTAATAACTCCGAAAGGAAGAAACGACCAGTATCCGAAGAGTCTTCCAGCACAGGTAACACGGGTGGTAGCACACCAATGATATCGTAGACAACAACTGACTCAGTTTACATACCCAAAAACACCGACAGCCTAGGTATCCATAAACCTAAGCTCCGATACCATATTCTGTAATACCCTCGTGATTTACGGAGATATTACAGCGCCATAGATTCTTTTTAGAGAACCTACCAGGCTAAGACCAATATAAAACGCATTAAACAATAACAAAACTAGGATATTCACACATTAAAATCCAATTTCAACTTCAATAAGTCGTACACCACAATACCAACAACATATCGTCCTGTAGGATCGTAAATAATACAACCACTACTGACTGGAGTACAATAACATCATTAACCATCAACAATGACACAACATACAACACAGACAGTACCCGCGCGAGTACAAAACTAACACATGATTTTGACCATGACTATACGACCACCAACTCAAAATAACGCACGATATCACTGCTTCCTACCAAGCTCGTGTCTGCCCTATACTGGCTCTCTCGCTGGACCTGTACCTGAATACACAAAAGTATATCCACCCCCGACGGGGTCAGCAAACGCCGGTGCAAGTACAAACTAGAATATGTACAACAGGTGAATAATCAACATAAATCACAGTGCCATCACATATATTCCGGAATACAATACCATCATCATTATCATAAAACAACCTTCTGAGCTATACTGGCCTTGTACCTCTCAAGCAAGATACACACCCTAGAGACACTTCGTCAGGACCTCCCCGGTGTATAGCCTAACCGAGTGATCCGTAGGGAACGTGGCCTATCGGATCCCAGGGGACCCTCACTGGTTTTACTCGGTTCGCACACCGCTCATGAACCACACGGCACAAATCGAATTTTCTCAAAAATCATATATTCACAAGAATTACATTAAACAGAATCAAAGTACTTGCCTTGATTCGAACGACACAGAAAACAATGAACGGATGAGCGTAAGGTCCGATTTACTTCAACGATTCGATCCTAACACATCGATATACCGAATCAAACACAACACCAAGGAAATGGAGAATTCACCATAAGTTTTACTCTTAGGGGCATTTAATCAAACACTAAGAAGACAAGAGGGTTTTGATTCAAACTATGAAAGAAAACTTGGAATTTAATCCATGAACTTCGGGGAAAAGTGAAGGATTATGATTATAGCATCATAATATAGCATCAATTAGAGTCGGAACGAATTAAAATTGAAGATTCAAGCAAAACCCCAAACATATGAAGAACTAGGGATTTGAAGGAGATTTTACCTTGATTCGGATGGAAATCGAGTGGAAGATGATGTTGGACACGATTAATCTTCCCAAAAAGTTTCAAAATAATGCTCTTGATCAGATTTCTCAAAAACCCTCGAAGACTCGTGAAGGAGGAAGAAAAATGAAGAAGTGCCGACATGACCCGTCACTCGGCCTTATATAGCTGAGTGCGTTACGGCCGTAACCGGCAGTGCCTTACGGCCGTAACGGTTCCTGACGAGCCACTGCCCAAAACGCCCAGGTGCATTACGTCCGTTACCCGACCAGGCATTTCGGTCGTAATACTCGACATCTTACGGCCGTACTCGGTAGATACGTTACGGCCGTACTCGAACTACACCTTACGCCGTCACCGGACATCCCTTATGGCCGTAACGAGTCCTGCCGAGGCTACTGTCCGATTTTGTGCGGTACGTTGCGGTCGTAACCGGTAGCTATATTACGGCCGTAACAGGCATTACGGCCGTAACTCGGTATGCCTTACGGCCGTAACCCGCATGTCAAGGATCCTGCAGTCCGGCCAGAACAAACACCTCCGAAAATCATAAAACTCAACATTTATCAATCAAGAACAATCCAAATATCAATTCATCAATACATTCATCTCCACATTACAACTAGATACTGTAATATCCGCAATTTCGGATTTCCGGTAATTTTCTTTTTTGGTGGAGGTCCATTTAGATGACTCCCTTGCTACCGTCTCGTCATTCTGAGAATGATTAATTTTACACTTTTTGTCATCCGAGTTCGTTTCGGTATTGTTTTGTTGAGTTCCGTGTTTATTAACGACTTTTCCGCACTCGAGTTCGATTCTCATGAATCTCGTTCGAAATTACTGTTTCGAGTTTCCCGTAAGTCCGTTTAACTTTTTTAGATGTGTTGTGAACCTCGGTTTGGTTATTCGATCACGTATCATGATTTTCGGACGTTTTGGGCCATTTTCGTAATTTCCCAAAGTTTGGGGTAATTACCTTCCGTTGTCGAATTTCGAGCCTTCGGGTGGTCGGAATCATGTGTTCTACTAGCTATTAAATTCGTCTTTGCGAGTACTTCGTGACCGTATCTTCGATTCGTATTCAGGTTCGGGTTTCGATGTCATTTTCGTGAGTTCAGTATTATTAAACGACTTTTCCACGTATGAGTTCGACTTTATTAGATCACCATTAATTTTTGGGAACTACAAAAATTTTGAATCTTTGCAATATTATAAAGCATCTAGTTTGCTTTCCAATGGTTCAAACGGTGAGTCAATCGGAGTCCGGACGAGGGAGTTATGGTCGAAATAGCTAAGTCACTCACATGTTCCAGTTTTGGCCGAGCAGCCTGCCGGAAGGGCCGCGGCACACACACATTTCAATCTTCGGCCGACCCGTCTGTACCGCGTGCCGCGGCACATGCCGGCAGGGCCGCGGCACACTGCCAAGTCACTGCCGGCATATTTGGCCCTATGCCGCGGCACACTTCGGCTGGGCCGCGGCACACTGTGTCAGCCTATTTAAGGCCCAACAGTCGTTTTTTCGCCATTTTTCTCCTTCTTCTCCTTCTCTTCCGCGGCTGGGGTTGTTCCTATCATGTAGAGATGTTGTTGGTCAATAAATCCATGAAGTGTTGGAGTTCATATCATCAATCATCCATCCTATAACATCCTTTGATCGAGCGAATCAGGTCAGATTTTCTAGAAATCTAATTTAGGGGATTTTGGGTATTTTGTTCGATTTCGTCCGTTTAATCCGATTTAACTTAGGATTGTGATGGATTGATGATTATTTAGATGTATTGTATCATTTCCCTTGTTATCCCATGGTTAGATCGTATCGATTCGTTGTTTTGGTCGAGTTCTTGACCGACGCCTTGAAGGTGTCTGGTAAAATGTCATAGAGGGGTTTTTGGGCGTTCTACGATTATTCTTCCTCGTATGATCGATGATTTATTGATTTTATGTTGTTAGGGTCGAATTCTTGTGAAGAACTCGAGTCGGAACCCTTCCGTTCATTATCTTCTTCGGGGTCCGAGCTTCCCGGTCGAACCGTGTTCTTCGGAGCGTTTGGTAGCAGTTATTAAGGCAAGTATCTTACTATACGACTTGTATCTTGCGACTAGTAATTACGTATGAGATATGTGATGATTTTGCTGGCCTTCGTAATTATGTTCCGTTTGAGTTGGTTGGGTTTTCCGTAATTTGAGGCTGTGCGATAATATTGTTATATTAGTATACGTGTTAGGCGTTGTGCCATTTGTGCAGGATTGTGCCGTATATATGGGATGGTTGTACACTTGGTTGTGCAATGTATTGTGTACCGAACGTGTGTTATGTTGGATATGTGTCGTTGATTGACGATAGTTGTTGCGAGTGTTGAAATTGTATTATGTGCGGGTGATGTACGATTTTGTGGTGATCAATGTGATTGATCAATTTTGCTCATTGTTGTATGTAATGTGAATGTGAATATGAATATGTGTGTGACCGCTAAGTTCACTCGTGTTGGTTCAACGGGACCTACGAGGATTCGTGGCAGTGGACTACGGGGTCAAAACTTAGTGAGGTACTGAGGTCCAATCGTGCTGGTCTGACGAGGCCTACGATAACACATGGCAGTGGACCATGAGTTTCGGACACAATACGTCCAACCGGGTGAGCTCGACGGGGCTTACGGTGACACGTGGCAGTGGACTACGGTGTCAAGACTGTGTATGTGATTGTTGAGATTGATATAGTCCGTGCGGGTTGTTAAGCCTACGGAGACACGTGACAGTGGATCACGGTGTCGGAATTGGTTATGTCTGGTTAATAGTCCGTGTGGGTTTTTGAACCTACGGAGACACGTGACAGTAGATCACGGTGTCGGAATTGATTATGTTTGTTTAATTGTGCGTGGTGTAGTCCGTGCGGGTTGTTGAACCTACGGAGACACGTGACAGTGGATCACGGTGTCATGAGCACGATTATTTTCAAATCAAAGTTTTGAAAAGAAAGTTTTAAGAAAGGAATGTTGGGCCTTGCCCCACGAGATTTATGAAATGTTTTCGTACTGTAAATTGTTGAAATACAATTTGAGATTTGGGTTAAGACCTTAAGATTTTCGAAAGGTTTTGAAATTCAAAAAAAAATTCCCGAGATGATAATCTTATTTTCGAATGCTTCATAGCTTATCTTTCCTTGTGAAAACCTCCTGGGGATATTTGTTACTTGATTATTATATTTGATTCATGATTATTAATTGCTTGTTACATTTCGTATGATTTGATACTTGCACTAGTAAAACAATGGAGTTTTACTAACCCCCGAGTAATCGGGGGGTGGATGTATGTTTTTCGTCCAGGTACATGCAGATTCAGGGGAGCAGTCACAGGGTTGGCACAAGAGGGTGACGAGCTGCGATACTAATCATGAGTCGAGAGTTGTTCTGATTTTTGTTGTGTAGTCAGAGTTGATTTCCGTCTTCCGCTGTATTGTATTTCGACCCCTGTGTGGGTAATGTTGTTTAAGTAAGTTTTGTTGATTGGGTTGTGTGACCTCATCGGTCTGTGTATTCACGTGTAAGTGACCATAACGGTCTGTATTATTATATTGTTTGACCCTAGCCGGGCAAGCATTTGGTTGTTTATGGATGTTTAGCCTGGTAGATCCTTGAGGAAATGGTCTACGGCGTGTAATATTCCCATACGGTTTTGGGGGTGTTACAGTTATGGTATCAGAGCTTAGGTTGCGGAAACCTAGGCTGTCGGGTCGAGTCGATTCGTGATTTGTTGAGTAATGTGTTGTCTTGTCGTTCGAGTCGTTAGGTGACAAGTTGAGTTGTGTGTAGTCACAACGCGTTGGATATGTTGTCGGATGAGATTAGTATCGTGGGCGACCGTCATCTCCGTGCGGCCTGTGGACGTAAGTCTCCTCTTTTATGCATACTATGTGTGTTCATGATTTCAATTATGTGTGATATTTTTAGTGCATAATTTTGTTTACGCGGTGTTGTGGAATGAAGTTGTATTCAACACTTGGATACGCCGTATGTGTATAGAACTGGATGTATTGATGTTTGGGCCTTGAACCACCATGTGGGTTGGTATGGTGTGAAAGTTGTGAACCTTGATGGGTTTTACGGTAAAGTTTGTGAGAAACCCCGATGAATGATTTTGCTGTGTGTTTAAACTTGATACCACGAGATGCATTTGATTAAATTGGCGACCCTGGTTGCCATTTGAGTATGTGGTTTTAAATTTGACTGTTTTTGGAAGGTTCTAATTTTTGTCCGCTATGGGTAATTTTGAGAATGTTTTCTGAAGGACTTTATAGTTTGAGAATTTTTGTAATAATCGATTTTTGGAAAATATTTTGGTGGTGCGGTCAAATGTATTTTCAAATGACACAATCAGACGGTACTTGAAAAATGTATTTTGAAGTACTTCGGACAGTGTAAAATATTACCGTCGTTTTGATTATGAACTAAAGGATTTTGGAAAATTTTTATTTTGCAGAACGATTTTTGGTTTTTGGAATTTCGAACTTCATATGTTCACATGTTGGGGCAAGTGGTTGTGATAAGTTTGTGGTGTTGTTGTGCTCGCCGGAGAATGTTTCAGTGTTTTCTAAATATTGAGATACATGGTTTTGATTGGACGATCGGGGTATTAAAAGTGTTTTCAAGAATTTCATTTCACCAAATTTTTCAAACTTGAGAATTTTAAAATTTTATCATTTGAATAATACCCCGGAAATATTTTATTTTGCTGCGAGTGTTTGATCCCTACGATACGTGTGTGGTTTTGACTGTGTTTGATTTGGTAAAATCCAAACACCTCTATCGATGTGACTATGTGGATTATTTTTTAATGAAGTTCTTAAATTACAGTGTTAGTTCGTGCACTTGTGTGATGACTTGGAGTTGATGCTTTATCGTGCTGCTATTATCGTCCTATGTTGATGTTGTGACGTTTGTTTGGTTGCGTTATTCTGTTTGGTCGTCTGTTCAGTATGCCGAGAGGTCGTGGACGAGGACGTGGTCGTGATCAGGAGCATGGGAGGGCGACTCCCTCCTTGCCGAGTACCGATCAGCTCAGTACAGATCAGGGACATTCGAATAGCGTTAATGTTGACGTTGGCGCTGCCACCATCCTTCATCAGGTGGTTGACCAGTTAGTGCAGATGAATCAGGCCGTACGTCGGGATGAGAACCCGAATAGGGATAACGGAACTAGTAAGTGGTTACGAGATGTGATGAAGATGCAGCCGCCCCGTTTTGTGGGTTCGTCTGACTTGTTAGGATGGGAAAATTGGCTCTTCCAGTTGGACAGAATATTTGATGTTGTAGCTTGTCCGGATGATAGGAGGGTACCCATTGCTCAGTACCTGCTCGACAAAGAAGCTGCAGACTGGTGGCACGCTGTAGTGCCTACAGATTGTACGCCTACATGGGCTGAGTTTAAGATTGCCATGGAGGCAGAGTATTGTCCGTTGCCTGTTCATGAACGCAGAATCGTTGAGTTTTTCTCGGCTACGCCCCAGGATGTGTCAATATCCCAGGCGATAGTCGATTATAATCGACAGTTGGCTTATGTTCGGGATCAAGTGAGAAGTGAAGTGGACAAGGTCCGATACTTCAATATGCGCATGAAACCCCATATCCGGGAGAGTATGGCTCTGCTTATGTGTACCACCCTGAAAGAATATCAGGACCGAGCTTTAGCCATTGAGATGGCTGTTTCTGTGTCGGAATCTAGTTCAGAGAGTAAGAGACAGAAGACCTCGAGAAATTTTTCAAGAGGCCAGAGAAGTGAGATCCGTGAACCTGTTGCTTCGCATTTTCCTTCTGGAAGCACTCCTCGTTCGGTTGACCAGTCTAAGAACCTTACTCCAGAGGCGAGTAAGACGATCGGTGTGAAGACCTGCTTTAACTGCAGTCGTGTAGGCCATGCGAGACAGAATTGTCGTTCGCCACCGGTTAATTGTTTTAAGTGCGGCCAACTGGGGCACCAAGCGGTGCATTGTGAGACCGTTGCCAAGATGTTCGGGAATCGGGTTTTCGTTCCTACTCGGGGAGGGCCCGGCGGTGTCCAGTGACGTAGTTGTGTATCGTACTTTGTGCTGTAATTCGTGTAGAGATTGATATTTGTTGCGTGAACTTTTTGGTTTTGTTTGTATTCTACCATGATGTTTTATTTTAAGTTTTGGGATGAAACTTATTTTTAATAGGATAGAATGTAATGTCCGGTATTCTCGTTTTCTGTTATCTTGAATTGTTTGTGTCTTGACGTCGGACATTTTCTTGTCGACGAGAATCGGAGTGGATTCTATCATAATTCTATATTTGTTTCTACCACATAGTCGTTGTGGTCGGGTGCGACTTGTTTTCGCGTGCGTTTCTTTGATTAAATGTGTGCATGTGATGCGTCGTTAATTACTCGTTATTGTTTTGAAACATTGCCGGTGACGTTGTTATGGTCGTCATGGGGTGTGTTTTCACGCTGTATGTTCTTTCGCGTTGCTTGTAACGTTTCGCCGTTGGGCGCGATTTTTTTCGGTTCTTGTGTATCTCGTTGAGTTTTCCTGGCAGGATATTGCTTCTCCCTACTTGATTTAAGTTTCGGGACGAAACTTCTTTTAAGGAGGGTAGAATGTAATATCCGCAATTTCGGATTTCCGGTAATTTTCTTTTTTCGGCGGAGGTCCATTTAGACGACTCACTTGGGACCGTCTCGTCATTCTGAGATTGATTAATTCTACACTTTTTGTCATCCGAGTTCGTTTCGGTATTGTTTTGTTGAGTTCCGTGTTTATTAACGACTTTTCCGCACTCGAGTTCGATTCTCGTGAATCTCGTTCGAAATTACTGTTTCGAGTTTCCCGTAAGTCCGTTTAACTTTGTTAGACGTGTTGTGAACTTAGGTTTGGTTATTAGATCACGTATCATGATTTTCGGACGTTTTGGGCCATTTTCGTAATTTCCCAAAGTTTGGGGTAATTACCTTCCGTTGTCGAATTTCGAGCCTTCGGGTGGTCGGAATCGTGTGTTCTACTAGCTCTTAAATTCGTCTTTGCGAGTACTTCGTGACCATATTTTCGATTCGTATTCAGGTTCGGGTTTCGATGTCATTTTCGTGAGTTCAGTATTATTAAACGACTTTTCCACGTATGAGTTCGACTTTGTTAGATCACCATTAATTTTTGGAACTCTAAAAATTCTGAATCTTATCAATATTATAAATCATCGAGTTAGCTTTCCAATGGTTCAAACGGTGAGTCAATCGGAGTCCGGACGAGGGAGTTATGGTCGAAATAGCTAAGTCACTCACATGTTCCAGTTTTGGCCGAGCAGCCTACCGGAAGGGCCGCGACACACTTGGCCGAGCCGCGGCACACACACATTTCAATCTTCGACCGACCCGTCTATACCGCATGCTGCGGCACATGCCGGCAGGGCCGCGGCACACTGCCGAGTCACTGCCGGCAGATTTGGCCCTATGCCGCGGCACACTTCGGCTGGGCCGCGGCACACTGTGTCAGCCTATTTAAGGCCCAACAATCGTTTTTTCGCCATTTTTCCTATTCTTCTCCTTCTCTTCCGCGGCTGGGGTTGTTCCTATCATGGAGAGATGTTGTTGGTCAATAAATCCATGAAGTCTTGGAGTTCATATCATCAATCATCCATCCTATAATATCCTTTGATCGAGCGAATCAGGTCAGATTTTCTAGAAATCTAATTTTGGGGATTTTGGGTATTTTGTTCGATTTCGTCCGTTTAATCCGATTTAACTTAGGATTGTGATGGATTGATGATTATTTAGATGTATTGTATCATTTCTCTTGTTATCCCATGGTTAGATCATATCGATTCGTTGTTTTGGTCGAGTTCTTGACCGACGCCTTGAAGGTGTCCGGTAAAATGTCATAGAGGGGTTTTCGGGAATTCTACGATTATTCTTCCTCGTATGATCGATGATTTATTGATTTTATGTTGTTAGGGTCGAATTCTTGTGAAGAACTCGAGTTGGAACCCTTCCGTTCATTGTCTTCTTCGGGGTCCGAGCTTCCCGGTCGAACCGTGTTCTTCGGAGTGTTTGGTAGCGGTTATTAAGGCAAGTATCTTACTATACGACTTGTATCTTGCGACTAGTAATTACGTATGAGATGTGTGATGATTTTGCTTGCCTTCGTAATTATCACTACACCATAGATTGCCTATTGCAACCATATTTCTAAAAAATTGTTAAAAACCATTGCAATTGAGAAACCAAATCACATAAATTGCAATGCTTTTGAAAAGCATTGCAATTCCATTGGAAAAATCTAAGAAAGTTTAAAACATGCATTCTATTGCAATACTTTTTTAAAATCGCTATGTATCTATTCATTTTGGGGGAAAATGTGGCGGGCCAGTAAAATATATGAGCGGGATTTTGGGAAAATGTTGGGCGTACAAAAATAACAAAAGAAAAAGAAAAGAAAAACAAAACCCACACGACACACAACACAACCCACATGGCACAGACACCAAAACAAACACACGAACACAAAAGTGAACTCGTCAAGCTCGAAGAGGGAATCAAGCTCAAGAAGATTAAAGGTTGACAAAGGTAAATCATCGATCTGAAATCCTTTTTGTTTTTGTAGTTTTGAATCAATTTTGTTACATGCCCAATGCTTCTTCCTTCTTCGTATATTGCTCTATTTTTTTGTTCTTAATTAGGATTCCTATGTTTCTTGTGTAAATTCGAACTATGTAATCGTGTTTGTTTGGGGGTTTATGTTTGTTTGTTTGTTGTAATTGGGGGTTTATTTTTGTTTAATTTAAGTTTTTACTTTGATTCTAATTTTGATCTGTCTCCCTATCTCCGTCTCTGTTCAAAGTTTGCTTTTTAATTTATACAAGTCCTATTTTTATAAATTTTAAGGCAGCTCTGTTTTTTTGTTTGTGTAGAAAATAGGTCTACATTTATGCTTTGTTTTTGTTTATGCTCTTTTTTTTATGCCCTCTTTATATCTTCTGTATTTTCTGTTTTTGCTTCAATGTGCAGATAATAGGTTTGTGAATTTGCAAAGATGACTTGGATTTCACTTCCAAAATATACTAAGGCATACGTTGATGGGGTGACAGATTTTGTTAGAAATGGATTTGATAATTTTGCAGTAGGGAATGAACTCAAATGCCCTTGCAAAAATTGTAGTAATCGTTTCTGGTACTGTAGGGAAGATATAGTTGATCATCTTGTATGGCATGGTCCTTGTCCATCGTTTGTTAACTGGATATACGAAGTGTCCACCCCTAAGTTTAGCAAACCTAATGATGATATGGATTTTAATACGGGTATTGGTCTTGGTGATGATTTTGATGAAATGATTCATGATGAAGGTAGAGTTAGAAATGGAATGAATAATATGGCAAAAGATTTTTATAAGCTTGTCGAGGAAGGGAAACAGCCTTTGTATCCCGGGTCTAAAGAATTTACTCGATTACATTTTATAGTCAAACTTTACTTGTTAAAGTGCACTCACGGTTTTACCGAATCGGCCTTTAGCGGTATTTTAGAGTTGATAAAGGAGGCCTTTCCTGATGTAAATTTGCCTCCAAGTTTTAGCGCTGCCAAAAGTATGATTAGGGAATTGGGTCTTGATTACCAAAAGATACATGCTTGTCCGAACGATTGCATGTTATATTGGGCTGAAAATAAAAATGAACATAAATGCAAAGTATGTGGAGTGTCAAGGTGGAAATCTGTAGATAATCAAAATAGTGATGCTAGCTTCCAAGAAAACAAGTATAATGTCCCTGCAAAAGTGATGAGATACTTTCCATTGAAACCTAGGCTCCAACGCCTGTTCTTGAGTAAAGAATATTCTGAACTCATGACATGGCATGTAGTAGGACGAATCAAAGATGGTAAGTTAAGACATCCGGCCGATGCCGAGGCTTGGAAGTCAATGGATGCTAGACATCCAAATTTTGCTTGTGAACCTCGAAATGTTAAGTTAGGTTTAGCGGCTGATGGCTTCAATCCTTACCAATCTATGAATATAAGACACAGCACTTGGCCAGTTGTTCTGGTCAATTATAATCTCCCCCCTTGGTTGATTATGAAACCAGAA
Organism: Orobanche coerulescens; assembly: GCA_033398695.1. Lineage (NCBI taxonomy): Eukaryota > Viridiplantae > Streptophyta > Magnoliopsida > Lamiales > Orobanchaceae > Orobanche > Orobanche coerulescens. The sequence goes on from CM065804.1 coordinate 33,140,476, forward strand.
AACCTACTTCTTTCAATACTAATCCCTGGACTCGTACCCGGTAATGAAATAGATGTGTATTTGCAGCCACTAATTGCTGAGTTGAAAGAACTTTGGGACGTAGGTATAGATACTTACGATAAATTCTGTGACAATACATTTACGTTACGTGCGGGCCTCCTATGGACCATAAATGATTTTCCCGGTTATGGAGTTTTATAGGGTTATAGCACAAAGGGTAAACTAGGTTGTCCAGTATGTCACTATTGTACCTCCTCAATGTATTTGAAGCATAGCCGGAAAGTTTGCTATATGAACCACGTAAAATTCCTCCCCCACCACAAGCATAGATTTGACACGAGAAGATTTAATGGTGAAGTCGAAAGATCTTTGTCCACCTCCATTATCTGGAATGGATATTGAAGAACTATTACGTGGATACAAGAATAATTTCGGGAAGCAAATAAAAATAAAAAGACTTGATCGCCCTTGGAAAAAGAAGTCCATATTCTTTGAATTGCCATATTGGAGTGGTCATTTGCTTAGACATAATCTAGATGTCATGCATATCGAGAAAAATGTTTGTGATAAAATATTAGGGACCTTGTTGAACATTGGTGGCAAAACAAAAGATCATCTAGACGCTCGATTTGATCTGCAAGAAATGGGCATCCGTAAGGTTCTTCATCCCGTAAAATGTGCCGATAACAAACTCTATGAAATATCGGCCGCTACTTTTGACATGACAAAAAAGAAAAAGAAAACTTTTGCTCGGTTGTAGAATGCTAGACTCCCGTACGGATGTGCATCTAATATTAGCCGTTGTGTGCAATTGAGCGAAAGAAAGGTTTTCGGGTATAAAAGTCACGATGCACATTTCATTCTCCAATATTTACTACAATTTGCTGTGATTAAAACCTTAAAACCAGAGGTGGCAATACCTTTGATTAGGTTGGGTTCATTTTTTCGGGGCATATGTGGCAAAGTGATAGATGTGGAGGATGTTCCAAAGTTGCAAGAAGAAATAATAGAAATACTCTGCCAATGTGAGATAATATTTCCACCTGCATTTTTTGACATTATGATTCACTTGCCAATTCACTTATGTAAAGAGGTTGAATTGGGAGGACCAGTACATCTCAGATGGATGTTTGGAATTGAACGCTATTTGTGTAAATTAAAGTCCTACGTTCGTAATAGAAGTAAACCGTAGGGTCTATAGTCAAGGGTACATGGTGGAAGAATGTTTGACCTTTTGTTCTCGATTTTTAAGTGATGTCGGGAAAAAAGTAATGCGGACAAATCAAAGAATGGATATCCGATTGGGTCCAGGAGAAACAAAGATGGAAAAGTCTGTTCATTTGGCGGATAAAGTATGGATTAATGCTCATCGATACATACTCTTCAACTGTGGTAACAAGGAAATCGAGAAATTAATTGAGTACGTTCTTTTTCCTAGTTTTTCTAAAAGTGTATAGAGTAGTTTATGTACAAATATGTAGCAATAATAATTTTTCCATTTAAAAAATGCAGGGAGCATCGTAGCTTCTATGATAATAATGGAAAGTCGAAGATGTACAAAAGAGAAAGAACACATACCAAAGAATTTCATAATTGGTTAAAGGAGGAGGTTGAAAAAAAAGAGGGATGTTCATTAGAATTATTAAGTCTTGCAAGAGGACCTCACCGAGCAACGAAGAAGTATACCGGTTATGTAATAAATGGGTTCAGATTCCATACAAAGAAAAGAGATGGCAAGTGCACCACACAAAACAATGTGTTCTGCTTGATGTACTCTAACCACCAGTTTTGCAAGTTCAAAAGATCAAAATCCAATACTTGGGGATGTTACTTACTATGGAGCGATTGAAGAAATCATTGAAGTTGATTATTGGGGTGCATTGATCGTAGTTTTGTTCAAGTGTTGCTGGTACCAAATGTAACACCCCCAATCCACTCAGGGATATTACACGCCGTAGACCCTCTCCTCGAGGATCTACCAGGCTGGTAACAACATTTAACATCTCGACAATGCCTTCAAGGCTACAATGACTCAGTAGACCGATTTGGTCTTTCCACAAATACATACAACTCAAATACAACTCATGCCCACGCAGGGGACAAAATACAACTACACCTGCATAACGGAACAATACAAAGAATGAAAATAAAGTACAATCGAACCAACACACGATGTACGGTTCCTCATGTGATTAGTATCGATCATCTTTCATCATCCTTCGTGCCGACTCGTGTTATGCTCCAAAACCCGAATGCAAAACAGACATCCACCCCCGAATACTCGGGGTTAGCAAACTCCACTGTTTTGCTAGTGCAAATACAAAGTGCAAATACGAGCCATACAATTCACATTCCACGAATAACAATAACCGAGGATCCTCAAAGATCCAAACGAAACGAAAAGTACTTCCCGAGGCAAGGGTTTGAGAAAACATTTCAAAAACGAAATATCATAAATCAATGGAAGTAATTTATAAAACAGTTTAGAATGCCATCGAGAGTTTTAATAGAAAACAATTTAGGATTATCAAATCCTACTTTTCGAAAACCAAAAGACAAAAGGGGTCACCGCCCCAAAGGTTTACTTTCTGAAAAATGACATTAACCAACCGTTGGGATTTTAGCCCCATATCCGTAAAACGACTTTTACAAAACCCTTGGGATTTTAGCCCCAAATCTCATCAACTCACAGTACACAAGAACGACCACGAGGTTCGTATCCCAACATCAAAATCCACAGATAAAGGATTTAAAACAAACAACAAAATACTCTAGAGCCATCCTAGCCAAGTAGGCCAAACGAACAACTTACCTCTTACACACTTAGTCAATGCATGCAATCATGAAAACCGTTCAAAAGCACTCATTTCCGGAAATGCCATAATCAAATCACATTTGTAAAAATGCACCACAATTAACCATGGATCCACCCCTCCGTGGACCCCTACCGAGACCCCGTCGGATCTAACCCGTAGTGGTTAAAAGCAAGCTCGCGGATCCACCCCTCCGTGGACCCCTACCGAGACCCCGTCGGATCTAACCCATAGTGAGCATACACACGCACACGTTACTCATGCAATACTAATATGCTAAGAATGTAAGTTCATTAAGAATACTCACTAGAGATGGCCATTAACTCGACACCATTATCAAACTCTTCAAAACACCATAACAAGATTAAATACGGAATACACGATTCCATAACTTTAAACAATAGGAGTATCATCATCAAATCCTTCAACGTTCAAAATAATCAAATCATAATAAATTCCCAAAACACAACGTTCACAAAACACACACGCGTTTTGAAAGAGAGCCTTTAACGAGGCCAAACCGAAATCCTTGGAAACTTCATTTCAAATAACCAAACAAACACGTTAAGACGACCACCGATCATCATATCCCTAAAACGAGAAAAGTATGGGCAAGGTACTTGCCTCGAATAAGAACAACGCGGAGAATCGACCGAAGTAGGTTGGCCCGAACCGACTACGAACCCGCCGACTCCACCGAACGCCAACTCACGTTCATAAACTACGAAGGACAAATAATAACAATGAAATGAATTCCATAACACGACTCAAAGCCGTTGAATTCAAAGAACGAATGACGAAAGTTCACGGATTTCCCCCAAAACGGCCAAGAACACAATTGCTCACCAAAACCCGAAAACGGAATTCCAAGTTTATATATGGATATACTATCCATATAATATGTTTATCAACATCATTTAACCATTTTCAATCCATCGAAAACGGATGAAAAAGCGAGATCGGGACAAATCCCCAAAAAGTCAACTCGAAGGAAATCAAGAAATATACTTCGATTCGACGAAGAACAATGGATTAAATGATGTTAAACACAAGAATACTACCAAGATTAATCATACCCATCATGAATTAATCAACAACACGGAACGAATCGGACGAAATTGCAAAAATCCCCAAATTCCCGAAATTAGGGTTCTAAGGAAGATTACCTTGATTCGCTGGATCAAAGGATGATAACGGACGATTGATTGATGTTATGGACTCCAGAACTTCATGGTTTTGTTGTTAAACAACATGGCTTCGTCGCCCAGGAATCGCCACTCGCGGAAGGAGAAGGAAGGAAATGAAAAACGAAGTGAAATGTGACTGCCACCATATTTATACTGCCAGACTAGCGTCGCTAGCCTTCCGGACTAGCGTGCGCTTATCGCCGCAGATCGGCCGAGTACCTCGGCCGTGGCCCACAACACCCGGCATCACCGACCAACCCCGCCGACCGAACTCGCCGACTCCAACTCCGCTAGCGTGCGCTACGGCCGATGCTGCGCGCTTAGCCGACTGGCCCAAGAGCCACCGGATCGAATCGCCCGGCAGTAACGACGCTAGCCCGGCCGACAGCGGCGCTACGCCGCCGACTAGCGCGCTACGCTCGGCGTAGCGTGCGCTACCCGCCGATCTGACCGAGTCCGTAACCTCGAAACCCCATCGCCAGTGCCCGATAACAGACGCTAGCCACCCGGCACAGGCGCTACACTGCCGGCTAAGCAGCCTTCCGGCCAGAAGGCGCTTACGCCGGTTCTGCCGCACCTGTCGGCCGGTGCCCGCAATCGTCCGGCGCCCCGCCACCGTCCGACCAGTCCCGCCACCGCCAGGGCTCGACGACCCGATTCCCGAAAACGTACGGAACGAACACGACGAAAAGTTCGCGGACAACATAAACGACTCGAAATGAAAGCGTAATACCATAATTAGTCATACGCGACCAAGAAACGGGTCGAGACAACAATTACAGATACGGATACCCGTAACTTTCAAGAAATTACAAAATGGCCCAAAACGCCCGGAAATCACGATACGTGATCGAATAACCAAACCGACGTTCACAACACGTCTAACAAAGTTAAACGAACTTGCGGGAAACTCGAAACAACAGTTTCGGACGAGATTCGCAAGAATCGAACTCAGGCGCGGAAAAGTCGCTGAAAAGCACGGAACTCAACAAAACGACACCGAAACGAACTCGGATGTCAAAAAGTGTAGAATTAATCATTCTCAGAATGACGAAACGGCCATGAGCGAGTCGCCAAAACAGACTTCCGCCGAAAAAAAAAAAAGAAATTACCGGAAATCGAAAATTGCGGATATTACATTCTACCCTCCTTAAAAGAAGTTTCGTCCCGAAACTTAAAACAAGTAGGGAGAAGAAATATTCCACCAGGAAAAACTCAACGAGACACACAAGAATGCGTAACTAACGCCCAACGGCGAAATGTTACAAACAACGCAAAGGAATATACGGCGTGTAAACACGCTCCACGGCGACCAACACAACGTCGCCGTTAGGGATATAATAAAACCAACAAATGACAAGCGTCATCAAACGGATAATATAGCCAAGTCAATTATCCGACAATCGCAAAACACAACGAACGAAAATCAATATGATTGACCAACCCAACGGTACATCAATCAAAACGCGAGCCAACCGCTGAACAAACACGGAATCCCACCGCCTAAGGGATGGAAGATCGAAAACGAAACTAATTTCCCGAACTAAAGGGAATTACGAAGGAGCCTGAACGTTCAACAATCACGAAACGAGAACAAAAACCGAACAAACAAACGATCGAGACAACAAAAATCGAACAATCTTGTCCGAAACACGAAGGATAATAAAATTCAAACAACAACTCCAAGGTTCACATCTCGACTCGAGACAATATATGATCCGGTGAAAACAACAGGATGTGCATTCACATAAGATCCACAGGAAAGGGAATAGCAATTGAAAGGTCACCACGACGAACGAGTTATTCCGAAACGATACCACACTCGTTCGATAAACAAAAACAAGGGGCGGACAATCTCAGAAATGTCAACAAACATAAATGAGTCGACAGAGTCGAAAACATAAGAGTTCCAAATCCGATTCACTTCGAATAAAAGAACTAGTAGAACCAGATGATGTCACTCCCAAACAAGGTTCACAAGAATCGAACTGAACCCGAAAAAGTAACATCGATAACCAGATCAACTCAAAACAAGATCACAGTTCGTTCGGACGATGAAACTGAAATACCGAACAAGTTCATAAAGTATCAACGAACATGAGCGAATCGATAGACTGGAGAAAGAGAAAATACAGAAGTCAAAATAGTACGGGCATTACCTCCGACCTCGTCCACGAAATTCACAAAAACGGGAGCAAGGTAACAAGATATTAAACAATCGACGCATAACGGAACCATCACCGATGCACACGACCATACCAAACCAAGCTCTAACAGCTCGCACATGCGCGACAACGCAGGAATCACTACGAGGCGATAATATTCAACACCAACATCCCGCCTCTCACAGGGGGCTAACGCAACAAATGTGTGGAAAGCGACTCAACGCTCACACCGCCAATTCGGTCATACTCGGGAGAAGGTATCAAAATGACAATGCGAATATCACACGTACATACCCAGCCCTCAAACGGGAATGGATAGGGTTTAAAAAAAAAAAACGAAAACCTCATTTTGAAAATAATTTAGAAGAATACTGGTTGATCTTGAGTATCACCTTTCAAAAAGTACAAACGTGAAACATCGTTATCGAGACATTGGAGAACCATATCACATTTGATAAAAATGAGGACACTTTCTCTTAGTGAAAACTTTCAAATATTCGACCCTCGGGTCTAAATAAAAGTGTTGAAAATATCTCAAAATATTTTGGTCCTCGAGGTAGAAAATTTTTGAAATATATTGTGGCACCTAGGATGTACCACAAGAAAATAAGTCGTTTGAAAAGTATGTCTCGAAGTTTATTTTTCTAAGATACTCAAGGTTTTCAAAAATCCAATAGGCCAGAATGCCCAAAACTCACACATACCGACGTTCACTAAAACAACTCCTAGCACACGCATCAAAACGTTTAAAATCCAGACAATACATGTCTTTAAACGAAAATAAACGATAAAACACCACATTCAGAACAAAACCACTGATAAAATACCCTCCCGCACTGGCTAGTGAACAAGTCGAACGCGTATAAGCACAAAGCTTCCACAAGAGACTTGTAAAACGTGCAAATCGATTCGAAAATCGTCAACAACGGAGAAAAACAACCATAAAAAGACATCACAAACGACGACACTCCTCGTATAAATCAAATACGAGAGTCGACTAAATACATATCGTGAAATCAAAATTCACATAAAATTCCACCACTTAACAAATAATCATAAAAATAGCTCGTGTCACACGAGGCACAACACAAAGAAGGGAGACTTACTTCCACAGGTCGCACGAAGATGATGATCGCCCCACGATACTAATCACGACCAACAAACTCAAACGACGCGTCGCGACACGACTCGATCGGATAAAATCCGACGAAACAAGACTCAAACAACACGACTTGACCCGACACCTAGGTTTCCTCAACCTAAGCTCGATACCATTTATGTAACACCCCAATCCACTCGGGGATATTACACGCCGTAGACCCTCTCCTCGAGGATCTACCAGCCGGTAACAACATTTAACATCTCGACAATGCCTTCAAGGCTACAATGACTCAAGAGACCGATTTGGTCTTTCCACAAATACATACAACTCAAATACAACTCATGCCCACGCAGGGACAAAATACAACTACACCCGCATAAACGGAACAATACAAAGAATGAAAATAAAGTACAATCGAACCAACACACGATGTACGGTTCCTCATGTGATTAGTATCGATCATCTTTCATCATCCTTCGTGCCGACCCCGTGTTATGCTCCAAAACCCGAATGCAAAAACAGACATCCACCCCCGAATACTCGGGTTAGCAAAACTCCACTGTTTTGCTAGTGCAAATACAAAGTGCAAATACGAGCCATACAATTCACATTCCACGAATAACAATAACCGAGGATCCTCAAAGATCCAAACGAAACGAAAAGTACTTCCCGAGGCAAGGGTTTGAGAAAACATTTCAAAAACGAAATATCATAAATCAATGGAAGTAATTTATAAAACAGTTTAGAATGCCATCGAGAGTTTTAATAGAAAACAATTTAGGATTATCAAATCCTACTTTTCGAAAACCAAAAGACAAAAGGGGTCACCGCCCCAAAGGTTTACTTTCTTAAAAATGACATTAACCAACCGTTGGGATTTTAGCCCCATATCCGTAATACGAATTTTACAAAACCCTTGGGATTTTAGCCCCAAATCTCATCAACTCACAGTACACAAGAACGACCACGAGGTTCGTATCCCAACATCAAAATCCACAGATAAAGGATTTAAAACAAACAACAAAATACTCTAGAGCCATCCTAGCCAAGTAGGCCAAACGAACAACTTACCTCTTACACACTTAGTCAATGCATGCAATCATGAAAACCGTTCAAAAGCACTCATTTCCGGAAATGCCATAATCAAATCACATTTGTAAAAATGCACCACAATTAACCATGGATCCACCCCTCCGTGGACCCCTACCGAGACCCCGTCGGATCTAACCCGTAGTGGTTAAAAGCAAGCTCGCGGATCCACCCCTCCGTGGACCCCTACCGAGACCCCGTCGGATCTAACCCATAGTGAGCATACACACGCACACGTTACTCATGCAATACTAATATGCTAAGAATGTAAGTTCATTAAGAATACTCACTAGAGATGGCCATTAACTCGACACCATTATCAAACTCTTCAAAACACCATAACAAGATTAAATACGGAATACACGATTCCATAACTTTAAACAATAGGAGTATCATCATCAAATCCTTCAACGTTCAAAATAATCAAATCATAATAAATTCCCAAAACACAACGTTCACAAAACACACACGCGTTTTGAAAGAGAGCCTTTAACGAGGCCAAACCGAAATCCTTGGAAACTTCATTTCAAATAACCAAACAAACACGTTAAGACGACCACCGATCATCATATCCCTAAAACGAGAAAAGTATGGGCAAGGTACTTGCCTCGAATAAGAACAACGCGGAGAATCGACCGAAGTAGGTTGGCCCGAACCGACTACGAACCCGCCGACTCCACCGAACGCCAACTCACGTTCATAAACTACGAAGGACAAATAATAACAATGAAATGAATTCCATAACACGACTCAAAGCCGTTGAATTCAAAGAACGAATGACGAAAGTTCACGGATTTCCCCCAAAACGGCCAAGAACACGATTCGTTCCGTCAAAACCCGAAAACGGAATTCCAAGTTGAAATATGGATATACAATCCATAGAATATGTTTAACAACATCATTTAACCATAATCGATCCATCAAAACGGATGAAAAAGCGAGATCGGGACAAATCCCCAAAAAGTCAACTCGAAGGAAATCAAGAAATATACTTCGATTCGAAGAAGAATAATGGATTAAATGATGTTTAAAACAAGAATACAAACAAGATTAATGAAACCAATCATGAATTAATCAACAACATGGAACGAATCGATTTAAATTGCAAAAATCCCCAAATTCCAAATTAGGGTTCTAAGGAAGATTACCTTGATTCACTGGATCAAAGGATGATAACGGACGATTGATTGATGTTATGGTCTCAAGATCTTCATGGTTTTGTTGTTAAACAACATGGCTTCGTCGCCCAGAATCGCCACTCGCGGAAGGAGAAGGAAGGAAATGAAAAAGCGAAGTGAAATGTGACGCTCGGCCATATTTATACTCGGCAGACTAGCGTCGCTAGCCTTCCCGCACTAGCGTGCGCTATCGGCAGATCGGCCGAGTACCCTCGGCCGTGGCCCACAACACCCGGCATCACCGACCAACCTGCCGACCGAACTGCCGACCCAACTCCGCTAGCGTGCGCTACGGCCGGATACTGCGCGCGCTTAGCCGACTGTCCGAGAGCCACCGGATCGGCCGCCGGCCAGTAACGTACGCTAGCCGGCCGACAGCGTGCGCTTCGCCTGCCGACTAGCGCGCGCTACGCTCGGCGTAGCGTGCGCTACCTGCCGATCCTGACCGAGTCCAGAACCTCAGAAACCCCACTGCCCAGGCCCGATAGCGTACGCTAGGCCACCCGGCAGCGTGCGCTACACTGCCGGTTAGCGCAGCCTTCCGGCCAGTAGCGTGCGCTCGCGGTTCTGCCGCACCGTCCGGCCGGTGCCCTGTCGTCCGGCGATCCCGCCACCGTCCGACTGGCCGATCCCGCCAGTGGCTCGACGACCGATTCCCAACGTCACGGAACGAACACGGACGAAAAGTTCGCGGACAACATAAACGACTCGAAATGAAAGCGTAATACCATAATTAGTCATACGCGACCAAGAAACGGGTCGAGACAACAATTACAGATACGGATACCCGTAACTTTCAAGAAATTACAAAATGGCCCAAAACGCCCGGAAATCACGATACGTGATCGAATAACCAAACCGACGTTCACAACACGTCTAACAAAGTTAAACGAACTTGCGGGAAACTCGAAACAACAGTTTCGGACGAGATTCGCAAGAATCGAACTCAGGCGCGGAAAAGTCGCTGAAAAGCACGGAACTCAACAAAACGACACCGAAACGAACTCGGGTGTCAAAAAGTGTAGAATTAATCATTCTCAGAATGACGAAACGGCCATGAGCGAGTCGTCAAAACAGACTTCCGCCGAAAAAAAAAAAAAAAGAAATTACCGGAAATCGAAAATTGCGGATATTACACCAAAAGGATAAAGATTGTTGTGGGCTGACAAGAGTCAATTTTAGTAGAGTGTATCAAAAAGAGGATCCATTTGTTCTAGCTACGCAAGTACAACAAGTTTTCTATATTCAAGATTGTACGGAAAAAAATTTAAACTATGTTGTTAAAAAAATGCCACGGGAGGACACTGATGTTGAACAAGGAAATGATGCACTTGAAGAAGTTAGTGGGCCTACTATGCATGATGTGCCGATAAACTTTGGAATGGAGAATCACACAACCGGAGATGTTAGTTGGTTCAAAGATGATGTGCCGATGCGACAAATTTCTGTTGATGATGAGTAAGAAAATGAAGAACTTTTTGAGTGAACTCCTACTTAAATTTTTATTCCAAAAATGTTGTATTTTCTATGTGATGTTTCTTGTAGGGTAACTTCTTTTCGTACTTGTATTGTAATGAGATCTTGGTATTAAATTAAGATGTGTTTGATTCGCTCTTATTTAATTTTCACCTGTGACGATTGGTAATTATTCTTACTTGGTAATCGTTTGCATATTTACTTGTGCACCATTTCATTTTAATCTAATTGCATATTTAATTACTTGTGCTCTATTAGATTGTACTTTGTAATCGTTGGTAATTGTTTCCTTTAACTGTAGTTGTTCCTCGTTAGTAATTTCAATCATGTGCCTTAATTCATTTGTTAACCTTTTTTTATGGTTTAATTTTATTTTTAGGATGGCGAGTATTTTTTCTCGGCTTTTACCACGAGACAGCTTCTAAGCGATTACATAGGCGGTGCATGCACAAAGATCCCTACCGAGATAAATGCCGATACGTTCTCATTCCCAGACTTATGGAGTATGTCAAGGATGATGTTGGATACACCGAAATAGGGGAGTCTATGTCAAGAAAGTAGGAGGGGGCTGGAAAATAGTTAGTAATGATCGATGTTACTCAACTTGTACAAGGCTTAACCGATGGTGCCTCTTTAGATCTTTACATTGACACCATTGTTGACAAAACAATAGAACCCGGTGAAGCAATTGCGGCCTCATGTTATAAGAAGACCAAGGACAAGTTTTTTGAAGGTAAATCATATCTATTTATTTGCTTGCGACCACAAGTATATGAGTATCAATATTATCTGTGCTTATCATTTATTTTTGTAGGTAAAGATTTGCAATTGAAGCGCAAGTTTGTGACACTACAAGGACTTCGACAAGAGCAAAGAGAAAAGAAAAATTAGCTAATGATGGAAAGCAGGTGGTTACTAAGAATTCAGATGACAGAGCCGAGGTTCCACCTATAGCAGACCTCCATTCCGGCTATAGTAGGACCTCGATTCCACCTATAGCGGGACCTCGGTTCCACCTACGGGAGGCTGCAGGACACAAAAGACAGACTAGGAGAAATATTATGAAAGAGAATGCAAATGTAGAAATTTGGAAATGCTAAGTCTAAAGAAGCAAGTCAGGTACCTTAAATATAAAATTCTTTGCATATGTGATCACTTGTTTCTTGCATTCTTTTTTTCTAAATTTTTCATTTTTGTTACATTTTACGTTCGGATCGCGGATTATGAAGAAAGAAGAAGAAGGAGAGTCAAGAAAATAAAAAGTTCTTGGACCAAACTGGACTCAAGAAAAGCGAGATGAGCTATTTGCAAAGACCAAAAATAAGAAAACCGTACTTGAAGAGGAATGGGCGACATGTGATAGGGAATATGTTCCGGGTCATGATAGTCTTTCAAATAGTGAAGAGGGTGAAGCCCCTAAGGTACATATCTGATCATTTTTAGGAACTTAAATAAAGTTCTAGATAATATTTTGTGCTATTTTTCATGCATATTGAGCTATTTTATGCTATTTTTGATGTTTATGTAGCAAACCACTAAAGTTCGGGTAGTGAAGGCTGCCATGGTACCATCAACTCGTTCAACCCGTTCACAAACATTACAAAAAGCTGAGGACACAGTATGGTAAATTTATGATCATTAGCATTTTGTCATTTTAAGTGTTAATTTTCCTTATATTATTTTAAATACCAATCAATATTTTTGCAAGGTCATGGTTGAAGAGAATTTACCACCTCCCCACCATTACCTCGATTTACAACCATTCCAACAATTAAAAAGGCGTATAATGATGGAATTGGTACAATGGCTGCATATTTATCATTGCGAAAATCACAACAGAGAAGGAAACACATATCAATCATGACCATAATGATGAAGCGGCAGATGGTAATGGTAATGGTGATGACATAGTTGCACTTTCTACAGTATATATGTTTCTAAACATATATAGTGAAATTACGTATCAAATTTGCATTTATGTATTTGTTTTTCTTCCTTACAGAGAAAACAAAAAGTACGAGGCGTAGAGGACCAACGAAATGAGTCTTTGTCTTCACAAGAAAACTAGAAGATAGACCGTGCTTACCTTGAATCATGAGCTTCAACTTTGTGTCGAAAATAGTAAAATAAGATATGAGTATAGTAGTTTCTTAGGGACGCTAGCAAGACAATGTGTGCCACTTGATATTATCAGCTGGCATGAAGTTCCTGATGGACAAAAAAATGGTTGGTGGGAATTTATCAAGGTGAAAACCCCTCAAATGTTTTCTTAAATTTAAGTTGTACTTGTTCATTTACTAATTCAATTTTCTATTTTACTTGTTATAGACAAAGTATATCATTCTGAAGAAGGCAAGGATTGGTCACTCGGGACTATGGTGAGTTGTGGAGGATTCACAAGAGTCGTTTCAAGGTCCGATATTATACCAAATACCACCGATGAGGATAGGTTAAAAACAGCCTCAATCAATTCCATTGGAAAAGTTCAAGGTTTCTTTGAAATATTGGGGTGATGAGAGTGTCCAGACGAAGTGAAAAGAATATAGTAAATCGGAAAAAGTTCTTTGATACACACACCGGGTCGTACAAGTTTTACGCAGATCGGTAACAAAATGGTATGGTAATTAGGGACATTAATAATTGTGCTTCATAATCAGTTTATCTATTTTTTATGAAATCTGATGACTAACATAATTTATTTTCGGCTCACTCTATTTGTTTATGCTAGAAAAAGAAAAATGCAAGAACTAAAACACCCACAGAAGGACAGATTTACCCTAAAACCCGAAAGGGTCATAATACGGAGGTAACACATTAGTTTAAATTCTCCAAATTGTTATCCTACAAAATTATAGTGAACAGGTCAAATATAATGAATTCTCAATTTTTATTCTACATTTTTGGATACTTGGAATATTGGCAGGGTGAAGGTTCCAATGGAATTGATGCACGTAACAGTGGTGATGAGGGTCGAGAAGAACTAGGGGAAGTACCTGAACTGAACTTTGCAGCTCATGGACCAAATTGGCTGGTTGGTAGGAGTGGTAGGACAAGGAAAAGCAAGAAAGACATGTCAAAATTTGACAACAAAAATTCTGCACAACTGAAGCAGTTAAGAGATGATTTAGCTTCTGAAATGGAGGACAAAATGAACCAGAAATTGGAAAAGATTCTTGGAAAATTGGCTGAGCAGAATCCATCATTGAATATCAATGTAAAAGAATTGTGTGCTACTACTTATGTCGAGGACGGAGATGAGACAGATGCATATGAAGGGGAAGAGGAAGTAGGGCCATGACGACTCATGTTTATATAATGTTTAACAATGAATTTGGTCTATATGTATTATTAAGTTAGATTGTGTCACTTGAACTTGGTTATTTTTGCTTGAACATGGTCGTTTTCTTGAACTTAGTTATTTTGTTTGAACTTGGTAATTTTCCTCAACTTGTTTGAGTGATTTGTGTATTGATGTTGGAGCAGTGAAATCTTGCTTGGTTTAATTGATGTTATGATATACCAATTTCTATGGTGTAGTTGTTTATGAAATAAGACCATGCCAGTTTTTTTATTTAGCGTTGCAATAGAAGCTTAAATGTTGCCATATATGTCATATTCATTAATAAAATTAGATTGCATTTGATTCTAAATACGTTGCAATTGGGCATATATATGTTGCCTTAGGGTTGCCTGAGTCCATGTATTGCAACAATTAACACAAAAAAAACGTTGCAAAAAAATGTTGCCATAGGTAGTCCAATATATTGCAATGGTGTTAAACCTGTTGCTATAGCCGTTAAATCGTTGCCATATACTATATTTGCAACGATAATATGTCGTTGCAATATGGTACCAAATTTGTTGCCATAAGGGCCCTATGGCAACCAGAGCAAAGGACACGCTTGATTTTTGCATAATCGTTGCTATAGTCCCTATTGCAATGAATTTAGGGCATATTGCAACGTATTTTACACGTTGCTGTATGCAATCTATGGTGTAGTGTATGTTCCGTTTGAGTTGGTTGGGTTTTCCGTAATTTGAAGGTTGTGCGATAATATTGTTATATTAGTATACGTGTTAGGCGTTGTGCCATTTGTGCAGGATTGCGCCGTACATATGGGATGGTTGTACACTTGGTTGGGCAATGTATTGTGTACCGAACGTGTGTTATGTTGGATATGTGTCGTTGATTGACGATAGTTGTTGCGAGTGTTGAGATTGTGTTATGTGCGGGTGATGTACGATTTTGTGGTGATCAATGTGATTGATCAATTTTGCTCATTGTTGTATGTAATGTGAATGTGAATATGAATATGTATGTGACCGCTAAGTTCACTCGTGTTGGTTCGACGGGACCTACGAGGATTCATGGTAGTGGACTACGGGGTCAGAACTTAGTGAGTGCGAGGTCAATCGTCTTTGATGCAGCGAGGCCTACGATAACGCATGGCAGTGGACCATGAGTTTTGGACATAGTACGTCCAACCGGGTGAGCTCGACGGGGATTACGGTGACACGTGGCAGTGGACTACGGTGTTAGGACTGTGTATGTGATTGTTGAGATTGATATAGTCCGTGCGGGTTGTTAAGCCTACGGAGACACGTGACAGTGGATCACGGTGTCGGAATTGACTATGTCTGGTTAATAGTCTGTGCGGGTTATTGAACCTACGGAGACACGTGACAGTGGATCACGGTGTCGGAATTGATTATGTTTGTTTAATTGTGCGTGGTGTACTCCGTGCGGGTTGTTGAACCTACGGAGACACGTGACAGTGGATCACGGTGTCATGAGCACGATTATTTTCAAATCAAAGTTTTGAAAAGAAAGTTTTAAGAAAGGAATGTTGGGCCTTGCCCCACGAGATTTATGAAATGTTTTCGTACTGTAAATTGTTGAAATACAATTTGAGATTTGGGTTAAGACCTTAAGATTTTCGAAAGGTTTTGAAATTAAAAAAAAAAAATTCCCGAGATGATAATCTTATTTTCAAATGCTTCATAGCTTATCTTTCCTTGTGAAAACCTCCCGGGGATATTTGTTACTTGATTATTATATTTGATTCACGATTATTAATTGCTTGTTACATTTCGTATGATTTGATACTTGCACTAGTAAAACAGTGGAGTTTTACTAACCCCAGTGTCGGGGGTGGATGTCTGTTTTGCGTCCAGGTACATGCAGATTCAGGGGAGCAGTCACAGGGTTGGCACAAGAGGATGACGAGCTGCGATACTAATCATGAGTCGAGAGTTTTTCTGATTTTTGTTGTGTAGTCAGAGTTGATTTCCGTCTTCCGCTGTATTGTATTTCGACCCCTGTGTGGGTAATGTCGTTTAAGTAAGTTTTGTTGATTGGGTTGTGTGACCTCATCGGTCTGTGTATTCACGTGTAAGTGACCATAACGGTCTGTATTATTATATTGTTTGACCCTGGCCGGGCAAGCATTTGGTTGTTTATGGATGTTTAGCCTGGTAGATCCTTGAGGAAAGGGTCTACGGCGTGTAATATTCTCATACGATTCTGGGGGTGTTACATATACAACCAAAATAACATACGAATTTCGCACGGATACTACAGAAACGTCGGAAACATGAATCGCATCAGGATTTTCACGCTGCATGCATGGTCTATTCATAGGGGTAGTGATGCAGTCGCTGGCGGCGTATGCTTGTGCTGTAAGCAACTGAACAACCATGGCCAGTTGTTGTGTTAAATTTTCCAGCTGCTGCATGAGGCTGACGTCGTGGTTAACATCACGGGTAGAATCATGTCGAGGCGGCATGATCGCATCGTAGACTGGCAACCGAATACCAATTGATGTAGCGCAACATAATAAGAACGAGATGATACCTTCTATCAAGTCGATGATTCAAAGAATACCTAAAACATAGGCAAAATGAAAAAACCTTAGTTTTATTTTCAATCTCACCGTCCCATTATTATCATCATCACATCTCTAATAAATAGTAGTAATTAACCCAAGCAAGGCCCATAAATATATAGGGATTAATTATTAAAACCACAAATAACATCATAAATAATAAATAAATAAATAAACTGGGTCAAAATTATTCAGGTATGCCAATGCAGCTTCATCTCCATCACACGGTCAAGGAGCGTCTCATGTACATGCTTCTAGGCAGGGACCATCATGAATGAAGTAAAGGTACTTGGATGTACAAGATGGAATTATCCTCCCATGATATGGGATTAATGTCTTTTGGGCCTCTCGGAAAAATGGGACTGCAAAATGCATGGTCATACTCAGATGCATTATGGATTAATCACCTGGTTGAGCAGTCCGACTTAGAGATATGATAAATGTTTTTGAACAAAATAAGGAAGACATAATATCTTATATTATGTTCAAAGAAACACAAAAGTGATAGAAATTCGAAAGCACACCTGTTCTGAAGGAAATTGGGAGATGGTTGGAATTGTGTCATTCAATCAATGCGTATTTCTCATATAATAATTCATAGGATTAATGATTTATTAAGTAGTGAATGAAGTATTTAGCTGGAAATGTTTTCAGCCTGCTGAGAGTAATTGTGATTATACTCACAGTTAATTACGACTGAACCTATGGGTTCGTACATGAAGTAAAATATTAAATCAATACGACTTGGAGAGAAGAAGGGTAAAAGGGTAAAACTATTATTGCAGTGTCAATGAGATTACATTGAACATGCGGACACACTGGAAGGCTCAGCATGTCACACGACCCGTGTCGGGTTGAGGACCCGAGGGGCGCGACCAGTCAGTTATTGGGGTCGATCGGTTGGCTTGAGTCCTATATGGACCGAGACTCCATTTTTCTTGCATGTCTTAGTTTTATTGCCTATAAATAAATACATAAAAAGGAAGAGAGACATGTGTGTTATTAGAGCCAAGATCATCCTACCCTAATATCTAGTTCATGACCGAGAGAGGGAGAGAGGAAGGTTTACTGGATTTCATCTTCTTCATATAGTGTTATGAGCAAATACCTCATGCGGATTCAATATATGTTGTGTGGATACTGGTACAGAGGCTACACTTGTAGTCCTGATATAATTGCATAAGAACAAAGACTAAATCTCCACATGATACAAAGGTATATATGTCGATTCTCATATGTACAAATATATATTAGATTCGTATATGTTATATGCATTTTATACATTTGATTTTGATGTTTCTACCAAAATACTTTTGATCAAAATCCTACAAACAACCCCAAAGCAGTCATACTACCAAACGGGAAGACCGCCCAGAAGGCTACTTTGGGACAAAATGATGACGGCAACACCAATCACATGATGACCGGGATTGGCTAGACATGAATAAACTTTGGGGGTGATCCAAGAATAAAGCTCAGGACCTCTTATGCCTAAATAGATAATCATGACATTACCTAAGAGCTAACTCAGCCTCCCATGAAAAACTCCTACACAATGAACCAAGCATGCAGAGGTAAGGGGTTTGGATCTAGTCTGATAGGACCAACCCTCAAGTGATACACAAATTTGCCTAATTCTTCTATTTCTGTTTAGCACAAATAACAAATATTTTTTCCAATATGTTCGAAGCATGATATTAGAGAAATCTCAAAATAAATGCACGCCATAACACAATGACCCAGAGAGTCCATGCGCGATTACATGGAACACTTTAATAGAGAGAAGGTGTCCATAACCAACTACAATACCCAACGATCACTGCCTTATGGATGGGACTCCTCACCAATTAAGACCTCTACAAGGACCACACCAAATATCCTCATCGAGAAATGGAGGAAGTCCACACCAAGCCTCGGGCACAGATTAAGTGGGAGGAGGACCAATACAATCATCACCGGTCATACCCCCTACATACGAGCTGAAGAAGGGATGCCATAGTGGACATAAGAACAAGTGACAGGTGGTCTGAGCCACATGCACCACCTAGCCGACAATAACACATGATGAGGGAGTACGGACAAACAACAGGGACACAACTGTTTGTGTCTATAATAGATATAACTCCATAATATAACTTATCTATCTCGCATTCTAAGGCCGTGGAAGCCCTCAAATGACTCGGTAGTGTAACATCCCAGTTCAATTTGGGTTGTTACAGATTGTAAAACCTGTCATCAAGGTCTACCAGGCTAAAAAAACCGTACATGACTGCAAACATAACTCCGACATCAATATAGATATCGTAAGGACCCATCCCACATCGAACAACTGTGGGATTTTTATATTACTTATAAGATGCTCACCCACTACTATTGGGCACCAATATCATCCATGGACTTTCACGTGGGCTTGTGGTAGGTCCAGTTGATCTAAGATGATGTTGCATAGTGGGCAGTGTGTGAGCTACATGTAGCGGTTCAGGCTTTCGGGCTCGGGGGATTACAAATGATATCGGAGACATGTTCCGGCCGTAAGTGTGGGAACAAAGTGCTTTTCCGGCCAAAGTGTTACACAGTTAGAGGCATGAGCCATCTCTTGATCCCGTATGAGTCACCTCTTAAATCCTACATCGGCCGGGGTATTATTCATACTAGACGAGGACGTCAAGAATTTAAGTAGGGGAGATTGTAAGGACCTATCCCACATCGAACAAGTGTGGTATTTGCATCTTACTTATAAGATGCTCACTTACTACTGTTGGGCACCAATATCATCCATCGATAGTTGGGTGGGCTTGTGGCAGGCCCAGTTGATCCAAGATGTTGTTGCCTAGTGGGCCAGTGTGTGAGATACATGTAGTGGTTCAGGCTTTTGGGCTCGGGGCATTACAATTAATAATAAAAAAACTATTAGGCCGTGGCTCGGCCAAAACAGTTAAGTAACAAAAATCAAAATTTAATGAAATATCAGAGTTTGCCCACGCAAGGGACTCCCAAAACTATTCGTCAAACATTAATCTTTCTATAATAAACTCTCAAAATCAAAATACTGAAAATAAAAAACTAGACCCGATATTTAAACATCCCTGGTGCCCGTCATTCCCATGCGTTCCCCGCACTATCTCCTCAACAAGAATATCACCTGAAATGCATAAAGGGCATTTCTCCGACGTGGGGTTAGTATTTGAATGGCTAGTGAAAGTACAGAATTACGTAACATTATACTAGTACTAGTATATTTCAAATAAAATATTTTCACTTTTCTGAATAACAATTTTCAATATTCTGGAATATCATCATTTGTCAAAACATAATCACACAACACTCGAAGGTAATTCCCATGACCAGGCCCCTTAGCATAGATCCCTCAAGGTGTAGTCGAACCGTCCCGAGGTGGGAGAGCATATTCGCGACCAGTCCCCTTAACACAGGTCCCTCGAGGTTCCCTCGAACCATCCAAAGGTGGACATATCACAACAGAATACACATTTCACATTATCACAACAGAAATAGCAACTAATATAATGAAATGTAATATAAGTACTTGCCTTGATAAATTCGACATAGAGTAAATGACTATAATGCCTAGATGGGAAGATTCGGTCTGTGTTCTTCGCAAAGCCCTTACCTTAGTACATAACAACACTAAAATCAAGATAGACGGTCGAAAATAATCGTTAATATCCAAAAAAATCCATCGACACAATTAATCAGGCACCTTATAGGCATAGTTCAGACAAATATATACAAACTCAAGAACAATGGGGTAAAGTCCTCAATATGGTGAAATACACTAACAATCACACTATCACCCACAATTAACCTCAATCATAAATTCGAACATAATAAGATTAATTTGTTAAAAACTCCAAAATACCCAACTAGAGATGTAGGGATATATTACCTCAAATAGACAATGAGCGGAGGAAGATATATGGTAGAATCATGATATAATCCTAATTCCAAGCCCCCAGGATGAAAATACAAACTCTCTGATGAAATCGTCCAAAATCGCCAAGGAGTAAAAATAGAGAGAAATGAAAAAATGAGGCTTAAAAATGCGAAATGTCCAATTTATACTGGTTGAAGCACGATGTCGGACACGAAGCATCCAGTTCCGTGCTAACCATTGTGTCTGGTAAGTGCGTGGATACCTGTTAAACATGGGGCAAGGACACGACACAAAAAGTTGTGTGTGTAACACAGCGCATCACCCGCGGCATCGCTTGTGTGTATGTCCCGTCCGTGTCTTGACTCGGGGGAAGTGAGCTCCCCAGCAACCCACGCGAGCACCATGCACTCAACCCATTGTGCGGCAGCACCGCGTGAAAAAACGCACACTACATGGTGTAAACACAACCATTTTTATAGCCGTGTTGTTCAGGCTGGCCCAGAAAACTCCAGGCTACAATACGACACTCCCAAAGTCCGAAGAATATAACAAAATAATATCATAACATGCTAAAATAGAAAACCGAGCATTATCATTCCATGTGATAACGACAATTTCATCAATAAACAATGTTCCACAATGATACATTAAATGAAGGACAATAATTACAAATCAACAATTTTTCGATAATCTTAATAAGACTAGTAATTATGAAATAGTCACTCCAATTACTATAATGAAATCAGTAGACGAACACAAGCAACTTGAGAAAGGGTAAAATGGACCAAAAATACACAATAAGCCGGAAAATAAAAAGTACAATTATTATGTTCCCCCTATTAAAAAGAAGTTTCGTCCTGAAACTTAAAACGTGAACAAATTGGGGTATCTTTATCTCATACTCTCTTCCATTTCTAAGTATATTCTTCTACTCCATGTCTCGACCACTGCACCTTAACTAAGGGAATGGTTTTATGATGGAGCTGCTTGACCACATGTTCAAAAATTTGGATCGGTCTCACCTCGAAGGTGATATCAGTCCCCACCTCAATCTTCTTGAAATCGATAATATGACTTGGGTCCGGAACATATTTCCTAAACTGAGAAACATGAAATATGTTACGCACACACTAATAGAAAACCCTTTTAAAATTAGACCTTTTAGACTGGTTGTAGCAGACCCGATCTGGAAAGTGGCACAATCTTTTTCTAAATTATTTCCAAAATAACCGATCTAGAAATTGAGTTGTCTACATCGGTTTCTTAGGACTGATCTAGAAAGGCACTTTCTAGATCGGTTATTTAGGAATCAACAAAGAAAACTCACCTTTTATATCGATTATTTTAGAATCGATGTAGAAACATAACTTTATAAATCAGTTATATAGGAACCTATTTAAAACCCACTCAAAAAATGTATTTAAATTTAATATAAATGTAATTTATTCAAACAAATGACTATAATATAGTGGTTGTGACTTGAATCCCCAACCACAAAGTCGAGGGTTCAAATCCTCGCAGTGACTAAGTGCAATATATTTATATTTCAGGTCCCGGTCTAGTCGGATCGGGTTGGGTCAAGTCTGGGTTGGGTCGGAGTTGGGTCTGCATCGGTCGGGTCATTTTTAGAGTAAAATAGACTTTCTAGATGGGTTCAAGTAGGCTTTCTAAATCAATTTAACAATCGATCTAGAGAGTCTATTTTCTAGATCAATTCAACAATCGATCTAGAAAGTCTAAATTTTCTACATTGTGTGGATCCACAATAGTTAATTAACCAATTTAAAAAGCTTTTTTACCCGATTTAGAAAGTATTTTTCTAATAGTGATGTGGCGCAATGATGGTGGCAGACCTAGACAATAGGCGAGGTCCTAGACCTGTTTTAGAATCTTAAATCGCCCGGTAAATCTCGGATTGTGTTTAGCCCTTCTCCACAAGCGGTTAACTCCAAGAGTCGATGACGCATTCAACAAAACATGGTATCCAACCACAAACTCTAGTGGAAGACGACGGACATATGCATAATATTACTGTCGACTCTGAGTAGTCAACACCCTATCACGAATCAAAGCGATCTTCTGCCTAGTCTCAACTAGCATGTCTGGATCAATTCTATTTAACTCGGATGAGTCATCCCAACATAGTGGAGATCTATATCACCTCCTATACAGAGCCTCAAATGGTGTCATTTTAATCGACGCGTGTTAATTATTGCTATACGTAAACTCGATCAATGGCAAATGAGACTCCCAGTCATCCTTCTAGTCCAGGTCAAAGGATCTCAACATATCCTAGTGAATCTGAATCGTCCATTCTGACTGCCTATCTGTCTGAGGATGATACAGTATAAGTTTCAATTTAGTACCCGACGCTCGTTGAACATACTTCCAAAAATATGATACAAACGGCTATCCTGATCAGAAATAATGCTCTTTAGTGTCCCATACCACCTCACGGTCTCTGCAATAAACACACGAGCCAATCTTTTAGTCCCCAAGTATCCTTAATACCCATAAAGTGATCTAGTTTCATTAGTCGATCGACATGACCCAAATCATGTACGTTCCAGTCATGGTCTTCAGCATACTGGTAATAAATTCCACCGAGATATCTTTCCATTTCTACTCTGGAACAGGAAGTGGCCTCAACAATAACTGACATATAATTTGATTGATGAAGAAATTAGATGAATGTCCCCAATTCTAAAAATTAGACAGACCACCACATCCACTAAAGCATCCATGACCACGATTGTTGGTCCTGTTAGATCCCCGAGAGTACGTGTAGGAGCCGCGTGCTGTTCTATTAGGTTATGATGTTGTGACCAAGTTGGCAGTAGCAACAAGGGTAGAGTTCTTGGTCGACCATCATGTTACAAAGATCAGCGAAGGACAAATATGTGTCATGCATGCAGACGGATTTGGAGAGATCGTGGTTCCTTGTCCTAATCCATTTGAGTTGTATAGAATGATATCATCACTCGATAGAGGTTCGGCCAAATATGCCTACGTCCTCTTTCGGTATCTTTTTCTATAGGCTAAAGATAAACCTCTGCACCTCTCTTCTATCAGTCGAGGAATAACCATTACAAGCTCGTCTTCTATCGGTCCGAGTAAACTGTTCTCTCACTTCTATTTATGTTGGTCCAAGTTAAACCGTTTTCTTTTCTATTGGACAAGGAATCAACCAATCTAGCTTTCTATGGGTACTAGATAGACCTCACTTATATATCGATTGCGATTCTAACAATGTTGGATCCTTGATCCTAATAACACCGAATCCAATCATATCATTTTCTTTTTCCTCTCTTTTATGATTTCATGTATAACACTCAATCACTAAACAATATAACCTCAAGTACAACAACTAGAATCTTTACAATGATATAACAAGTATATATGATTTGCTCAAGGTTGTTGTGTTGTTTGATACCAAATGGTTTGGTATTTATAGCCATTTCCATCCAACTAGCCGTTAGTCACTTTTGACTTGCTAGCGTGCGCTAGCATTTCTTCATAGCATGCGCTATCCTCTGTAGCGTACGTGTAGCGTGCGCGATTGCATGTTACGTACGTTAATATGTCCTGATTGCATTCGTTATCTGCTTGTGATTTCAGTCCAGTAGCTACTGCCTCTATCCGTTAGCATGAGCTAACATCTCTTCTTAGCGTGCGCTAATAATATATCATTGCATGCGTCATATATCCGTTTGTAGCTTTTTGACTTTACTTCAGAATCTCCCAACGGATTAATTATCTTTGAATTCAAACACTTTAGCGTGCGCTATTCCTCATCATTAGCATGCGCTATGATTTCGTCATTGCTTGCGTCATACTGTGTTTAAAATTCTTCACAACGGTCATATTCTTTTGATAGCGTGCATTATGCTTCAGGTGTAGCATACGCTAACTTCATCAGATGACTTTGTCTTCAGGTAACTTTGAACTCGTCTGATCTGCAGCCAGGTATCGTTAGCGTGCGGTAACCTTCATTTCTAGTGTGCGCTAGGTTTGCAGTTTGATCAGCTTTTTGCGTCTTCGACTCCTTGTTGTTTTGTTTGCTTCTTTGTTGTTTTACTTTGTTTAACAACTTAATCATCAAAACTCTATAATAAATATTTGGAATAAAATATTCCAACAATCTCCCCTTTTTTGATGATTACAAAATAACACCTTGAATTGGATAAAACCTACAAAATAAAATATATGTAAACTTGTACATATCAAAGTTTTCGACTTTGTTCGTTTCGTTAGTTTCATCTCCCAGCTTTTCGTTCTTTCCTTTTCGATTTATTTTTATTTTTCAACTTCTTCGTTTTGTTTTTTCTCCCCCTTTTTGATTCAAACACATATTTATTTTTCTCTCCACCTTTTTACTTTTTATTTTACTCGTCACTCTTTCATGATGCTTTTTATCCATTTAACTATTTTCTCCCCCTTTTTGTTATCAGCAAAAAGTGTAAATAAAAGGAATCCAATTTAAGATATGCATAAAACGGGTAAAACTCCCCCTGACAAAAATCTCCCCTTTAAAAATTAATACTCCCTTGAGTAAAATATTTATTGATAAAAATTAATTTTTATTTTTGGGGATCCAACCTATAGTTGGTTTTTATTTCGAAACGTAGACGATATTTGGAATAACGGTTCCCGTTGGAATCCAAATCTGTTTGATTTTTATCGCACGTCGTGGGCTTTTGCAACTCGTAAAATGATGCCCAATTTTTAAATATTTTTCACATCGGGGTATTTTGAAATTTAAGGATTCATTTTTAGTATGCATTTTGAATCCCAACCCCTGTTTATTCAAAGTATATTTTTGAACACAAAGCATTTGTTCAAATTTATCATTTCCGCATGAAAATTTCTTCGTCAAAATTTTAAGTTCATATTGAACTTTCAAAAGATCATCTTTTAAAATATTTTCATTTTCAACGCATTGAGAATGATCGGTCTCGACAAATTTCCCTTTTTCAAGAATTTTGGAAATTTTATTTTCCAATGATTTATTTTTAGCTTGGAGGGATTTAATCTCAGATAAAGCATTTTGAAAATCGGTATGCAATAGTTCGAATGCTTCAAATAATTCATCGTGAGAAGATGTACTTACTTGACTTTCGACGTTGCTATTGTCGAATGTACTTCGTGCCATGAGTGCGAGGTTGTTTTGATTGATAAAATCTTCGTCCTCATCTCCGTCACTCCACGTGGCAATTAAAACTTCATTTTTAGGATTTGCTCGGCAATTCTTCGCGAAGTGGCCTGGTTTAACACAGACTCTACAGTTGTTGTCGAATTTCTTCATTCCGCCCGAGATGTCTTTCTTTCTCCAGTTTAATAAGTTTTGGGACTTATTAATATTCTTGGCATAATATGCCAATTCTTCGTCACTTTTGTCCACCGGAATTTCTTCTTTGTTTCTCGACATCTTAGCTTTCATTGCTATTGTTATTTCCTTCGGCTTCGGCTTGGCATTCCGATATTTTAGGACAATCTCTTAGTTTATAAGTGAACCAACGAGAGCACTAAAATCAAGATTGTTTAAATCTTTTGATTCCATTATTGCCGTAACCATTCCATCCCATTCTCGAGGCAGTGATCAGAGGATCATCTTAACTTTTTCACTACTCGAAAGAGGTTTTCCATAACATGTCAATCCATTCGTAATGACCGAAAATCGGTCGAGCATAATTGTGACGGATTCTTCTTCTTTCATTTGGAATAACTCGTAATCGTGAAGGAGCATTGTAATATCCTAGAATTTCACTATGAATTTTTCGCATTATTTTATCTGGGTTGTACTGTACAGAATGGGACCGATACAGTATGGATAAATAATTTTGGACACCGTGACAGTCGTGCCAGTGTGTCTATCGAGGTTATTTTGATTCTAGGATATTACATGATTGGTGTGTTTTCGATGTCGGATATACTGTATGAGTATTTGTATGATTTCCGTACTTGGTCGAGAGTTGCAATTGAGGATATCATGCATCAGACGTACCGTATGAGAATATTTTTGGGATTTCGTATATGTGTTCAGTATTGTTGTATGTTCATATTTGTTATGTCGAGACGTTGCACAGGAATTGCTGGAAATGGCTAAGTATGGAACTGTTAACGTACGTTAAGACTTTGAGATAACGTAAGCTAAGTGGTACGTGTTACGTACATTATGCGTAAGGTATTACGTACGTAACAAGAGGAATCAGACAGTTGGGCCCGGTGTCGGCAGCTTTCGGCGCGGATGTGGATAGGTGAGTCAACGGATGGAGTTACATATGTTATACAGGGTGTATTACGTACGTAATACGAGTATAATACTGTAGCAAGTCAACGTACGTATTACGTACGCAACGGAATAAGTGTTACGTACGTTACGGGGCGGCTGGCCGAGTCGTGGCCGAGAGGACCTGTAGTGGCCGAGCATGGTCGGCAGTGACTCGTAGGGATGGCCGATCACGGTCGGCAGTGACTCGCTGGGGGCTAGGACTGGCCGATTACGTACGTAGGCAGTGGCCGGTTACGGCCGTAATGGCCGATTACGTACGTAAGGGAGCTGCCGGTTACGTACGTAAGGGTGCCGAACGAACTGGACAGTAAGGTAGGCCACGGCCGTCTACGTATGTAAGGACCCGTCGGTTACGTACGTAACGTGCCGGCAGGTCTCGGCCTATATAAGGCCTGGACCGAGTCATCCTTGCCATTTTTCACTTTTCTTCATTTCTTCCGCTATTTCTTCAGCAAAGATGATGGTTTTGAGTAGAATCAACTTATAACAACATGTTTTGGAAGTTGGAATCATGGATTAACATCATCCTCCACCCGTATCGAAGGTAAGAACACATGAACTTTTGGTTTTGGATGTTCTTGAGGTTTCTTGGTGTTTTGGCCGATTTGCTTCGTTTTGATTCAGATTATTGATAGAACTTGATTGTATACTCGTAATCATTCAATAGTCTTGAAGTTTTATGGAACAAATTCGAGTATTTCTTCGAATAAACGATTAAATTGGACTATGCCTTCAAAGTGTTCGATGAAATGTCTCAATGACTAGAACTTGGAAAATTCTACATGTTTTCGTATGAATGATGGTTGAATTGATATTGTTGTGATGATTCTTGGTATTTACGAGAATTTTGTTAAGGGAAGATAATGAAGTGGTGATCAAATGATTCGATTATGTTGTTATGATTATGGAATCGAAGTATTCTCGATGTTCTTGGTAGTTTGTTGCGATTCATGATGTTATGAGAAGTATATATGTTGAAGACGTCGTTAGGACCATTGAACACCGAATTTCGGCTTGTGTTCGTATTGTTAAGAGTTGATACAGTTTGGTTTCGTATGATCGAGATGTCGTTGAACCATCGAGTTTGATTAGTTGGTCATTTCGGTTGTTGATTGTTATTGAACGTATCGTTAATTAATTATTGCATTAGGTTGCGTTTAGTGATCATTGAAGTTAACCGTTGTGCTGCGGACGAGCCGGGGCTACGGAGCTTGTAGACGGAGACGGCGGGATTGATAGTGGCTTCGTCGAATTGGTATCAAGGCAAGTTATGCTTGCTCAGTTCATAATGTTAATAAATGATTTCATTTTCATTTCATTTATGATTCATATAGCAATGGTATTATGGAATATATGAATTGTCGGAAAGGTGGTATGTATGGTATTCTTGGACTAAGATAAATCATAATGTATATGATTTTAAGGATGTCTAGTGGAAATGGGAAGGTGAATTATAATTTGGCCTATTGCATGAGAAGTTGGATATCAAGGTTAGTTATCGTGTCAATGTTGAACTCGGGATGGTGGTTTGGTATTAGTTATGGATTGTACTTCATTTTGGATTGTCGGATAAACCGTGTATTCGTTCAGGGCGGTTGGTCGTGGAAAGGTTAGCGTCTCCAGCTTGAGGTAAATTAATATTGTTGGATTATGATAATCATCCTGTTACATTATTGCATGTGTGTGTTGATATTTCATGTGGTGAGTGTGCATCATTGTTTGTTACGTTTTGTGATGTGCTCTTTCTTTGAGCCGTAATCTGTGGGGCCGATGTGTTAGGGATAAAACATGTATGGTACCCGAATGGAAATGTGTTAGGGGATAAGACCTAAATGGCACCTATGTCCGGAGTATTCCTGAGTAGATGCTTCCGTGACCCTCGGCTGCTGCCTTGGGAGTTTATGTGATATTGTCCAGAGTATTCCTGAGTAGATGCTTCCGTGACCCTTGGATGCTGCCTTAGGAGTTTATGTGCTATTATTATATGCATTGTTGAGCATGCTGTGAACTATCGTCTGACGGAATACGACATTGTGGTCGTGTCGGTCTTTCATGATCGAGTTATTGTTTCCCTCTGGAAAATCTTCTGATCCTTGTTGGTTATGCGTTTCTTTGAGATTGGTTGTCATGTTGTATCGTGGCATATCTGGAGTCAGATACGTTCTGATCGTTCATGTGTAGGATTTTCGGGACGGGTACATGTAGCATATGTTGGTTTCGACCTCATATTGAACCGTGCACACGAGACGTACTTCGTGAGGCTGATTAGGTACGAGACCAGACGTGTATTGATCAATACCCGTGGTTGGCTTGTACACGGACACATGTCTGGATCGAGCGTATCGTGACGTCCATCTTGAGTCTTATTGATTGGTCGTTCACAGTCCATGTATAATTAGATCTGTTCGATATTCGGATTGTCTTTGAAATCCCGAATATATGATTTGTATATGGTTGACGATTTTATTCTCTCGTGTATCTGTCGCCATTGAACCTTTACTAATCTCGTTCGGAGTTACCATATTGATGTTCAACTCATTGATATCGATCCTTTATAATTCTCGTTTGGAGTTCACCCTGTCATTGGTGATCTCGTTCGTTATTGATCCTTATTGATTCCGTTTGAGAATTGTCTCATCGTTGGTATTCTTGGTTATTAGTCCTTGATTGATGTTATTGGAGTTTACCATGTCGTCGGTATTCTCAGTTGTTGATCCCTTATTATCCCTATTGGAGTTTACCGTGTCGTCAGTATTCTCGGTTGTCGATTCCTTATTGCTCTTGTTGGAGTTTACCGTATCGTTGGTATTTCCGGTTGTTGGTCCTTATTGATCTTGCTAGAGTTTACTGTGTCGTCAGTATTCTCGTTTGTTGACCCTTTATTGATCTTATTGGAGTTTATCGTACCGTTGGTATTTCTGGTTGTCGACTCTTATTGATCTTGTTGGAGTTTACCGTATCGTCGGTATTCTCGGCTATTGATTCTTCATTGATCCTTACCGTGTCATCGGTATTCTCAGTTGTCAACCTTTTATTGATCTTGTTGGGATTTGTTGTATTACCGGTATTCTCGGTTATTGATTCTTCATTGATCTTGTTGGAGTTACCACATCATGGTATTGATCCTTATTGTTCGTGGTTGATCCTTTGTCGATCTTCTGTGGAAATGTCATATCATTGATATTTCCGTCGTGATGCATTGATTGTTTATCATTAATGATTGTGTGAGCATTCATGCTTGTATTGATATCCGGGACTTGTCATTGTTTCGGGACAGTTGATTTGCAGATGTATCGAGTGATATCGGTTTTTATCAGGATTGGGATCTGATTGTGCGACCCAGCCGACATAGTTAGTCTTGGCCAGATCATTCTATATTGAGATATGATAAGTGTTGGAATTTTGGTATCGTTTCGGATACAGATGGTTACTTTTGAATTCATTCATTACTTAAGGACACGAGGCGTGGGTTATGGTAAGAATTGATTTGTTATGGATTGTGACAGGTTGGTAAGGTTACTACGGTGAGATTACATTGGAATTATTCTTACCTTGTAATTACATTGATATGTATTGTTTTTGTGATGTGATCGTTATCATTGTTGAGTATTATGACTGACCCCGTCGTGGGCTTTATCTCTTAGGCAATCGGAGTTCGAGCTAGTAGCTTTCCGGTGATACTGGCTATGGCGTGATTGTTGGACTTGTGTGTTCTTTCTGGTTTTATAATTCCACTGCAAATGTATTTAATTATGTTTTATCCGCTGCGTGTGTATATTTTAAAATGGATCTTCGGCATTCTTTTGAACTGTGTTTTTATCCGCTGCGTGTGTGTATTTTCAAAGAGCCTTTTGGCATTTTTAAACGTTTGCGAAAATGATTTTAGCCTTGTGGGTTCTAATATGGGACCCACGGCGCTGTAATATTCTCGGACGGTTTTGGGGGTGTTACAAGCATGTTGATCTTCGTCTCTTTGACTTGAGACGTTCCTTCATGTGTGACTTCAAGCATTTTTCATATTTCTTTCGCACTATCACATGAGGATATCCGATTGTGTTCTTCCGGATTTAATGCACAATATAATAATTGCGTTGCTTTGCAATTATAGTGGTTGTTTTTCTAATCCGCATCATCATACTCTTTAAAAGTTTTAAGCGTACCATCGTATTTGATTGGAATTTTTGGACCAAGACATATCACTTTCCAAAGCTCGATGTCATAATCTCGGATGAATATTGACATCTTCTTCTTACATATCATGAATTTCGAGCCATCCAAGAATGGAGGTCGGTTTAGCGCAAGACCTTCGACTGGTGCAAATTGAAGAGCCATTTGGATCTTCTCCTCGGATGTTAAGCCGCTTCTAGGAGGTACCGCTCTGATACCAATTGATGTAGCACTATTGGTCGGTATCTCCATTTGGAGATAGAGTTGCAAAACTCTTTCGCGTTGCGGAAGCGATTTAAATAACGGTGTAGAAAATAAATCGACAAAAGGATTTATAGAGGTTCGGCCAAACGTGCCTACATCCTCTTTCGGTATCTTTTTCTATAGTCTAAAGATAAACCTCTGCACCTCTCTTCTATCGGTCGAGGGATAACTGTTACAAGCTCGTCTTCTATCGGTCCGAGTAAACCGTTCTCTCACTTGTCTTTATGTTGGTCCAAGTTAAACCATTTTCCTTTCTATTGAACAAGGAATCAACCAATCTAGCTTTCTTTGGGTACTAGATAGACCTCACTTAGATATCGATTGCGATTATAACAATGCCGGATCCTTGATCCTAATAACACCGAATCTAATCGTATCCTTTTCTTTTTCCTCTCTTGTATGATTTCGTGTATAACACTCAATCACTAAACAATATAATCTCAAGTACAACAACTAGAATGTTTACAATGATATAACAAGTATATATGATTTGCTCAAGGTTGTTGTGTTGTTTGATACCAAATGGTTTGGTATTTATAGCCATTTCCATCTAACTAGCCATTAGTCACTTTTGACTTACTAGCGTGCTCTATCATTTCTTCATAGCGTGTGCTATCCTCTGTAGCGTACGTGTAGCATGCGCTATTGCATGTTACGTACGTTAATATGTCTTGATTGCGTACGTTATATGCTTGTGATTTCAGTCCAGTAGCTACTGCCTCTATCCGTTAGCATGCGCTAACATCTCTTCTTAGCGTGCGATAATAACACATCATTGCATGCGTCATATATCCGTTTGCAGCTTTTTGACTTTACTTCAGAATCTCCCAACGGATTAGTTATCTTTGAATTCAAACACTTTAGCGTGCGCTATTCCTCATCATTAGCGCGCACTATGATTTCGTCATTACTTGCGTCATACTGTGTATGAAAGTCTTCACAACGGTCATATTCTTTCGATAGCATGCATTGTGCTTCAGGTGTAGCGTGCGCTAACTTCATCCGATGACTTTGTCTTCAAGTAACTTTGAACTCGTCTGATCTGCAGCCAGGTATCGTTAGTGTGCGCTAACCTTCATTTCTAGCGTGCGCTAGATTTGCAGTTTGATTGTAACACCCCCAGATCCGACCGGGAATACTACAGCGCCGTGGGCCCCGAGATGGAACCCACAAGGCTGAAGGAAATTTTCGCAAACATTTACAAACGCCCAAGAGGCTAACGACGGTATTATCTATTAAAAACATTCGAAGATTTATAAAACTCGTTTATCAAACCATCATAAAAACTCATTTGAAACCACAAGGCCCAAAATGCCAAAACTCAACAGTTTAAAAAAAACATACGTTAATCTATAAACACACGTCACAGAATAGATTTAGAAATTGATTGCCAAAGTATCCTAAGTTACCGGATACCTAATAGGCCATTTATTAATACTCACCCAGCGAATAAAGACAAACAATTAAAATACTCTAGCATGGAATACAACAAGCGATCGAAACTCAAAACACAAATACATGCCCTTGCCGGTATCCTACGGAAGTTCATCTCTCCACGTCCGCTACAAGCTTGATAATCCAAGAACCTAAAAAGAAAGCCCACGACGGGGTCAGCCATAATATCCAACAATGATAACCATCACATCTCGTCAATAATTACATATCAATGGA
This sequence comes from Orobanche coerulescens, assembly GCA_033398695.1. Taxonomy (NCBI): domain Eukaryota; kingdom Viridiplantae; phylum Streptophyta; class Magnoliopsida; order Lamiales; family Orobanchaceae; genus Orobanche; species Orobanche coerulescens. The sequence continues at coordinate 33,173,657 of CM065804.1, forward strand.
AATACTAAGTAAGAATACGACCAATGTAATCTTACCGTCGTAACTTTACGAGAATCCATGATTCGTATCCTTAACAACACATTAAAATAATACCGAAATATCTGTACGGTATCTCAACAATACTCAAGGTTCTCAAAACATTATCATAACTCGCGATACGGAAATTATACCAACTCTGGCCAATTCAATCCATCGGATAACATCGACAATTCCAATACGATAATCGATTGTCCATCAAAGACAAGTACCAAGGAAATACGGAACATACCTCAAGATATGAAATACCATGACAATCACGTCAGTCTAATCCGAGATCAGATCAACAAAACATACGGACATGGTCCTAACACAAGACCTACAAATGCATACTCATATGACAACGTCAATATGATCACAACAATAACGACAATGTATACTTATGGCAAACCCATAATATACATATGCACAACAACAATACATGGCAATCCGATGATCCAGCGTTCACTGCCTAGATCCCCCGATGATCCCGTCAGACCAACCCGAGGTGGAAAACCCGTCCGTTGATCCGGTATGCGCTAGCATAGATCCCCTGATGATCCCGTCGGACCAACCCGAGGTGGACATACAACAACAATGCACAAATGCATATAACAATGATACACAATGCATGACAACAACGATACACGCATGTATCACAACATGATCGACATGAAATGACAAAAATGATTAGAGTACTTGCCCCGAGTCCTTCGAGAGCAATCTCGATGTCCAGACCATCACGAACCATTATTCTGAATATTCGACGATCCGAAATGTCACGGATGGTAAATAATTCACGCCTTTGTCTATACCATGATTTATCCTCGATACCAAGTACGCCAACAAGAATGTAAATCATATACATTATGATTTAATTCCCAAAACTCAAATACAACCTATAATCTCAACTCTCCTGTGATTATGATTTATAAACATTGCTATACGAATTATAAACGAATGAAACTGAAACCATTTATTAAATAGTATAAACTGAGCAAGTAATAACTTGCCTCGATACCAATGAAGCCTGCCGTCGTCTACATGTCCCTCGGCCCTGATCAAAGCAATCTACGAACATTCTTGAATACGACCGCAAAGCATGGTTCTAAACATCGATCAATAATCTCAACCTATTACAATAATCGATTTAACATACATTCGATAACAATCAACAATCGATATAACTAATCCACAAACCCAACGATTCCAAAATATCTCGATTAAACACAAGTCCGAACAATCGAACTCAAACAATTACGAATTCATTCCCATGATTCCACAAAGCCCACATATCGATTCGATAAGGCGAGTATACAAACTTAACCGAAATATTCCAATCAATTTCTCTTTCAAAACTTCAATCAAACACCTTGAAGGCGGAATTCAAAGGTATATTCGAATCATCAATCAACAAACACCAACCACATCAAGAACACGAAGAACATAATCACAAACATATATATCCTTCAACATTACATGATTCTAGCCATCGATACGAACTAAACCACCAAAATATATCAAAAATCTTAAACATCCCAAAATATTAGAGTTCAAGCCAATTACCTTCAATCCGGCGAAAGAATCAATAATGATGTTATAATCCTTGTTCCAAGCTTTCCTAGATGTTATCACTTGATAAACCAACTCAAAAGTTGAGGTTTAGGGGTTAAAAACCGAGTTTGGGTGATTTGGGATGAAAGGGGATCGTGTAGGATGGGTTGGGAAATGAAATTCCTGACTGCTTTATGTTTTTATACGCCCAGGCATGTTAGCGTACGCTAACTTCATCAATAGCGTGCGCTACCTGTTCCCAAAATACAGATAGTATAGTTTTTGCCATTTTGAGCATAACTCACTCATCCGGACTCCGATTAACTCACCATTTGAACCATTAGAAAGCTAACTCGATGCTCTATTATACTGTTATGTTTCAGAATTTTTGGAGTTTTCAAGAATCGGTGGTGATTTTCCAAAGTCGAACCTTATACACATTACTTTCCAAACAAGTGTCCAAATCTTATTTCCACTAACATTTCAACATATAGTCTTCTTAATCATATCATATATACCAAGAATCATAATCACTTGCATGTTCATCATCATACAAAGTAAACAATAACAACAACATTAAAAACCCGAAATGAAGGGAGATATTAACCAACATATCTCTTGAAGAAAAACAACACCGTTCAAAACCACACGAATCATATCAATATCCGCATATCAACCATATTATCAACATAACTCAGTAATCCATCTCATAACCATACTCATCAACTCATAAACATGACGATCATCAACTTAAGAACATCATATACAATCCAAAATGAAATCCCAAAGTGGAGAGTAATTACCTCTTTGAAGGAATGGATTGAACCCCAAGATTGAATCCATTTTCAATCACTTCCAAGCTTCAAATGTTGTTAGGAATGATCAACTCAAGTGTTTGTAACCTCAACTTCTCTCTAAGACCTCTCTCTATCGGTTCACATGAAGAAATGGATGGAAATGACGAATAATGGCCAACTGCACTTATATATATATTGTACATTACTAACGTACGCTAACATCTTCAGTTAACGTACGTTACACACTTAGCGTGCGCTAACTGTCTTTGTTAGCGTGCGCTAACTGTCTTTGTTAGCGTGCGCTATCGAAGTCCAGAGGCAACTGTCTTACTGCATGAAGTGATTTACCTACGCAATGCCCATGCAATAGCGTACGTAAATGCCTCTATTTAGCGTACGCAAGTGTCCTACCTTAGCGTGCGCTACTCATAGTTGACTCGTTTGTCTGTATGCTTCCGAAGACAGGTCCACACGCCGAAAGTGCTGACGAGGATAAGATTCCTTTTTGTCCAATGTACAGTTAGCGTGTGCTAATCAACATGCATTAGCGTGCGCTATCACTACATTACAACATCCGTTGACTTATCAGAACGTGCGTCGAAAGTGGCCTGGTCCACACGCAGATTCCTTCCGATCTGACTGCATTAGCGTGCGTTATCTTATATCCGTAGCGTGCGCTAAACCTGCACGATAGCGTGCGCTACTCATGATTATTAGCGTGTGCTAATAATGTTACACTTAGCCATTTTCAGCTATTCTTGTCCAACGTCTCAACATACAGAATTCGAACATACGGCATACCGAATATGTAACACCCCCAAAATATCCCGAGGTATTACAGTGCCGTGAATCCCACGTGGGACCCACAAGGCTAGTTAGAAAATAGACATTTTAAGAAAATCGTGATAAAACCTTAAATTCAAGGGTTACATGACAAGAAACGAAAGATTTAAGGAAAAATGTAATTCGGAGAATTATTACACAACACAGGTTTCCAAAGAAAATAATTTATTCCAATTTAAGCAACGGCTAGAGATAATTCCAACACCGCTCAAGTCTGACCGGACCCCTCGGGAATGTCCTGCACATGATGAACAATTTTACTCAGTATGACGGGTCATACCAAAGTTGCTGTCGAGAGAATGCATATCAAATAATAACTACTAACAACAATATGTGACATTTTTACAATCACCGTATCTAGCAATCACAAGGAATATTTCATCATTCAACCGACGTGTCTTCCTCTTTATCACATAAACCCCCAAGGTCGCAACCAAGGGTCACGGAAGTATCCACACTGAATACCCGGAACATAGGTGCCCAATTCGGGTCTTACCCCTAACACATTTCCACACGGTACCATACAGTTTTATCCCCAACACATCGGCCCATTTATAACATCTTTAGAGAAAGACAACGTCGGCTTTTATCAAAATGGCACGTACACACATACGGTATAACATTGATATTAGAAATTCACGAGCAAGATTTCACTTGCCTGTGATCCGATAGTAGGTGCTTTATGATAACGAAGTCCCCACGCCCGCTCGAGCTTAACCTAGCCACGAGACATCCGATTAACACTTCGTACGGATCATAATGAATAAAACTAGTCTCCCTTTCCTAACCGGATTCCTAGTGTAGTTTTAATTGTCGGTATGAGTATCGTTTCCAAGTTTTCAAGTGTCGTTTATCTCGTTTAATCTTATAGCTAACATTAGGTATATCGATTTACTCAAGAAGATAATCCTACCATTCTTCGGTTGTCAACAAATTATTATGGTGAAATCGAATCTTATGCTTTCTAATACAATTCTATATTCGAATACTACAATCGACGGATTTTATTGCACAACCAATATTAATTATACTATCGAATTACTTCCTAGTTTGCTAAGTGTCAAAAATTACAAGGTGAGGGTGACTACGAACAATGGAACATACGGTGACGGATTACTACGAATTTCCCCACAATTGATTCGTCAAACTTTACATTCCTAGTGATGATTTGAAGTGAAATTTCGTTTGCATGAAACGAAACATATAAGAAACGGAATTTCTCGTTACTACAATTCATCCGACAAGATTGTCTACAAAGTTTAGCAAAATCTAACCCATACCCGCAATATAACAAGTATTAACTAAGAAAACATCGAAGATATAACTTGAGGATTGGTGGCTTACCTTTTGGAAGAAAATAGTGAAGATAGTTGACGGATTCACAAGAACTACGAGGAGAACGAGAAGTGACTTGAACGACTTGGATAATCTTCACGAGCTCAAGAATCCACCTCCTTAATGTTAATTCAATTGTATAAGGCTTAATAACCGGGTATAGTGCTAGGAATTTCTCCAAGGTTGGTAGTTTTGTGGTGTTGTGTCGTGCAAATGAAGAAGGGAGTTATCATTTTATAAAATCGATTTTGATAACGTCGTTAACAATAAGAGTGTTACGTCGTAAGGTGTATTACGACGTACAAAGGCGATGACAACGTCGTAAAGAACTAATCGCCCGAAATGTGCACAAGTGTTACGACGTTAATTTTGGGACATTACGTACGTAACAAACAGATTGACTCGTTTGTCATCTAGCCCGCCGAAAGTAGCCCCGTCCGTGTCAAAGAAAGATTCGCCTGAGACCGACCCACCCGTTACGCACGTAATATGGCCGCCTTAACGTCGTAACCATTGAAATTTAGCGTCGTTAGGCATGGGTTATAGCGCGTTAGATGCAATTTTTAGCCTCAACCACATTCTAACCATTTCGGGTGACCATCCCTTCCGCTCGTCAACAATTATCGGGAACAAGGCGTTGGCCACCGTCATATATTCGCACCGACGATCGTCCCACGGCATCAAGGTCGTCACCCCGTTCATTCACATCGTACAATTATATAGCACTCAATAGAATACATAAATAGAAATGACGTCACATTACCAAACATTCACACAGTACAAAGTAATCAAGCATGGAATACCGGAGGTATTACATATCACCCCTCTTAAAATAGTTTCGTCACGAAACTTAAGAAAATAACTCGGGATGACTCTCCTTCATGCTCGACTCGGTTTCCCAAGTCGCCTCTTCTGTGCCGTGGTGCGACCACTGAATCTTCACGAGGGGTATGGCTTTATTTCTTAACATCTTCACACGCCGATCCAGAATGGCGATCGGTATCTCCCTAAAGGTAGCGTCATCGGAAATTTCCACTTCTTCGAAATTGAGCGTGTGGCTCGGGTCATAGACATACTTCCTTAACTGGGAGACGTGAAAAACATTATGCACTCCATCTAGATGCGGCGGTAGAGCTAATCGATACGCGAGTTTCCCTACCCGGTCCAATATCTCAAACGGACCTATAAATCTCGGGCTTAACTTGCCTTTCTGGCCGAAACGCCGAATACCTCGCATAGGTGATACTTTGACCCAAACATGATCCCCGACCGTAAATTCTAACAGTCTGGCCGCTTTCGGCATAAGATTTACCGGCCTCAGGCGGCCAGCATGTGTTTCCGAACTACAGAGATCTTCTTAATGGACTCCTGGATAAGATCCAACTCGGTAACCGCGGTGTCGGAGGCATCATCCCAGCATAACGGTGACTTGCATCTTCGCCCATACAGGGCCTCAAATGGTGCCATGCCTATGCTTGCATGCCAGCTGTTGTTGTACGAGAACTCCACTAACCCCAAATGTCTAGCCCAATCCTTTCCCCAATCGAGAACGCATGCCCTCAACATATCTTCCAAGGTTTGAATCGTCCGCTCAGTCTGTCCATCTGTCTGGGATGATAAGCCGTCTTAAAGTGTATCTGTGTCCCCATAGCTTTATGGATGACTTTCCAAAAGCGAGATACATATCGGGTGTCCCTATCCGAAATGATGGACGAGGAACACCATGTAGCCTTACGATTTCTCGATGAAAATGACGGCCCGTGCTCTGTCGGTTGTCTCTTGAATAGGAATGAAATGTGCGACTTTGTCAATCGATCAACAATGACCCAAATCGTATCCTTTCCTCCCACCGCCGTAGGTAGCTTAGTGACAAAGTCCATTGATATGCTCTCCCATTTCCACTCCGGGATGGGTAGGGGTTGCATAATTCACTGGTCTCATGCGGTGTTCGATCTTCACTTGTTGGCATGTCATACATCGGGCGTGAACCTAGCAACCTCCCACTTCATGTTCTTCCACCAAAACTCGTCTTAGATCCTTGTACATCTTGCTTGCTCCGGGTGAATAGAATAAGGGGTGGAGTGCGCCTCCTTCAATATAGTTTGCTTCAGTCCGTCATTCGGTGGAATACATATCCTGTTCTTGAACCTCACCAGATCACCCTGAATCTTATAGTCGGAAACATCCCCTTTCTCGATTCTTTCACCAATCGCACGTAATTCAGGATCTTCCATCTGTGCTAGGCGTATCTCGTCTAGTAAGGACGAAAGTATATTGATTGAGCATAATCGCCCTTGCCTACGTTGTACCCATACTTCGGTGTTGCTTCTCCTGATCTCTTGCTGTAGTTCGGGCTGAACTGTTATGCTGGATACCATCATCTCTTGTGTAGTTCTCCGACTAAGAGCATCAGCTACCACGTTGGCTTTTCCGGGATGATAGGAAATTTCCACATCGTAGTCCTTGATTAGCTCCAACCAACGCCTCTGTCTCATGTTTAGTTCTCTTTGCGTGAAGATATATTTCAAACTTTTATGATCCGTGAAAACCTTGCAAGTAACTCCGTAAAGATAGTGCCTCCAAATCTTGAGGGCATGCACCACCGCGGCTAGCTCCAAGTCATGTGTCGGGTAATTTACTTCGTACGGCTTCAGTTGTCGGGATGCGTACGCAACGACTCTGCCATTCTGCATGAAGACACATCCTAGTCCATGCTTGGATGCATCCGTATATATAATGAATCCTTCTGTACCTTGTGGTAACACTAGTACTGGGGCAGTAGTTAACCTACTCTTGAGCTCGTCGAAGCTCTTCTGGCAGTCTGCAGTCCATACAAATTTGGTGCTCTTTCTCAGTAGGTTTGTTAACGGTCGGGCGATACAGGAAAAAGCCTCGACGAATCTTCGATAGTATCCCGCCAATCCTAGGAAGCTCCTAACCTCCTTGACATTCTTCGGTGGTTCCCAACTCGTTATTGTCTCGATCTTTTGTGGATCGACCTTGACACCTTCTCAATAAACAACATGTCCGAGAAAATTTACTTAGGCATCCAGTCGCACTTGGGCAGTTTCGCATAAAGTTGGTGTTGTCTTAACACGCCCAAGACTTGCCTCAAATGTTCCTCGTGTTCTGTCGGCCGAGAATATATCGGGATGTCGTCAATAAAAACCACCACGCATTATCGAGGAAATCAATCAAAACTCTATTCATCGGTTCCATGAAACGGTGGGGCATTAGTCAACCGAATGATACCACGATGTATTCGTAATGCCCATACCTCGACCGAAATGCAGTCTTGGGTATATCTTCCTCCCGAATTCTCAATTGGTGATATCCAGACCGTAAATCGATCTTTGAAAACACGACTGCCCCTTATGGCGATCCAAGAGGTCGTCAATCCTTGGTAGCGGATAACGATTCTTGATAGTAACCTTATTCAGCTCCCCGTAGTCGATGCACAAGCGTAGAGAGTTATCTTTCTTCTTAACGAAAAGTGCCGGCGCGCCCCACGGCGAGGTGCTTGGGCGGATCAGCCCTTTCTCCAACAGATTTTCGAGCTGTATCTTTAATTCCTTCATCTCGGCCGGTGCCATTCTGTAAGGAGCTTTGGAAATAGGTCTCGTTACCGGTTCGAGTTCAATGGCAAGGTCAACTTCTCGGTGCGGTGGCGCCACAGTAGTTCATCAGGAAAAACGTCTGGAAACTCATTCACCACCGGAATGTTTGTGATTGCAAGTTGTGAAGTGTCCTCTCGAAGAACATAACACCAGTAGTATTCATTTCGAGAGCTGCAGGAGGATCCTGATGCGATAATCTTTGAGAGAACCTTTTGTACTAAAATGTTCACGTCCGCTGATGACATGTGTGGTACCATCATGAGCCGAAATGGAGATAGTCAGGTGGTAGGTATCCAAGATCGTTCTGTGCAATGGCATCCAGTCCATACCTAATATGATATCTACATTCGGGAGCGGGAAGACCATAAGATTAGCGGCCCAGCTGTGAACGTTGATGCAGATCCGACAGACTCGAACCTTTAGATCACCGCATAATCTACTACCCTCGGGTAGTTTTACAGTAAAGGGTTCACAAGGTACACAAACAAGTTTTAAGCGTTCAACACATTCCACAGATATAAACGAATGGGTGGCTCCGGTATCAAATAGTACATGCACTGGCTGAGAGTTAACAAGAAGAGTACCTGAAATAGCTGGCGCAGGCTGACCATCCGTAGCCCTCAGCTCAAACACACGAGACGGCACTGACTCAGAGAAGGACGAGGTACCTCCGCCGCGCCCACGGCCTCGTCCGGCACCGTGCAGTGGTGGTTGGTTCTGGTGGAATGGAGCTCGGTAGCTGGAAACAGCAGGCGTCCTAGGGGATTGCACAGAGCCTTGTTGACTTGGTTGCGAAGCTGGGCTCTGAGTGGAATTGGCCCGCCAGCAATAACGAGACATGTGTCCACTCTTTCCGCAAGTGAAACATTTGGTAGCCGTCTTCTGACACCGATCCTTAGTATGCCCGGTCATGCCACAATTGAAACAGTCCCTACGGTAAGGCCGATCAGATACACCCTTCTGTTGGTACGAAACCGCCGACTTAAAAGAAGATGCGGGCCCCGAATTCGTTTTGTTGTTGCTCCCAGTGGAATCGATGTCTTCTGCTTCTTCGAGTTATGCCCGATGTCGGTGTTAACAACTGTACCGGCATATGCTGTGACTACGTCCTCGTATGCTCTCAGGGTAGTGCAGTGAAATCCGGCGGCATAGCATTGTACATCCTCCGGTAACCTCTGTGCAAGATGGCATATTCGTTGATCTTCTGATGGAACCATCTGGGAGATGTAACTTAGCTCGGTTCGGTATGCCCGGATGATCTCTGAAATCTGCATGTTCGTGGGCCGGCCGAAAAGGTCTCGTCTTGCGAGCGGTTCGGGCTGATCTGGGACAGTACTCGCTCCGTAGTAGTCGGGCAAATTCGGTCCACCCGACCACTCGGTCCTCGGCACCTGTAAGTCCTCCACCATCGTGCGGCAGTGTCACGAAGTTGATTAATTCGAGCGGCACCTTTACATTTTACGGGCATCCGATCACTTGAAGGCGGTCTCCATTTCGTAAATCCGATCGTCCACGTGTTTCTCTCTGTCCCATCAAATAATGAAGGCCTAGCCTTGACATCTCTCCCAACCATCGATCCCTTCTGCGTTTTCTTCCACATTGATGACCGGTATCCGTTCCTTTGATTGACTGAGCAATTCCCATGGCGATACTTTGAGCAAGGACTCGAACAAAGTTGGATCCATGCCTCCCGGGTTGTTGTTACGGCGTTCCGCCTCTGATCATTTTGATTAATCGGTGGCGGTGGCCCCTCACGAGGATGGGTCTCGCGGTGTTCCGTCCTCATTGTGGTTCGCGGCGGAACCCTGAGCGTCATTCACCACCCTTCTAGCTCCTCGGCGTGCCATCACTAACGGTATTAATCTAAAGCCAGTTCCACGCATGGTTTATAATTAAATGTTGCACAAAATAAAAACACACACATATCACTTACTTGCATTCCCATGAGGAGCTTCGATCGCTTGGGGTGTTGGACTTTGAAAAAGAATTAGGACAAAGTTTATTCAAACCAGGAGTTTCTCTCTGATACCATTTTCTGTAACACCCCCAAAATATCCCGAGGTATTACAGTGCCGTGAATCCCACGTGGGACCCACAAGGCTAGTTAGAAAATAGACATTTTAAGAAAATCGTGATAAAACCTTAAATTCAAGGGTTACATGACAAGAAACGAAAGATTTAAGGAAAAATGTAATTCGGAGAATTATTACACAACACAGGTTTCCAAAGAAAATAATTTATTCCAATTTAAGCAACGGCTAGAGATAATTCCAACACCACTCAAGTCTGACCGGACCCCTCGGGAATGTCCTGCACATGATGAACAATTTTACCTGGTATGACGGGTCATACCAGGTTGCCAGGGTCAGAGAATGCATATCAAATAATAACTACTAACAACAATATGTGACATTTTTACAATCACCGTATCTAGCAATCACAAGGAATATTTCATCATTCAACCGACGTGTCTTCCTCTTTATCACATAAACCCCCAAGGTCGCAACCAAGGGTCACGGAAGTATCCACACGGGAATACCCCGGAACATAGGTGCCCAATTCGGGTCTTACCCCCTAACACATTTCCACACGGGTACCATACAGGTTTTATCCCCAACACATCGGCCCATTTATAACATCTTTAGAGAAAGACAACGTCGGCTTTTATCAAAATGGCACGTACACACATACGGTATAACATTGATATTAGAAATTCACGAGCAAGATTTCACTTGCCTGTGATCCGATAGTAGGTGCTTTATGATAACGAAGTCCCCACGCCCGCTCGAGCTTAACCTAGCCACGAGACATCCGATTAACACTTAAACGGATCATAATGAATAAAACTAGTCTCCCTTTCCTAACCGGATTCCTAGTGTAGTTTTAATTGTCGGTATGAGTATCGTTTCCAAGTTTTCAAGTGTCGTTTATCTCGTTTAATCTTATAGCTAACATTAGGTATATCGATTTACTCAAGAAGATAATCCTACCATTCTTCGGTTGTCAACAAATTATTATGGTGAAATCGAATCTTATGCTTTCTAATACAATTCTATATTCCGAATACTACAATCGACGGATTTTATTGCACAACCAATATTAATTATACTATCGAATTACTTCCTAGTTTGCTAAGTGTCAAAAATTACAAGGTGAGGGTGACTACGAACAATGGAACATACGGTGACGGATTACTACGAATTTCCCCACAATTGATTCGTCAAACTTTACATTCCTAGTGATGATTTGAAGTGAAATTTCGTTTGCATGAAACGAAACATATAAGAAACGGAATTTCTCGTTACTACAATTCATCCGACAAGATTGTCTACAAAGTTTAGCAAAATCTAACCCATACCCGCAATATAACAAGTATTAACTAAGAAAACATCGAAGATATAACTTCAGGGATTGGTGGCTTACCTTTTTGGAAGAAAATAGTGAAGATAGTTGACGGATTCACAAGAACTACGAGGAGAGAAGTGACTTGAACGACTTGGATAATCTTCACGGAGCTCAAGAATCCACCTCCTTAATGTTAATTCAATTGTTTATGGCTTAAGAACCGGGTTTAGGGCTAGGAATTTCTCCAAGGGTGGTAGTTTTGTGGTGTTGGGTCGTGCAAATGAAGAAGGGAGTTATCATTTTATAAAACTCGATTTTGATAACGTCGTTAACAATAAGAGTGTTACGTCGTAAGGTGTATTACGTGCGTAACGGTGCGATGACAACGTCGTAAAGAACTAATCGCCGAAATGTGCACAAGTGTTACGTGCGTTAATTTTGGGACATTAAATGCGTAACAAGCAGTTGACTCGTTTGTCATCTAGCCCGCCGAAAGTAGCCTGTCCGTGTCAAAGAAAGATTCGGTGGAGACCGACCCACCCGTTACGTACGTAATATGGCTGCCTTAACGTACGTAACCATTGAAATTTAGCGTACGTTAGGCATGGGTTATAGCGCGCGTTAGACAGAATTTTTAGCCTCAACCACATTCTAACCATTTCGGGTGACCATCCCTTCCGCTCGTCAACAATTATCGGGGAACAAGACGTTGGCCACCGTCATATTCGCACCGACGATCGTCCCACGGCATCAAGGTGCGTCACCCCCGTTTCATTCACATCGTACAATTATATAGCACTCAATAGAATACATAAATAGAAATGACGTCACATTACCAAACATTCACACAGTACAAAGTAATCAAGCATGGAATACCGGAGGTATTACAGAATACATATACTTCTTACATCCAATTGTCGACCAAGTACGACAATTATACAAATATAGATGTCTCGGTCCTTCAATTATTCTACCCATACTGTACAGATTCCACGCTGTACAACATAACTTGGATAACATTAAACAATAGTAATATAAATTCCAGATGTTACATACTACACCACTTAAAATAAGTTTCGTCCTCGAAACTTGCAATCCGTCATAAAAACAAATAAACCGTTCAACCAAAATATCCCGAAATAATCACGACAATGATGAATCATCATTATTACCGAATAACCAAAATAGCATACTTACATATGCGCCAAGTCGACGATCTCCTGAGATACTAGCAAGTGACTTCACTGAAAAGCCTCAACACGCTTACAATAACAATTCCATAAGTCCCAACCAGATATATTATCGTCAGATGAAATAATCTATCCGTGTCAGATCTTGTCTGCCTGATCGCACAATCAAATCCCAATCCGGATACAAATCAATAATACGATACAAGCGTGAAACAAGCGTCCAAAACAATGACAACGGACACAAATATCGACATAACGTCCGAACGCTCATACGATCGTTAACGATGATCAATCAACAAATTAGCCAAGAATATCATCGACATGATAAACTCTAATTCGACCATCCAAAGATCAAAACACACTTCGAGAATACTTTCACACGGTAAGCTCCAACATGGTCAACACAGAACCACGGAAACAGATATACGAAAGAATAACATTCTCAAAATAACACACCAATCACGTACAGTAGATCTCAATAAACATACCCGACTGGCGAACATATCCAATCCTATATGGAGTGGGAACGACCACTCAATATTCAAAGCAACCAGCATGGGGTCACCATCTCCAATATCTCAGTTTCACAAAACCCACAGTTCCAAAATTACATCCTGTGCATGAATTCTACATCCTGTAGCATATTCTTCTTATCCGATCAATCAACCGATCATCCCTAGATAACCAACTACCATACTGAAGTTCGAATCTTTATTCATCGTACCGTACTGATGCCTTATCCAGTTTGTGAGTCACACTCATAACTCCATCATGATATGCATTATGCACTAAATGCGTATTTATATCGATCATATTTTCAAAACCAGTTTGAAATCATATAGTCTCGTCAAAAGACAAATTTCCGAAAGTTCTTTCAAAAATTTCAAAACTCAAAACATAAATTTTCGTAAGTCTACGAAATCAATTTTCGAAAAAATTAAATCGGCTCGCTGGTGCCAAGTATTCGATAACAGTTTCCTTCGATTCTACACGATTTCGAAGTTTCAAATGAAAACTATGCAAATGCAGGACTACATCCATATTACTGTATACCAATTCGGTTCGCTATTCCATCGGAAAACCACACGATAAAGTTCCGAAATTTTCAATATATAAACTCCGACTTAAAACTCCTTTTCCACATATGACTCGCAACGTCAATCATTTTCCATCCTGGATCACCTCAATTATGATATGACAATGCATTGATACAAATCAACACAGTGAAAGACTTCCCGAGAAGTTTCTTTTGAACAAGTAATCCAGAACCCCGAAAGGCAGGAACGACATAGATAAACGATTGATAAAGTGTTTTACAAGTCTCGGGAGTTTTTAAGAAAACAGAATAGTCTTTTGAAAAATTAGGGTCTCAGCCCGTATCTCGTTCCGCATTACAAGAAGTTTAAAAAGTAGGGAAACTCTTTTTTTTGGACCCCAAGTCCTGAGTTATAAAACAATTTCAAAAATCTATTGGGTCTCGGCCCAAAAATCATTTACGGTAAAACATCCGTAAAACATTCATTTTGAAAAGTATCATTTTCAAATGCTCAAAAACAGTTCATATATCTCAAAATGAACTACCATGACTACATGTTCTCCTGAACAATCCACAATATTTCTCCCAAATGCACAGCTCCGTTCCAAAATTTAATCGACATATTGATTTCCAAAATCATAACTTCTGAAGATCATCAATCCTGTCCCAACTCTGTCATCTTATACTGTAATGCATAATATCTTTCTGAACCTCAGAACATATCAACTTAAAACGACAATAAATCTCAATGCAATTCAAAAATCCAATACTTACAGATCGTGAAGCCGACGATTCCCCGTGATACTGGCACATGTCTCGACTCAAGAAAATACTCGACATAGATATTTTCAAAACACACATTTTGCAAACTCAGTTCAACTCGAGAAAACAACACAGCTCTATCTGAAGAAACACGTTAACACCATTTGAAAAAGTTACAACAATCCCAGTACCACACTGGTAAATCACATAACGCACAAGCCCGAGTGAACAACAAAAACCCAGAGCTCAAGCACTTGTCAACCGACAACTCGAATGACACGACAAAAGCACGACCCAACTCGACCCGACTGCCTAGGTTTTCACAACCTAAGCTCCGATACCATAATCTGTAATACCCCCAGATCCGACCGGGAATATTACAGCGCCGTGGGCCCCGAGATGGAACCCACAAGGCTGAAGGAAATTTTCGCAAATATTTACAAATGCCCAAGAGGCTAACGACGGTATTATCTATTAAAAACATTCGAAGATTTATAAAACTCGTTTATCAAACCGTCAAAAAAACTCATTTGAAACCACAAGGCCCAAAATGCCAAAACTCAACAGTTTAAAAAAAAAAACATACGTTAAGCTATCGCTTACACGTACCGACAGAATAGATTTAGAAAATGATTGCCAAAGTAACATAAGTTACCGGATACCAAAAAGGCCATTTAAAAATACTCACGCAGTGGATAAAGACAAACAATTAAAATACTCTAGCAGCGAAATACAACAACTGATCAGATACTCAAAACACAAATACATGCCCTTGCCAGTATCCTCCGGGAAGTTCATCTCTCCACGACCGCTACAAGCTTGATAATCCAAGAACCTAAAAAGAAAGCCCACGACGGGGTCAGCCATAATATCCAACAATGATAACCATCACATCTTGTCAATAATTACATATCAATGGAAATACTAAGTAAGAATACGACCAATGTAATCTTACCGTCGTAACTTTACGAGAATCCACGATTCGTATCCTTAACAACACATTAAAATAATACCGAAATATCTGTACGGTATCTCAACAATACTCAAGGTTCTCAAAACATTATCATAACTCGCGATACGGAAATTGTACCAACTCTGGCCAATTCAATCCATCAGATAACATCAACAATTCCAATACGATAATCGATTGTCCATCAAAGACAAGTACCAAGGAAATACAGAACATACCTCAAGATACAAAATACCATGACAATCACGTCAGTCTAATCCGAGATCAGATCAACATAACATACGGACATGGTCCTAACACAAGACCTACAAATGCATACTCATATGACAACGTCAATATGATCACGACAATGTATACTTATGGCAAACCCATAATATACATATGCACAACAACAATACATGGCAATCCGATGATCCAGCGTTCACTGCCTAGATCCCCCGATGATCCCGTCAGACCAAGCCGAGGTGGAAAACCTGTCCGTTGATCCAGCGCACGCTAGCGTAGATCCCCCGATGATCCCGTCGGACCAACCTGAGGTGGACATACAACAACAATGCACAAATGCATATAACAATGATACACAATGCATGACAACAACGATACACGCATGTATCACAACATGATCGACATGAAATGACAAAAATGATTAGAGTACTTGCCCCGAGTCCTTCGAGAGCAATCTCGATGTCCAGACCATCACGAACCATTATTGTGAATATTTGACGATCTGAAATGTCACGGATGGTAAATAATTCACGCCTTTGTCTATACCATGATGTATCCTCGATACCAAGTACGCCAACAAGAATGTAAATCATATACATTATGATTTAATTCCCAAAACTCAAATACAACCTATAATCTCAACTCTCCTGTGATTACGATTTATAAACATTGCTATACGAATTATAAACGAATGAAACTAAAACCATTCATTAAATATTATAAACTGAGCAAGTAATAACGTGCCTCGATACCAATGAAGCCATTACCAATTCCTTGCCGTCGTCTATCTGGCCCTCGGCCCTGATCAAAGCAATCTACGAACATTCTTGAATACGACCACAAAGCATGATTCTAAACATCGATCAATAATCTCAACCTATTACAATAATCGATTTAACATACATTCGATAACAATCAACAATCGATATAACTAATCCACAAACCCAACGATTCCAAAATATCTCGATTAAACACAAGTCCGAACAATCTAACTCAAACAATTACGAATTCATTCCCATGATTCCACAAAGCCCACATATCGATTCGATAAGGCGAGTATACAAACTTAACTGAAATATTCCAATCAATTTGTCTTTCAAAACTTCAATCAAACACCTTGAAGGCGGAATTCAAAGGTATATTCGAATCATCAATCAACAAACACCAACCACATCAAGAACACGAAGAACATAATCACAAACATATATATCCTTCAACATTACATGATTCTAGCCATCGATACAAACTAAACCACCAAAATATATCAAGAATCTCAAACATCCCAAAATATTAGAGTTCAAGCCAATTACCTTCAATCCGGCGAACGAATCAATAATGATGTTATAATCCTTGTTCCAAGCTTTCCTAGATGTTATCACTTGATAAACCAACTCAAAAGCTGAGGTTTAGGGGATAAAAACCGAGTTTGGGTGATTTGGGACGAAAGGGGATCGTGTAGGATGGGTTGCGAAATGAAATTCCCGACTGCTTTACGTTTTTATATGCCCAGGCATGTTAGCGTACGCTAAATTCATCAATAGCGTGCGCTACCTATTCCCAGAATACAGACAGTATAGTTTTTGCCATTTTGAGCATAACTCACTCATCCGGACTCCGATTAACTCACCGTTTGAACCATTAGAAAGCTAACTCGATGCTCTATTATATTGTCATGTTTCAGAATTTTTGGAGTTTTTAAGAATCGGTGGTGATTTTTCAAAGTCGAACCTTATACACGTTACTTTCCAAACAAGTGTCCAAATCTTATTTCCACTAACATTTCAACATATGGTCTTCTTAATCATATCATATATACCAAGAATCATAATAACTTGCATGTTCATCATCATACGAAGTAAACAATAACAACAACATTAAAAACCCGAAATGAAGGGAGATATTAACCAACATATCTCTTGAAGAAAAACAACACCGTTCAAAACCACACGAATCATATCAATATCTGCATATCAACCATATTATCAACATAACTCAGTAATCCATCTCATAACCATACTCATCAACTCATAAACATGATGATCATCAACTTAAGAACATCATATACAATCCAAAAAGAAATCCCAAAGTGGAGAGTAATTACCTCTTTGAAGGAATGGATTGAATCCCAAGATTGAATCCATTTTCAATCACTTCCAAGCTTCAAATGTTGTTAGGAATGATCAACTCAAGTGTTTGGAACCTCAACTTCTCTCTAAGACCTCTCTCTATAGGTTCACATGAAGAAATGGACGGAAATGACGAATAATGGCCAACTGCACTTATATATATACTGTACATTACTAACGTACGCTAACATCTTCAGTTAACGTACGTTACACACTTAGCGTGCGCTAACTGTCTTTGTTAGCGTGCGCTATCGAAGTCCAGAGGCAACTGTCTTACTGCATGAAGTGATTTACGTACGCAATGCCCATGCAAAAGCGTACGTAAATGCCTCTATTTAGCGTACGCAAGTGTCCTACCTTAGCGTGCGCTACTCATAGTTGTAATACCCGAGATTTTCGTTTCCGGTTATTTTTGAATTTTTGTCGATTGTGCCGGTTATTTTGCTCTGTTAGCGATTATTTGAGTTTTCCCCTATGTTGGGTACGGCATGATGTACCGTGTTGTGGTGTTCGTCGGGTACGACATATCGTTACGTAAGCCGAGCTAATAGTATGTCGTGCTTTATTATTTGTTTGTTTTAGATTTGGATCGTTGGTGTTGTCCGTTAGTGTTTCGTTGCATGTTGAATAATCATTATTTTGTCGAGGAGTATCGTTGTTGTGCAATTGGTCGACTTTGTAAGATCAACACCGGCACTTATAAAGTCTAAAAATTCTGAATCTTTACAATGTGATAGAGCATCAAATTAGCTTTCCAATGGTTCAAACGGTGAGTCAATCGGAGTCCGGACGAAGGAGTTATGGTCATAATAGCAAAGACTACACAATGTATAATTAGCGCACACTAACGTATTTATTAGCGCGCGCTAACTATTAGGGACAGAGCGTTCTGTCCTTTACAGGACTGCCTCGTTTACGCACGCTAATACATTGATTAGCGCATGCTAACGGGACCGAACAGAGGCTTCTGGACTGCATTTTTACCCTGGTAGCGCACGCTAAGCCTTTCCGTAGCGTACGCTAAACCTCTGTTAGTATATAAGGGTTTGGGAAGTCAACTTTCATCATTTTTTTCATTTCACTTCTTCTCCTCCGTGACCCGTGCAACTCCGGGCGTGAGAAGGTGGAGATCTTGGCCGATATCATTAGATATCAACTCCTTTCAACTCCTAACACGGATTTATCGACCTTCTTTCATCTTCCACCGTCGGATTCGAGGTAAAATCCCTTAGAACCTTGGTTTTGGGAATTTTGGGGGTTTTTCCTTGATCTCTTGAGTTCACCCGGAAATGATAAATTGATTACGTAGTTCTTGTTGTTTTGGTTGTACCCTACGGATTAGAAACTCGTTTATTGATTTCATTCCACCCGGAACATGATTTTGATTTCCTTGGGAAACCCTTGAACCCTTGTTGTTTCTTAGTGTCGATTGGGATTTCGTTTAGTATTGTTGATTCGTAGCGGTGTTATTCTCGTAGTGATGGTGTTGTTATTGATTTTTCGCGAAGGTGGTCGGTTTGGTTTTCAAGCTAATTTCGGAGCCGTCATTCGGAGTATTCACAATTGATTTCGAGGCAAGTATCTTTCCCATACATTACGTGTTTTGTGAATATATTGATTGAAAATTGACGATAGGTGCTAAATGAATATTTACAACCTTTTCTTAAAAGAATCGGTATATTTACAATCATAGTTTTCTTAAAGGACGACTCCTGTGTTCGGGACTTAATGCGCTTATTGACTTTGTGTGTTAGTGTTGAGTATAGGATATCCCTACTTTTGGGTGATGCCAATATGTGTGAATATGTCGTCGGTAATTTATGGTTAAATCCTCTTGTTATGAATTATGCGTGGAGTCATGTGGTTATCGTTGGATATATGAGTTGTGTGATATTGGTTGTTGTCATTCGGTGTTGATGAGATAAGTGTGTTTCTTTGTGGATAATATTAATTCTGGGTCGTGAGTATGTGTTGAATAATATGGCCATTTTAGCAAAATACCTCGACTATATATATTGTGATTGACTCTTGAGGATTGCGGTTTTGGAAATGTGAATTGAT
Source organism: Orobanche coerulescens (assembly GCA_033398695.1). Taxonomy (NCBI): domain Eukaryota; kingdom Viridiplantae; phylum Streptophyta; class Magnoliopsida; order Lamiales; family Orobanchaceae; genus Orobanche; species Orobanche coerulescens. The sequence continues at coordinate 33,193,533 of CM065804.1, forward strand.
GAGACTTGTAAGGTTTTTCTCGGGTACTCTCACTCGGGGATTGACTCGACGGGGTCACACGGGGACCTGGTGGCTTAGCGGCTGGACCGGGTCGCGAGTTACTTGAGTGGGCATTCTCACCAGGGATTGCTCGGCCAGGGCACACGGGGACTTGGTGGCCTTACGGCGGGACCGGAGGCTGGGCCAAGGTCACGAGAATTGCCAGAGTGTTTGTCTTGTTGATTAATTGTGATATGTCCGAGTATCACAATGCTTGTTGCTCTGAGTCGAGAGACATTATATATCGAGTCTTGGTGTTTGGCTAAAATGGCATAAAAATAATGTGTTGTGTGTAATGTGTCGTTGGAAGTGAATTGAAGTGAATGAGCAGGTCGCGGACCTGTATTGATGATCGAAATGGTGGGTCGTGGACCACTGTGTTTTGTGATCGAGTGAATTGGGTTGTGAACCCCGTGTTTTGTTAATCGGATTTGCATTCTGGAAAATGAATATTGGGCGGTGACCCTAAGTGGCTTTTGGAGAATTAAGAACCTTACTATCGCAAATGTTTTCGAAAACTCCCGAGATTTGAAAATGTTTTCAAAGTGCTTTCTTGTTTTGGTTTCTACTTTCAAGACTTGAACTATTTTAATTATCAAATATCTCGGGAAGACTTTTGTTGTATTCTCGGAATGTGTTTTGTATGGCTCGTATTTGCACTTTATACTTGTACTAGCAAAACAGTGGAGTTTTGCTAACCCCCGAGTATTCGGGGGTGGATGTCTGTTTTGCATCCGTGTACATGCGCTTTGGGAGCAAAACACGGGATCAGCGAAGGATGATGGAAGGCGAATGATACTAATCACACGAAGGCCGGTGTTGGATACGATTAGTCGGAGTTCGTGTATGGTCCTTTCCGCTGTTGTATTTTTATTTATGAGTGTATTTTACCCTTGCATGGGTATGAGTCGAGATAGAAATGTGCATTTAGACTTGTATGTTTGTGATGAAAGACCAAGTTAGTATGTTTATTTGGTATTTTATCACGTCGGTATGTAATGAGTTGTGTTGTTTGGATGTCTATCAAGGTGGATCCTCATGGAGAGGGTGCGGCGTGTAATATTCGGTTTGATTAAGGGTGTTACATTTATGGTATCGAGCTTAGGTTGCGGAAACCTAGGCTGTCGGGTCCAAATGATATTGTCGTGTCTTGTCCTGTCAGATTGTTTTTGTCTAAGTCGTGTCGCGACGCGTCGTCTGTGATGTCGGCCGTGATTAGTATCGAGGTGCAGCCATCATCTTTGGGCGACCTGTGGATGTAAGTCTCCCTACTATATTGTGCCTTGTGATATACGAGCCGTATGATTTTGTGTTATGATGTGGAGTTAAAGGTGATTTGTGAGTATGTGGCCTATGTTTGATTTTCGTATGATGACCTCAAGGTCAAAATTTTTGGAGAATTCCAACTACCGATATTTTATTTTCTTCTTGTATTATAAGTTTTCAAAACACCATTTTTAAACTCAAGTGAAGTCTCCAAAATGTAGACAAGACGTGACTCTCGTTTTCAACTTATCAGTTTTATGGTTGTTAGTCGGCAAATACGTGATGATGTTCTTGTTGTTCGGGCAGTATAGCTAGTTTTAGATTAAAACTGTGATGTGATTGCTGAGTCGTTCGATTTGTGTACATTGAGATAGCTCTCTTTAATAAGAGGTGAGATTTCGGTTTTTGAATAACAATTGTCTTTTGATGGTTGCTCATGAAGTGTTAAATCGATGGCGTGGAGATTCGAACATTGTTGTTGTTTATTTGTGACCATCGATTCTAGTAACGTCGTATATATGTTCGCGATCATGTTGCTGAGTTGGAGCAGCTAGCGCACGCTAAGCGCGAGGCTAGCGCGCGCTAATGCAGCATTGGTAGCGCACGCTAAATATTGTTGTAGTGCGCGTTAGTTAGTCGGGACAGAGGCTAGTGAACCGCATTTCTTTTAGCCGTTAGGCCTAACCTCGGTAGTTAATCACCCGTAATTGTATTCTATGTGTGTTATGACTTTTCGTTGCGCTAAGTAATAATTGATTTTGTTTAGTGAGTTGATAAATTATGTACACTTTCTGTGTGTGTGTTGAAAATGCTTTCTGAAACTTTCATAAGTTTGTGCAAGTTGCGGAAAATCAATTTTGAAAATAATTTGACGTTGCGATTAAATCGGCGGCTTCATATGAACTTTGGAAATTATTTGAAATTTGCGAGCCGACCTAAGATTCTCAAATAAAACCTCGCGGTATTTAAAGAGTTGTTTTAAAGTACCTTGAACATTTGGTAAAATGTTACCGTCATTGAATTTTGTGTAGTGTTGGGAGAATTTTCAGAAATGATTTTTAACGTACTATTGTATTTTCAAATAATTCGAGTACATGATTTTCAAAAATCTTTCACAACATAAATATTTTTTTTATTTCCAAAACCAACACGATTTTTATTTTCAAAATATGTAGTGAAAGACGAAAAAGCTTACTCGATTTAAACATCAAACTCGGATTTGGAAAAGTTTGAATAACTCCAAAATCATTGTCGATTTGTGGAAATATTTAGTGCATGTGCGAATGGTTTGATGGTATTGCGTGGTTACCCTGTTTGTTATTAACGAAAATGACGATACTGATTACAAAGGATAATTGATATTCCGAAATATTGTTTTGCAAATGATTTCAAAATAAGATAGTTACGGTCTTTTGTTTACAAGTCGTGGTAAAACAGCCTGAGGTACCAAAAGTACTTTCAAAAATTCTCTTTCGAGTAAACATACAAATTCAAAGATTTTTTTTTATGATGTCATTTAAAAGGATACCTCGTGGATCTTCTTATCATGTTGCTATTAGATACCTTATGTCGATATGTTGTGCTACGTTGGCATTCTAATGTATCATTTTGAAATGTTGGGTTCCATCGTGCTGAGTGGTTACTTACTCAGTATGCTGAGGGGCGGAGGTCATGGTCGTGACTATGATACAGATGGTTGCGGAGACTAGATGCGGGACCAAGAGAATATTGCCGAGAAGGTTTCTATGCTAACACCTCGCTTTCGTTGTTTTGGTTTCAGGGATGAAACCTCTTTTAATAGTGACAGAGTATAATAACCATTTTTTTTCGCTTCCATATTGTTCGACTTTGTTGACTCGTTTGTGTTCGCTGATACTTCTGACCTTGCGTTGTTTTTCGGCATTGTCAATCGAGAGAGTTTTGATGTTGTTTCGAATCAATTAGTTTAGCCTTATGACTTTTCCAAGTTCGGTGCGACTTCCGTGAACCCTATGCATATGAGCATCTTGTAGTAAACGTCGGCGTTGTGGTCTAATCGTGGTTGCTCGACCGTTGTTGCTTGACCATTGTTGTTCGATCGTTGTTGTCCAATTTTTATTGTCCGATCCAAAACTGCGAATATTGAGCATCTCGGCCATTTCGTGGGTTCCTTAAAATTCGGGTAATTGTTCCCGTATGTGATTTTTTCAAACATTTGAGGTTATTGGAATTTCATTCTTGTTCAACGTTGGAGTTGTGTTTTGATTGTTGTACTGCTTGGATTTATCAACCGTGGGGGTTCAGGTTCGTTACTTTCGTAAACATTCTTGCGTCTCGATTCGACCGCATTAGCTCGGTCTTGCATGGAGCTCTTGTGCGCTCTCAATATCGATAGAGTGTGTTATCTAGAGTCGCCTTGCTCTTGTTTTAAGTTTCGGACGAAACTTATTAATAGTAGGGTAGAATGTAATACCCGAGATTTTCGTTTCCGGTTATTTTTGAATTTTTGTCGATTGTGCGGTTATTTTGCTCTGTTAGCGATTATTTGAGTTTTCCCCTATGTTGGGTACGGCATGATGTACCGTGTTGTGGTGTTCGTCGGGTACGACATATCGTTACGTAAGCCGAGCTAATAGTATGTCGTGCTTTATTATTTGTTTGTTTTAGATTTGGATCGTTGGTGTTGTCCGTTAGTGTTTCGTTGCATGTTGAATAATCATTATTTTGTCGAGGAGTATCGTTGTTGTGCAATTGGTCGACTTTGTAAGATCAACACCGGCACTTATAAAGTCTAAAAATTCTGAATCTTTACAATGTGATAGAGCATCAAATTAGCTTTCCAATGGTTCAAACGGCGAGTCAATCGGAGTCCGGACGAAGGAGTTATGGTCATAATAGCAAAGACTACACAATGTATAATTAGCTCACGCTAAAGTATTTTTTAGAGCGCGCTAACTTTTTGGGACATAGCGTTACGTCGCTACAGACTGCCTCGTTTACGCACGCTAATACATTGATTAGCGCATGCTAACGGGACCGAGCAGAGGCTTCGGACCGCATTTTTACCACAGTAGCGCACGCTAAGCCTTTCCGTAGCGTACGCTAAACCTCTGTTAGTATATAAGGGTTTGGGAAGTCAACTTTCATCATTTTTTCATTTCACTTCTTCTCCTCCGTGACCCAGGCAACTCCGGGCGTGAGAAGGTGGAGATCTTGGCCGATATCATTAGATATCAACTCCTTTCAACACCAAACAAGGATTTATCGACCTTCTTACATCATCCACCGTCGGATACGAGGTAAAAACCCTTAGAACCTTGGTTATGGGAATTTTGGGGGTTTTTCCTTGATCTCTTGAGTTCACCGGAAATGATAAATTGATTACGTAGTTCTTGTTGTTTTGGTTGTACCCTACGGATTAGAAACTCGTTTATTGATTTCATTCCACCCGGAACATGATTTTGATTTCCTTGGGAAACCCTTGAACCCTTGTTGTTTCTTAGTGTCGATTGGGATTTCGTTTAGTATTGTTGATTCGTAGCGGTGTTATTCTCGTAGTGATGGTGTTGTTATTGATTTTTCGCGAAGGTGGTCGGTTTTGGGTCAAGTTTGGCCGAGCCGTCGTCGGAGTATTCACAATTGATTTCGAGGCAAGTATCTTGCCCATACATTACGTGTTTTGTGAATATATTGATTGAAAATTGACGATATGTGCTAAATGAATATTTACAACCTTTTCTTAAAAGAATCGGTATATTTACAATCATAGTTTTCTTAAAGGACGACTCCTGTGTTCGGGACTTAATGCGCTTATTGACTTTGTGTGTTAGTGTTGAGTATAGGATATCCCTACTTTCGGGTGATGCCAATATGTGTGAATATGTCGTCGGTAATTTATGGTTAAATCCTCTTGTTATGAATTATGCGTGGAGTCATGTGGTTATCGTTGGATATATGAGTTGTGTGATATTGGTTGTTGTCATTCGGTGTTGATGAGATAAGTGTGTTTCTTTGTGGATAATATTAATTCTGGGTCGTGAGTATGTGTTGAATAATATGGCCATTTTAGCAAAATACCTCGACTATATATATTGTGATTGACTCTTGAGGATTGCGGTTTTGGAAATGTGAATTGATGAGAGTTGTAAGGTTTTTCTCGGGTACTCTCACTCGGGGATTGACTCGACGGGGTCACACGGGGACCTGGTGGCTTAGCGGCTGGACCGGGTCGCGAGTTACTTCAGTGGGCATTCTCACACAGGGATTGCTCGGCCAGGCACACAGGGACTTGGTGGCCTTACGGTGGGACCGGAGGGCTGGACCGGGTCGCGAGAATTGCCAGAGTGTTTGTATTGTTGATTAATTGTGATATGTCCGGAGTATCACAATGCTTGTTGCTCGGAGTCGAGAGACATTATATATCGAGTCTTGGTGTTTAGCTAAAATGGCATAAAAATAATGTGTTGTGTGTAATGTGTCGTTGGAAGTGAATTGAAGTGAATGAACGGGTCGCGGACCCTGTATTGATGATCGAAATGGCTGGGTCGTGGACCACTGTGTTTTGTATTTGGAGTGAATTGGGTTGTGAACCCGTGTTTTGTTAATCGGATTTGCATTTTTGGAAAATGAATATTGGGGCGGTGACCACTAAGTGGCTTTGGAGAATTAAGAACCTTACTATCGCAAATGTTTTGAAAACTCCGAGATTTGAAAATATTTTCAAAGTGCTTTCTTGTTTTGGTTTCTACTTTCAAGACTTGAACTATTTTAATTATCAAATATCTCGAAGACTTTTGTTGTATTCTCGGAATGTGTTTTGTATGGCTCGTATTTGCACTTTATACTTGTACTAGCAAAACAGTGGAGTTTTGCTAACCCCAGTATTCGGGGTGGATGTCTGTTTTGCATCCAGTACATGCGAGTTTGGGAGCAAAACACAGGATCAGCGCGAAGGATGATGGAAGGCGAATGATACTAATCACACGAAGGCCAGTGTTGGATACAGTTAGTCGGAGTTCGTGTATGGTCCTTTCCGCTGTCGTATTTTTATTTATGAGTGTATTTTACCCTTGCATGGGTATGAGTCGAGATAGAAATGTGCATTTTGACTTGTATGTTTGTGATGAAAGACCAAGTTAGTATGTTGATTTGGTATTTTATCACGTCGGTATGTAATGAGTTGTGTTGTTTGGATGTCTAGCCTGGTGGATCCTCATGGAGAGGGTTTGCGGCGTGTAATATTCCCGGTTTGATTCTGGGGGTGTTACAATAGTTGACTCGTTTGTCTGTATGCTTCCGAAGACAGGTCCACACGCCGAAAGTGCTGACGAGGATAAGATTCCTTTTTGTCCGATATACAGTTAGCGTGCGCTAATCAACATGCATTAGCGTGCGCTATCACTACATTACAACATCCGTTGGTCCACACGCAGATTCCATCCGATCTGACTGTATTAGCGTGTGTTATCTTATATCCGTAGCGTGCGCTAAACCTGCACGATAGCGTGCGCTACTCATGATTATTAGCGTGCGCTAATAATGTTACACTTAGCCATTTTCAGCTATTCTTGTCCAACGTCTCAACATACAGAATACGAACATACGGCATACTGAATACATATACTTCTTACATCCAATTGTCGACCAAGTACGACAATTATACAAATATAGATGTCTCGGTCCTTCAATTATTTTACCCATACTATACAGATTCCACGCTGTACAACATACACTACTAGAAAAAAGACATTCAACATCGCTCGTTTAACATCGGTTTTGTGAAAACCGATGTTAAAAAAGACGCGGTGGCATAATTGAAAATTTTAAAACAAATTAACATCGGTTTTATAAAAACCGATGTGAGTTATACTCGATTAACATCGGTTATTTAGAAACCGATGTGAATATATTACTTTAACATCGGTTTCTAAACGAACCGATGTGAATTTAAATGATTTTTTTAATGTAACATCGGTTTATATAAAACCGATGTGAATATTGTTACTTGAGATCGGTTTTTATTTGTAACCGATGTGAATTTATTTTATTTTTGCTGGGATTCTCGATAAAAATCCAAACACTCCTCTCTTCTTCTATCCGTAAAAACCCTAATCGTCAATCTATTTCCATCCGCCCCTGATCTCCATTTCCATCCGCCCCAAATCCCATCTCTCGCCCATCCTCGCGGGCCATTTTCTCCATAGATTCGCCGCCCTGCCGTCGTTGCCGCTCCTCCCCCATCCAAATCCCCCAGCAGTGGAGCTGGTGGAAAGATCACGGATGAGTTCACCGGTCAAGGGGCGATCGGGAAGGTGTGCCAGGTCATCGGTGCCGTCGTCGATGTGAGGTTCGATGAGGGTTTACCCCCGATTTTGACGGCGCTTGAGGTTTTGGATAATCAGACCAGGTTTCTCGACAAACACAGATGAAATTGTTCGTAAGATTTTTTATTTCTGAAATTTCAACTTTTAGGTTCAGCATTTTTTTTAATTTCTTATTTTATTTGTGTGTTAGGTTAAATTTTCGTGGTTCATTTTGTTCCAGATTTTGAATTCGATTATTTCTACTTGGTTTGATTTTGTATTCGTAGTTTGTGATCCCATTCTTCTTAGATTTGTCTCGTCTTCATGTTTCTAACATTAATTAATGAACGAAACCAGGAGAATGTGTTGAAAATTTGAGATTTCTCTGAAAATTTTGTAATTTACCTTTTGAAATGTGTATTTAGTTCCTAGTATATGATGTAATGTTGTTAATTGAGATGGTTTTGATTTGAAGTAATGTCTGTTCGTATTCGTCCAGGGTTTTGTGTTATGTATTGAACTTTTATTCTGTGGATTGATTTGGTTTATGTGGTGCTCTGTGTGGGAAATCCGGGGGAAAGCTAGTGTATCAGAGCACCAAGAAGAGGGCAAGTGGACCAAAATGCTCCAAGAGAATCCAAGGGGTATGTTCTTTTTTTCTTTTTCTTTTTATCCATGTATCTGATGCAATATTGAAACAAGAAATGGGGACAATGCAATATGGCAACTTTAGTAATGAATATTGTTTTTAGATCGGTTGAAAGGTTTCAGATCTTTTTGCTAGAAGTGTTAATGGGAAATGTGGTGACTACTGTTTAGAATGGTAGAGTTAATGCACAATCTATATAGTTGTTCATGGCTTACATTTTTTGAAACAGAAAATTCGTGAGAAAGCACAGGAACGTCAAAAAATTCAACACGCATTCACATTATTTGGGAGAGGGTGGATATGAATAAAAAAGGATCGAGTGGCTTCAAGAGGACCCTGTTTCTCAATTGTCTGAATCCGTTGATCCATCCATTATATCTGATGATCATACATGTCGTGGTTTTGATTGGGTTAGAGCACGACTCAAGAAGGAGGAGGGAGGAGAAGGTTATTATTTTCCCAAGGATTCCACCAAAGAAGTGTTTGAAAAAATGGTAAATTATTATTATTACTATCAACATACATTTAGTATATATTACTATTATTTTAGTATTTAATTATTTAATTAGTTTATCATTTAGGCTATAATGTTGCAGGCTACATATCAATTAGTCTAATAATCCGATATGTTGATATACTTGTTAATAATAACTAATTTGTAGTATAATAAACTAATATGTTGATATACTTGTTAATAATAACTAATATGAGTGAGATGCATATGAAATTTAATAAAGAAATAAATGAAATGCATGTGAAATATAGTAACGAGGTTAATGAAATGAATACGAAGATTCGTGGCATCTTGGATCATTTCAAGCAAATTGGTATGCCGCTTTCTGATACTTTCGGGATTGAGCTTAGTACCTCACCAAAAGATTTACTTCGAAGCAGCTGCCAATCGGTGGATCCAAACCCTCCACATCCTTTACTGGATATTCAGGTACTTAAGCGCTATTTGTTTAAGTTTAATCAGGACCAGCTACTAGTTTAAGTTTCTCTTGTGCAGTTATAAATAATAAGTAAAACGTTTCCATGTTCTTCTTTATGTGGATGTAGACAACTATTGAAACCACTCATTACATTTGTCAGTAATTCTGTCTTAGAGATCTCACATGCTAGCTGGTTTGGCTGTACTGTTTCTTGACTTTCTTGACTTGAGTGTGGGGTTGCATCTATAGTGTTAGACTCTGGGATTGCATTGATGATGGTGGACTCTTGGGTTGCACAAATGGTAGGCTTTTCCATATTGAAGCCACCAATGTTTCTAATTGTTTCTTAAAGAACTAGTAGTTTATAAAGAACCACCTGTTGGTAGGGCTCCAAACTGCATATATAATCTTTGATGAGCTTTAATTGTGTATAATTTATTTTTCAAAATAAAAGTGTTCGATTATGATATACATTTAGTATCAATATACAATTATTGAAAGGTTTCAGATCTTTTTGCTAGAAGTGTTCGATTATGATATAACATCCTGCAGGCCCAAGCTATCTGCGTATTTGGAGGTCCCTAAATTTTACCGAGATAGCATATAGATAATATAATAAGAGTCTGGAAAATACTCCCAATTTTTATGAAGTCTACAGGACGAATAGTCGAGCCTATTCTTTTTATTTTCAATTGGCATTAACGTGTAATCAGGATCTCCTTATCGCGTGTTGTTTTCGCTTAACTCATATTCCGGGAGGGTGAAAAGATCGTTTAATGTTCGTGCAGGAGATGAACAAGATTGATGCTTACAAGCAAACAAAATGCGATCCAAAGTGGCTAGTTCAGCTCTACAAAACCCGTCTTTCGGTAAGGGTTTTGCCATCTAATACAACAATTTACAACTTACCATTTGTTTCTGTTGTTTGTTACTGAGATGAATGTGAATCAAGTTTCCTTACTTCACACATATTTCTTCTTTTTGCAGGCATCGAGTTAAAATATGAAGAAGTTGGCTTCCTATGTCCGTTCGAGTCTCGAGTTATTTTGTATGTTGTCTATATATGGTGTTATGAACAATATATAGACTCCATGAGTATATGTAGTATGCTCTTGGATGGAACAATGTAGTGAACATTTAAGTTTGTGTGGTTGTTGCTCTATGAATAAATCACAATTATTAAACTTGACAATGAACTTGTGGCAGACATTCCATTATCGATTTCTCACTGATAATGCAATTTTGTTTTTAATAGATCTTGAAATTTAAGAAACTGACGTTAAATTTTTAGCTTCAAATTTACATCGATTAGAACTCAAAACCGATGTGAATTACGGCAATTCACATCGGTTATTGAAGAAACCGATGTGAATTTTTTTTGCATCAATTTCACATCGGTTGTGTCATAACCGATGTGAATTAATCATTTTCACGTCGGTTTTTAAAAACCGATGTAAATTTTAACATCGGTGGATACAACATCGGTTTTAAAACCGATGTGAATAGTACTTAAAAACCGATGTGAAATCCTATTTTCGTAGTAGTGATAGCTCGGATAACATTAAACAATAGTAATAGAAATTCCGAATATTACATTGATCAGATTTTTGCGTCTTCCACTCCTTGTTGTTTTGTTTGCTTCTTTGTTGTTTTACTTTGTTTAACAACTTAATCATCAAAACTCTATAATAAATATTTGGAATAAAATATTCCAATAATCTCCGCCTTTTTGATGATTACAAAACAACACCTTGAATTGGATAAAACCTGCAAAATAAAATATATGTATACTTGTACAGATCAAAGTTTTCGACTTTATCCGTTTCATTAGTTTCATCTCCCAGCTTTTCTTTCTTTCCTTTTCGACTTCTTCCTTTTATTTTTCAACTTCTTCGTTTATTCTTTTTTCCCCCTTTTTGATTCGAACACATATTTATTTTTCTCTCCACCTTTTTACTTTTTATTTTACTCGTCACTCTTCCATGACGCTTTTTATCCATTCAATTATTTTCTCTCCCTTTTTGTTATCAGCAAAAAGTGTAAATAAAAGGATACCAATTTAAGATGAAATATGCATAAAACGGGTAAACCTCCCCCTGACAAAAATCTCCCCTTTAAAAATTAATACCCCCCCTAAGTAAAATATTTATTGATAAAAATTAATTTTTATTTTTGGGGATCCAACCTATAGTTGGTTTTTGTTTCGAAATCACAAGCAGATAACGATATTTGAAATAACAGTTCCCTTTGGAATCCAAATCTTTTTCATTTTTATCGTCTGTCGTGGGCTTTTGCAACTCGTAAAATATTATCCAATTTTAAAACATTTTTCACATCGGGGTATTTTGAAATTTAAGGATTCATTTTTAATATGCGGTTTGAATCCCAACCCCTGTTTATTCAAAGTATATTTTTGAACACAAAGCATTTGTTCAAATTTATCATTTCCATATGAAAATTTCTTCATCAAAATTTTAAGTTCAACTTGAACTTTCAAAAGATCATCTTTAATATTTTCATTTTCAACGCATTGAGAATGATCGGTCTTGATAAATTTCCCTTTTTCAAGAATTTTGGAAATTTCATTTTCCAATAATTTATTTTTAGCTTGGAGGGATTTAATCTCAAATAAATCATTTTGAAAATCGCTATGTAATAGTATGAATGCTTCAAATAATTCATCGTGAGAAGATGTACTTACTTGACTTTCGACGTCGCTATCGTAGAGTGTACTTTGTGCCATGAGTGCGAGGTTATTTTGATTGATAAAATCTTAATCCTCGTCTTCATCACTCCACGTGGCAATTAAAATTTCCTTTTTAGGATTTGCTCGACAATTCTTCGCGAAGTGGCCTGGTTTACCACAGAATCTACAGTTATTGTCGAATTTCTTCATTCCCCCAAGATGTCTTTCTTTCTCCGGTTTAATAAGTTTTGGAACTTATTAATATTCTTGGCATAATATGCCGATTCTTCGTCGATTTCGTCCACCGGGATTTCTTCTTTGTTTCTCGACATCTTAGCCTTCATGGCTATCGTTCTTTCCTTCGGCTTCGGCTTGGCATTCCGAGATTTTAGGACAATCTCATAGTTTATAAATGAACCAACGAGAGCATTAAAATCAAGATTGTTTAAATCTTTTGATTCCATTATTGCTGTCACCGTTCCGTCCCATTCTCGTGGTAGTGATCGGAGGATCTTCTTAAATTTTTCACTACTCGAAAGAGGTTTTCCATAACATGTCAATCCATTCATAATGACCGAAAATTGGTCGAGCATAATTGTGATGGATTCTTCTTCTTTCATTTGGATTAACTCGTAATCGTGAAGGAGCATGTTTGATCTTCGTCTCTTTAACTTGAGACGTTCCTTCATGTGTGACTTCAAGCATTTTCCATATTTATTTCGCACTATCACACGAGGATATCCGGTTGTGTTCTTCCGGATTTAATGCACAATATAATAATTGCGTGGCTTTGTTATTATAGTGGTCATTTTTCCAATCCACATCATCATACTCTTCAAAAGTTTTAAGCGTACCGTCGGATTTGATTGGAATTTTTGGACTAAGACATATCACTTTCCAAAGCTTGATGTCATAAGCTCGGATGAATATTGACATCTTCTTCTTCCATATCATAAGTTCGATCCAACGAAGAATGGAGGTCGGTTTAGCACACGACCTTCGACTGGTGAAAATTGAAGAGCCATTTGGATCTTCTCCTCGGATGTTAAGCCGCTTCTAGGAGGTACCGATTCAATACCAATTGATGTAGCACTATTGGTCAGTATTGCCGTTTGGAGATAGAGTTGTAAAACTCTTTCGTGTTGCGGAAGCGATTTAAATAACGGTGTAGAAAATAAATCGACACAAGCATTTATAGAGGTTCAGCCAAACGTGCCTACGTCCTCTTTCGGAATCTTTTTCTAGGCTAAAGATAAACGTCTTCACCTCTCTTCTATCGGTCGAGGGATAACCGTTACAAGCTCGTCTTCTATCGGTCCGAGTAAACCGTTCTCTCACTTGTCTTTATGTTGGTCCAAGTTAAACCGTTTTCCTTTCTATTATACAAGGAATCAGCCAATCTACATTTCTGTGGGTACTAGATAGACCTCACTTAGATATCGATTGCGATTCTAGCAATGCCGGATCCTTGATCATAATAACACCGAATCCAATCGTTATCCTTTTCTTTTTCCTCTCTTGTATGATTTCGTATATAACACTCAATTACTAAACAATATAAGCTCAAGTGCAACAACTAGAATGTTTACAATGATATAACAAGTATATATGATTTGCTCAAGGTTGTTGTATTGTTTGATACCAAATGGTTTGGTATTTATAGCCATTTCCATCCAACTAGCTGTTAGTCACTTTTGACTTGCTAGCGTGCGCTAGCATTTCTTCATAGCGTGCGTTATCCTCTTGTAGTGTACGTGTAGCATGCACTATTGCATGTTACGTACGTTAATATGTCCTGATTGCGTACGTTATTTGCTTGTGATTTGAGTCCAGTAGCTAATGCCTCTATCCGTTAGCGTGCGCTAACATATCTTCTTAGCGTGCGCTAATAACACATCATTGCATGCGTCATATATTCGTTTGTAGCTTTTTGACTTTTCTTCGGAATCTCCCAACAGATTACTTATCTTTGAATTCAAACACTTTAGCGTGCGGTATTCCTCATCATTAGCGTGCGCTATGATTTCGTCATTGCTTGCGTCATACTGTCTTTGAAAGTCTTCACAACGGTCATATTCCTTCGATAGCATGCGTTATGCTTCAGGTGTAGCGTGCGCTAACTTCATCAGATGACTTTGCCTTTAGGTAACTTTGAACTCGTCTGATCTGAAGCCAGGTATCGTTAGCGTGCGCTAACCTTCATTTCTAGCGTGCGCTAGCTTTGCAGTTTGATCAGCTTTTTGCGTCTTCGACTCCTTGTTGTTTTGTTTGCTTCTTTGTTGTTTTACTTTGTTTAACAACTTAATCATCAAAACTCTATAATAAATATTGGAATAAAATATTCCAACAGTGGAAAACGTTGTATTTTTCGATAAATTATTCAATGAATTAAAAATCCTAAACATACCAACTGGCACGCAAGTATGACTCCAATAATGTCATGATATCAACATGACAACAAAACTCAACAAATCAATGTATCAAAAAATGGATAAAAGAACTCACCAAAGTGATAGAACGATAACCATTAATGAACGATCAACACGATCAAGGATATAAACAACGGTCTTGAGATCACTATCCCATAATAAAACCATCATTAAGATCAATTAAAATACCTCTTTATGAATCACAATTCATTAAGCGTAAGAAAACGATGTACACAAATATGTACAACAATCACAAGCATTTATTGTCTTCATAACCAAGCAAGAATTAACTTTCTTCAGTACCATAGATAAAGTGTCCTTCCACAAACAACATCCTCCAACGAAATCAATAATATCTCAAGCAACCTTGAACGAAATACAATTTATTAAATATCAATAATACGTAAAAACGATTGGTTTCTTCAAGAACACCAAGAATAACAAGAATAAATTATCATGTTCCTCCTAAAGCATGATAATATGTTCTAACATCCTAGCTTTTGATTATTTCAACTCATAATCGTAAACAACATCTTCATCCTATTCCAACACATAATCTAATCTATCAAGTTCATAATCCAACAACCAAAAATTCTTTAACAGAATTCCAAGAACCTCAAGGAATAACTCATATACACCATGATTATAACTTCATGCACAGCATAATCCCTTCAAAACGAAATTCAAGTTGAAGACAATTACCTATTGAAGATTCGGATGAAAAATCTTGGTTGAGTCTGCTTCAATACTCCACTCAAGCTCAACAATTGTTATAAATGATCAATTCCGCAAACACTCAAGTGTTTGGAACTCAAAATATTCCCAAGAACTCTATCTCTCTCTGAAATGTGAAGAAATTAATGAAAGGATGTAAAACCGAGCCGCAAGCTTAAGTAATGTCATGAGATACGATCGTATTTCTAGCTATTATAGCCGTAACTATACATCATACGGCCGTATGTCCACTTCATATGGTCGTGCCTTGCACAATTGTCATCCACTCAGCTTGGAAGTCAACAGACATACAGTCGTACATCAGTCACATATGACTGTACAACATGTATCTAATGCATCGAATAAGAGTAAAATGTAACAGGGTATATACGATCGTATGCATGTATATGGGCATACAAACATTATGTCGAAAGTTACAAAGCCAACAAGCCTGGGTTGTTGCGTTTTTTCATGTATCTAATACATCGAATATGAGTAAAATCCAAAAGAATAATAAAAGAAAAACCCAAGATGCGGATGTCATGCAGTAATTTAATTGTTAATTAAAGGATTCATCGAATTACCTTAATTGTTGAATAAATTTAGATCCGGACCATAAGCTGATGAAAGTCATATTCCTCTTTCAGTGATCCAAACACGAACAATTGCGCAAGCCGGACTGCTGAATCCGTACGAATAATATTGATTAATAGTGCAACAAACAATTCCTTGCCAGAAGGATTGCAGTATTGATTAAGATCAACTAAGGCAAGAACACATGATGGCTGAACCAGGATTCCTATACTAGAAATTGGGTTGGCTGATTTGTAAAGGGAGGGGGCGATATTTTTTTGCTCTCACAACTAGGATTGTGTGATCTCTTCTTATGAAAAATCTTTGTCATAGATCCCTTCTTTATACTAGTTAAACCCATAGAGTCAAAACTTTACTATTTGCTTAGTTACCCTTTAGCTTATTAAAACAATCTCTCATATTATATATTACTTATTATTTAACCATTTAATAATTATAATAGCCAATATAATATTTACTATTTTCAGTTGATATAATTAAATAATATAATTTATAATATCCTATATTATATATTACTGATTATTTAATTTCATAATAAATATAATATCCGATATTATATCTATTAATTATTCTTGCTTGTCTTTAATTATCGTATGTGTGACCCAAAAGGCTTATATCACGTTGGCAATTATTTGATATCTTATTAAATAATAAATCGTAATGGTCTCTAGCAAGACATTATGACTACCCAAATAATATAATTTTGTAGTCCATTAAACTATTTGACATGTCAAATGCCGTTATCGCGCGATATTATATTTCAGCTAAGTCATGAAAATTATCATACTTATTATATTTAAATGCTTTCTCGGTCTTAAGTAGATTGATTGAATCACATGACTCTTCATTTGAGCATGGCCATGCAGTTTCTTCCGTCCTACTTATCGAGGGGCCCAACAGATATCTCTCTGTTAAAAAAGAGGGACAAATCCCCATCTTGATTATTCATTGCCCTCTACATGACTCTCACTAATCCCGATCTATAACCTTTATGGTCACCATATTCAGATGACGTTGGATTAAATCAAGGCATAGCAGTTATCATATTGGACTCCATGATAAAAACATGTTGAAGGATTTATTGATATACTGTGACATTGAGATTCACTTCTG
Source organism: Orobanche coerulescens (assembly GCA_033398695.1). Lineage (NCBI taxonomy): Eukaryota > Viridiplantae > Streptophyta > Magnoliopsida > Lamiales > Orobanchaceae > Orobanche > Orobanche coerulescens. The sequence continues at coordinate 33,210,236 of CM065804.1, forward strand.
ATATTTTCATGCAATGATCTCAATGCGGGTCTATCAAGTATTGCGTTCTCCAACCAATACCCATAAGTTTGATCTGTACAATACGTATAATCATTCAATGATTATCAATCAAACTTATATTAGTATATTAATCACTTGAGTCTCTACTCTACATGGTTGGACCAAGGACATTTGAATAATCTTTATTATTCGTGAATAACTCTTATTCGATTATTATAATATTAAACATGCATATATTATAATAATCAACCAGAAATAGATATGATCAAATAACTTTACAAATATGACAATTACAAATATAGGCACATCAAATATCTCAGGGCACTATTTCCGTCAATATCCCACTTGCACTAGGACCAGTCATTCATGACTCTAAGGCCTATCGATTGTAACATCCCCGAGATATTCGAGGTATATTACAGCGTCGTGGACCCCTACATGGGACCCACCAGGCTAAAATAAGAAAACACCACTCGACTAATCGTCTCGGTTACCGAGGAAACAAATTTAAATAATACAAACATGTAATAATACGCCCGGTGCAACCAGAATAATAAACATCAACTGACAAAACACAAAAACTTCAATGAATATAACCCACAATTCGGAGTGAAAAGCCTATGTACTCGCAAGTACAATCCATAAGTTTAAAAGTAAACAACAACATAACGAAAGGAACAACAAAAATAGAAGGACTCAAAATGCACATGTCAACGACCCTGTCCAGCATCCTCGTACTGTCCCAGCGCCCGCTCATCCGCCTGAACATAACCTGAAATCCATAACAAGAATTCTCCCAAAACGGGTACCCAAAGGGGTTAGCAATTACGCAAGTACAAGTAATCAAGGCAAACCATTCGCTTACACATTTTCATAGTACAATGCACCAAATTCATTTCAAAACCAAAAACCAGACATGTCCTTTCTGGAAACAAACAGTTAATCAATTTGCCTTGGGAATAGTGCTAAACCATTGATTCCACTCGAGGCCTCTAATGACCCTCCCGAGCAGGCTAGCGAAACAAACTCTTGAATCCAGGGCTATACCATTGGGTTCCCTCGAGGCCCTATCGGACCCTCCCGAGGTGAGCAAAGCACACACAATATACATCACCATTTCATGTTAAGCATAAAGGTTTCCAAAAGTACTTGCCTTGAATAATTGACGACGCAACGAAGGGAAAGGAAAATCACCGACGAACACTAGGAACCGACAACCATGAACCTAACGATTCGATGGACACAATCACAACCAACTCTAAACGAGTATGAAAAGGAATACACCCGAAAACCCTCCTACGATTCATGTATATTTGTATAAAAATAAAAACGAGGGCGGACCACAACCAAACCCTCTCGAATAGGCAACAACTACAAAATATACCATGAATGTAACACCCCCAATCCACTCAGGGATATTACACGCCGTAGACCCCTTTCCGCAAGGAGCTAAATGTAACACCCCCAATCCACTCAGGGATATTACACGCCGTAGACTACAAAACAAAACCTGCATACGGTTGACTCGACCAAATATAAAACCGTAGACCGATTAGGTCTCTCAAAACACAACATATCCGTACATCTGATAAACTAAAAATACAACTCGATCACATAATACATAAAATGTCCATCCCTTCAAGGATGACAAGAAAAACTCAAACCGACAAATCACTGACGGACAACCGACTACAACTGTGACTAGTATCTCTGCTTTACATCATCCTCCAAGCCGATCCTATGGTTGCTCTCTCTCCAGTCCGAACACCTGGAAATAATTAACGAAATCCCCAACGAGGGGTTAGCGATGGAATAGCTAGCAAGTAACCAAGCTATAAAGTTATACATAAAGAATACAACCGTCATGAAAATAACCTTTCGATAAGGTAGTAACACGATCCCGGAGTCTAAAGTCTTTTCGAAAATGGTTCCCATTAGGGAGGATCATAAAGATAACTTCAAAACACATTAGAAAGAATAATTGAGGACATCGGGGGTCTCAGTGTAAAATCATGTAAAGATTTGTGGTTCTCATTTTGAAAAAGGGTTTTATTTCAAATCATGAAGACACTTCAATTCTCAAACAAGCCACAAATGATGAACCACAATCAAAATATAACCGGAATACAAGATTCATACAATCACAGTTCAGAAATATCCAGTCAAATACTCAAATCACCTACGTGGCCTCGATGGGACCCATCCCGGATTAGATACCGAGAAACAAGCTCAACCCACTCATAAGTTATCTTGACATCTTACTCGCAAGTAACGATTCTCGGAGCCCTCTACGGACCTACTCGATTAGATAACCTTATGGTCAAATCATATAAACTGGCCGTACTCGAAAGTACATGCCGCCGGAGGCCTCACGGGTCCCTACCCAGTCAATCATCATTCAAACATGCACACAAGTTATCGTGACATCGCACTCGCAAGTGACGATTCTTGGAGCCCTCTCCAGACCTACCCGATTCGATAACCTTATGGTCAAATCATAGCATCTGGCCGTACTCGCAAGTACGCGACGCCGGAGGCCTCACGGGTCCCTACCCGGTCAATATCTCAATTCACCGATTTCACAACAACATGGGTATAGCATTCGCCACAATCACAAACACATAAAATCACGATTTAATGCAACAAACACTTTCACAAGGCGTAACATTCACGTCACACCATCATCTAGTAAACATTCTAACAAGTGAACAATACAAATATTCCACAATTCCTCGGATAACTACTCACTTCTAGATATCCGTCTCGAACACATTACACATGAAATGGTGGTTATCATTCTCCAAGCATTTCAAGTTTACGCTCATTTACTTTCATAGAATCACATATTCATTTAGTAGTAATTTATGATCAAACGTTGAATCAGTAACAAGTCCATGTTAATTACACGACACGTCACATTCTCAAAGTATAAAGATTATAGACGAGATACTCGCCTCAAGTCCAAAGGACACGAAACAAGGGGAAGCTCGATCGGAATCCTCGTACACCTATAATCCTCCGGCAACACAACAAAGATACGATCACAACGAGAATCAAGGCCAATAACAACGGGAATCCCATTAAACCATCGATGGGAACTCATTGGGACATTTAATCGAACATTCAACGTTCGATAACTCCCAAGAACACTCGAATCATCAATCAAGTTGAACAAATTCGAAATACGGATATACAACCCATAGAACACGATTAATAAGGTTCAATAACATTAATCGATTCATCAAAATAGGACGAACAACGAAAATCAAGAGGAAATCTCGAAAGTCAACCCTAGGAGATTTCAAGAGCATACCTCGAGTCGACAAAGAACACGGATTTAATGTTGTTATAATCAACAAGGGTCTTCCAAAACACCTTGGAATTGAGTGGAATCGACCAAGAATCGATGTTCCCATCTCCCCCGTCCAGCAGCCGCGAGAGAAGATGAAAAAATGAGGAAAATGGCCAAGCACCCGTCGCCTAAGCCCTATATAGGCGCGCGGGTTATGGCCGTAATCGGCAGCACCTTACGGCCGTAACTCTGCCCTTACGGCCGTAACCGGGTCCCCAGGCCTACTGTCCGAAAAACGAAAGTCTGTTACAGCCGTAACCGGCAAGGCAGTACGACCGTAACTCGGTAGCCTTACGGTCGTAGCCGATTATGCCTTACGGCCGTAACCGGCATTTACGAAATCTGCCCAGCGCCTGCCGATCACTTACGGCCGTAACCGACATCTTACGGCCGTAACTCGGCTAGGAGAGTTCCTGCTCCAAAATGTGCAGCCGTGACTCGGCCGTGGCCAGCTCCGACAGCCCGATTAGGCGTTCGACAACGTTTCGGTCACACTAACGCACCGGTTATGATTCAAAACAATAATGAGAAAAACTACGAAACATAACATACCACAAGTATGCATTTAATAAAAGAAATGTACGTGATACGAGTCTCACTCGGCGAACACAACGGAACACATTATACAGTGCATCAAAGAAAAACGTATCCCACATAATCGCAACGAAACAAATAATCGGAACCAAACGACAAGTAATTTAGGGCAACTGGAAGATAAATTTCTCAGGTATTACATTCTACCCCTCTAAAAAGAAGTTTCGTCCCGAAACTTAAAAAGAAAAGGTGAAGCAAGCAGTCATCAAAGTGAACGGACAAATAACCTCAGCAATCTACCTGGGTCGATCCTGATAATGGCGCTGAAGCTCGATTCTGGGAAACTTCATGAAACAATTCACAATACTGAACTCTGTGGCCCTCGAGTCCACAATTATAACAAGTAATCGACCACGAAGGACAATTGACTTGCACGTGACCCACAACGTTGTAATTGAAACACCTCACAGTCTGACTAGGAGTCAAAGAAGATAACTTGGAACTCTTGGTTCCACCAAACGAAGAAAGGGAAGGTTTCGTCGTACTACCATGCAAAAATCGATGAGAAAAAGTTCCGACTCTCACACCATCCAAAAAGTCTCCAGACGTCCTCTGCCTTTTCGGCTCATGCGAAGACCCAGGAGATGTCGATGCCATATCGTATGCCATGGATCGATTCTGATACTCTCTCAAAGTAACACAAGTGAAATCTGACATGTACTGTCTAATCTCTGGTCTCATCCGCGTGTCAAAATGATGGATTTTTTCCTCCTCGGTCCTCACCTGCCTATTCACGTAAGCGAGCTGTCGACTATAATCGATAATAGCCTACGACACGGGTATATCCTGTGGCTCGACTAGGTAAAAATATCGGATCCTCTGTCCTCGGATCGGCTTCGGGCAGAACTCCGCTTCCATCAACTTCTTGAACTCCTCCCAAGTAAAAGCATGATCCTGAGGCTCAACGGCCTCCCACCAGTTAGCGGCGTCATCAACGAGAAGGAACTGAGCGCTAGGAATCCTCCGCTCCTCGGGACAACCAACCGCCTTGAATAACTTCTCCAATTGGAAAAGCCAACCGTCCCAGTCCAAAGTATCACCCGCACCCGTAAAGAGAGGAGGACGCAAACGAACCACTTCTCTAAGCCACTGAGTCGACCCGACATCCTCATTCGCGGCATTGTTATGCTGAACCGCCTGAGCCAAATGAGTCATCTGATCTGCCACCTGTTGGAGTATAGTAGCAACACCAATACTAATGCAATTACCGGCAGCATGATCCTGACCACGCGACTGATCACCACGACCCCGACCTCTCGGCATGCTGAATGGACAACCGTTCAGAACGACAAAACAAACAATACATAATCAATATAGGGCAAACAACGGTAACACAATGAAATATTCATTCTGAGTCATAACACGAATACACGAACTATCACTACAACGATAGAATTCAAATTCATAAATCATTTACTTAGCTATGTCAACATAAAATACTACCTTTACCAAAGCAATCACAGTCAAAACCACAATCATATCGTCGTGGTCGAATATTGGTAATATTTGAAAAACAAAATTTTCCGAGGTACTTGTCCAAATAATAGCATTTTTAAAATTCCTGAATTTGAAAAATTGCTGAAATGAATTTTTGAAAAGAAATGTTTTTAATACCTCAATCATTTGATCAAAACTATGAACCCATTATTATATCTGTTTCGTTTTGAAAATCATTTGCAAAACATCTTGAAACACCAATCTATTCGCTAACGATATCATCAAAACGACCTTATCGACATATATCATCCTTACTACCAATCAACTACCACATCCGGATAACGTTAAAGAATAATACAATTAAGCCGAACTATGAAATCATAACATCTGGGTGTACACCCATAACTCACTAACAAGAACAGTGACAATTTATAATACGTCAATAATATCCACACAGGATAAGAAACTAAGTGCAAAACTGATACCGCAGTTAATGTTCACAATCATCACAGACGGACCATATGACTAGGTCGACAGGGATTAAACGAAAGATAATGAGCACAGATAGAATTGTAGCAACATAGGTACTGCCGCGACAGTCAGAAGCTTAAAGTCGTAACGACTAACTGTAAGGTGGAAAGAATCAACTCAACAATCTCAAAACGGCTCCAAAGGTTAAGGATCGACTCCTAACAATGTATCTCGACACTTAGGAAGTACTGTAAAAATTTTCCGACGGGCATAACAAAATAACAAACACACGATGTTTAAAATTTCGAAACCCAAAGTCGTTGGCAAAAACATAAATTTTCCAAAATTCTTTTGATCAAAACCGAAGATGACAATAATATTTTGCAGTGCCTGAAATACCTTAAAATATATTTTTCTAAATACCATCTGATGGTGTAGTTTGAAAATACAGGATCAATTTGTCAAAACCCAACCGATTTCAAAACCCATACCGGCTGTTGTTTAATCGCACCATCAAAATATTTTCAAAATCGACTTTCACAAAAATGCTTCGACCCTTAAGGTCCTTCAGAAACACGTTCTCAAACCTATCCGCACCGGCATAATTATGACAGTCCAAACAAAAATAGTAGACCTTAAAACAGCATGCCCAAACGGCAACCAGAATCACAAATTCAACCAAATACATCTCGTGTAACACCCTCGGTTCAGCCCAGGAATATTACACGCCGTGTGTTCCGCGCCGGAACCTACCAGGCGAAAAACATTCTCAAAGACGTTCGAAAATACGCCAAAAGGCCGATGACGGTAGTATTTTCCAAAACTCACAAAATCATTTGTCAACCCATCATAAAACGTTCAAGGCCAAAATGCCAAAACTCGATTTAGGGAATCGGTTTTACGAAATAAAACTCAGCTTGTAAAATACCGAAAGTCATTTTGAAAGAAATCACGCAGCGGATAAAATACAGTTCGAAAATACATTTTGTATGCATCAAGTTTAAACATACAACAAAACCATCCATCAGAGTTTCTCACCGACTTCACTGTCGGTACCTTTTCGAAATCCATCAAGGTTCACAATTTTCACATTATACCACCCCACACGGCGGTTCAAAGTCAAAACATCAATATGTCAAATTGTACACACGTACATTGTGTCATAAGTATCAATACAACTCCATTACACAACACCGTGCAAATAAAATTATTCACCACAATTAATTCGCACAGATGGAATCATGAAATATATATACCTCGCATAACAGAGGAGACTTACTTCCACAGGCTGCAGGGAGATGATGACTGCAGCACGATACTAATCACAACTTATCACAATTGATCACAACGGATCACCACAATCACACTTGTTCACAATTTTTCACCCGGGTGACACGACAAGACACGACTCGACAAGACCCAATTAGACCCAACTGCCTAGGTTTTCGCAAACCTAAGCTCTGATACCATTTATGTAAAATCCCCAATCCACTCAGGGATATTACACGCTGCAGACCCCTTTCCACAAGGAGCTAAATGTAACACCCCCAATCCACTCAGGGATATTATACGTTGTAGACCCCTTTCCGCAAGGAGCTACCAGGCAGGAGACTACAAAACAAAACCCACATACGGTCGACTCGACCAAATATAAAACTGTAGACTGATTAGGTCTCTCAAAACACAATATATCCGTACATATGATAAACTAAAAATACAACTCGATCACATAATACATAAAATGTCCATCCCCTCAAGGATGACAAGAAAAACTCAAACCGACACATCACAGACGGACAATCGACTACAACTGTGACTAGTATCGCTGCTTTACATCATCCTCCGATCCGATCATGTGGTTGCTCTCTCTCCAGTCCGAACACCTGGAAATAATTAACAAAATCCCCAACGAGGGGTTAGCGATGGAATCGTTAGCAAGTAACCAAGCTATAAAGTTATACATAAAGAATACAACCATTATGAAAATAACCTGTCGACAAGCTAGTAACACGATACCCGAGTCTAAAGTCTTTTCGAAAATGGTTTCCATTAGGGAGGATCATAAATATAACTTCAAAACACATTAGAAGAATAATTGAGGATATCGGGGGTCGCAGTGTAAAATCATGTAAAGATTTGTGGTTCTCATTTTCAAAAGGGTTTTCTTTCAAATCATGAAGACACTTCAATTCTCAAACAAGCCTCAAAGGCTGAACCACAATCACCAATATAATCGGAATCCAAGATTCATACAATCACAGTTTAGAAATATCCAGTCAAATACTCAAATCACCTCCGTGGCCCGGATTAGATACCGAAAAACAAGCTCAATCCACCCATAAGTTATCTTGACATCTTGATCGCAAGTAACGATTCTCAGAGCCCTCTCCGGACCTACCCGATTAGATAACCTTATGGTCAAATCATATAAACTGGCCGTACTCGCAAGTACGCGCCGTCGGAGGCCTCACAGGTCCCTACCCGGTCAATCATCATTCAAACACACCCACAAGTTATCGTGACATCGCACTCGCAAGTGATGATTCTCGGAGCCCTCTCTAGACCTACCTAGTTCGATAACCTTATGGTCAAATCATAGCATCTGGCCGTACTCGCAAGTACGCGTTGCCGGAGGCCTCACGGGTCCCTACCCGATCAATATCTCAATTCACCGATTTCACAACATGGGTATAGCATTCGCCACAATCAGAAACACATAAAATCATGAGTTAATGCAACAAACACTTTCACAAGGCGTAACATTCACGTCACACCATCATCTAGTAGACATTCTAACAAGTGAACAATACAAATATTCCATAATTCCTCGGATAACTACTCACTTCTAGATATCCGTCTCGAACACATTACACATGAAATGGTGGTTATCATTCTCCAAGCATTTCAAGTTTACGCTCATTTACTTTCATAGAATCACATATTCATTTAGTAGTAAATTACGATCAAACGTTCAATCACTAACAAGTCCATGTTAATTCCACGACACGTCACATTCTCAAAGTATAAAGATTATAGACGAGATACTCACCTCAAGTCAAAAGCACGCGAAACAACGGGAAGCTCGACCAGAATCCTTGTACACCTATAATCCTCCGGCAACACAACAAAGATACGATCACAACGCGAATCAAGGCCAATAACAACGGGAATCCCATCAAACCATCGATGGGAACTCATTGGGACATTTAATCAAACATTCAACGTTCGATAACTCCCAAGAACACTCGAATCATCAATCGAGTTGAACAAATTCGAAATACGGATATACAACCCATAGAACACGATTAATAAGGTTCAATAACATCAATCGATTAATCAAAATCAGATGAATAACGAAAATCAAGAAGAAATCTCGAAAGTCAACCCCATGAGATTTCAATAGATTACCTCGGTTCGACGAAGAACACGGATTTAATGTTGTTATAATCGACAAGGGCCTTCCAAAACACCTTGGAATTGAGTGGAATCGACCAAGAATCGATGTTCCCGTATCCCCCGTCCAGCAGCTGCGAGAGAAGATGAAGAAATGAAGAAAATGGCCAAAGACCCGTTGCCCAGGCCCTATATAGGCGTGCAGTTACGGCCGTAATCGGCAGCGCCTTACGGCCGTAACTCGGCCCTTACGGCCGTACTCGGCAGGTCCTTACGGCCGTAACTGGGTCCCCAGACTTACTGTCCGAAAAATGAAAGTCTGTTACGGCCGTAACCGGCAAGGCATTACGGCCGTAATTCGGCAGCCTTACGGCCATAGCCGATTATGCCTTATAGCTGTAACTGGCATTTGCGAAATATACCCAGCGCCTGCCGATCACTTACAGCCGTAACCAACACCTTACGGCCATAACTCGGCCAGGCGAGTTCCTGCTCCAAAAATGTGCGGCCTTGACTCGGCCTTGGCCAGCTCCGACAGCCCGGTTAGGCGTTCGACAACGTTTCGGTCACACTAATGCACTGGTTATGATTCAAAACAATAACGTGCAAACTACGAAACATAACATACCACAAGTACGCATTTAGTAAACGAAATTTACGCGATACGAGTCTCACTCGGGGAACATAACGGAACACATTATACAGTGCATCAAAGAAAAACGTATCCCTCATAATCGCAATGAAACAAATAATCGGAACCAAACGACAAATAATTCAGGGCAAATGGAAGATAAAATTCTCAGGTATTACAATGAATCCATAGGGAAACCAAGAATACCAATAAGATTAATCATATTCATCATGAATTAATCAACAATACGGACCAAATCGGACAAAAACTCAAAAACCCCCAAATTACCAAAAAGTAGGGTTCTAAGAGTTTTACCTTGGATTAAGGATGAAAAACACAAGTAGGTGTTGTTAATCTACACCAAGAGCTCAAGGTAAATGATATCTGAAGTGGTCGGAAGAAGAAATCGCCTGAGGAATCGCTAAGCCGCGGGGGAGGAGAAGGAGTGAGAAGAAGTGAGAATCTGGGTCAACTCCCTAGTTTTTATATCTAGGGAGCGTTAGCGTTCGCTAACTTTAAAAGTTAGCGTGCGCTATCGGGCGAAACTCCAGTCCAGAAAGTTGACACCCTAGTCCAGGACTTATAGCTCTGGACCGCTAGCGTGTGCTACCCAGACACCAAACCGAGTCCTGAAGCAACTGCCCGGTACTGGACTATCGCATTAGCGCGCGCTATCGGACACCTAGCGCGCGCTAGTCCCCAACAAATAACGTGCGCTAGATAAACGTAGCGTGCGCTAATCCGTTAGTCTAGAGTACTGAGATCAGAAATAGGCCCACTGCCACTGCCAGGGCTCAACTCGTTAGCGTGTGCTACCAACAAGCGTGGCGTGCGCTACTGCAGGATGCTTAGCGTGCGCTATGCAATAATATCAGCGCGCGCTAGGCACAGGATAACAATGGTCCTAAACACCGAAACACGCCCGAATCATCAAACGAAACATCACAATACGCATGATAACATACAATGGATTTACGGCAACCCCGAACGGAGGTTCAGAACAACAATTACGAGAATTAGATCGATAAGCGACCGAAGAACCGATAAATTCAGAACCGGATGACAAAAGTCTCGAAACAAATATTCTTGAAAATCAGTATGGTTACACGAGGGTCGCTAAAAATATGAGAAATACACCGAAAATGAAAATACCGTGAAAAAGAAAATGCGGATATTACATTCTACCCTCTAAAAATAAGTTTTGTCCCGAAACTTAAGAAATAAACAACTCGGGGTACTTAGCATGCATGCTATCCTCGGTTTCCCAAGTTGCCTTCTCGACACCATGTCTCGACCACTGCAACCAAAGGGATGGTGTTATGCCTCAGTCGCTTCTCACGGTGCTCTAAGACCTTAAAGGGACGCTCCTCAAAGGTAATATCCTCGACGACATCAATCTCACCATAGTCGATGATGTGATTGGGATCCGGAACATATTTCCTCAGCTGGGAAATATGGAAAACGCTATGAACGTGACTCAAGTCCGGAGGTAACGCCAAGCGGTATTCCAACTCAGCGACTCGCTCAAGAATCTCAAAGGGCCCGATAAATCTCGGACTCAACTTCCCCTTCTTCCCGAAGCGGAAAACTACCCTCGTCGGCGACACCTTTAGCAAAACGTGGTCTCCCACCTCGAACTCCAAAGGTCAACGACGGACGTCGGCATATGACTTCTGTTGACTCTAAGCAGTCAACATCCGTTCTCGAATCAATTTCACCTTTTGCGTCGTCTCTAACGCGATATCTGGTTCGGTACCGACCAAATCGGACGCCGCATTCCAACAAATCGGTGATCGACAACGCCGCCCATAAAGGTCCTCATACGGTGCCATTTGAATAGACGCGTGCTAACTATTGTTGTACATGAATTCGATCAATGGCAGATGCTCCTCCCAGTCACTGCTCCAGTCGAGAGCACAAGCACGCAACATATCCTCGAACGTCTGGATAGTGCGTTCCGACTGTCCATCTGACTGAGGATGAAAGGAGGTACTCAAACGCAAATGAGTACCCAACGTCTTATGCACCGCCTGCCAAAAATGCGATACAAAACGGCCATCCCGATTCGAAACAATAGACTTCGGAGTGCCGTGAAGCCTCACAATCTGCGCACTAAACACACGAGCCAACTTCTCCGGGCCCCAAGTATCCTTGATGCCCAGAAATGTGCCGACTTGGTCAGATGATCAATAATCACCCAAACTATATTCATACCCAATCTCGTTCTTGGCAAGCTCGTGATGAACTCCATTGATATATCTTCTCATTTCCATTCCGGAACGGGAAGCGACTGCAATAACCCAGCCGGTCGCTGATGCTCGATTTTGACCTGCTGACAAGTCAAACATATCGCTACAAACTATGCGACCTCCTCCTTCATATCATTCCACCAGAAATTCCTTCTCAGGTCCTTGTACATCTTACTTGAACCAGGATGAACGGAGTAAGGCGTAGCATGGGCCACACGCAAAATACTCTGCCTCAATTCCGAGTCGTTCGGCACACACAGACGACTCTGGAGTCTCAATACCCCATCTTCATGAGTCACGAACCCAGGATACTTTCCCTTAAGAACATTCTCTCGGATTTGAATAATCATCGGATCCTCCAACTAATTAAGTTTAATTTCATTGATTAGAGACGACGAAATCTCTAAAGCACAAAGTTGCCCGACAGCTCCAGGCAGCAAAATCTCAACACTAATCTCAATCAAATCCCGCTGAAGCTCAGATTGAGACGTAAGGATATCTAGCATCCACAACGAAACCGATTTCCAACTCAAGGCATCGGCCACGACGTTCGCCTTGCCCGGATGATAAAGGATTTCGAGGTTATAATCCTTAATCAACTCTAACCACCTCCTCTGCCTCATATTCAACTCCCGCTGAGTAAATATGTACTTCAGACTTTTATGATCGGTAAAAATCTTACATGCAGAGCCAAAAAGGTAGTGACGCCACATCTTGAGTGCAAAAACAACTGCCGCTAAGTCCAAATCGTGAGTAGGGTAGTTAAGCTCATACGGCCTCAACTATCTCGACGCAAACGCAATAGTCTTGTTGTGCTGCATCAACACGCACCCAAGACCCTGACTTGAAGCATCGCTATAAACAGCAAAACCCTCGTTGCCACACGGCAACACTAAAATCGGGGCCGAAGTCAAATGCTTCTTCAGCTCCTCAAAACTCAACTGTCTATCGTCATTCTAGATGAACTTCTCGGATTTCTGGAGTAACTGTGTAAGTGGCCGAGCTAGTTTTGAGAAATTCTCGACGAACCTACGGTAGTAGCCAGCCAAACCCAAGAAACTACGGACCTCTTTGACATTCTTGGGCGGTGCCCAATCCAACACTGCCTCAATTTTCTGTGGATCCACACGGACCCCCTCGGCTGAAATCACGTGACTTAGAAACGTCACTTCCTTCATCCAGAACTCACATTTCGAGAACTTCTCATAGAGTCACTCGGTCCTCAAAATGTCTAACACCACACGCAAATGATGGGCATGCTCTTCCTCGTTCCTAGAATAAATAAGAATATCATCAATGAAGACGACGACACACTTATCCAAATACTCGATAAAGACCTTGTTTATCAACTGCATGAACACGTCCGGTGCGTTGGTTAACCCAAAGGGCATAACCACAAACTCGTAATGTCCGTATCTCGTCCGAAAAGCTATTTTCGGGACATCGGACTCCTTCACCCAAAGATATAGTACCCCGATATCAAGTCGATCTTCGAGAATACCGCAGCTCCCTGCAACTGATCGAACAAGTCATCAATCCTCGGCAAGGGATACTTGTTCTTGATGGTAACCTTATTTAGATCGCGATAGTCGATACACAAACGCAGTGAACCATCCTTCTTCCGAACAACCAGAACCGGTGCACCCCAAGGCGAAGCGCTCGGTCGAATATACCCCGACTCAAGAAGCTCACTCAATTGCTTCTTCAACTCGGCCATCTCTGAAGGTGCTATGCGATACGCTGCCTTCGAAATTGGAGCCGCACCCGGCTCTAACTCGATAGCAAATTCTACCTCACGGGCTGGTGGAAACGCCGGTAACTCGCCAGGAAAGATGTCAGGAAACTCACTAACAACTAGAATCGATGAAAGCTCGAATCCACCACTCTCCGCCTCCAAGGCTGACACGTTCTTAGTGTAACTATCGCAAGTGCACGATATCGTATCAAGTAGTAAAGTGGACTTTTTGAGTCCGGTTTATCGATCCCACGAGGAAGTTTGGTTATAATTTGAATTAAACACTATTAGTTTATTTTTATAGATACTAAGATGAGTGAAACACACAATTAAAGAGTTTGGTTTAATAATTGCAAAGAAAATGCAATAATAGTTTTAATATTTTAAGGAAATAAAAAGATAGCAATAATAATAGATTGATTAACGATAAAATGAAATAGTTGGGATTACAAACTTAGTTCGTCATTAGTTATAGAAGATGTATTGGAGATCATAAGATGAATTTACTTATTATGTTGTGTAGATTCTATTTTCCTTAAAAAGACGGTTTCTCTTTCGAACTATAAAACGCCCCTTACATATTGAATCAATCCACTATATTTCTATGTTGATTGGATTTAATACATAGCATTAGGATTTATGAAAATAAATCAAAGAATCATCTAAGGTCTAGAGGTATATTTCTATCCCCTAGAACAACTTAGAGTGAAGATCATTTGATCTAATCAAACATATTTTCTTTCGAAACATATGAAGACCATAAATATCGTCATTTATTGGCCAAATAAATAAAGATTGTTAAAACAATGAAAATCACACACAATAATAAGTAATTCACAATAGATATTTATACAAACTTAAATAACATGACTAACCTTGTTTATAATCCCAACTAAAGGTAACTTAGCCCATGAAGGGTTTAATATACATAATACAAGCTTTGGTGGTCATTATTAGTTGAATCAAGAGAAAAAATTGATCCCCACTCCCTTAGTAGATAAAGGACAAAGAAGCAATAAACTCTCTGAACAACATATGCTACACCACACTTACAAAAATCACAAGAACACAAGTGTGTTCTTCACACAAAAAGAAAAGTTTACAAGAAGTGAAAAATTATATGATGAATGATGAATCTTTGAAGGATCCAAGGGTCTATTTATGCACCTAAAGTCATCTAATAGCTCCAAAACTCCAGCATTATTACAATAGATCGGATCAATGCCACCATCCCCTCAATAATACACAAAAGTATAAAAATTAGACAAATCATCACAAATCACAAGAGTTACGGTAGTCACATTAAGGAGTTACGGCCGTAACTGATGACTTACGGCCGTAACATCCAGGTAGTTACGGCCGTAACTAACCGTCAATTTGCTCCTTTGGTTGCTTTGAGAGTTACGTTTTCAGCCCAGAATTTCTCAGACTTTGCGTTTTTGCCCCAAATCTTCTTCGGATGATAACTTTTGATATATAACTCTGATTTTGAATCCGGAAAGACTGCCGAATTCGTCTCGGAAAGCCCAACAACATGAATATATCAAAATTCAACAAAGAGAATATTTAATAAACATGTTATTTCTTGAGTAAATCAGTTATTTAATCCGATTAAGACTAGATTTACATCATCATCCGATAAAAATAAAATTATTAAAAACTAATTAATTAAAAGCAAAAAAACGAGTAGACTAGCTCAATTATGGGTGAAATTTATCAATACTAACCATGGATAAGTGTATAAAACTGAAACTTATCACACCCCCAAACTTGATTTCCTGCTAGTCCCGAGCAAGACTCTTTATTATTCATGCTCCAAAAAAAAAATAAGAAAAATAATACACACATAAATTAAAATATAAAAAGAGAAAAGGAGATCAAAATGCCATTAATACACAACAACCAGCTTTATACAGTAGATAGAAATGAATCAAGATTCAAAATAAATCTACTAATGATTATGAAGTTAAAACACGGTTTTATTTTGTAATTCCAAAATGCAAAGTTTCCCCCCCAAAAGGTTGATTATTTCTTTCTCACTCGTGATACACACGACTCCCTTTAATGGTTGCTCTCGATCACTCGTTTATTTTTCGACTCAATATGAAGAAGAATTTCATTGGCTTCATCAAATATTGTGATTTTTCACGAAATTGAGTGTATTGAAATTCAGTCGCTAATTAATTCAGATCTGCTCATAAACTACATCCCTTAGTGATAGCTTTCACACCGTTATTTGCTAACGTGTAGCTCTTTTTACCAATACAGTTTCTATCTCATTTTTTTTAAATGTGATAGCTTTCACACCATTATTTGCTAACGTGTAGCTCTTTTCACCAATACAATTTCTATCTCATTTTTTTTAAAGGTGATAGCTTTCACACTGTTATTTGCTAACGTGTAGCTGTTTTCACCAATTTTTCTGAGACGGCAGCTACGCACCAACAATGGTTAGTCCTTTATTTTTCGCAAAATTTAAGACCCCCAAAATTAGGAAGCTGTTGCTGCTCAACACTTCTCCTTTTGTCATTTTTTTTAGGTGATAGCTTTCACACCGTTATTTGCTAACGTGTAGCTCTTTTCACCAATGACTCCTTTTTTTAGGGAATAGAATTTTTGCAGAAAATCATTTCTTAGTTTAAGCATGAAAAATCAAAAACTCCACAAATTAAGTAAATTTCAGTTCTATTTTTATCAACCGATTGATTCTTCTTTTCTCAAGGTAACGAATGACTCGATTTTATATGATAATTACAAGGGTTGGAAAGAGAGATTAAGGCTCAAAAATTTTTGGAATATATAATTTTTTTACCAGTTAAAACGATTTTAGAAGCTTGTATATAGCTAATTTATTGGTGTTATGGCCAGATCTAGAAATCTCATAAATCAAAGTATTATATATATATATATATACTAAAAAAAATTTAAGGCAAATAACCAAAATAATCAAAACACACCAAAATACTAACACACCAAAACATATCACCCCCAAACATGAAAATAAAACTGTCCTCAGTTTTTAAAAAAAATAAAATAAAAAGCAATACAGAAAAGCAGAATACTCCCTGTTAAGAATGTTGATGCTTGAGCTAAAGCCTTTTAGAATATGCAAGAGAATAAATATACGAGGCACACAACTAAAGAAAATAAAATATACTCGGAAGTATAACACAATTTTAAAGATGCGCATCAAGAAAGTCCGAAGAGTCCCCTTATGCTGCCATCAATGCTTTTATAAAAAAACACACAATAAAAATTACAGCAATAAAATAACAATACATAAATCGCGAATAGATGCGCATCAAGAGATCAAGAAGAACTCCTTAAGCTGCCACCATTTAGCACGATTATTACACACGACAGAAAATAAAAATACAAGAGGTCCGACATAGGTTATCAAAGGGAGGGGAATGAATCCACTTTTCGTTTTCTCACGGTAAAATCTTCCATCCAGACAATTTTAGCTAGAGCTGGATCTGGTTGAGGAACAAATTCATTGAGTTTTTTGATTAGTTCTTTTGGTGTTGTTGCAACGATTATGATTCGTTTAGCACGCTCGGAAATAAAACCTTTTTCAGCAGAGTAGTCGATGAAAGATAGTAAACCATCAAAGAAACCATTGACATTAAGCAGACCTATTGGTTTTTGATGAACATTTAGCTGGGCTCTGGTAACCACATGAAAAAGTTCCTCAAGAGTGCCAAAACCACCGGGAAGGGTGATAAAGGCGCCAGAATTATTTATCATGTGAGTTATGAGATCTTGCATATTTATAGATCTAAAATCATCTCCAATAGTTGACCCGGTGATTTTACTTTCAGCCAGAAGTTTTGGAATTATTCCCAACACTCTTACTCCTTCCATATAGGCAGAAGCAGCAGCGCGTCCCATTAATACTAGACTTCCTCCTCCATAAACTACATGAATGTATTTTTCTCCTAAGGTACGACCCAAGTTGTGGGCTGCTTCAGTAAAGCATGCCTCTTTTCCATAACTAGCTCCACCAAAAATGTCGAATGTGCTAAATTTTTTTGTTGAAGATGATGACTCCATTTTTTGAAAAGAAATTATTTTGAGAGAAACAGAGAAAAGTGCAAGTTTGATGGATGAATGAAAGAAACAAGCACAATGTTTATTTATAAAAGAAAAAGAAGGTAAAAATTGTTTAACAAGTTTGTGATTGCGTTGATTGCGCTTCAACTACTGAATAGAATAATGAAAGCATTTATCGCGTATCACATTTTTTTATTCAGAAAATCTCACCACACGACAAAAATAAAAGATACTTACGCGTATGTACAGTAGTTGTGATTGTGGCTCACATCTTCCTCTGATTTTACGTTCAGAAACGGCCTAAACGCCTTCTATGAGTCGGGGAGAAGCTTCCCATCCAATTTTCCTACAAATTGGCAAACAGGGTCTTTTAACGTCAGATTCCCAAGACGTTGTTCATATTCTGGTTTGAATTTATTCCACAAACATCGAATTCCATAATGTACGAGTCCACTAGGATGCGTGTCAAGAGAAATTTCGATATTATCTAAATTCTCTTTATTCAGACCATCCTTAGTGAACTGAATTTTATCTTCTCTGTTTGTAGATGGAATTCCTAAAGATCGACATTTTAAATAACAGTTCCATCTAGCACATTTATAACAAACGGCTATCATCTTTGCTCGTCGTTTCTTCGCATATGAACTTTTTCCAAGCCCTGGTAAAAATCTAGTCGGTGTTTATGTGAATTCACCCTCTATTCTTACTTTGGCTTCAATTATGAATCTTATGTCAAAAGGTATGCTTTTATTCATAAGCAACCTTATCCTTTCAAGCATTGCCTTATAAATTTTTAAAATTGCATTTTTGCTTAGAAAGGGAAGTCTTTTTTCAATTTTATACAATGTTTCTTCCATTATAATGAAAAAAAATGAAAATAAATGGAGGAAATATCTACAAATATCAGTTGTTGTGGGAAACTGAAAATCCGACTTTAATAGTCACGGAGTACCGTTATCCGCCACTTGACCGAACAAACACAATTGAGTACTAAGTTACAATATCGAGAAAGTTGTACCTATAAAAATAGTTTACAATGTAAGATTTCAAATATAACTTATACTTCCCCGGCAACGGCGCCAAAAACTTGACACGTTCTTAGTGTAACTATCGCAAGTGCACGATATCGTATCAAGTAGTAAAGTGGACTTTTTGAGTCCGGTTTATCGATCCCACGAGGAAGTTTGGTTATAATTTGAATTAAACACTATTAGTCTATTTTTATAGATACTAAGATGAGTGAAACACACAATTAAAGAGTTTGGTTTAATAATTGCAAAGAAAATGCAATAATAGTTTTAATATTTTAAGGAAATAAAAAGATAGCAATAATAATAGATTGATTAACGATAAAATGAAATAGTTGAGATTACAAACTTAGTTCGTCATTAGTTATAGAAGATGTATAGGAGATCATAAGATGAATTTACTTATTATGTTGTGTAGATTCGATTTTCCTTAAAAAGACGGTTTCTCTTTCGAACTATAAAACGCCCCTTACATATTGAATCAATCCACTATATTTCTATGTTGATTGGATTTAATACATAGCATTAGGATTTATGAAAATAAATCAAAGAATCATCTAAGGTCTAGAGGTATATTTCTATCCCCTAGAACAACTTAGAGTGAAGATCATTTGATCTAATCAAACATATTTTCTTTCGAAACATATGAAGACCATAAATATCGTCATTTATTGGCCAAATAAATAAAGATTGTTAAAACAATGAAAATCACACACAATAATAAGTAATTCACAATAGATCTTTATACAAACTTAAATAACATGACTAACCTTGTTTATAATCCCAACTAAAGGTAACTTAGCCCATGAAGGGTTTAATATACATAATACAAGCTTTGGTGGTCATTATTAGTTGAATCAAGAGAAAAAATTGATCCTCACTCCCTTAGTAGATAAAGGACAAAGAAGCAATAAACTCTCTGAACAACATATGCTACACCACACTTACAAAAATCACAAGAACACAAGTGTGTTCTTCACACAAAAAGAAAAGTTTACAAGAAGTGAAAAATTATATGATGAATGATGAATGCTGAAGGATCCAAGGGGTCTATTTATGCACCTAAAGTCATCTAATAGCTCCAAAACTCCAGCATTATTACAATAGATCGGATCAATGCCAGCCATCCCCTCAATAATACACAAAAAGTATAAAAAATTAGACAAATCATCACAAATTGTCAAGAGTTACGGCCGTAACATTAAGGAGTTACGGCAGAACTTGATGACTTACGCCGTAACATCCAAAGAGTTACGGCCGTAACTTGGCTTCGTCAATTTGCTCACTGGTTGCTTTGAGAGTTACGTTTTCAGCCCAGAATTTCTCAGACTTTGCGTTTTTGCCCCAAATCTTCTTCGGATGATAACTTTTGATATATACCTCTGATTTTGAATCCGGAAAAGATCGAATTCGTCTCGGAAAGCCCAACAACATGAATATATCAAAATTCAACAAAGAGAATATTTAATAAACATGTTATTTCTTGAGTAAATCAGTTATTTAATCCGATTAAGACTAGATTTACATCATCATCCGATAAAAATAAAATTATTAAAAACTAATTAATTAAAAGCAAAAAAACGAGTAGACTAGCTCAATTATGGGTGAAATTTATCAATACTAACCATGGATAAGTGTATAAAACTGACACTTATCACACCCCCAAACTTGATTTCCTGCTAGTCCCGAGCAAGACTCTTTATTATTCATGCTCCAAAAAAAAATAAGAAAAATAATACACACATAAATTAAAATATAAAAAGAGAAAAGGAGATCAAAATGCCATTAATACACAACAACCAGCTTTATACAGTAGATAGAAATGAATCAAGATTCAAAATAAATCTACTAATGATTTTGAAGTTAAAACACGGTTTTATTTTGTAATTCTAAAATGCAAGGTTTCCCCCCCAAAAGGTTGATTATTTCTTTCCCACTCGTGATACACACGACTCCCTTTAATGGTTGCTCTCAATCACTCGTTTATTTTTCGACTCAATATGAAGAAGAATTTCATTGATTTCATCAAATATTGTGATTTTTCACGAAATTGAGTGTATTGAAATTCAGTCGCTAATTAATTCAGATCTGCTCATAAACTACATCCCTTAGTGATAGCTTTCACACCGTTATTTGCTAACGTGTAGCTCTTTTTACCAATACAATTTCTATCTCATTTTTTTTAAATGTGATAGCTTTCACACCGTTATTTGCTAACGTGTAGCTCTTTTCACCAATACAATTTCTATCTCATTTTTTTTAAAGGTGATAGCTTTCACACCGTTATTTGCTAACGTGTAGCTGTTTTCACCAATTTTTCTGAGACGGCAGCTACGCACCAACAATGGTTAGTCCTTTATTTTTCGCAAAATTTAAGACCCCCAAAATTAGGCAAACAATTGTCGCTCAACACTTCTCCTTTTCGTCATTTTTTAGGTGATAGCTTTCACACTGTTATTTGCTAACGTGTAGCTCTTTTCACCAATGACTCCTTTTTTTAGGGAATAGAATTTTTGCAGAAAATCATTTCTTAGTTTAAGCATGAAAAAATCAAAAACTCCACAAATTAAGTAAATTTCAGTTCTATTTTTATCAACCGATTGATTCTTCTTTTCTCAAGGTAACGAATGACTCGATTTTATATGATAATTACAAGGGTTGGAAAGAGAGATTACGACTCAAAAAATTTTAGAATATACAATTTTTTTTACTAGTTAAAACGATTTTAGAAGCTTGTATATAGCTAATTTATTGGTGTTATGGCCAGATCTAGAAATCTCATAAATCAAAATATTGTGTATATATATATATATACTAAAAAAAATTTAAGGCAAATAACCAAAATAATCAAAACACTCCAAAATACTAACACACCAAAACATATCACCCCCAAACATGAAAATAAAACTGTCCTCAGTTTTTAAAAAAAATAAAATAAAAAGCAATGCAGAAAAGCAGAATACTCCCTGTTAAGAAAGTTGATGCTTGAGCTAACGCTTTTTAGAATCTGCAAGAGAATAAATATACGAGGCACACAACTAAAGAAAATAAAATATACTCGGAAGTATAACACAATTTTAAAGATGCGCATCAAGAAAGTCCGAAGAGTCGCCTTACGCTGCCATCAATGCTTTTATAAAAAAACACACAATAAAAATTACAGTAATAAAATAACAATACATAAATCGCGAATAGATGCACGTCAAGAGATCAAGAAGAACTCCTTAAGCTGCCACCATTTAGCACGATTATTACACACGACATAAAGTAAAAATACAAGAGGTCCGACATAGGTTATCAAAGGGATAGGAATGAATCCACTTTTCGTTTTCTCACGGTAAAATCTTCCATCCAGACAATTTTAGCTAGAGCTGGATCTGGTTGTGTAATATCCGCGTTTTCTATTTTTAGTAATTTCTATTTTTGGTGTATATTCGTTTCGGACAACTCGCTTGGCACTGTTTTGGAATTCTGAATCTATTTTGTTCTTGGAGTTTCTCCGCTTGGACGGGTCTCGATGATGTTTTTACGTAATTTCATCTTGAGTTATATTTTATCGCATGTGTATTCGATTCTCGTTAAACTCATTCGATTTCGTCATTTTCTTACTTCCATGAGTTCGTATGATTGAGTAGAGCATGTTGTGAGTTTCGGATTGTTAATCCGACGTTGTATCGTGATTTTCGGATGTTTGGGCCGTTTTTGTAATTTCCTAGAAGTTTAGGGAATTTGTTCCTTGTTCGACTTTGGTTGTGTACCTCTGATCGTTTTGGGGTTCTGTACTTCCATTTCGTGCTATTGTTGCCCAAATATCGATTCCTATTGCTTTTATTCTCTTTCCGGATCATTTTTCATCATTTTGGGACCCAAGGGGGGTGTGGGCCGCGGCACAAGGATTGTGCGCCGCGGCACACACATTGTCCAATTGCTGGCCGAGCAGACTGTACCGTGTGCCGCGGCACATGCCGGCAGGCCGCGCACACCGCCGAAGTCGCTGCCGCGCACACTCGCCCTGTGCCGCGGCACACCGTGTGGCACTTACCGCCAAAACCTATCAGACTCTTTGCGGCACAATGCCGAGTCATTGCCGCGGCACACCTCAGCTGAGCCGCGGCACACCGAGCGGTCTGCCGATCACTGGGCGCAAATTTTGGCTTTGTGCCGTGGCACACAATGCGGTCAGCGCTATATCTGCGTTTTTATTCAGCGAGAGTCACTCATTTCCCTTCCTTTCTTCAACCGTACGAGAGAGTGGCTTGAGAGGGAGATTTCCTCCATCTATCACTTGATTGTGTAAATTTCTTCATCTCCTTTCGATCGTGTAGCTCGGATTGTGGATCTAACACGTGGTTTCCGGATTAAAGTGCTTGAATCTTCTAGAGGAGCGGATTTGGGAGGATTGTTCGGACCAAAACCTATTCCTTCGTTATTTCCTTCGCGTCGTATTATCCAAGGCAAGTACATGTATTATATTTCATTATGTGTGTACGGTTTTGATGCAAATGATGTAAATCGAGTTATTGAATGATTGTGATGGTCACTCTTCCACCTAGGGATGGCATGGGGCCTCTGGGGGCCGATACTAATGGGTACGGCCACGGAAGTGGACTTGGGTGCGTGCGTTGATGTTCTTCCACCTGGGGACGGTTCGACGGGACCTCTGGGGGCCGATACTAATGGGTACGGCCGCGGAAGTGGTTTCTCACCTGGGGACGGTCCGACGGGACCTCTGGGGGCCGATACTAATGGGTACGGTCGTGAGTTACCAAGTGTGGATAATTGTGATGTGGAAAACTTGTTGATATACTGTTTTGGTGTAAATGCGATATTCCGGAATATTGATTTTCAAAATGATTTTTCTAATGATTTGTTTGCGTTGAATCATGTACGTATATAATGTTGTGTAATGGTGTACTTGCACTAGCTATTCGAATGCTAACCCCTTAAATGGGGGAAATGCGTCTTATGCATTTCAGGTACCGGGAGAGCTGAGGAGCAGGCACGGGACATGCACGTAAAGGATGGGCTGGCATGATGATGTGGCTCGAGTCTGTGTTTTTTTTTTATGTTTTGATATTGCATTTGTCGAGTATTGGAGTTGGAATGTTTACTTCTAAACTTGGTTTAAGTCCCCTGCGTGGGCAATGAATTGATATTTACTTTATGTTTCACGTACTCCGTTGAAATGTTTTGGCCGAGGCCACAGCCCTATTTACTTTTAAGTGCATCTTTTGGGATTTCATTGTGGTTATGTGTCATGTGTTAGCCTGGTAGACCTCGCGAGGGTTCTACGGCGTGTAGTGCCCCATTTGTGAATTGGGGTGTTCCCATTTGTGAATTGGGGTGTTACATTTATGGTATCGGATCTTAGGTTTTGAATACCTAGGCTGTCGGTTAATTTTTGGGTCTGTTAGTGGCATCATTAAAATCAGTCGTTGAGCCTAATATCATCATGCTACCGTATTTTCGTGCGACCCGTGGCTGTAAGTCTCCTCGAACTCTTATATTTCTGTATTCGTTTTCTTACGTTGTTTGGGATTGTGAATTGTGATACCAACTTTGTCAATTGTGAATCTTTCTGATCTTGTTCTTTTCATTCTTCCTCTAGTATGTTGAGAGGTCGTCGTGGTAGACCAGCTAGGGGATGCGGCCGAGTCCGTGGTCGGGGTGCTGATAATGAAGAGGGCTCACTTTCTCAGTCCCCTGCGGACTCAGCCTCTCACTCAGTGCCGTCGGGTAATAATGCCGACGCCAGCTCTGCAGCTGATTAGTAGCCCAGCTTGCTCAGATAGCTCAAGGTGGACGCCAGAATCCGCCCCAGACACCTGAAGAGGAAGCTAGTAAGTGGCTTCAGACGGTGACTAAAATACATCCACCTCGTTTTTCCGGATCTTATGACTCCCTCGGTTGGGAGAATTGGCTCTTCCAGTTGTCTAGGACCTTCGACGCCGTAGCTTGTCCCGAGGACAGGAGGGTACACATCGCTCAGTACCTCCTGGATAAGGAAGCTGCGGAATGGTGGGAGGCCGTTGCGCCCAGAGACCGTCGAGCTACATGGGAGGAATTCAAGGCTGCTATGGAAGCAGAATATTGTCCAGCGCCAGTCAAGGAGCGCAGAATTGTGGAGTTCTTCACTACTATACCTCAGGATGTGCCTATTTCTCAGGCCATCATTGCTTACAATCAGCAGTTGGGCTTCGTGAGGGATCAAGTGAGAACGGAGGCTGATAAAATCCGTTACTTCAATATGCGCATGAAGCCGCATATCAGGCAGAGTATGGCACCACTCATGTGTGCCACTTTGAAGGAATACCAGGATCGCGCTCTGGCAATCGAGATGGCTGTCCCGGAATCAGAATCGGTTTCGGAAGCTAAGAAGCAGAAGACTACTGGCGGGTTCTCGGCCGGTAAAGGTGGTCAGTTTTCGAGGTCTCGTTCTGCTCCTACACCTGGGAAGAGGCCATTTCATCAGGCCGGTGGATCTCAGGGTAACCGTTCGGTCCAGTCTGTGGCACCTGGCGGGAGAGTTTGTTTTAATTGCAGTCAGCCCGAGCACGTTATGAAGGATTGCCCATTTCCGTTAGTTGCTTGCTTTACTTGTGGACAGACTGGGCATCGGGCAGCCCATTGTGAGAGGGCCACCAGGGCCGCTAGAATTCCGACTACCACCGCCGATATGAGGGATCACATCACTCCAGCTACTCATGTTCCGCAGAGTTCGGGCCGTGGTAGGGGTCGAGGTCAGCCGGATCGCCGTCTGCCGAGTTCAGTTCCGATTCACCCCGATCAGATCGGATGAGGCGTCGAGGAGACAGACGCCCAGGGCGCAGTACCACTCAGATCCTTTCTCATCCAGTTTCAGTGCTTTTTGATTCGGGTGCTACCCATTCCTTTATTGCTTCGGATTGTGTGAGACGTATTGGTTTTGACTGCTTGTTTAAGTGTGAGCCGTTTGTAGTGGGTACACCCAGCGGGGATCGTATGGTTGGGGACCGGGAAGTTAGGGATTGCCCAGTGAGGATCGGGAGCCGGGATTGGCCCTCGAATCTCATTGTTATAGACCTTAAGGGTGAGGATTTAATCCTCGGGGACGATTGGTTGGATCGTCACGGTGCTATCATGAACTATCAGACTCGTACCATCTCGATAGTTGCCGAGGATGGCACCGAGCATACTCTCGTCGGTTGTAAGCCGGGTAAATCGGGGAGTGTGATTAGCGCCTTGAAGGCAATGAAACTTCTGTACCAGGGTTGTGTCGGCTACTGGTGTTTCGCTCTGCAGGCGGAAGATGGTGGGGTTGACATATCGTCGATTCCAGTTGTTAGCGAGTATCCCGATGTATTTCCGGATGACTTGTCGGGATTACCACCGCTTCGAGAGGTGGAGTTTCCTATTGATCTTGAGCCTAATGCGGCCCCTATTTCTCGAGCACCGTACCGTATGGCACCGTCGGAGATGCTAGAGTTGAAGAATCAGTTGGGAGAGTTGTTAGATAAAGGGTATATTCGACCGAGCGCATCACCTTGGGGTGCGCCTGTACTTTTTGTTAAAAAGAAGGATGGATCGCTTCGTTTATGCATCGATTATCGAGAATTAAACAAGTTGACCATCAAAAACAAATACCCTTTGCCCCGTATTGACGACTTGTTTGATCAGCTTCAGGGGGTGACAGTCTTTTCAAAGATTGACTTGCGATCGGGCTACTACCAGTTGAGGATTCGGGACAGCGATATACCGAAAGCTGCCTTTCGGACGAGATATGGTCATTACAAGTTTGTGGTTATGCCTTTCGGGCTAACCAATGCCCCAGCAGTGTTCATGCAGTTGATGAACAAAGTTTTTATTGAGTATCTGGACAAATTCGTAGTCGTCTTTATCGATGACATTCTTATCTATTCACGGAGTCGAGAGGAGCACGCCTTACATCTCCGGATCGTATTAGACATTTTGAGAGCCGAGCAGTTGTATGCGAAGTTCTCTAAGTGTGAGTTTTGGCTCGAGGAAGTGATGTTCCTCGGACATGTGATTTCAGCAGAGGGAGTTCGGGTAGATCCGCAGAAGATAGAGGCGGTGATGGCTTGGGAGCCGCCTAAGAATGCGAAGGAGGTGAGGAGTTTTCTGGGTCTCGCCGGTTATTACCGTAGATTTGTTGTGGGGTTTTCTAAGATCTCTAGACCACTCACTCAGTTGCTCCAGAAGACTCAGAAATTCGAGTGGACCGCAGACCGACAGAGTAGTTTTGACGAGTTGAAGAGACGACTAACTACCGCACCCGTGTTAGCGTTGCCTCAGGGGAATGAAGATTTCATGGTATATAGTGATGCTTCGGGCCTCGGGCTCGGATGTGTTTTGATGCAGAGAGATAGGGTCATTGCTTATGCGTCCCGCCAATTGAAACCTTATGAGGTGAATTACCCCACACATGATTTGGAGTTAGCTGCGGTCGTTTTCGCCTTAAAGATCTGGAGGCATTATCTCTATGGGTCGTCGTGTAAGATTTTTACAGATCACAAGAGTTTGAAGTATATCTTCAGTCAGAAAGAGTTGAATATGAGACAGCGTAGGTGGATGGAGCTATTTAAAGATTACGACCTCGAGATACTTTACCATCCGGGTAAGGCTAACGTAGTGGCTGATGCGTTGAGCCGGAAGCCGATGGCATTACAGATGTTAGAGGTACTTACACCACAGAGTAGGATCCAGCGAGATTTTATTTTCCAGAATATCGAGGTTTGGGTTCAGAGAGTCCAGGGCCAGTTATGTGCGTTGGAGATCACTTCGTCCTTGACTGATGATATCAAGGCGAAACAGTATGATGATCCGTTTTTAGTCCAGCTGAGGGAGGATGTGAGGAAGGGGAAAGCCCCTGGATTTGTGGTTCACGATGATGGAGTTTTGAGGTTTTGCGGCAGACTTTGTGTACCGAGTGTTGTTGAGCTGAGACAGAAGATCTTGAGTAAAGCTCATACTACACCTTACTCCATACATCCTGGTACGAGTAAAATGTACAAGGATGTGAGGAGCAACTACTAGTGGAGTAATTTGAAGACAGACGTTAGCGAGTTTGTGTCTAGGTGTTTGACCTGTCAGCAGGTTAAGTGTTGGGATTCGGTGCCTAAAACGAAGGCCCAGCGGAAGCGGTAAAACGAAAATTAATTCGATCCGAATCCCTACGAGGATCGATCGAGCTACGTATATACGAATATCAAAACGAATAACAAGAGATATAGAAACTCACCCTTGTAGTCCGTTGATTGAATGGTAATCTTCTCTCGAGCTATTCCCCAAGCTTTATGCGATCTCCTTTCAATTCAATCCGCTCCAAGCTCTTGAATGATCCAACGCCGAAAGCACCGCGTCTCTACTTGCCACGCGCCGGAGAAACGACCGGAACGACGATCACCTTGCTATCCTCCGAGGATACGGCTAGAGCTAAGTGATGAAGCTTCCAATATGAGATTATCACACTCTAAGTGTATAACTCACAACTCTCATTTATTTCTTGATTTTTCTCCAAGAATCACCAAGAACAAGTTGAAGAAGAAGATGAAGATAAGTGTTTGAACTCAAAGTCTCACTTTCTCTCTCTCTCTCTCTCTCTCTATGTATCTCACGGATGGCTCATTCATTTCAAGAGAGTGACAAGTCTTTTCTTCTTATTCAATTCCTTTCCACATGAGAACAACTCATGTTAACCCCACCTTGAAAAAGATATCAAATATCTATTCATTAAACACCTAATCAAGATTCCAATTGATTTAAAAATCAAAGTCTTGTCAAGGTGTGGGGAAGGGGGGGTGGCCATGATGAAGAAATAGGACGAGTTCGGTTCGTTTCGGACTCCCGTGAGTCCAAACAGATAAACTCCGATTCCGTTCCGATGTATTTATATCGATCAATTAATCCAATTAATTAATCATATCAAATACATAATAACATAATTAATTTCTCCAAGAAATAGTTATATCTATGAATTAAATTAATCACCCAGTAATTTATTTAATTTATTAGGCCGTAAATTAATTTATCCAATAAATCAATTTAAACATCCAATGTCCCGAATTAGATATCCAATATCTAATATTCATAATGAGAGAATTAAGCTTGATTCATTCCGTCAATCCTAATGCGCGACTCGGTAGGTCCGTCTCGATCGAATGGGAGGAACCAAAGAGTAGTAGCACCACCTAGCCAGCCTGGTGGCCTACACCGTACCCCAACTGAGAACGAATGATTGGGATTATTCAAGAACCATTCTGTCGTGAATACCAGTATACGTATAAACCCTTCTTTCAAATGTCCCGATCAAGTTATAGGGTCACGGTCAGTCAAACCCTATTTGTACTTGACGCTATGCATGCGTTAATGCAAATCGAGATCATCGAGCCCTCGTGTATCTAATACAGCTAGCTCCAATGCTTTGGCCAAAGACTTATGATCTCATCTGCCAATAACCGCATAGGACATATAACCCGTTCACCAACAGGAGAAAGAATTCTATCTTGGTATTCAGTAGGACCTGCTACTTGCCCGTCAAGATGCACGTCGAGGTTGACCCCCGCCTTCCGGTTTACAGGGTCGAACTACTCTAATGAAAATCTTGACGTCACAAGCACATCCCTATTAAATCCTCAAGTCGAAGGTTCACGAATACCTATCACAACCTTTCGATTCCGTCATTGACTGTCCCGGAGTGAAATCTGTGTGATGAATCGAGGGTGAGTCGGTTCGAGTATACTAATCTAATAAGCATACCTATAACGTGTGCTCCCACTAACCATTAGTGTTCGACAGGCACTCTCCATGTCAAAGAACACGTCATACAAGTCTTCACATAAACTTAACACCCAGTCAAGTTTCATCGACTTGCGAACGATTAAGTATTTGAGCTATAAACCTTTCCAGTGCCGACCCCCTTATTCAATAAGGAGTGGAACGTTTTGCTCTCAAATACACGGACTAGTTTCTATATGTTTATTTACGAGTTAGGAATGCCAGTAACTACCAGTAAATAAAGAAACATCTATTGTCTTATGATAATGAATTACATAATAACAAGTACAATGCCCTCACTCAACATCCTCTGAGTGGCATTCGAGGGCATACTCCTAACAATCTCCCACTTGCACTCAATGCCACATATTATGGTATCTAATACCTATGTTCTCCAGATGACGCTCCAAGCTAATCTGAGAAAATGCCTTGGTCAGTGGATCAGCGACGTAGTCGGCTGACTCTACTCTATGCAGCACAATGTATCTCTTTTTCGAACAAATTCTCTTACGAGATGATACTCCCTCTCAATGTGATTGGTACTGTTGTCAAAACTCGGCCCCTAGGCCCGTGGTGTCACGTGAAGTTTACCCAGTAACTTCTTAATCCAGAACCCTTCCTCAGAAGCCTCCGAGGCTGCTATATACTCATCCTAACAGGTGGAACCAGCAGTCGCGCTATCCTTGGCACTATGCCAAGATACTGCTCCTCCATTAAGAGTAAATAAATAGCCAGAAATAGACATTTAGTCGTCTTTCTGTCCTTGGAAGTCCGAATCAGTGAATCCCACAACATTCAGTTCTCCACCGCCATATATAAGAACCATATCTCGAGCCCTTATCAAGTACTTGAGAACGTTCTTTACGGCAGTCCAATGTTCCCTTCCTGGGTTTGCCTGAAACCTACTTACCACGCTCCCAGCATGCGCAATGTCAGGTCTCGTACACAATATAGCATACATAAGGCTACCCGCGGACGAAGCATATGGTATATTACTCATTTCCTTTCATTGTTCCTCACTTTGAGGACACATCTTCAAGGTGAGTTTTATTCCATGTTGCATCGGTAGGAACCCTCTTTTAGAATCATCCATCTTAAATCGCTTTAAGATCTTATCTATATAGAGGGCTTGGGAAAGGCCTATTGTTCTCTTCGCTCTATCCCGGTAGAGCCGAATACCAAGAATATAGGTTGCTTCTCCCAAGTCTTTCATGGAGAAATTACTCGAAAGCCAAGCTTTCACAGAACTGAGCATTCCCACATCATTTCCTATTAGTAGAATGTTATCTACACATAGTACTATGAATGTGATCTTGCTCCCACTAACCCTCTTGTATACACAAGGTTCCTCTTCTTTTACACGAAGTCAGACTCTCAGACTGTTTCGTCAAAACGAAGATCCCAACTACGTGAAGACTGCTACAGTCCATATCACGAAGTCTACATCCACCATACTAGGTTATAGGTCGTTGGGTTGGTCTCATGGCTATCACTTGGAAACTCATGGAGACCCAGTTCCTCCAAGTGCACTAGCCTATACCTCTCAGGTAAATGAGACACCCTACTATACATACGAGGTGGTTGTACTTGTGTTACAGAAGGTTCGGTTCCAGTTTCTTGCATAGGTGTCTCCCGAGGAGTTTCATTGTATTCTTCCAAAGAAATATTTCTACTTGCTCCGCCTTCCTGAATGAACTCTTCTTCCAGGAAGTGTGCTTGTAAAGCAACAACGATCTTTCGATCTTCGGGCATGTAGAATAGATATCCCATCGTCCCAGATGGGAATCCAATGAAACATCCCCTCACGGACTTCGCTTCCATTTTTGTCCCGCCCTCCCACATCTTATGTGGAGTTTTTAGGAACAGATTTGGAAGGACATCTATTCAAGATATAGCGGCGATCGAGTGTATAACCCCATTGTAAATCGGTAAGTCAAGATAGCCCGGCATGGAACGAACCATGTTCAACAAGGTCCGATTCCTTCTTTACGATGAGACCATTTAAGCGAGGAGTACTGAGGTGTTAGATGTGATACTATTCCATGTTCTTCAAGGAACTCGTCAAACTCCGTACTCATATACTCGCCACCTCGGTCGATCAAGTGCTTTGATATGATTACCGGTTTGTTTTCGACTAGGGCCTTGAATTCTGGAATTTCTCAAAGGCCTCGGATTTATGTTTCATTAGGTATACATAACCATACCTAGTATGATCATCTGTAAACGTAATGAAATATTGATATCCGTCACGTCTTGCTTCCAAAGCACCACAAACGTCGGTATGGATTAATCCCGGTTTATCACCGTTTCAAAAGTCCTGTGAAGGGGACTTAGTCATTTTGCCTTTAAGGCAAGATTCACAAGTAGGAAAGGGATCCGATCCCAATGGACCCATAAGTCCATCTTTTCCATCTTGTAAACCTTGTCGACCAACATGACCAAGTCTAAGATGCCATTTCAAAACTTGGTTGGTTTAATCCTACCACATTTTCTAGTCATAGTATTCACAACTACTTTGTTCTTGAGATTTAGA
Organism: Orobanche coerulescens; assembly: GCA_033398695.1. Classification (NCBI taxonomy): domain Eukaryota; kingdom Viridiplantae; phylum Streptophyta; class Magnoliopsida; order Lamiales; family Orobanchaceae; genus Orobanche; species Orobanche coerulescens. The sequence goes on from CM065804.1 coordinate 33,242,485, forward strand.
TGATACAATCCATTCAACAATGTAGCAAGTACCCACTAGTTTATTTCTAAAATAAATTTTGCAGAACCATCACCAATGAAAAATGAAAAGCCTTTTCGGTCCATGACTGAATGGATACAATGTTTTTGTGCCTTGGGAAAAACAAGTACATCTTCTAAAGTCAAAACAAAGCGATTCTAAACCCAAAAGAAGTGATCCTATGTCGATTGCCTCGACACTATGCCCGCTTCCGATTGTGATCATAACTTCTCCACTCCAAGCTTCCTACTTTGTTCAGATCATTCACGGTACAAATATGAGAACTAGCACCAGAATCCAAAGATTCAAGAAGTAGAAAATACGATGAGCGAACAATTTGTTTCCAAAACTAAAAGTTACTCACGAAGTGCCATGAAGAATCGGGACAGTCTCTAGCCCGGTGGCCCACTCACCGCACTTGAGACAAGCATCCTTCTTCTTCTTGTTCTTTGGAACCATCGGGGCCTTGCCCTTACCCTTAAGGTCCTTAGCTTGTGGTCAGTCCGCTTCTTGGTCTTTTTCTTCTTATTCTTAGACTTCCAAAGTCCAAGAAATCACAAGTGCGAGACTCCTTCATCCGCGGGGTCTTCATCCGAGGCGAGCGGTCACCGCTTGTTCATTAGCCCGGCTAAGTTACATGCAATCTCATTGCGGTTGAAGTTCATAACGAATCGTGAGAAGGAATCGGGGAGAGGCGTAGGATAAGGTCGGTTTGGAGAAGTATCCATTTTAAAATCAAGAGCCTCCAATCTCTCGATCATGGATATCATTTTGAGGATGTGTTCCCCAACCTTCTCACCTTCCTTCATCCTTGCACCAAACAGTTGCTTGGATATCTCATATCTAGCAGTTCTGCTGTGCTCACCATAAAGCTCGGTTAAGTGAGATAGAATCTGCCTAGCAGAAGTCATTTTCTCATGAGCTCTTTGAAGCTCATTAGACATGGAAGCCATCATATAAGCACGGACTTTCACATCATCCTTAACCCACTTTTCGTGGTTTTCAATCTCTTCCTGATTGGCTCGGGTCCGCACAGGAGGCGCCGGAATGTCCGTCTCCAAGACGTATCCCAGTGCCTCTATACTGAGTACAATCATCAGATTGCGGAGCCAATCCACAAAGTTAGGTCCCATTAAGGTGTTCTTTTCGAGTAGAATTGCGAGTGGATTCATTGTCATATTGAGATTTGTCTGCATTAAGTATAACAGATTAATTAGTGACTTGTTATATTATGTTCTGAGTATAGAATTAAGGTCTTTTCTATTCTTGTTACCCAGCTCCCACTATTTTTATCGGAATAACACACTCCCATGTGAAATCCGGAAGTATCGTCGCTCTACTTCATAGTGGTGATCGAGTTCTTTATAAATCTTAATAGAGGGCAACCGAACAGGTTTCTAGTATATTAATTTTCATAAAGTGGTGTCCAACACCAACCCATCTAATGGATGATTCGATCTTCTTTTTCCCCTTGATCATTCCCCTCAACCTATACGGTTTCTATGGTTCGTGAACAAGTTAAGTTTATACCATCGACGCAAATCAGTTTCACAATTGAATCTTATCCGGCAACCTATCAGGTTTCTAGGGATAAAATTTGCTCCAACCGAAGGCATCCAATGCGCTCCCGGTAATTTATCCGTCCTCCCCGAACGACTACCCCGATAACTCGGAAGCATAGCACATCCGCTTTGGATTTCAATTTCCCGAAAACTCGATGGAGGGAAAGGAAAATCTTGAAACCTTATAAACTTAAAAATTTATTGTGGGAGAATTTTCGCGATTTACGTTGCACTTTGCACATTAATCGTTTAAGCGTGTTTGTGGCATTCATACAATATGAAACAACCATTCACAACCTAGTTGCTACCAACATGTGGTTCATGGGTACATTCTAGAAAACAAAAACTCCGTAATCTAATTACAAGTCTTCGTCTTGAATCTTCGTCTTTTCGAAATGGATCTTCCTCCGGTCTTCGTCATTACATATAAATTTTACATCGAAAATTGCATCCTAGATACAAACATTTCTAGTAAAATAAATAGGCTCAAAACGGCCTTTACAACCCAATCGAATAAAACGAACGATTCAAAAACTAAGTCCACGAACCACATACCCATTCAAAAGAATTCATCCAATAAATACTAAATAAATGGAAAGCGTAGAGATACATTGATCCAATCAACAATACGAACCGATCAAATCGATTCACACAATCGGTAATATGAAAACGTTTAAAATAATTCGGTCGACCAAAAATATTCCAATTAATCAAATTTCCCTTATAAAATGAAATACCATAAATCATTTTAATCATATTAAATCCAATTTAACATGCGGGAGATTAATTTTCAAGAATACACGGAAAAAAACGAGCCGGGACGAAATTGGCCTGCCATGGCCGAGTCACTGCCGGCATCTTTCCGGCAGACTGGCCTGGCATGGCCGAGTCACGCTCGGCAGCTACCGGCCAGGCATGGCCCGTGTCTCCTGACATGGTTTCCGCCTGGCAAGGCTGGCACGGGATCGCTGACACGGCCCGTGTCACCGGACACGGCCGAGTCACCCCGCAGCTTCACGCCCTTTGTCCGAAAAGTCGTCCGACGACGATTCGGAGCTCGATTTTCGACCGGATATCCAATATCAATATTTTTCAACATTCATATCTTCAATATAAATCATATTTCCAAGAAATTAAGATTTATATTTAGACATAAACTTACGAAAAATATAACTACAACGAAAGTAAAAATATATACCACGATTATGCCTAAAATGATTCCAAATCATTCACCATCTAATCAAGCATTCCAAATGCCAATATCGTATATACGATCGCAAGACCTACGCTCCGATACCACTGTTGGGATTCAGTGCCTAAAACGAAGGCCCAGCGGAAGCGGTAAAACGAAAATTAATTCGATCCGAATCCCTACGAGGATCAATCGAGCTACGTATATACGAATATCAAAACGAATAACAAGAGATATATAAACTCACCCTTGTAGTCCGTTGATTGAATGGTAATCTTCTCTCGAGCTATTCCCCAAGCTTTAGGCGATCTCCTTTCAATTCAATCCGCTCCAAGCTCTTGAATGATCCAACGCCGAAAGCACCGCGTCTCTACTTGCCACGCGCCGGAGAAACGACCGGAACGACGATCACCTTGCTATCCTCCGAGGATACGGCTAGAGCTAAGTGATGAAGCTTCCAATATGAGATTATCACACTCTAAGTGTATAACTCACAACTCTCATTTATTTCTTGATTTTTCTCCAAGAATCACCAAGAACAAGTTGAAGAAGAAGATGAAGATAAGTGTTTGAACTCAAAGTCTCACTTTCTCTCTCTCTCTATGTATCTCACGGATGACTCATTCATTTCAAGAGAGTGACAAGTCTTCTCTTCTTATTCAATTCCTTTCCACATGAGAACAACTCATGTTAACCCCACCTTGAAAAAGATATCAAATATCTATTCATTAAACACCTAATCAAGATTCCAATTGATTTAAAAATCAAAGTCTTGTCAAGGTGTGGGGAAGGGGGGGCGGCCATGATGAAGAAATAGGACGAGTTCGGTTCGTTTCGGACTCCCGTGAGTCCAAACAGATAAACTCCGATTCCGTTCCGATGTATTTATATCGATCAATTAATCCAATTAATTAATCATATCAAATACATAATAACATAATTAATTTCTCCAAGAAATAGTTATATCTATGAATTAAATTAATCGCCCAGTAATTTATTTAATTTATTAGGCCGTAAATTAATTTATCCAATAAATCAATTTAAACATCCAATGTCCCGAATTAGATATCCAATATCTAATATTCATAATGAGAGAATTAAGCTTGATTCATTCCGTCGTCAATCCTAATGCGCGACTCGGTAGGTCCGTCTCAGTCAACAATGGGAGGAACCAAAGAGTAGTAGCACCACCTAGCCAGCCTGGTGGCCTACACCGCACCCCAACCGAGAACGAATGATTGGGATCATTCAAGAACCATTCTCGTGAATACCAAGGTATACGTATAAACCCTTCTTTCAAATGTCCCGATCAAGTTATAGGGTCACGGTCGACCAAACCCTATTTGTACTTGACGCTATGCATGCGTTAATGCAAATCGAGATCATCGAGCTCTCGTGTATCTAATACAGCTAGCTCCAATGCTTTGGCCAAAGACTTATGATCTCATCTGCCAATAACCGCATAGGACATATAACCCGTTCACCAACAGAGAAAGAATTCTATCTTGGTATTGATAGGACTGCTACTTGCCCGTCAAGATGCACGTCGAGGTTGACCCCCGCCTTCTGGTTTACAAGGTCGAACTACTCTAATGAAAATCTTGACATCACAAGCACATCCCTACTAAATCCTCAAGTCGAAGGTTCACGAATACCTATCACAACCTTTCGATTCCGTCATTGACTGTCCCGGAGTGAAATCCGTGTGACGAATCGAGGGTGAGTCGGTTCGAGTATACTAATCTAATAAGCATACCTATAACGTGTGCTCCCACTAACCATTAGTGTTCGACAGGCACTCTCCATGTCAAAGAACACGTCATACAAGTCTTCACATAAACTTAACGCCCAGTCAAGTTTCATCGACTTGCGAACGATTAAGTATTTGAGCTATAAACCTTTCCAGTGCCGACCCCCTTATTCAATAAGGAGTGGAACGTTTTGCTCTCAAATACACGAACTAGTTTCTATATGTTTATTTACGAGTTAGGAATGCCAGTAACTACCAGTAAATAAAGAAACATCTATTGCCTTATGATAATGAATTACATAATAACAAGTACAATGCCCTCACTCAACATCCTCTGAGTGGCATTCGAGGGCATACTCCTAACATTAAGATCGAGCATCAGCGACCCGCGGGGCTTTTACGACCACTTCCTATCTCGGAGTGGAAATGGGAGGATATTTCTATGGATTTCATTACCGGTATGCCTAAGACTCGGACTGGTATGAACATGATTTGGGTCATTGTCGATCGGCTAACCAAATCAGCTCATTTTCTGAGTATTAAGGACACTTGGGGGCCAGAGAGACTTGCACGAGTGTTTATTGCGGAGATCCTGAGGTTACATGGGACCCCTAAGAGTATTGTTTTGGATCGTGATGGCCGGTTCATATCACATTTTTGGCAGGCTGTTCATAGAGCTTTGGGAACCGAGTTGAGGCTTAGTACATCCTACCACCCTCAGATAGACGGATAGTCTGAGCGGACGATACAGACGCTAGAGGATATGTTACGAGCCTGTGCTTTAGATTGGAAGGATGATTGGGGGTCGCACTTGCCATTGATCGAGTTGACATACAACAATAGTTGGCACGCCTCGATCAAAATAGCACCATTCAAGGCATTGTATGGGAGGAGGTGCAGATCGCCGTTGTGTTGGGACGATGCGTCCGAGCTAATTGGTACCGAGCCTGATATGGTAGTTGAGATGAGAGAGAAGATTGCTCTGATTCGCGATAGGTTGGTGACGGCCCAGAGCTGACAGAAGTCTTATGCTGATACACGTCGCCGGCCGTTGGAGTTTGAGGTAGGAGACCATGTGTTGCTTAAGGTGTCGCCGACACGGGTAGTTTACCGCTTCGGTCGGAAGGGTAAACTTAGTCCGAGATTTGTTGGACCGTTCGAGATTCTAGAGAGAGTTGGAGAGCTTGCATATCGGTTAGGTTTGCCGCCGTCCCTGAGCCACGTGCATAATGTATTTCATGTTTCCCAGCTTAGGAAGTACGTATCGAACCCTAGCCATATTATTGATTTTGGAGAAATCGAGTTGGGGCCCGACATTACCTTCGAGGAGAGGCCGATTCAGATCTTAGAGCATCGGGTGAAGCAACTCAAGCACAAAACCATTCCTTTGGTCAAAGTGCAGTGGTCGAGGCATGGATCCGAGGAAGCCACGTGGGAAACGGAGGAGAGTATGAGGTCTAGATACACCGAGTTATTCGTGTTGTAAGTTTCGGGACGAAACTTATTTTTAGGGGGAGATAATGTAATATCCGCGTTTTCTATTTTTAGTAATTTCTATTTTTGGTGTATATTCGTTTCGGACAACTCGCTTGGTACTGTTTTGGAATTCTGAATCTATTTTGTTCTTGGAGTTTCTCCGCTTGGACAGGTCTCGATGATGTTTTTACGTAATTTCATCTTGAGTTATATTTTGTCGCATGTGTATTCGATTCTCGTTAAACTCGTTCGATTTCGTCATTTTCTTACTTCCATGAGTTCGTATGATTGAGTAGAGCATGTTGTGAGGTTCGGATTGTTAATCCGACATTGTATCGTGATTTTCGGATGTTTGGGCTGTTTTTGTAATTTCCTAGAAGTTTAGGGAATTTGTTCCTTGTTCGACTTTGGTTGTGTACCTCGGATCGTTTTGGGGTTCCGTACTTCCATTTCGTGTTATTGTTGCCCAAATATCGATTCCTATTGCTTTTATTCTCTTTCCGGATCATTTTTCATCATTTTGGGACCCAAGGGGGGTGTGGGCCGCGGTACAAGGATTGTGCGCCGCGGCACACACATTGTCCAATTGGCGGCGAGACTATACCGTGTGCCGCGGCACATGCCGCGAGGCCGCGGCACCGCTGAAGTCGCCGCGGCACTCGTCTGTGCCGCGGCACACCCGTGTGGCACTTACCGCAAAACCTCACGTACCTGTGCCGCGGCACATGCCGTCAGGGCCGCGGCACAATGCCGAGTCATTGCCGCGGCAGACCTCAGCTGAGCCGCGGTACACCGAGCGGTCTGCCGATCACTGGGCGCAAATTTTGGCTTTGTGCCGCGGCACACCTCAGCTGAGCCGCGGCACACAATGCGTTCAGCGCTATATCTGCGTTTTTATTCAGCTAGAGTCACTCATTTCCCTTCCTTTCTTCAACCGTACGAGAGAGAGTGGCTTGAGAGGGAGATTTCCTCCATCTATCACTTGATTGTGTAAATTTCTTCATCTCCTTTCGATCGTGTAGCTCGGATTGTGGATCTAACACGTGGTTTCCGGATTAAAGTGCTTCAATCTTCTAGAGGAGCGGATTTGGGAGGATTGTTCGGACCAAAACCTATTCCTTCGTCATTTCCTTCGCGTCGTATTATCCAAGGCAAGTACATGTATTATATTTCATTATGTGTGTATGTTTTTTTATGCAAATGATGTAAATCGAGTTATTGAATGATTTTGATGGTCACTCTTCCACCTGGGGATGGCATGGGGCCTCTGGGGGCCGATACTAATGGGTACGGCCACGGAAGTGGACTTGGGTGCGTGCGTTGATGTTCTTCCACCTGGGGACGGTTCGACGGGACCTCTGGGGGCCGATACTAATGGGTACGGCCGCGGAAGTGGTTTCTCACCTGGGGACGGTCCGACGGGACCTCTGGGGGCCGATACTAATGGGTACGGTCGTGAGTTACCAAGTGTGGATAATTGTGATGTGGAAAACTTGTTGATATACTATTTCGGTGTAAATGCGATATTCCGGAATATTGATTTTCAAAATGATTTTTCTAATGATTTGTTTGTGTTGAATCGTGTACGTATATAATGTTGTGTAATGGTGTACTTGCACTAGCTATTCGAATGCTAACCCCTTAAATGGGGGAAATACGTCTTATGCATTTCAGGTACCGGGAGAGCTGAGGAGCAGGCACGGGACATGCACGTAAAGGATGGGCTGGCATGATGATGTGGCTCGAGTCTGTGTTTTTTTTTATGTTTTGATATTGCATTTGTCGAGTATTGGAGTTGGAATGTTTACTTCTAAACTTGGTTTAAGTCCCCTGCGTGGGCAATGAATTGATATTTACTTAATGTTTCACGTACTCCGTTGAAATGTTTTGGCCGAGGCCACGACCCTATTTACTTTTAAGTGCATCTTTTGGGATTTCATTGTGGTTATGTGTCATGTGTTAGCCTGGTAGACCTCGCGAGGGTTCTACAGCGTGTAGTGCCCCATTTGTGAATTGGGGTGTTCCCATTTGTGAATTGGGGTATTACAGGTTGAGGAACAAATTCATTGAGTTTTTTGATTAGTTCTTCTGGTGTTGTTGCAACGATTATGATTCGTTTAGCACGCTCGGAACTAAAACCTTTTTCAGCAGAGTAGTCGATGAAAGATAGTAAACCATCAAAGAAACCATTGACATTAAGCAGGCCTATTGGTTTTTGATGAACATTTAGCTGGGCTCTGGTAACCACATGAAAAAGTTCCTCAAGAGTGCCAAAACCACCGGGAAGGGTGATAAAGGCGCCAGAATTATTTATCATGTGAGTTATGCGATCTTGCATATTTACAGATCTAAACTCATCTCCAATAGTTGACCCGGTGATTTTTACTTTCAGCCAGAGGTTTTGGAATTATTCCCAACACTCTTACTCCTTCCATATAGGCAGAAGCAGTAGCGCGTCCCATTAATACTAGACTTCCTCCTCCATAAACTACATGAATGCATTTTTCTCCTAAGGTACGACCCAAGTTGTGGGATGCTTCAGTAAAGCATGCCTCTTTTCCATAACTAGCTCCACCAAAAATGCAGACTGTGCTAAATTTTTTTGTTGAAGATGATGACTCCATTTTTTGAAAAGAAATTATTTAGAGAGAAACAGAGAAAAGTGCAAGTTTGAGGGATGAATGAAAGAAACAAGCACAATGTTTATTTATAAAAGAAAAAGAAGGTAAAAATTATTTAACAAGTTTGTGATTGCGTTGATTGCGCTTCAACTACTCAATAGAATAATGAAAGCATTTATCGCGTATCACATTTTTTTATTCAGAAAATCTCACCACACGACAAAAATAAAAGATACTTACGCATATGTACAGTAGTTGTGATTGTGGCTCACATCTTCCTCTGATTTTACGTTCAGAAACGGCCTAAACGCCTTCTATGAGTCGGGGAGAAGCTTCCCATCCAATTTTCCTACAAATTGGCAAACAGGGTCTTTTAACGTCAGATTCCCAAGACGTTGTTCATATTCTGGTTTGAATTTATTCCACAAACATCGAATTCGGTAATGTACGAGTCCACTAGGATGCGTGTCAAGAGAAATTTCGATATTATCTAAATTCTCTTTATTCAGACCATCCTTAGTGAACTGAATTTTATCTTCTCTGTTTGTAGATGGAATTCCTAAAGATCGACATTTTAAATAATAGTTCCATCTAGCACATTTATAACAAACGGCTATCATCTTTGCTTGTCGTTTCTTCGCATATGAACTTTTTCCAAGCCCTGGTAAAAATCTAGTCGGTGTTTCTGTGAATTCACCCTCTATTCTTACTTTGGCTTCAATTATGAATCTTATGTCAAAAGGTATGCTTTTATTCATAAGCAACCTTATCCTTTCAAGCATTGCCTTGTAAATTTTTAAAATTGCATTTTTGCTTAGAAAGGGAAATCTTTTTTCAATTTTATACAATGTTTCTTCCATTATAATGAAAAAAAATGAAAATAAATGGAGGAATCTACAAATATCAGTTGTTGTGGGAAACTGAAAATCCGACTTTAATAGTCACGGAGTACCGTTATCCGCCACTTGACCGGACAAACACAATTGAGTACTAAGTTACAATGTCGAGAAAGTTGTACCTATAAAAATAGTTTACAATGTAAGATTTCAAATATAACTTATATTTCCCCGGCAACGGTGCCAAAAACTTGACACGTTCTTAGTGTAACTATCGCAAGTGCACGATATCGAATCAAGTAGTAAAGTGGACTTTTTGAGTTCGGTTTATCGGTCTCACGAGGAAGTTTGGTTATAATTTGAATTAAACACTATTAGTCTATTTTTATAGATACTAAGATGAGTGAAACACACAATTAAAGAGTTTGGTTTAATAATTGCAAAGAAAATGCAATAATAGTTTTAATATTTTAAGGAAATAAAAAGATAGCAATAATAATAGATTGATTAACGATAAAATGAAATAGTTGGGATTACAAACTTAGTTCGTCATTAGTTATAGAAGATGTATAGGAGATCATAAGATGAATTTACTTATTATGTTGTGTAGATTCGATTTTCCTTAAAAAGACGGTTTCTCTTTCGAACTATTAAACGCCCCTTACATATTGAATCAATCCACTATATTTCTATGTTGATTGGCTTCAATACATAGCATTAGGATTTATGAAAATAAATCAAAGAATCATCTAAGGTCTAGAGGTATATTTCTATCCCCTAGAACAACTTAGAGTGAAGATCATTTAATCTAATCAAACATATTTTCTTTCGAAACATATGAAGACCATAAATATCGTCATTTATTGGCCAAATAAATAAAAATTGTTAAAACAATGAAAATCACACACAATAATAAGTAATTCACAATAGATCTTTATACAAACTTAAATAACATGACTAACCTTGTTTATAATCCCAACTAAAGGTAACTTAGCCCATGAAGGGTTTAATATACATAATACAAGCTTTGATGGTCATTATTAGTTGAATCAAGAGAAAGAATTGATCCTCACTCCCTTAGTAGATAAAGGATAAAGAAGCAATAAACTCTCTGAACAACATATGCTATACCATGTTGCTACCCAAAATATTATCCGGAGATAGATATTGCTGGAATGGATGGGATAGCAAACAAATGCAAGAGCACTTCCGTGAGAAAGATAAATAACACAAGATTTGCCGGGGTTGTTAGTCCCGGGCTTGAATGCTCTCGCGAGATATTATTAATACCAATATTCGGGGATACAAGTACTAATGTAAGAATACAATTACAATGAGTGTAAAGATTCTCGTTATCTTAGCTAGTGAGCGTGTAGATTGCCGGAAGAACCAGATTTGATGCTCTGTGAGTTCTTGTAACAAAGGAGATGAACAGTCGCGGCGGTGAGAGATCGACCGCCTCTCACGGCGAGTATTTAGCTGGATGCTTGGGCTTCTGGGCTTATGAATCCCTTGGAATCTGTCTAGTGGAGACTTGCTGCTTCTGCTGATCGTCTTCTGGACGAGAGATTTGGAGAGAGAAGTCCTGAGATGGATTCCGGTGAGATAGCCGGGAGCTTGATGATATGTATGTTCTTCAGTATTTCCGTGAATGTATCGGAATGTGAGAGAATGAGTTCTGAGCGTAAGTCAGAATGAATTCGGAACGGAACCGTAGGTTACGTGAAAATGTGAACCTTTGTCCAGTAGGAGGAGGTTCACTATTTATAGAGCTTGGATACGCCGGGCGATCGCCTTTTCTGCATTATAATAATCGGGCGATCGTCTTTTAGCACATGGGCCTGTTCCCTCAAAGTCTGCAGGAGTTGCTGGCAGTCAACTGTGCGGTCCAATGGGGAGCTTACACACGTCCTGAGTTGCTGACACGGGTGGCCCCACTGACAACTTTCGGCGCACCTGCCGGTAGGTGGGGTAGGTGACAGGCTTTGGTCAAAGCAAAAGATCACATGCATTAGCAAAGATCTTGTCAGCGCTTTTGGTGGATCTGCACGTGGGTGCTTTTCTGAGATCCAGTTCTTGATGATTTTGACGGGCGATCGTCTCTGCTCGGGGCGCAGGTCGATTGCCCTTAGCCGGCCACTAGAGTAGATCGCCAGCTGCCAAAGGGCGATCGCCATGGGAGTCGATCGCTAGGTAACTGATGGTGGTTTGATATCTTCGACTTGGCGAGCTAGCCATAGTTTGACTGGAGTTGACTTGGTCGCTCGGCCTTATAGTCGATCGCCTGTCGGGATGAATAAATCGTGACACAACAATTGCCCCCCAGCTCGCTCATACGTTGGAAACGTGGGGTGAGGTGGCTCTCTTGGCGATCGCTGAACTTTTGACGAGCGACTTCGTGTTTTAACTGAACTGGCGATCGTCTTTGAGCTGATGTACTCTGGGTTCGGACGACCTGGTTGGCCGCTGAACTGCGCGGGAGAAAACAACGGGCGTTGAAAAGTCTCCGCGCACGTGTCGGGCTTCTATTGGAGGACGCCAACGGTGATTAATGACTCCTCGGCTGACGCGTCCTCAAAAAGACGCGTACGCGGGTCTCGAGGGGGTCAATTAATGCGTCGTTTGAGATCCGACCCCTGAGGTTTTCCCTTATTGCAAACGGGTCCCTGCCTTCTCCTATAAAAGGGGCGCGGGGCTGCAGTATCACTCACGCGAACTTTTTGGAGAAAGAAGGACTTGCTGCCGAATTTTCTGAAGATCTTAGTGCCGATCGTCGCTCGATTTCACTTTTTGGGTAAGAAAAATCCTTTTCTTCTTTTCTGTCTCTGAAAATGTCCGGAACCTCATCATCATTTGGAGCGGGTACTAGTTCTGACGCCGGGACATCGACTATCCGGGGAGAAACTTCTTCCGTCTTCCACCTGGAGACGGCGGCTGAAGCCATTCGAGCCGGAATCGACCCGGCTGAAGTTGAGGCTTTGTTAAATGAGGCCGATGTTGCTAAGGAGTCGGCTGCTGAAGAAAGACGATCGCAGATCGAGAGAGATCTGGCGATCAGGGCTTACTGGGAGCAACATAGTGTTTTTGGTCGGGCCTATAGGGCCTTTGCTGAAATAATGGAGAGGTTAGCCGGTCCTACCCCGAGATTCGACTTCCGGGGATATTCGGTCGCTTATCCCTATGTGCTTCCCAAGCGGTCGCAGTATCGTGCCGCGCAGCGATCGTTGTGGTCGCTCGGCCAAATACGGAGCTCGACGACCAGGAGAGATCTGGCCGTCTGGAGGACAAGATTCCATGTTCCTTCAGATGTGGACATGTTCGCGCCCGCGGAGAATGAACGAGCCGACCATCCTCCGATGGGTATGGTCGCAGTGAGTGAGGCCGTTATGGAGGCCGGGCTACGCTTCCCTCTGTCCTTTGCGGTCTCCCATCTGTTGGCCGCTTGGAATGTGGCGCCACTTCAGCTGACGCCGAACGCCTGGCTCCAAATTATCTGCACTCTCACCCTTTTCGGCGGTCACCGCCTGTACCGTCTCCCGTCGCCGTTGGAGATGAACCATTTGTTTAAACTGACGGCTCATAGAGGGTTGGTCGGCGGTTACCATATTCAAGGCCGATCTGGTCGGGTGATTCATGGAGTCCCGAATAAGATATGGGGCGATCAGACGAAGTGGTTCTGGGTCGCCGGCAAGTGGAGAGCTTCGGCGAGCGACAATCCCACGGGCGAGCTGGAGATCCCCACTGAATTTCGGGAGAGGAATCCCGGTAAGGGTTTAGACTCTCCCTTCGCTTGGATGCGTTTTGGACTGATCTAATTTGATCTCTGTTTTGCAGGCTTTCACATTCCGGCGATCGAGGAGCTGCCTTTCGACTTTCTCGTTGTTTGGGAGCGGATAAAGAGCTTGTCGGACGACGACCTAGACGCCACTCGGATCAACAAGGAGAGTCGCTGGTTGTCGGCTCGACTATTCCGTTTCCCGAGACATCTCGCGGTGCCAGGTATGAGTTCCTGCGACCTTCACTTACTAGGCGATCGCCTTACTTGAGGACAGAATCTGATTGTTGATCGATCGTCTTAACCGCAGAGGTTCGCTTCCCTCGCTTTTTGGAGCCCCCGACGGAGATCGCTATGTCGAACCCAGGAGTCCTAGGCCGTCTTCGCCATAAGAGGTCGACTCGGGTCCCACCCGTCGCGTTGCCTATAGTTCCGGAGGCGGAGCCTCGCGTGGAGCCGGAGCCTCGCGTGGAGCAGGTCGTGGTTGAGGAGGAAATTCCGGAGGAGGGGCTTCGGGCGAATCGCAAGAGGCCGAGGCCGGAAGAAACTTCGTTTCCTGCCCCGGGCGATGAAGTGCCGATCGCCGCGCCTCCGATCACCATCGTTGCTCCGGAGAGCGAGTCGCCCTCTGCGGCGTTTCTGCGGGAGACGGCGATCGCGGATGCTGAGACCCCTCGAGGGAAACCGTTTTTTGGTCGGGATCCCGAGAAGGCTGAGAGGTAGATAGCATTTTTGTGTTGAAAATTGCATCTGCATAGGAGTTGTATTAACTTTGTTGTTTTGATGCAGGATCCGTCGCGCAGATCCGTCTTGTCCACCGATGGTCGTGGATTTCCTGGCGAGCCGATCTCCTCGCCATTCCTGCGACATTCCTCCATATGTTAGCAAAGCTGCTTCTGCTCTGCCGAAGGCATGGACAACTGATCTGGATGCGATCGCTCGGCAGCGATCGTCGAGTTCGATGCACGCTGTTCTCGCCCTTTCTCTTCAGACGGCGACCATGGCCGTTCAGGCTGCTCAGGAGTTTGAGGGGCGGCCCTCCACCATTCGCCTTCAGGAGGATCTCGAGGCGGCTCGGAAAGAGAACGCCGAGTTTGCTGACAAGATCGCGGCGATGGAGAAGGACTCCTTGGAGGCGGCCAAGCGGGCGAGCCATGAGCTTGAGCTGGAGAAGAAGGAGACTGAGAAATATCGTATGGCGGTCGACCGATTTTGGGACCAGATGCAGAATGCCGTCCAGGCGCGGAACGTTGCTGAAGAGGAGGCCGATCGCCAGAAGGTGACGATCGCTCGGCTAACCAGCGAGCTGACGGAGGCGAGGGAAAAGATTGCTGCGAGGGAGGCCGAGCTCCAGGGGTCGCAACAGGCGATGGCGGAGCTTAAAGGAGAGGTTGAGGCGACCAAGGCCGATCCCTTCCAAAGCTTGGAGTATGTCAGCGAGTTCGCCTATTATTTGGCGTTCGCCGACTCAATCCGAGCGGCTAAGAAGGGAGGTTTGGAGGTCGGGCCTCTTGCCGATAAATTCAAGGCGTATGCGTTGGAGCATCCTCTCCATTCAGCTTTCTCCTTGCCGATCCTGGATCTTGCGGACATCGGCGTGGATTTGAGTTGGTATCCGTCTCCAGCCAATCTTGCTCATCCCGACGCTCCGGAAGATGAGGGGACCGTGCCGAATGCTGATGGCGAAGGCCAGGCAGGGGCCTGAGGCGCTTCATTTATGACGTTTCTAGCTTACTTTCTTTGTAGTTTTTGTAGCTTCCTTTTGTAGAGCATAGGCCTTCGGGCGACCGTGTACTCTGATTTTTCAAGTAATGAAATGAGCATTTGGATTTCTGACTTATCACTTGAATGAATGGTTATTTTTGAGTCTTTGTTTGACTTTGTACAAATGTGCGAGGAGAGATCGTTGCGAGGGTAGTTCCAAATGAATTGATAAACTCATAAAGACAACTTTTTACAACAAAGTCGATCGCTGCACTACATCTGAAAAAATGACGATCTTCGTATGTGGTCGAATAGCGACGATCGTCGTGTAGGTAGTCCGCACTCTTATTGCCCCTTGTTTTTATTCACTTAGTGGAAGTAAGGGGATGAAAATAATTCCTTGAGTGAGCGGTCTTCAACTTTGTCGAATCCTCGGGGACGGTCGTCCATCTTGAGGAACCGTGCACGATCGCGGAGTTCGATGGACCGACTCCTTGATCATGTCTTGATGCGCGAAGACATTGAGTGTCTCGCGACTCACTTTATTATGAGGGTCCTCTGTTAGACTGCGCCTCGCCTCGTATTTAAACGAAGGGCGTGCGGTCTCGGTCTAGAGGAGTCCTTGCGCGGGGCAGCGTCGGATGAATCAACTCCACGCCCGCGGCTGGTTAGCTCTGCTTCCACCTCGGCCAGCCATGGAGATGGCCGACCTCGACGGTGTACGTTGAGACGGGGGTTGTGGCACGTCGCATTGTCCGGGTTCACCATGTTAGATGATGAACCTTTGAGGGCGAGCGATCGTGTCCACTGATTTATTTTGGAGGGCCCTCAGACTACGCCGGCCTCGTATTTAAACGAAGGGCGGGTGATCTTGGCCTAAAGGGGCCTTGCATGGCCTAAGCAGTCGGTTTCATCGACCACCAGGACCATGGCTGCGCTATTCCACCTTGGATCGTCATGCGGATGCCGACCTTCGACGGTGTACGTTGTGCGGGGGAGGCGATCTCGTGCCTTAGTCCATCATGTCAGATGGTGAACTGTAGATGGCGATCGAGTCCTCCAGTTTCTTAAATGAGGAGGGAGATCGAGGAGACTTCCGAGCTCTCCTTTTCTTGATTGAAGCATGTAGAGACGGTCGCCGAGGTTGATTCAGGGGTCGACTCGTATGAGCTTCCCAGCCTGTTTTGTGTTCGACTCGGACGATCGTCTATAGAGATTGGTAGGGGCTTCGGCTAAACCCATAAGTTGTCCAACTTGCCCTCCTCGAACAATCTCCAGAGTTGTTTGAGGAGGTCGCGGCATTTGTTGGTACTGTGGCCGGGACTCTTATGGT
Organism: Orobanche coerulescens; assembly: GCA_033398695.1. Classification (NCBI taxonomy): domain Eukaryota; kingdom Viridiplantae; phylum Streptophyta; class Magnoliopsida; order Lamiales; family Orobanchaceae; genus Orobanche; species Orobanche coerulescens. The sequence continues at coordinate 33,258,752 of CM065804.1, forward strand.
AGGCACAATATTGATTGTTGTCCAGGTGACCGTGGTTCCTTATCGCTTTTGGCTTTTTGAGCTCTTCGTGCCCCTTGATGGCATAGAAAATATGTGCCGGAGTTCTGTTGAATGTATGGAGGAGATGGGCTTCCATGTCCTCGAAAGCCTTGAGATCTCCGGGTGTCTTGGCGATCGCCTTCTTTGCTTTGGTGATCGCTATCTTCTGGACAAGAGGTGGCGTTTCCTCGCCTAAGCGGAGGGTGAGTAGCCTTTGCCTGGCCAGGAAGTTGGCAGCTTTAGCGCAGAAGATCGCGTAAGTTGGGGGAATATCCTTGGAGAGATGTCTAAACATGGGAGAGTGACCGTGGAATCCCCCCATGACCAAATAGAGAGCGAGCTCGTCACTGACGGGTTCGCCGGTGAGGATGATTTCGTCTACCCGGTCGATGTAATCCGCGTCGATTTCGGCCTTCCCCTGCTTGACTTTTATCATGCGGTGGGGGCCTTCTGGTCTGGCGACCTTGCTGGCGAAGTGTGATGTGAAGTCATTCGCCAGTTTCTTAAATGAGGTGATTGATCGTGGTGGTAGTGAGACGTACCACCTATGGGCCAGCTCGCCCAATGTTAACGGGAAGATCCGGCACTTGGTTGCATCAGATGCCCCGCACCCAGTCATGTAAATTCGGAATTTACTCAGGTGGGTTTCGGGGTCCGATCTCCCCTCATACAGAGGTGTTTTGGGAGGAGCGATCGTTGGTTGTATGGGGGCAAGCTCGATGTGGACCGCGAGTGGCTCGGTCGGCCCGGCGATCTTTTTGCTGGCGCTTGCCCCAGTGTCCAAGAGTGCTCTCATCTCGTCGAGCTGGCGTTGTATGGCGGCCATCGCCGTGGCCTGACTGCTAGCGGCTCGGCGCTCGGAGCGGGAGCCGAGGCGATTGAGTACTGATCCCCTGGCGATCGGGGCGGGAGTCAGATGGCTGACCTGCGTTCGGCTGTGAGGTGGGTAGGCCGAACTCCTGGTGACGGATTCGGGTTCCGTCTTTTCGAGGTTGGAAACAGAGTGCCCCGGTCGCCAGGATGGGTCGCGCCCCAAGCGATCGAATATGGATCCGTCCGGTCGTGCGAGAGCCTTTCCTCGCGAATTGGGGCTTTCTGACGATCGCTCGTTCAGTAGCCCGCTGAATTTCCGTTTTCCCATGCGGCGGATGATCGAGGGAGTTATTGCAGGCGACACACATGCTCTCCGTCGCTCCTCCAGGATGGCCATAGCCTCCTCGATCTGTTCCTTGGTTTGGAACTGATCGAGTGAGAGGTTGGGGCCATCTCTCGGATGCGGGATCGAGAGTCTCGCGTTGCTGCGGCTTCCCCCTGTCGTTGGCTGGGGTTCGGATTGATCCGGGATATGGTGTCCAGCGGTTCGGAGAGCGGCTTTCTTCGATGTACCGGCGGATGTCATGACTCTGAAGGTTTTCTTTGAAGTGCAGTGAGTGTCACTTCAAGTATATGCCCCGAGAACAGTGAGTGTTCTTCGGGACGGTAGGAATAAAAATTTGAGGGTTAGATGCCCTTCTTCTAGCGCCAATTGTTGCTACCCAAAATATTATCCGGAGATAGATATTGCTGGAATGGATGGGATAGCAAACAAATGCAAGAGCACTTCCGTGAGAAAGATAAATAACACAAGATTTTCCGGGGTTGTTAGTCCCGGGCTTGAATGCTCTCGCGAGATATTATTAATACCAATATTCGGGGATACAAGTACTAATGTAAGAATACAATTACAATGAGTGTAAAGATTCTCGTTATCTTAGCTAGTGAGCGTGTAGATTGCCGGAAGAACCAGATTTGATGCTCTGTGAGTTCTTGTAACAAAGGAGATGAACAGTCGCGGCGGTGAGAGATCGATCGCCTCTCACGGCGAGTATTTAGCTGGATGCTTGGGCTTCTGGGCTTATGAATCCCTTGGAATCTGTCTAGTGGAGACTTGTCGCCTGCCGATCGTCTTACGGACGAGAGATTTGGAGAGAGAAGTCCTGAGATGGATTCCGGTGAGATAGCCGGGAGCTTGATGATATGTATGTTCTTCAGTATTTCCGTGAATGTATCGGAATGTGAGAGAATGAGTTCTGAGCGTAAGTCAGAATGAATTCGGAACGGAACCGTAGGTTACGTGAAAATGTGAACCTTTGTCCAGTAGGAGGAGGTTCACTATTTATAGAGCTTGGATACGCCGGGCGATCGCCTTTTCTGCATTATAATAATCGGGCGATCGTCTTTTAGCACATGGGCCTGTCCCCTCAAAGTCTGCAGGAGTTGGCGGTCAGCATGCGGTCCAATGGGGAGCTTACACACGTCCTGAGTTGCTGACACGGGTGGCCCCACTGACAACTTTCGGCGCACCTGCCGGTAGGTGGGGTAGGTGACAGGCTTTGGTCAAAGCAAAAGATCTTGTCTGTTAGCAAAGATCTTGTCAGCGCTTTTGGTGGATCTGCACGTGGGTGCTTTTCTGAGATCCAGTTCTTGATGATTTTGACGGGCGATCGTCTCTGCTCGGGGCGCAGGTCGATTGCCCTTAGCCGGCCACTAGAGTAGATCGCCAGCTGCCAAAGGGCGATCGCCATGGGAGTCGATCGCTAGGTAACTGATGGTGGTTTGATATCTTCGACTTGGCGAGCTAGCCATAGTTTGACTGGAGTTGACTTGGTCGCTCGTCCTTATAGTCGATCGCCTGTCGGGATGAATAAATCGTGACACAACATACCATACTTACAATAATCACAAGAACACAAGTGTGTTCTTCACACAAAAAGAAAAGTTTACAAGAAGTGAAAAATTATATGATGAATGATGAATGATGTAGGATCCAAGGCGTATATTTATACACCTAAAGTCATCTAATAGCTCTAAAACTCCAGCATTATTACAATAGATCGGATCAATGCCAGCCATCCCTTCAATAATACACCAAAAGTATAAAAAATTAGACAAATCATCACAATCTGTCAAGAGTTACGGCCGTAACATTAAGGAGTTACAGCCGTAACTTGGATGACTTACGGCCGTAACATCCAGTAGTTACGGACGTAACTTGGCTTCGTCAATTTGCTCACTGGTTGCTTTGAGAGTTACATTTTCAGCCCAGAATTTCTCAGACTTTGCGTTTTTGCCCCAAATCTTCTTCGGATGATAACTTTTGATATATAACTCTGATTTTGAATCCGGAAAGATGCGAATTAAATATCGGAAAGCCCTACAACATGAATATATCAAAATTCAACAAAGAGAATATTTAATAAACATGTTATTTTCTGAGTAAATCAGTTATTTAATCCGATTAAGACTAGATTTACATCATCATCCGATAAAAATAAAATTATTAAAAACTAATTAATTAAAAGCAAAAAAACACGAGTAGACTAGCTCAATTATGGGTGAAATTTATCAATACTAACCATGGATAAGTGTATAAAACTGACACTTATCAAAGGGGTAGCACCAATAACCAGTACACCCCTTCCGCAAGAGTCTCATCGCCTTCAAAGCGTTAACAACGAAATTCTGGTATCCCCTCTTTCGCCCTGCGAAAGAGTGCTCAGTGCCATCCTCGGCTAACATAGTGATGATTCTCGTGCGGTAGTTCATCATCGCACCATGCCGCTCGATCCAATCATCCCCGAGAATTAAATCCTCACCCTCAATTCCCACGACAATAAGATTAGAGAGCCAAGCCCTCTCACAAATAAGCACAGAACAGTCTCGAACCTCCTGATCACCAACGATCTTATCACCGCTAGGAAGCTTAACGATGAAAGGCTCACAAGGCGTCAAACAGTCGAGACTCAAACGGCACCCACACTGCAGAGATATAAATGAATGCGTAGCACCAGAATTGAAAAGCACACTGACAGGATGAGAATGAATATGAAGAGTACCTGTCGCCACAGTAGCCGCTGGATCATCGACCCTCCTCATTTCATAGACACGCGGGTGGGCGGAGCTGACACTGGAATCTCCTCCTCTAGCGGGCTGACCCTGACCTGTCCTTCGGCTGGCGCTCGGTGGAGACTGCAGAGCAAACGAGCCCTGGTTCAAACTCGGCTCTCTAGGCGCTGGAAGAGAAAAATGGGCACCGCGAATCTGTCTGAACTGTTCGCAAAAATAAGCCTTGTGGCCCGACTGACCACGAGTATGACAAGTCAACTGCGGATGAAGACACTCCCGGTTCTTATGGTCACGCTTGCCACAGTTAACGCATATGAGTTCACGAACGGAGGTCCTTGCAGCACCTCGAATACTCCCATTAAAATGAGCCGAACCGCCCGCAAGAACATTTGCGGATTGAGATTTCTGCTGGCCTCTGCCCTTGTGACTAGAAAAAAGTCCGACGGACTTCTTCTTCTTGCTATCCCGAGCCGCTTCACTGGCCGTCACCGACATATCATATGCAAGAGCTCGACTCTGATAATCTTTCAAAGTGGTGCAGACGAGTCCAAACATATAGTCCCAAATTGACAGTTTCATCCGTCTGGAAAAGTGAAAAATCTTGTCGTTCTCCTCGATAACTTGGGTCTTCACGTAGCCCAACTCCTTGTTGAAATCGGAAATAACTTGAGAAACAGGAATATCCCGAGGTTGAGCATCATAAAAGGCATGAACTCGAGCCTGTCTAACCGGCCACAGGCAATATTCGGTCTCCATTAGGTACTTGAATTCCACCCATGAAGCAACGTGGTCCTTAGGCCCAATAGCCTCCCACCAGTCAGTAGCATCCCCAGTGAGAAAGTACTGGGCAATAGGGACCTTGCGGTCCTTGGGACAGTTGGTGGCAACAAATACTTTAGATATCTTCTTGATCCACCCCTCCCAGCCAATCGGATCTGAAGCTCCAGAAAACTGAGGAGGATGTATCTTGATGACATCCTGAAGCCAACGATCCGCTCCGCCCCGATTAGCGTGGGCCAGATTCGGGTTCTGAACTGCCTGAGCTATCGCCGCTATTTGGTTCACCATTTGTTGCACAACAGCTGCAACACCAAGGTCGGCACCATCTAGAGAAGAAGCATGGCTATGACGGTCACCGGTACTGCCGGCTCCCGAAGAATGCGACATGGCCGCCTCACCGGCTGCCCCACATCCACGGCCACGACCACGGCCTCTTCCAGCATCCTTACTGGTGATAAAAGATAACAATAGCAGCTCGATAATAAGCAAGAGAGGAGAAACAATCACTGTTCAAGAAATGGAAATACGATTCGAGAAAATAAGGGATCGAGTAAGGGAAACGTACGAGAACTGGAAGTACCGAGATGCTGGCAGCAGTGTGACAATGTGCAAAACAAAACATAACTAGACTCAAATAACCGACAATCCTAGGTATCCATAAACCTAGAGCTCCGATACCATTTTCTGTAACACCCCCGAGATATTCGAGGTAAATTACAGCGCCGTGGACCCCTCCATGGGACCCACTATGTCACATCCCGGGACCCCTCCGCCGTAGCATGATATTGTCCGCTCTGGGCGCTCTCCTCTGATCTGACTCTCACGGTTTTGTTTCTGGGAACCCAACGAGCAGCTTCCCAGGAGTTCACCCATCCTGCGGTTTCTCCTCGCGCCAGCACGCTTAACTTCGGAGTTCTCATCACACTGAAGCCAATGGGCTCCAAAAGGCCTCATGCTATTGGAGTTCCGCATGCACATATAAGGCACTTCGCCCTGCTCTCTGCTAGTCGGTGTGGGATATCACAATCTGCCCCTCCTCAAAGGACCCGACCCCCCCGTCGGCACACTCGCACGGCAGAGTGGCTCCGATACCAAATTGTCACATCCCGGGACCCCTCCGCCGTAGCATGATATTGTCCGCTCTGGGCGCTCTCCTCTGAGCCGGCCCTCACGGTTTTGTTTCTGGGAACCCAGCGAGCAGCTTCCCAGGAGGTCACCCATCCTGCGGTTGCTCCTCGCGCCAGCACGCTTAACTTCGGAGTTCTCATCATCCCGAAGCCAATGGGTTCCCAAAACGCCTCATGCTATTGGAGTTCCGCATGCACATATAAGGCACTTCGCCCTGCTCTCTGCTAGTCGGTGTGGGATATCACACACAAGGCTAAAACAAGAAAACACCACTTGACTAATCGTCTCGGTTAGCGAGGAAACAAATTTAAATAATACAAACATGTAATAACACGCACGGTGCAACCGGCGTAATAAACATCAACCGACATAACACAACAACTTCAACGAATACAACCCGCAATTCGGAGTGAAAAGCCTAAGTACTCGCGAGTACAATCTATAAGTTTAAAAGTAAACAACAACATAACGAAAGGAGCAACGGAAATAAAAGGACCCAAAATGCACATGTCAACGACCCTGTCCAGCATTCTCGTACTGTCCCAGCGCCTGCTCGTCCGCCTGAACGTAACCTAAAATCCATAACAAGAATTTCCCCAAAACGAGTCCCCAAATGGGTTAGGAATTACGCTAGTACAAGTAATCAAGGCAAACCATTCGCTTACACATTTCATAGTGCCATAAACCAAATTCATTTCAAAACCAAAAACCAGACATATCCTTTCCGGAAACAAACAGTCAATCAATTTGCCTTGGGAACAGGGCTATACCATTGATCCCGCTAAGGACCCTCCCGAGTTGGCTAGCGAAACAAACTCTTGAATCCAAGGCTATACCAGTGGGTTCCCTCGAGGCCCCGTCGGACCCTCCCGAGGTGAGCAAAGCACATGCAATATACATCACCATTTCATGTTAAGAATAAAGGTTTCCAAAATTACTTGCCTTGAGTAAACGACGCAACGAATGGAAAGGAAAATCACCGACGAACACTAAGAACCGACAACCACGAACCTAACGATTCGAAGAACACAATCACAACCAACTCTAAATGAGTATGAAACAGAATACGCCCGAAAACCCTCATACGATTCATGTATATTCGTATAAAAACAAAAACGAGGACGGACCACAACCAAACCCTCTAAAATACGTAACAACTACGAAATATACATGAATCCATAGGGAAACCAAGAATACCAATAATATTAATCATATCATCATGAATTAATCAACAATACAGAACAAATCGGACAAAAACTCAAAAACCCCCAAATTACCCAAAAGTAGGGTTCTAAGAGCTTTACCTTGGATTAAGGATGAAGAACACAAGTAGGTGTTGTTAATCTACACCAAGAGCTCAAGGTAAATGATATCTGAAGTGGTCGGAGGAAGAAATCGCCCGAAAATCGCCTGAGGAATCGCTAAGCCGCGGGGGAGGAGAAGGAGTGAGAAAAAGTAAGAATCTGGGTCAACTCCCTGGTTTTTATATCCAGGGAGCGTTAGTGTGCGCTAACTTTAAAAGTTAGCGTGCGCTATCGGGCGAAACTACAGTCCAGAAAGTTAACACCCCAGTCCAGGACTTATAGCTCTAGAGCACTAGCGTGCGCTACCAAAAATGTAGCTTTGATCGCTGAAATTCGCGTAGTATGGTTTTCAAATCCGATCAATTTTAAAATTTGTAAAACCTCGAAGTATTTCCAAGGTGTCGAACCCAAGGGAATTGATATGTCGAAAATAAAGGAAGTAACTCTACTCAAAATTTGACTGCTATTTAGGAATCCGAAAATTTGGTTTGTTTCTAATTATCTAACTTCAAAAATCGCAAAATAAAAATAAAAATTAAATAACAATTAATCCTAAAAATAAAAACTCTAGAACAATAAGATAAGAATTCCAAGTATTATGCAAAGAGAGCAAAATAAAGTGAATTATCTAAATCAAGCAAATAAAGCAAATTAACAAGATAAAATCACAAGTTGAAAGCTAATTGATCCTAGGGTAGTATCATCTAATTGAGTTAACACAATCCATTCACTTGATTCCTTTTCCCCAAATTTTAATTCAATCCTAGAAATAATCACTCAGCCGATCTAGAATTCCGATCAAGGCAACCTAGAAAGATAGTTAATTTAAACCCTTTTCCCGCAAGGCTCAAAGAATTTAAATCACTTAAAAAGCGTCAACTTATTTATCTATGATTTATCTTACTCCACTCAGGTCTTAAGATCAAATCATATTGTTCATCAAGTATTTCCACTAATTAATTAATCCTTCCGGGCAAAATTAAGTAGCTAACATGCATCGATTAAGGGCCCTTTAATCTAGCATGAGATTTAACACATCTTGATCACAAGCCTAGGATGAAAGGTAAAAAGGTAATCAAAGGAACATCATGTGAACATCAATTAAAATTACTAACCCTAGAATCAATCAATGGATTTAGCCAGCCATAATTGAAACTAAACAAGAAATAGATGGAGAATACATATTATTAATATGAAAAGAGAGATTACAACCCTTCCGGATGAACTCTGAGTCTTCAATCTCCGAAAAACAATAATAATTGCTGCTTTGCAAAAAGTTCTAGTATCAAAGGAATTAAAGTTGCAAAAAATGTAAAAGTGTGCTCAAGATGATAAAAGATGATGAAAGATGATAAACTAGGTCTAGAAGGAGGTCTATATATCCTATGGGAGTTAAACTCCCGATTAGAACTAATCTAGGAAACAAAATCTATCCAAAAGAGTCACAATCCGTCAAAACACGAGAACTCCATGAACAATGACTATCGGACGCACCTATCGCCGATAAGTGCCCGATAGTTGGTCTCTGCCGGTCGACTTCACTCGATAGGGCTCGGAACACTGTCGGACGCACCTATCGGCCGATAGTCGCCCGATAGGTGGTCGACTTTTGCAAAATCCATTTCTTCCGTCCGTTTGACTCGACTCTCGGTCCTTTGTCTCGTTTTGGGTCCTTTTGGCTCTAAAAACCTGCAAACACACTAAAACCAACCCAAACGCGTAATACGGCTCGACTAATCATAAATAAGCCAAATACGAGCACATTAATCACGAAACGAGATAAAAACCTAGTATAAAATCCTAGAAAAATGTGGTAAAATTACCACTTATCAAACCCCCCCAAACTTGAGCATTGTTCGTCCCGAACAACAAAAAGAAAAGAAAAAGAATGTCGTGAATCATCGTGCAACTCATAGTGTTCAACCTAATCAATACTATCCTGTAATTCTCTCTAAATAATCCGAGTGTCGTAAAGCGAGCCGCACTCGAATAATGATTCCGCAAAGTAATCAAGTTCACCCTAATCACTCGTTCATGAAGAAAATCCAGCTCAAAGATTAACAAAACGTGAGTCAAATCGACCGTCAATATGAAAGGCTAATATAAACAAGCTAGTTCGTCCCGTTACACAGTCTAGTGGCACAATTTTCACGAGTTTCATAACAAATAAACCTCGGACAGTATTCCCTTATATATATGTTCAAGAATTTGATTCGAGTTGACCACTAGGTTAGGATCTCGGGATGTTTCATCGGGGTAATCCTAGGGTGGAACTTCCATTCTCATGTATTAGGAAACCGTTTGACGTAAAAGACACTCATGGGGCACATGGATGCTTCTAGTTACTAAGTTACCGTCTACAGCGGAGAAACAACTCGAATATATAATTTCCGCATGTCCGAATCAAGGTCGCCGTTTTGCGCGAGTAAACAATGGTCACGCGAATACCCCGGTTACTAGGTTCCCTATCATTGGCATATGTGAAATATCTAAATCACTAGTCTAATCGTGGTCGCTGCTTTATGCGAGGGTAAACAACGGGTCACGCGAATGCCCCCGGTTACTAGACTTCCCTTCATAGAACAACATTATCTCGACTTTTGGGAAAAACTGACCGACTCTAAACTCAATCTAAGTGCCAACACGACTAAAGAAACAGTACGACTCACTATCCGGAAGATGTAACCAAACGTATTGACGGTGATTTTAAAACAAGTATGTATCGTCTCTTATCTGCCAAGACCTCTACAATCACGAAAATTTTTGGACCTAAATGAATACTATGCAAAACGAAATAATCGACTACAACTCGACTAAAAATCGACTGCTTCTTCGTAGATAAAAACAGTGTCGTAACATCGGTATCACACAAATAGAAGCACGAAAAATTCACGAATAAAGAAAAACTAAGACAAGCAAGGCTATCTAAAAAAAATTTTACGCAAAGTAGACCAAAATCTAAAAAAAAAACTATTTACCCAAGCAAGGCATCAAAGCAAACAACGAAAAGCAAATAAAAGCAAACACGAAAGCAAAAAACTACTACGACCTAAAAAATAGAAACTAGCAAACACACCAAACGAAAATGAACATAAAAATCTAAAAACTAAGCAACAAAAGCCAAATCCACGCAACACCAATATGAGAAGCACAAATAAAAACAACGGGCACCAACACAAGCAAATAGTGATACAAGGCATACAAGGTACTCACACATGCCGAAATTAACAAAGCCGCACTTCTCCCCCCCCCCCCTCCAAACTTATTTCGCATCCCAAAGGAGGAATAAGTTTGAAAAGAGAAAGGAGTGGCTTTGTTAACGGAGTACCTGATCACTGCGGCGGAAATGGCGGGTTTGTCGGCGAGCTCGGATCATAGCGGTCATGTGAATCGGGGAAAGGAGCAAAGTGGTACATCTCGTGTACCATTCGGTTGTAGTGGTCCTCCTGGGCCCACCTATCTTCCTGCCTCTTCCTCTCTTGCTCCCTCCAAGCAATCTCCTCTTGTCGCCACACTCTGTCCTCTTCGGCTCGTTTCTCCACGAGCTCGTACAACTGATTGACCCGAGTGGCAACATCACCCACCCGAGTCTCAACCTCGCCCAGCCGAGTTCCCAAAGAACCAAACTCGGTTGTCAAAGAACGCATACTCGCCAAATGATAATTGTCTTGCGCCTGCATACTCTCTTCGTGCATCTCTCTCTCTCTCTCAAAAAATCTCGACTCAAAAGCCTCAAAATCCGGAGCTCTCATCTGAAAACTACTACCTCCACCGGTGGGAATCTCGTCACGGCTACCCCCCTTGGGTATATCATCCAGCTCCTCCTCGGCTCCCTCCAAGAACGGCTCATCAATGGTCACCTCCCGGCGTTGCCTCTTACGAGACGCATCCAACGGTCGGATAAGTGCCAAATGAGCCTCGGAGCTCATACTCCACCTCGCATATACATCGGACGCGTCGCCCATCACAGAGGTCAAGGTCGGAGAGGGGAGTCGGAAGAGGGACACGGTTTTGTTCCGACCGTGCAATTTCCAGTCGAACCCCTTGGTGAAGGCAAGCATCTCTTGCCTCTGCAGTGCCGGTTTATCCAAATAGATGTCTCGGGACACCGGCTCTCCTCTAATGCGAACCCCGAGATGCTCCGCGATAGGGGTCACGAACGCCCCTATCCCAATCCTCTGCTTCCAGTCAGTAGGCTTGTTTCTCCATGTGCTCAATCGTAAAACATCCGGCGTGCTTCCGCCTACCGTTCAAGGCCGACCGTAAAGGTGAAGATCGGTGGACAAGCACATCCCAGTCAGATGCGGCTCAAAATCGTCGAGGTGAGCAGACGGTGGACATAACGGAGAACCGGGTTCTGATCGAGGAGGCCTTGGCATACGTCGGATTATAAATGAGAAGCGTCTCCTCCAGGGTAAATCATCGTGGACCACGGCTCTATGTTTTCTTTGGCATGATCGCCTGGGAATGACCCGTCCTCGGCCCGTTGATAATGGCGTTAACCCGTCGGCCGAGAGCTCCCTTTCGTGTTGTCGAGGTTAAAGCGAATAGATGCCGGAGTCCCGTGCTCCCTAAAAACCTCAAGCGTGGACAGAAACTCCACGGTGAGCACGTGGTAAGCGAGATAGTTTGCCCGAAAAATGTGCTCAAACCCGCACTGTCTCGCTAGTAACATAATATCATCGTATATCCCCATACCCCGAGCCGTCTCCTCATGCAAAAATCGGCAATGCTTGTGTGGCATTCCGATAAGGTGCGACCACCTTCTTTTAGACTCAGATCCAGTCAATCTTAGCTTGAACTTCTTCGGGTCGAGCGCAGCCGGGATCTGAATAGCCGGCACTACCTTCGTCGGAGCCCTTTCCTTCTCTGTGGTTGCCTTAGACTTTCCGGCCTTACGCGGCTTCGACTTCTTGCTTTGATTTCCAGCCATTTCAAAGTTCCTACAAAACAACCATCCAATCAATATCCAATAAGCAACTCATAATGCAAACATTCAACGAGTGTCGACATAATCCAATAATCCCACAATAACAAAACTACACACTACGATCATATTAGGACAAATTCTCTCCAATCAAATCTAATTCATTCAAAATTCGAATCATCATCAACAATTCAACTCATATCAATCCCAATTAACAATTCAATTCAACAAATTTACCCAATTTCAACAAATTCGAAATTAGGGTTCTTCCAATTTGGGGGTTTTTTTCAAAATTCGTTCAATTTCATCAATTAATCCCCCAATTCGAAGTACCCATGAACAATCAAGCATAGATAACATGTTTCCATCAAGATTCTGTCAACAATCGGGCATAAAATTCAAAGAACATCAAAGTCTAACAAAAGCCCCCAAAAAGTGGATCCCCAATTCGAATTTCATCAAAACTCCAAAAAGAATCCGTCAAAGTGCTTCAAAACATGTATAGCATTGAAAAACAAGAGGATTAAGAGTCGAAACTAAGTACCTTGATCGAAGTTTGAAGGAAGAACAGTAGAGAAAATCGCCCTTGTGTTCTTATCGTCCGATAGGTGTGTGTGTGTGAGAAAAACGGGTGGTTAAGGTGTTTAAAAGGGGTTATTAATCAACCGGGTCGAAGCGGATACTGGACCGGGTATGTCCTATCGGGCTGGCCTATCGGCCGATAGGCTGGGCCGATAGGACAGACAGAAAGTTACGATCCTGACTATTGGGCGGGACCTATCGGTCGATAGGGTCTGCCTATCGACCACTGCTTGTAACATTTAATTTTTTTAATTTTCCTCAGCCTATCGGCCGGGCCTATCGGCCGATAGTCTCGACCGATAGGTTCGTCAGTCTCAAAAAAATTTTCAACTTTTTCTATTTCGCATACTTGGTCCCGTTTTCGCTTGGATATGGCGATTAAAGACCTGCAAGTATCCAAAACTCGGCGTGCATGGATAAGAACTTAACAAAACTAACAAAGCTACTACGAAACTAGAAACTACAAAAAAAATCACGCAAACGAACAATCGAAAACAAATGAATAAAACGAACTAATATACATACGTTGGGTTACCTCCCAACAAGTGCTACGTTTAACGTCTTTAGCTAGACGATACCTCATTCATTCCGGGTCTTCGAGGTAAGTAACATACTTCTCTTCGTGGTGCAACGGCTTGAAATAGTGCTTCATCCGATGTCCGTTCACAATAAACTTGTTCCCATCTTCTTTCATCACGACACATGATCCGTTTTGATTTACTTGAAAGACGGTGTATGGACCAGTCCACTTCGACATCAACTTCCCCGGAAATAGACGAAGCCGAGAATTGAAAACGAGCACTTCGTCTCCCGGGATGAAGTCCTTCTTCCGAATGCGATCATCGTGAAACTTTTTCGCTCTTTCCTTGTAAATCCTCGCATTTTCGAAAGCCTCGTTTCTCCACTCGTCGATTTCCAGCAGCTTCTCTCTTCTCGATCCACTAGCCTCAACAAATTCGAAATTAATCCGTCTAGTGGCCCAATACGCTTTAACTTCCAGCTCCACCGGTAAATGACAGGATTTCCCAAAGACGAGCTGGTATGGAGACATTCCAATTGGAGTCTTATACGCGGTCCGATAAGCCCAAAGTGCATCATCTAGATATTTTTCCCAGTCCTTCTTGTTCGTGACCGTCTTCTCTAAAATTTGTTTGATCTCCCGATTGGCGAGCTCGGCTTGTCCATTAGCTTGCGGATGATAGGCGGACGTAATCTTATATTTAACTCCATATTTTGCAAGAAGGGTTCCTAACCACCTATTATTAAAGTGGCTCCCCCCGTCACTCAACAAAGCTCGTGGAGTCCCGAAACGAGTCAAAATGTTCTTATTAAGAAATTTAATCACCACTTTCGAATCGTTCGTAATCGTCGGCATCGCCTCAACCCATCTCGACACGTAGTCGACCGCAAGTAAAATATACGAATAGCCTCGTGATTTTGCAAATGGACCCATAAAATCGATACCCCATACGTCAAACAACTCTACTTCCATAATAGCGTGCTGCGGCATCTCGTCTCTTTTTGCTATGTTCCCCAATCGTTGGCATCTATCGCAATGTTTCACAAAAGCTTGGCAATCTTTATGAATAGAAGGCCAATAGAAGCCACATTGGTACACCTTCATGGCCGTTCGATTCGCTGCAAAATGACCCCCACTCGGTGCACTATGGCATTCTTCAATTATCCTTTGCCATTCGCTTTGTCGAACACACATGCGAATAATCCCGTCCGCGCACCTCCGATAAAGAATAGGGTCTTCCCAATAGTAGAATTTAACGTCATGGAAGAATTTCTTTCTTTGATGAGAAGAAAGACCCGTTGGAACATGCTTGATAGCAAGGAAATTAACATAGTCCGCGTACCATGGTGTATCGTCGGCCAAGGCTAGGATATGCTCGTCCGGAAAGTTCTCCTTTATTTCGACCCTCGAATCTTCTCCCTCAACTGGCTTCTCGAGACGGGACAGGTGATCGGCAACAACATTCTCGCACCCCTTCCTATCCCGGATCTCCATGTCGAACTCTTGTATAAGGAGTATCCATCTCACTAATCTCGGCTTCGAATCCTTCTTGGCAAATAGATAGTGAATCGCTGCGTGATCGGTATGAACAATAGTGTGAGTGCCCACTAGGTAAGGTCGGAATTTATCGAATGCATAGACCACAGCGAGCAACTCTTTTTCCGTCGTGGTGTAGTTCATTTGGGCCGAATCCATCGTCTTACTCGCATAATAAATTACCCGGAAAAGATTATCCCGTTTTTGACCCAAAACGTCCCCAACGGCCCAATCGCTCGCGTCGCACATCAACTCGAATGGTGCACCCCAATCCGGAGTGATCAAGACCGGCGTCGAAATTAAGGCTCGTTTCAATGTCTCAAACGCCCTCAAGCAATCATCATCAAACTCAAATTTCGCGTCTTTCTCGAGCAAGGAACATAACGGCTTCGTGATTTTTGAGAAATCCTTAATGAACCGTCTATAGAACCCCGCATGGCCTAGGAAGCTTCGTACTGATTTAACATTGGTTGGAGGCGGTAATTTCTCGATAGCAACCACCTTCGCTCGATCAACCTCCAATCCTTCCGAAGATACTTTATGCCCCAGCACTACTCCCTCTTGCACCATGAAGTGACATTTCTCCCAATTTAGAACAAGGTTCGTCTCCTCACACCGGGCAAGTACCAAAGATAAATTTTTCAAGCAATGGTCGAAAGATGAACCAAAAACTGAAAAATCATCCATAAAGACCTCCATTATGTTCTCGACTAATCCGTGAAAGATGGCCATCATGCACCTTTGAAAAGTTGCGGGTGCGTTGCACAAGCCAAACGGCATCCTCCTAGCGAATACCCCATAAGGGCACGTGAAAGCGGTCTTGTGTTGGTCTTCCGGAGCGATAGCAATTTGATTGTACCCCGAATACCCATCCAAAAAGAAATAATACTCGTGTCCGGCCAAACGATCTAGCATTTGATCAATAAATGGAAGTGGAAAATGATCCTTCCTCGTCGCCGCATTAAGTAGCCGGTAGTCGATACAAACTCTCCATCCCGTGACTAGCCTTGTCGCGATTAATTCATCTTTCTCGTCCTTGATCACGGTCATACCCCCTTTCTTAGAGACGACTTGAGTAGGACTCACCCACTCACTATCGGAAATCGCATATATCATCCCGGCATCTAACAATTTGAGCACCTCTTTTCTCACAACCTCTTGCATTGCCGGATTTAATCTTCGTTGCGGTTGCACCCTCGGCTTATGATCGTATTCTAGCAAAATCCGGTGCATACAAATAGAAGGGCTTATTCCCTTAATGTCCAAAATCGTCCATCCAATCGCCCCTTTGTGTTTTCGCAGCACCCGTAATAGCTTCTCCAAGTTAGTAGGTCCGAGAGAAGAAGAAACTATCACGGGATAGGACTCGTTCTCGCCCAAGAAGCAATATTGTAAGTGACCCGGCAACGGCTTAAGTTCTAAATTCTGCACCTCGATCGATCGGTCCTCAGCGACAACTCCCCCTTGAACGGGTTTGTTGACATCAAGATAGCATACGTCCCTCTCATTAGATCGAAACTCGTTCGCCTCCAACATTCGAACATACTTTGGCAAATCCTCGGAAATTTCTTCAACATCGGAATGTGAGTAAATGGATTGTGAAATGCAATGCTCCAACAAGTCGGTCGGGGGCGGCATAATAGACTCAATTGCATAACATTCCTCGGGCGCATCCTCGGGCTTCTTCATTGCGTAATAGATGGAAATTTTCAGATTTTGATCATTAACCCGGAAGGTAAGATCACCCTCTTGGACGTCGATAAGTGCTCTCCCCGTCGCTAGAAACGGTCTCCCAAAGATCAATGGTTGATTCTCGTCCTCAGGCATATCAAGAACTACGAAATCGGCCGGGAAGACTAAGTGTTGGACTCTAACGAACACATCCTCCAAAACTCCCCTCGGATAAGAGATCGACCGGTCCGCCATGAGTAGAGAAATGGTAGTCGGCTTCATCTCCCCAATCTTCAACCTCTTAAAGATGGATAGAGGCATAAGATTGATGCTTGCCCCGAGATCACACAACACATTACGTAACGTTTGGTCTCCAATCATGCATGTCAAAGTAAAACGTCCCGGATCCTTCTGCTTGAGCGGGAGCTTGTTTTGAATGATAGCGCTACACTCCTCTGTCAAATTTATTGTTTCAAACTTCGCCAACTTCCTCTTGCTTGCCACAGCGTCTTTCAAGAATTTAACGTACCCCGGCATGTCTCTCAAAGCGTCTAGAAGTGGAATGTTGATATTCACCTTTTGAAACATGTCGATAAACCGTTGAAGCTTTTCATCATATCTCGACTTGGCCAATCGCTGTGTAAATGGAGCTTTCACCTCAAAATCCTTCACATTCGAACCTAAAGGAGCCTTTCGACCGATAGGGGGGTCGATAGGCTCAATTTCTGGTATTCTGTCTGGGTATCGGGTGGGCATATCGGCCGATAGTCTTGGCAGATAGGCCTGCTGCGTTTCATCTTCCTTCTCGTTCTCGGCTCCCGTTTCTAGTACATCCTCGTTTCCAGATTTCTCAACTTCAGCCCCATGATTACTTTACCTTGTCCCACTCCGAAGCTCGATTGCGTTGCATTGTTGCGTCTTCGGGTTGGTCTCGGTACTGCTCGGAAAATGGCATGGCTTATGAATTCCGGCGTGGGCGTTCGCCATTTGACCCATTTGGGTCTCCACCATCGACATCTGCTTTGTCAAGGCTATCACTGAGTTTCCAATAGATGTCACACTATGCTCGAGAGCCCCGAACCTCTTGTCTGCTTTATAAATAAAATCTTTTTGACTCGCCTCTAACCGTTCCAAAATCTCTTCCATCGGTGTCTTAGCAATCGGCTCTTGAATAACCCCGTTTTTCACGTTAAATCCCGGTGGTGGCTGAAGAGCATTGTTCGGGTTGGCATAGGAGAAATTAGGGTGGTTTCGATTGTTCGGATAATAGTTCCCCCTATTTCCCCCTTTCCAGAAGTTTCCTCCTTGCACGTAATTTACATCCTCCTCAATTGCAATAGGCTCGTTTAGCTCTTCAAAAACTGCATTGACTCCCAAAGTCTTCTTTCTTAGCATCTCAAGCTCTTTTTGTTGTCTTTCAAATTTCGCCTTCAAATCACCGTAGGCGTCCTCGTCACCGGATGGGACCTTTCTTCTCGTCATCTTCCTATCGGTCACCTCCTCGTAATCATTGTTGACCGCTAGCTCGATGAGATTCTTGCCCTCTTCATAATCGTTATCAAGAAATCCCCCTTTCGAGGAATAGTCCAACTCTCTTCTAGCCTTCCTCGTCAAACCCCGATAAAACCGAATGTAGATTTCCTCCTTGTCAATTCCATGCTGTGGGCATTTGCGAAGTAGCTTCTTAAATCGGATCCATGCCTCATATAAGTATTCATCCTCATATTGCTCGAATTGCAAGATATCGTTGATTTGTTTTTGCACCTTCGAGGGAGGATAGAACTGTGCTAAGAACAACCGAGTCATCTCTCTCCAAGTACCAATTTCCTTCCGATCTAGGCTCTTGTACCAATCTAGCGCATCGTCTTCTAAGGAGAACCGGAATAGGCGGAGCTTAATGACATCCGAAGGCACTCCGTTTTGCTTGATGGTGGCACATATGTCCAAAAACGACTCAAGATGAGCGTTTGGATCTTCATTAACTCCTCCTCCGTATGTTTGAGACTTCACCGTAGCGATGAGGGACGGCTTAAGCTCGAAGTTGTTGGCATCAATCTTCCCCCAACCTCCTTCTTGATAATCGTCCAGCTTAGGTCGAAAGCGGGCATTCAAAGGGATCTTCTCGGGACGAGCGAGTTCTCGTGGTGGGTCAACAATGCCGGCCATGGTATCAACGATAGGTATAGAAATAGTCTCGGTTCTCGCTTCTTGCTTCTTCCTCCTCAAAGACTTCTCGATTTCCGGATCCAAAGGAAATAAGTCCTTTCCTTGGGATCTTGTGATCATGCACCGCCTACAAGGAAGAGAAAACAAGATGTGAGGAAACGAGATCGAATATTAATAATAATAGTATACAACCTAAAGTAACAATCTCTTCCTTTTCGAATTATCCCTTTAAGTTTTCTATCAATTCCCCGGCAACGGCGCCAAAAATTGATCGCTGAAATTCGCGTAGTATGGTTTTCAAATCCGATCAATTTTAAAATTTGTAAAACCTCGAAGTATTTCCAAGGTGTCGAACCCAAGGGAATTGATATGTCGAAAATAAAGAAAGTAACTCTACTCAAAATTTGACTGCTATTTAGGAATCCGAAAATTTGGTTTGTTTCTAATTATCTAACTTCAAAAATCGCAAAATAAAAATAAAAATTAAATAACAATTAATCCTAAAAATAAAAAATCTAGAACAATAAGATAAGAATTCCAAGTATTATGCAAAGAGAGCAAAATAAAGTGAATTATCTAAATCAAGCAAATAAAGCAAATTAACAAGATAAAATCACAAGTTGAAAGCTAATTGATCCTAGGGTAGTATCATCTAATTGAGTTCAGACAATCCATTCACTTGATTCCTTTTCCCCAAATTTTAATTCAATCCTAGAAATAATCACTCAGCCGATCTAGAATTCCGATCAAGGCAACCTAGAAAGATAGTTAATTTAAACTCTTTTCCCGCAAGGCTCAAAGAATTTAAATCACTTAAAAAGTGTCAACTTATTTATCTATGATTTATCTTACTCTACTCAGCTCTTAAGATCAAATCATATTGTGCATCAAGTATTTCCACTAATTAATTAATCCTTCCGGGCAAAATTAAGTAGCTAACATGCATCGATTAAGGGCCCTTTAATCTAGCATGAGATTTAACACATCTTGATCACAAGCCTAGGATGAAAGGTAAAAAGGTAATCAAAGGAACATCATGTGAACATCAATTAAAATTACTAACCCTAGAATCAATCAATGGATTTAGCCAGCCATAATTGAAACTAAACAAGAAATAGATGGAGAATACATATTATTAATATGAAAAGAGAGATTACAACCCTTCCGGATGAACTCTGAGTCTTCAATCTCCGAAAAACAATAATAATTGCTGCTTTGCAAAAAGTTCTAGTATCAAAGGAATTAAAGTTGCAAAAAATGTAAAAGTGTGCTCAAGATGATAAAAGATGATGAAAGATGATAAACTAGGTCTAGAAGGAGGTCTATATATCTTATGGGAGTTAAACTCCCGATTAGAACTAATCTAGGAAACAAAATCTATCCAAAAGAGTCACAATCCGTCAAAACACGAGAACCCGCGGAGCAGCCTATCGGACGCACCAATCGGCCGATAGGCTGGCCCGATAGTTGGTCTGTCGGTCGACTTCACTCGATAGGGCTCGGAACACCTGTCGGACGCACCTATCGGCCGATAGGCTGGCCCGATAGGTGGTCTGACTTTTGCAAAAATCCGTTTCTTCCGTCCGTTTGACTCGACTCTCGGTCCTTTGTCTCGTTTTGGGTCCTTTTGGCTCTAAAAACCTGCAAACACACTAAAACCAACCCAAACGCGTAATACGGCTCGACTAATCATAAATAAGCCAAATACGAGCACATTAATCACGAAACGAGATAAAAACCTAGTATAAAATCCTAGAAAAATGTGGTAAAATTACCACTTATCAAGCGTGCGCTAATAGCCTCTTGGTAGCGCGCGCTACGGGCCATAGCGTGTGCTACCTGGACACCAAACCGAGTCCAGAAGCAACTGCCCAGTACTGGACTATCGAGTTAGCGCGCGCTATCGTACACCTAGCGCGCGATAGTTCCAAACAAATAGCGTGCGCTAGATAAACGTAGCGTGCGCTAATCCGTTAGTCCATAGGACTGAGATCAGAAACAGGCCCACTGCCACTGCGAGGGTTCAACTCGATAGCGTGCGCTACCAACAAGCGTGGCGTGCGCTACTACAGGATGCTTAGCGTGCGCTATGCAATAATATCAGCGCGTGCTAGGCACAGGATAACAACGGTCCTAAACATCGAAGCACGCCCGAAGCATCAAATGGAACATCACAATACGCATGATAACATACAATGGATTTACGGCAACCCCGAATGGCGGTTTCGAACAACAATTACGAGAATCCGATCGATAAGCGATGGAAGAACCGATGAATGCAGAAACGGATGACAAAAGTCTCGAAACAAATATTCTCGAAAATCAGTACGGTTACACGAGGGTCGCTAAAAAAACGAGAAATACACCGAAAATGAAAATACCGTGAAAAGGGAAATGTGGATATTACATCGATCTAGCATGCTCTTCGTGCTTTCATTGTGAGAGAGGCTTGGTAAGTGGATCAACAACATTCTCTTATGTAATATAGCATGAATCTAGCACGCATAACACGAATATTGAGGTTGCGCAGGTGTCCCCGCAACAACATGAAATATACACGCAATACCACATATAGCATGAATCGAGCACGCATGTGAATATTGGGTTGTGCAGGTGTCCCCACACAACATGAATCTTAAGATAACCTTTTTACACGTATACAAGTGAGCCTGATTTACAACATGTATCGTCAATTTAAACATATATAGAATATCACACATACAATCCAATTAAAGTAGTTAAAGTGATAGTGAAGATTTCCACCTGAATAAATGATGATGTCTGACATGAAATAAAGATGCTCGACTCACAGTCCTAAGCCCGTAAATCCTCGATAAATCTATATATAATAATAATAATTATTATAATCCTTACAATTTATTATTTATATAATAAATGAAAAGATACGAATATCATTATATAATAACTAAAAATAAATTGTAATTGCTTATTAATATGAATCGAAGAGTTGACATTCTAAAATTAAAATATATATATGCGTAAATTCAGATTAATTATTAATATTAATTGAAAAGTCAACATTTTAATGTCTTGGTCAAATTAGGACTGAATCTTAATTATTGAAAAGTTGATTGGATTAAATATGCACGAATTAAGAACTTGGGGCTGAAATTGAATGAGCTGAAAAGCTGATTGGGGTCAATATCGAAGTAATTAAAAATTTGAGGTTGAATTGAATTTTACTGGAAAAAGTGAGGGCTAAATTGAATGAAATGAAAAATGGATTTGAGTCAAGTTGCAAGACCTGAGAAGTCTGGGTCTAAAACAAAAAGCCCTAAAAATTTGCGGGTATATAAACCCTAACTTATTCCTCAACCGACACAACCCTTCCCCCCCGTCCTACACTCTCTCTCCCTCCTCTACCCTCTCTCTATCCTTCCCGTCTCATTCTCTCTCACTAAAAAAATTTCTTCTCGGCCGGAAATGGAATGGCCGAAAGACACACACCAAACATAATCAGAAACACACGCCGAAACACACACACACTTCGTGCACAACAATGGTGCAAACCGGAACGGCTGGCAGGGAAAGGCGGTGGTGGTTCTGGACTCGGCTGAAATACAAGTTTCCTTCTCCAGGTAAGGATTTCGTTATATTCGATTGAGGATCGGTTTCTGGTGATTCGTGTTCGGGTTTTCTGTGATTGGTTTGGGTTGGAAAATCCGAGTTTGGATTCGGGTTATGGGTTTTGAGATTCAAATCAGGTATTCCGTTCTGTACTATGTTGCACAGGTGCGGGGGGGCGGGTGCGGGTGCGGGCAGATACGGGTGCGGGGATACGGTTTTTTGAAAATGTTAGGGTGCGATACGGCAAGGATACGTCTGTTTATTTTATATTTTATTATATATAACACTTGTTAAATATAAAAAACAACAATTCAAATATCACCATAAAATCAATTCAAATATATAAAACAAGTCATACAAAAAACAATTCAAAATGGCTTTGAGCAATGAGCTTTCTAATGTTGTCCGTGAATACCGCTAAAGGTAAAAGTAATTACTTATTAAATGATTTACTTTTTGTATTTTAATTTATTTGATTTACTTTTTAAAAATTATAAAAAATCTAAAAAAAAAAAAAAAAAAACATAAAAATTCGGACTCGCGTATCACACAGGATACGCGTATCTATCTGCGCGTATCTGTGCGGGATACGCGAGTCCGAATTTTTTTTTTTGCACGGATTCGCCAAGTGGCGAATCCCGTCTGAATCCCACGCGAATCGCACCCGCACCCGCACCCATGCAAGATGTCCGTCTTGCATCCCAATTTTGAAGAATCCGTGCATTATAGGTTCTGTACTATGTTCGGGGGTTGGTTCAGTTTTTGGGCAAGTGTATACGGTTTGTGATTTCAGTCGGGTTACAGGTCTTTGGTGTTTGGTTTCAATCAATTTGTGTGATTGAAATATAACTGGAATTTGAGCTCTGTTGGGCTGCCGAGGTTTGTGTGTTGATTGGGTCATGAAATTGGAGCTGAGATTGAGAAATTGAGTTCAGTTCTGGGTTGAAAAGGTATGTCAAACTTGATGAATTTTGGTTTGGGGATGCTGGGTTTGTTAAATTGATGTTGTGATTTGTGGTTTCTGTGTTCCGGTTGTTGAATTTGTTAAACCTAAATTTTGGTTTTCAGATTGAATTAAAGACACGAAGAAAAAAATACATCAGAGATCGAGTATTGAGTTTTACCTCGTCGGAGAAAAGTCTGAGGTGACGTAGAGGATGCGAACGGATGGGCTGGGAGAAATTTCTTGAGACAGCGGATGAATACAGGGCAGAAACTTCGATTTGGTGATGGATGCTGAATCTTCTCACTACAAAAAAACAGTTTTTACCGACGCCATTTACCGACACCCGTACCCACCGTTGTTAAACTTATAATTTATCGACGCCATTACTGACGCCCGTTATTTAATTAATTTATTGACGCCATTGCCGACGACCGGTTCGCAGACTTTTTTTTTCTTTTTTTTTTCACAATTAACGACGCCGTTTACCGACGCCATTTACCGAAGCCCTTACCGATGCCACTTCGGCGCTGGTAAATGTTTATTATTATCTTTTTTTCTTTTTTCCCAATTAACGACGCCGTTTACCGACGCCATTTTGGCATTGGTAATTTTTTTTTTTAAATTAACGACGTCGTTTACCGACGTCGGTGTCTACTGACGCCATTACGGACGCCGAAATGGCGTCGGTAAATTTTTTACAGTATCCCATATCGAAAAACAGTAGTGTTTTATGTGGTTTATAAACAAAAATCTTTCTCAACCATTTGAAATTGAATGGAGCCCGAACCTGACCCGTCCGGATCCTACCCGCCCGGACTTGGACATGACCGAACCTGACCCGCCTGAGCTCGAACCTAACCCGCCTGAGCCCCGCCTGAGCCCGGACGTGACCCGCCTAAGTCCTGACCTGACTTTTTTAGATTTTTTTATTTTTAATTTAACAACGCCAAAAATGGCATCAGTAAATAGCGGCGTCGGTAAAAATTTACCGGCGAGCGTTTTTCCAACGGCGGATTGCCGTCAGTAAATTTTTTACCAATGCCATTTTCAGTTTTACCAACGGCGTTTGGCGTCAGTAAAAATTGTTTTTTTTGTAGTGTCTTCTTGTTTAGTCGTAGATTTTGTAGAAGGAATTTTGTGTAATAGTTGTGGCTTGTGTAGAAAAAAAGAGCAGATGACTTCTTGTGTTTGAATTGTATTTTCTCCCCTTTCTTTTTCTGGATGATAGATCGATGTAAAAATTTCTGTACAACAGAATCTATATTTATAGATGTAAATTTTTAAGTGTTTAAGTTGCATTAGGATTGTGTATTAGATAAACATTGAGGAGTTTGATAAGGTGAGAATAGTGAGGAACGATCGATCTGTGAAGAGAAGTTCTTAATTATGATTAATTAAGTTTAATCATAGTTGGTTAATTCCTAACACATTATTAAAAATAAATGATATAATAATAATAATAATAATAATAATAGTGATAATAGTAATGTAAAAAAATAGTTTGGTACGAACATAAGCGAGTCGATCAAATTGAAAAAATACATAAGTTAAAAATTCGGGTTTTACGATCCACTTCCAATAAAAGAAGTTTGTTCCCGAAATTTAAAACAATGAAAACAAGGAAATAACATAGCAAGCAACTGGTAGACTACACCCTTCAGGGACTTCTCAGAGTCGATCCTGATATGCGCGCGGGATGTCCGTGCCTCGGAATACTCGGTAACCAACTCGCAAAACTAAACTCCGTGCCCCTCGGCATACTGAGCAGATACCAACTCAATCACGATGAAACACAACATCGCAAAATAATACACCAAAGTGCCAACTCAGCACAACATATCAACATAAGAAAATAAATAGCAACACGATAAAAATATCCACTCTGGATGATTACACGAATACAAAATTACAATTGCAACAAACGAAAGTTACGGTCGTAACTAACGGATCACATAACCGTACAACAGAAAATTAATGACCATCATCGTTACAATCACTGCCATAACATACTACACATGGTAGCCAATTTTTTAACCTTCGTTTTAAAACTCCACGAGGTGTCCATTTAAATGATATCAATTGAAAACATTTGAATTGTATGTTTACTCGAAATAAAATTTTGAAAGTACTTTTGGTACCTCGGGCTGTTTTATCAAGATTAGAACCACAATTCATAACTGTTTGTTTTGAAAACCTTTACAAAACCATAACTCGGAACAGCAAGTTTCCCTGAAATCGTCGTCATCAAGATAACCATGTCATCACTTATCATCATCTCAAATAACAACATATAAAGTAACGCGTGGCCATGCCCTCTTAGCATCGACCCTAGAAGGTTTCACCGAACCGTTTCCAATTGGACAACCCATTCATATTAGCACTAATTGCTTCCCCAACCAACAATCTCATCTGGAAAACATCATATAAGTTACAAACAAATCAAACCATGCCATCATAACATTAAGGTATACAACCGAAATTCTCCAACGAGAATGGTAACACGACAATAAATCAAATCACTCCGTCTAACAAGGAATCGCTTTAGTTTAATCTCTAGTCTCTAATTCTTAAGGGACAAATCCGTGTTATGCACACATCGCATCTTATGTACGCTAAATACACAATTCAGTCCACACTTCAGTCCAGGTTCGTTAACGTGCGCTAACAATAATATTAGCGTGCGTTAAATGGTTCAATACAGAAAATTTTACCAAATCCGAGTTTAAAGTTTAAGCTGCGTAAGATTTTTCATCTTTCACTGTTTATTTTAGAAAGTAAAAATCACATTTTTATTTTGGAATCTAAAGAGATCAAAATACAACGACACTCCCATACAACGGGAAAAACATTACAGCGGAAAAGAAAATACATTACGACCACCAGTACCAAGTACTAGTCTTCATGTGATTAGTATCATTTGTCTTCCATCATCCTTCGTACTGATCCCGTAGTTTGCTCCCCAAGAACCTGCATGTACCGGGACGCAATACAGACATCCACCCCCGATTACTCGGGGGTTAGCAAAATTCCACTATTTTGCCAGTGCAAGTATAAAGTGCAAATACGAGCCATACAGATCATATTCCAAGAATATAATAATCTTGAAATGATCAACAAATCAAACACATGGAAAGACTTCCCGAGATATTTTATTTAAGAATAAATCCAAACTCTCGCCATATCTTACAATCTTATTGCCATTCTAGTCAAAGTATTCCTAATAAATATGTATATGACCTAAGAATTATGGAAAGTCAAAACACTATGATATTCCGGACATATCACCAAGTTACAAAAATGCTCCCGAATTAACCGTGGACCCAACCATGCGCGGATCCCTCCGAGGCCCCATCGGACCCTTTCGGAGTCGTTAACCCCAATGTTCGTGGATGCAACCATACGTGGATCTCTCTGAGGCCTCGTCAGACCCTCCTAGAGTGAACGTATACACTCTCACACTCATAATAATATCATACTTCCAATGCAAAGAACTATAAAACATATAATCAAAGTACATGCTAGAATGACCTCCATTATCAGACACAACCGAGACCAACAATATAATCCACAATTTAGGCAATATTCCCAATCAGAGAATAACACGATTTTTAACAATTCAATAAATAATTTCAATGTTCACAATTATGATTCACATAAATCCTTGCATCAAAATAACAAAAGTTAAACAATTACGGATTTATGCCCACACATAATTATTAAACAACACATTTATACAGTATATTCCAAACAGGTAAAATCTCTACACAATCGAGCCACATAGTCATCAATTAACACAATCATATAATCATGGTAACAGAAATAATAATAACAAACATATTTATATTTAAGGAATATGAAAAGTATAAGCAAGATACATGCCTTCACCGAAGTTGGTCTTTCTCGACATAAGCCTTGCTCGGTCAACTCGATCGATCCATTAAAATTCCAATCTTTATTATAATCACATAATAGATAATTTAATATAAGGGTTCAATTTATTATATTATAATGGCTAAATGACGAAAATGGGACCTCAAGTTTGCTCATTAGCGTACTTAAGGACCTACTTTTAAAAAGGTTTCAAACAATGTCCGGTTCTTTGGTCCGTTATACCACGTTAGGACCTCCGTCCAAATTGGTCTGTTAAGTGTTAACAGCCATCCTACGTGGCAGTTAAGTTCCACATCAGCAATACTATTGATGTTGAGTACATAAGGCTAAATGACCAAAATAAAACCTCATGTTTGCTCATTTTAGCACTTAAAGACCTGCTTTTTAAAAGGTATCAAATAAGGCTCTGTTCTTTGGTCTGTTATGCCACGTTAGGACCTCCGTCCAAATTGGTCCATTAAGTGTTAATAGTCATCTAACGTGGCATTTAAGTTCCACCATCAATAACTTATTACTGCGATATAACCACGATGTACACTTATTCTACATCAAAATATTGATTATTTCAATAATCAATCAACTTATAATATCTTTCACCAATTCAAATGTAATTTAAAATATAGAAACAATCATTTATATCAGTACTTCAAATATCATCATTGATATTTATTCAAATCTTAATAAATATGAATTTTAAGAATATTCCATTATAATATAATTACTAAGGTAATATCAGAAGGCCAATATTATAAACTTACAATTTTTTGAATATTTAATGAATATTCATATATTAAATAACTTAATATTTTATTAAATAATAAGCTAAATAAATTGAAGTTCCTTGATGTTTAAGAATTTATAACATTTTTAATAATATCAATAATCATTCTATAATATATAAAAATTACCAAATTATTAAAAATATCAATAACATCAGCAATATCAAGAACATGTCCTTGATACCTTTTAAAATGTAGGTCCTCAAGTGCTAAAATGAGTAAACTTCAGGTCTCATTTTGGTCATCTAGCATTATGTACTCAATATTAGTAGTATTGCTGATGTGGAACTTAACTGCCACGTAGGATGACTGTTAACACTAAACGGACCAATTTGGACGGAAGTCCTAACATGGTATAACGGACCAAAAAACAGGGCCTTGTTTGATACCTTTTAAAAAGTAGATCCTCAAGTGCTACAATGAGCAAACTTGAGGTCCCCTTTTGGTCATTTAGCCTATTATAATTACAAGGTAATTAATTAGATGGTATAATACCTCAATGGTGTCCCTTAATTTAACGATCGAATCAAATGACCAATGATACTCATCCCGAATACACACCTCTATTATTGCTCCGAACACAACTCCAAACTCTGAGTCATTCTGTAGGTCCAGTTACCCCAACCTTTGGTGGAACAATTTACCAAACCCTTTCTCTATACCGACATCATCTTCCTCGTCCATAATTTCAAACCCGACCACATACGAACTACCATGATTATTCCCCAGATATATACACATATATTCAAGCACACATATACACACATATAAATACATATATATATATATAGCACACACATATCAACACACTTTTATATATATATATATATATATATATATATATATATATATACACATATACTACACACCTGCACACACACACCTGTAGACACTAATATATACATATAGCACACACTTATATATATACATATAGCACGCACAAACTTACATATAAATAGTATATATATATATATATATATATATATATATATATATATATATATATATATAACAAAGCACACACACGATTCCAAACTCACTCGCACAAACACATCTCATACACACACAGTTGCAAACACACAAACACACACAAATATACACACATACACACACATGCACACACTATAAATCTCACTGCCAGAGTCGACTTCCGACCACCTGATTCCGGAAACCCACGGTCGGACCTCTTCTAGCTCCACTTTCGGCCGCTCAGCCCCCGTCGTCAAGACTCCAACCTTAACTGTAATACCTGATTGTAAATTCATTCATTATCATTCAATAATTGTCACTCAGTAATTTTTCACTCATTAATAATCATTCATCATTCACATTCATTCATTTATATTCATCGTTGGCATACTTGGAGCCATGTATCAATTACCGATCATTATTCAACTCCATTTGAGAATCGAGTTTAGTATTATCATAATCATTGTAATTGGTAGTCTTGTGTTGGAAGTATCACCTATTGTATGTTATTGGAATTAATCACATTCATACAAGTATTGTATGTCGGATCATTCATCTTTTGTAATGAGGAGACGGAGTTGTCGGATTTTTGTCATTTCCAGCAGTGAGTTACGGCCATAACTTATCATGCATTATGGATGTAACATGCATTCGTGGAATTGGTGATTTTCTGGACGAAGACGTTGTACGGCCGTAAATCATAATAGTTACGGCCGTAAGCAGGAAAGTACGGCTGTATGATTTGGAGATTACGGCCGTACTATGCATTCGTTTGTGCAGAAAGGTGTTGTCAACGAAGACAACTTACGACCGTAAGTTCGGCAGGATACGGCCGTAAGTGTTGTTGTTACGGCCGTAAGGTAGTTCTGGTACGGCCGTAACTCGGACAGTGCGGGCATTATTGTGTTTTCAACGAAGTGTTATTACGGCCGTATGTAATAGAGATTACATCCGTAAGGCCGTTGACTTGGGAAGTTACGGCCGTAAGGTGGCAGAGTTACGGCCGTAACTCTGCGCAATATTTAAAGACATGAACGGGATTTTTTATGCTCATTTCATCACTTCTTCATTTTGGTTCCGAGATAGAGATTTTGTGGGAGAGATTTTTCATCATCAAACACTTGTGTGTTCGGGTTTAATCATCTTTATTCGTTTGTGGAGCTTGGGAAGCTGATTAATACGAGTTTCTACGGATCAAATAGGTTGGATCTTCAAAGGTAATGTTCTCCAAACCTTATATTTCGATTTTATGATGGAATATGATGTTTTCGATGTGATAATCATGATATATGAAGAGATTTACTGTAATACCACCAGTATTACATATTGTTTCACGTTGAGCGATCATTTCTATTTCTACTATTTAATAAGTAAATGTACTCCGTCGCGATAAACGTATTTTGAATGATATGTTCGTACTGTATTATCATGAATAAAGCTTGACCGCACCTGTTATTCTTGTAATGTGATTGTGTGATGGTTGATGATTTGTCGATGACATA
The DNA here is from genome assembly GCA_033398695.1 of Orobanche coerulescens. Taxonomy (NCBI): domain Eukaryota; kingdom Viridiplantae; phylum Streptophyta; class Magnoliopsida; order Lamiales; family Orobanchaceae; genus Orobanche; species Orobanche coerulescens. The sequence goes on from CM065804.1 coordinate 33,288,965, forward strand.
CCTTGATGTCGTTGGGCATTTATCGGTGCGAATATGACGGTGGCCAACGTCTTGTCCCTGAGAGACTACTCGACGAGATTGAGAGCGAGTCGCGTTATAAGGAATCAATGTGATAATAAATTAGTGAACAAACTGAACCTTACGTGCGTTATAAGCTAAGTATTACATAAGCTAAGTGTGTGACATTACGTACATTAAAGATTATACCTTACGTACATAATGCGGTCTTCGGCCTTCGGATAGGGAATCTTCGTCGGATGGTATGCATTGTCAGACCAACTTTCGGCGTGAAAGCGACAGGAAAGTCAATGGGTGTTACGTACGTTATCCGTCTTTTGTTACGTATGTAAGGATGTGTGTGATTTAGTCCAGTTAGTTCCGAGTTTCCTTACGTACGTTAAGCTATCTACAATAACGTACGTAACATGGCTTACGTACGTAAAGCTTCAGGCCTAACGTACGTAAAGCCATTCTGAATTTATAAAAGGACACCCTCCCTTTCATTTCTTCCGACCCAAAACTCACCCCTTGATCTTGTATACTATCCTCCACCTTCCCTAAATCGATTTTAGCTTCCCTAATCAAGTGTTATCCTATTGGAGTGAGTTGATCAAGCTACGGAGAAGGTTTTGAAGATGCTACCCTCTCATTCTTCGTCGTCCTTCGTCGTTCTTCATCATCTTTTGTCAATTAAGGTAAGTTTATCAAATGTTGAACTCATTTCAGTGTTCTTATACGAGTCATACTAAATTTCGGATGCCTTGGGTAGTTTAGAACTTTCGATAATGATCGGACCGGTGAAAAACTATCATAATTGTTAATCGATGCCGAGTTAGCTAGTAATTGGAATGGATAATGGTAGTACTCGTAGTTGGATGGGAACTCATAACCGAATTTGTTAATTACCAACACCTTAGAATCATCTTGTTGAAGATTTCAATTATAATCCTATTACCATATCGTAAAAATATTAATAATTCCTTGATGAACTAACTAACGACTATCAATTTGGATAGGTATTCAAACATGTTAGGATTTCAGAAAATTAGTGCTTAATCGTTCCATTATAGAAATTTCAAATAAAGTTAGTGATGTAATTACGGTGGTCTTGATCCAGAATCACGACGTAGGAATGTTGTATTAGAATATTGATCAACGAGATGATAAATTGTAAAATGGCGAACCGAGGAATTTATTAATATGCATTATGGTCAAAAATAGAGAATTTCGATTTTGGCGACATGAACAACCAAGTTTAGAATCCTAATGGGATGGGGGGGAATTGTCGTTAATCATCATTATTACCATAAGGTGTTAATCGACGAACATGTAATAGGTTGAGCTTTCGGATGTGGTCGTTCGTGCCGTTGCGTTATCAAAGGAGTAACTCCATCGGATTTGAGGCAAGTGAATCTTGCTCGGACCTTACGTCTTAAAATTTCAGAATATTGCATGTGTTACTATCTATGTAATGGTGCTCGTCTTATCTATCTCGTCCGAAGTATTCCAGTGTAGATACTTCCGTGACCCTTGGCTGCGGCCTTAGGAGTTTATATGTTGATATATCTTGCGGAACTGTGTTGCAGGATAAAACCTGAATGGTACCCACGTCCGAAGTATTCCTGTGTAGATACTTCTGTGACCCTTGGTTGCGACCTTGGGAGTTTATGTGCTGATAAAAGAAACGACGTTGAATATTTGGTGATAACCTTGTTTTCGGAATTTATCTGATTCTATCAATGAAATTGGTTCGATTGTCTGACCTGGGTTGACTGACGCGATACATCATGTCAGGCAAATTTGTTGAATATATGCAGGACATTCCCGAAGGTTCCGGTCAGGTTTGAGCAGTGTTGGGGAAAAGGCCTGTTAATTTCTTAAACTAAATTTGAATAATCCATGTTGTGTAGTATGAACACACATTATTATCTTTTGTATTTCGGTTGTACGAACACTTTCATTAGAATATTTCCGCAAACTACTTGTTAAATAAATTTTTTTAAAACCTCTTTTCAAACTCGCCTTGTGGGTCCCACACGGGATTCACGGCACTGTGGCGTCCGGTTTATTTTGGGGCATTACAGAAAATGGTATCAGAGCCGAAAAGTCACGTGGAAAGTTGTATCAAAATATTTTGAAAACGTTTTACCTTCAAAAGTCCAACACTCTTGTCGACCGTAACTCCTCGAGGAATGTCGAGGTAAAATACACGTAGACTCTAGAGAATCAGGTATAATGTTTGAATTCAGTAAGAACTCATAGAATATTTGTTCTAAACTAACCTTCTAGATCGAACAATCATCACTAATGGCACGTCGTGGAGCTAGAAGGAATGTAAACGCTGCACAGGGTTCCGCTATGAATCAACAGGAAGACAAGAACACCGGTGAAACTAATCCAGCCGGAAATCAGCCACCGCCCGTTAATCAGAACGACAAGAGGCGGAAAACCAGAACAATAGGGGATTGGATCCAGCCTTCGTCTAGACCTCGCCCAGGCCATTGCTATGGTGATAGCTCAGGTCAACCGGGCAGAACGGGTACCGATCATTGACATAGAAGAGAACACTAGGAAGGACCGTTGGCTGGGAGAGATGCTGAAGGCCAGACCACCATTATTCGATGGATCAGGGGATAAGCACGTGGACGATTGGATCTCCGAGATGGAGACTGCCTTCGAGGTGATTGGTTGCCCAGGGAACCGAAAGGTACCGCTCGGAATCAACCAGCTCCGCGACACCAGAGCCCGATGGTGGAGGACCTATAAGCTGGAGGATAGAGTAGTCGGATGGACCGAGTTTTCCAAACTATTAAGAGACGAGTACGGCCCCCGGTCAGCTCAGACTGCTTGAGCGTGGAGTTTCTTCAGTGAAGGACCTCAGAACTTACCAATACCATAAATCATTTGAGCTTACAGGACAGAACTAAACTATGTCGCTCAGATTGTTCCATCGGAAGATCAATGAATTTGCCACCTTGCTCAACGGTTGACGGAAGACGTTCAACGTTACGCGACTGGGATTCACTGCGCCACTCTGAGGGCATATGAGGACGTATCGACAGCATACGCCAGTACGGTTGTCAGTTCGGATACTGGGCATAACCAAAAAAAATAGAAGACATCTATTCAGTCCGGGAGCACCAGCAGAATGTACTCGGGAATTAGATTCTCCTCTAAATCAGCAGCTTCGTCCCAATAGAAAGGAGCATCTGACAGGACCTCTCGCCGGAGCTGTTTCAATTGTGGCATAGCGGGGCATACCATGAGTCAGTGTCGTAAGGCGTCTACAAAGTCTTTTTCATGCGGAAAGGGTGGGCACATGTCTCGCTACTGTTCACAGATCAAATCTACACCAATTTCATCTCCTCAGAGTCAACAAGGCTCGGTTCAGACATTGCATCCTCCATGTCTGACTATCGATCCCCACCTTACCAAACTCCTCCATACGGTGGTGAAAGAGGACATGGGTGCGGGGGAGGCACTGCACCCTCCTCGGGAACACTGCCATCCCACGTGTTCGAACTAAGAGCTACTGATAACCAGACTGCACCTGCTATCTCATGTACACTTCTTATTAATTCCCAGCCTGTTCATGTACTGTTTGATACTGGAGCGACCCATTCTTTCATATCCATGAAATGTGTTAACCGTTTGAATCTTCCTTGTGTACCTTGTGAATCTTTTACTCTTAAGCTACCTGAGGGTAACAGGGTGGGGGGTAATTTGGAAGTTCGAAACTGCCGATCCGCATCGATAATCATGGCTGGACATCAAATCTCATGGTTTTTCCACTCCAGAATGAAGACGTTATTTTGGGTATGGACTGGATGACAATGCACAGGACGGTATTAGATACCTATCACCTGACAGTTTCCATTACATCTCGTGATGGTGCCACGCACATAATCAGAGGCCGAGAACACTTTAGTACTAAGGGGTCCCTCAGTCTCCTTATAGCAGAAGTATCTTGTGATGATTGGGGAACGTATTATTTGTGTTATATTCTTCAGGAGGACACATCACAACCATCGATTGCTAATATTCCCACGGTGAGCGAATTTCCGGACGTTTTTCCCATTGAATTACCAGGATTGCCACCACGACGGGAGGACGATCTCTCGATTGAACTTGAGCCAGGAACGACGCCTATCTCCAAGGCACCATACAGGATGGAACCATCCGAGATGAAGGAATTAAAGTTACAACTAGAAGAATTGCTAAGGAAGATGCTCGTTCGTCCGAGCACTTCGCCATGAGGTGCGCCGGTCCTTTTTTTAAAGAAAAAGGACAACTTCCTATGCCTGTGTATCAATTACAGAGAACTAAATAAAGTCACTATTAAGAACCGTTACCCACTTCCGAGGATTGATGATTTACTGGATCAACTACAGGGAGCGACTGTGTTTTCAAAGATCGATTTACATTCTAGATATCACCAATTGAGATTTCGAGAGGAGGATATTCCAAAGACAACATTTCGATCAAGATACGGACACTACGAGTACATGGTGGTGTCATTTGGCTTGACTAATGCCCCAGCCGTTTTTATGGAATTGATGAACAAGGTTCTGATAGAATTTCTCGAAGTGTGTGGTAGTTTTTATTGACGACATTTTGATCTATTCCCGGAGCCGACAGGAGTATGAGGAACACTTGAGGCAGGTGTTGAGTGTTTTGAGGCAACACCAACTTTATGCCAAACTTTCTAAATGCGAGTTCTGGATGCCGGAGGTGACCTTTTTGGAACATGTAATTTCAGCAGAAGGCATTAAGGTAGACCCCCATAAGATCGAGACAGTTATGAGTTGGGAACCACCAAGAAACGTCAAGGAAGTGAGGAGTTTCTTGGGATTGGCAGGATATTATCGACAGTTTGTTGAAGCTTTTTCTAGTATTGCTCGGATGTTGACGAATCTACTAATAAAAAGTACCAAGTTTGTCTGAACAACAGATTGTCAGGAGAGCTTCGATGAACTGAAGAGGAAGCTGACTACTACGCTAGTACTGGTACTACTGCAGGGCACAGAAGGGTTCATAATATACACCGATGCGTCTAAGCATGGACTTGGATGTTTATTCATGCAAAATAACATTGCATACGCCTCTCGACAACTTAAATCATATGAGGTGAACTATCCGACACACGACTTGGAACTGGCTGCAGTGGTCCACGCCCTTAAGATTTGGAGACACTACCTTTATGGGGTTACCTGTAAGATTTTTATGGACCACAAGAGTTTAAAATATATTTCCACCCAGAGAGAGTTAAACATGAGGTAGAGGCGTTGGCTGGAGCTAATCAAGGATTACGATGTGGAGATTTTATATCACCCTGGAAAGGCCAACGTCGTAGCAGATGCATTGAGTCGGAAAACTGCATAGGAGATGACACTATCCGGTTTAACGGTACAATCAGAATTGCAGCAAGATCTAAGGAGAAATGGCATTGAAGTATGGATACAACACCGCCAAGGACAGTTGTGCTCAATTAACATTCATTCATCCCCGCTGGATCAGATACGCCTGGCACAAATGGAAGACCCGGAACTTCATGCGATCGGCGCAAGGGCCGAAGGGGGGATTATTTTAGAATACAAGATTGAAGGGAACTTGGTGAGGTTTAAGAACAGAATTTGTATTCCACCGAATGAAGAGCTTAAACAAACTATACTCAAGTAAGCTCATTCTACTCCCTATTCGGTACATCCCGGGGCGAGCAAAATGTATAAGGATCTGCGGAAGAGCTTCTAGTGGAAGAACATGAAACAGGAGGTAGCGAGGTTCATTGCTCGATGTATGACATGTCAACAGGTGAATATTGAACACCACAGGCCGGCCGGAATCATGGAGACCTTACCCATTCCGGAATGGAAATGGGAGAGCATATCAATGGATTTTGTCACCAAGTTACCAGTGACGGCGGGAGGAAAAGACACGATATGGGTCGTTGTAGATCGACTGACGAAGTCGGCACATTTTATTCCAATTCAAGAGACCACCGGAACAGAGCAGCTGGCCACCATCTTTATCCAAGAAATCGTGAGACTACATGGCGTTCCCTCGGGAATCATATCAGATAGAGACACTAGATATGTGTCCCGCTTCTGGAAGGCTGTCCACAAGGCTATGTGTACTCAGCTACATTTCAGCACAGCCTATCACCCTCAAACAGATGGACAGACAGAACATACTATATAGACCCTGGAGGATATATTAAGAGCGTGTGTACTCGATTGGGGTAAGGATTGGGCTAGAAACCTCTGCTTGGCGGAATTTTCATACAAAACAGCTGGCATGCAAGCGTAGGCATGGCACCCTTCGAGGCCTTGTACGATAGGAGGTGCAAGTCTCCCCTATGTTGGGATGATGCGCCCGATGTCGTCGCTACCGAGTTGGATCTGATCCAGGAATCTATTTAGAAGATTTCCATCGTTCGAAAACACATGTTGGCAGCTCAGAGCCGCCAAAAGTTATATGCTGCGGACTGCCAGCGACCGTTGGAATTTATGGTCGGGGACCACGTTTGGGTCAAAGTATCGCCAATGCGGGGTGTTTGACTCTTCGTCCAGAAAGGCAAATTGAGCCCGAGATTTATTGGCCCGTTCGAAATACTGGACCAAGTTAGTGAACTCGCTTATCGACTGGCGTTGCCACCTTCATTAGACGGAGTGCATAGCGTCTTCCATGTTTCCCAGCTGAGGAAGTACGTGTATGACCCAAGCCACAAGATTAATTTCGAGGAGGTAGAGATTATTGATGATGCTACCTTTAGAGAAGTCCCAACCGCGATTTTGGATCGACGCATAAAGACACTAAGGAATAAGGCCATACCTCTTGTAAAAGTTCAATGGCGCACCATGGCATAGAAGAAGCGTCTTGGGAGACCGAGTCGAGAATGAGGGAGAATCATCCTAAGTTATTTTATTAGTTTCGGGACGAAACTATTTTTAAGGGGGGTGGTATGTAATACCACCAGTATTACATGTTGTTTCACATTGAACGATCATTTCTATTTCTACTATTTAATAAGTAAATGTACTCCGTCGCGACAAACGTATTTTTAAATGATATGTTCGTATTGTATTATCATGAATAAAGCTTGACCGCTCCTGTTATTCTTGTAATGTGATTGTGTGATGGTTGATGATTTGTCGGTGACATACCTTGATGTCGTTGGGCAATTATCGGTGCTAATATGACGGTGGCCAACGTCTTGTTCCCCGCGAGATTACTCGATGAGATTGAGAGGGAGTCACGTTATAAGGAATCAATGTGATAATAACTTAGTGAACAGATTGAACCTTACGTACGTTATAAGCTAAGTATTACGTATGATAAGTGTGTGACATTACGTACGCTAAAGATTATACCTTACGTATGTAACGCGGTCTTCGGTCTTCGGATAGGGAATCTTCGTCGGATGGTACGCATTGTCAGACTAACTTTCGGCGCGATAGCGACAGGCAAGTCAACGGGTGTTATGTACGTTAGCCGTCTTTCGTTATGTACGTAACGATGTGTGTGATTTAGTCCAGTTAGTTCCGAGTTTTCCTTACATCCGTTAAGCTATCTACAATAACGTACGTAACATAGCATACATACGTAAAGCTTTAGGCCTAACATACGTAAAGCCATTCTGAATTTATAAAAGTACACCCTCCCTTTCATTTCTTCCGACCCAAAACTCACCCCGTCTCTTGTATACTATTCACCACCTTCCCTAAATCGATTTTAGCTTCCCTAATAAAGTGTTATCCTATTGGAGTGAGTTGAGCAAGCTACGGTGGTCTTGAGCCATAATCACGACGTAGGAATGTTGTACTAGAACATTGATCAACGAGATGATAAATTGTAAAATGGCAAACCTAGGAATTTGGTAATATGCATTATGGTTAATTGTCGTTAATCATAATTGTTACCATAAGGTGTTAATCGACGAACATGTAATAGGTTGAGATTTTAGGGTGTGGTCGTTCGAGCCGTTGTGTTATCAAGGGAGTAATTCTGTCGGATTTGAGGCAAGTGAATCGTGTTTGGACCTTACGTCTTAAAATTTCAGAATATTGCATGTGCTACTATCTATGGAATGGTGCTCGTCTTATCTATCTCGTCTGGAGTATTCCTGTGTAGATACTTCCATAACCCTTGGCTGCAGCCTTGGGAGTTTATATGTTGATATATCTTGCGGAACTGTGTTGCGGGATAAAACCTGAATGGTACCCACGTTCAGAGTATTCCTGTGTATATACTTCTGTGACCCTTGGTTGCGACCTTGGGAGTTTATGTGCTGATAAAAGAAACAATGTTGAATATTCGGTGATAACCTTGTTTTTGGAATTTATCTGGTTCTATCAATGAAATTGGTTCGATTGTCTGACCTGGGCTGACTAACGCGATACATTGTGTCAGGCAAATTTGTTAAATATGTGCAAGACATTCCCGAAGGTTCCGGTCAGGCTTGAGCAGTGTTGGGGAGAAGGCCTGTTAATTTATTAAACTAAATTTGAATAATCCACGTTGTGTAATGACCGTATGAACGAACATTATCATCTTTTGTATTTCGGTTGTACGGACACTTTCATTTGAAAATTTCCGCAAACTACTTGTTGAATAAATTATTTTAAAACCTCTTTTAAAACTCGCCTTGTGGGTCCTACACGAGATTCACGGCACTGTGGCATCCGGTTTATTTTGGGGCGTTACATTTGCACATGATTATGAGTTTGTATGAATATTCATTGGATTATTGAAGGATTATTTCAAGAACACTTTGCATGTTGATTTTGGATTTGGGGGTTTCGATTAGATGTTGTTGAAATCTCGAATTGTGTATTTCATATTGAGTTATTTGATTGTGTTCAATATATTTTGTTGGATTGAATTACTCCTTGGAGGTTTGGTATCGATATATTGAGTTTGGTTGTAAACAATTGAAGATTGCTTACAACGTGTTTGTCATAATTCCCCAATGAATTTGGATTTGTCGTATCGACATTTTGAGTTGGTTGTGATCATGCTTGATTCGTATATTAAGCGGATTGTTGGTAATTGTGTTATTCAAGATTGTTTGAGTGACCGACATTTCTATTTAGGATGTTTGTTCGAGGAAGGACTTTTCTTCACTGGTATTGTGTAAGTTAATTCTTACTCGGTTAAAAGGATACTCATTCCTTTCGTTGTTGTTCATTCATATTCATAATTCATTCATAGTGTATTAATCATGTTGAGACTTGTAATTATCAAAATAATCATTCAATTCACGAGGAACGACGGCTACAATCATTTCAGTGAGCTATCATTCATTTCATTATTATTTCATCTCGCCCTTGTCGGATTGTTATTCATTAATATTCATCATGGTCACTTTTGTTCTTGTGACCTTCTGGGTTCATATTGCATGGTCGGGTGGTTATGTGTGGAATTTTTACTCGGGCACACGATAGTCATGTGATGCGGGTTCACCGACACAATGGAATGTGCATACGGTAACGTGCCTCTATGAGAATAATTAGGTACAAGTGCGGGTGTGTCCGGGTACTCGTCTTGTGCACTTGCACGTCCCATTACGGGCATATTATGATGCCCCTCTTCAGCTTAATTTCATAACTAAGATATATAATGCTTGTGTGTATTCAACTCTTGAGGATTGTTGTTCTGTGTAACTAACCCCGTTGGGGATGTTTTTTTAGGTCTTGGCAAGAAAAAAGCATGGGAAGAGAACGTTGACGGCGAGGAGTCCCAGTGATACTTGTAGGGGCCCCAGTACTTTGCAATCATTCATGTTTTTTCATTTTTATTTCCGCTGCAAATTTTTGTTTTGATATTCATTTTATTAAGTTTGTATATTTTATCTTCATATAAAATATACAGGTATTCTGTATTTCCTAGGTGTATTGTACTTAAAAACTCCTCATCGGAGTAATTGGTAATATAATGTGGTACGATACTATAGTTATATTATTTAATTCATTAATTATCATTCGCCTGGTGGGTCCCAGTCAGGGGTCCACGGCACTGTAATAGCCGCCTAGTTTAGGGTGGTACAGAGTTGGTATCAGAGCGTGGTTTTGAATACTACCTCCCGAGTCATGTCTCATTTGAAATCATCATTCACCAGACAAGTTTCATTGGACTTTCGCGTCAGGTGTGACCTGTGCAAGCGCCAAGCCCCTCAGACCGAAAGAACTGTAAGATTTCTGACGCCATGGTATAATTTCTGGCAATAATAATCACTCATACATCATTAATCAGTCAACAATCCTTAATCATCATTTTCATTTTGATCATGTCGATCATGTTAACTCATTAATCACCCAGTTCATTTCATTGCTCAGTTGTTGATCTTGAGGATCGTATCATTAATCTTGTTAACTTGTTCCAGATAATCATTTTAAGAATTTCATCAGATAATCATGTCACCTCAGTTGATCCTTCATGTAATCATTGTGTTAGAGTGCTCATTATCATCATTTCATAACGTAATCATAATGCGGTACTCATGCGAGATCTATAATTATCATGTGACTTTCCTACTTCAGTATGGAGAGAGCCGTCAGAGGACGCAGGAGGAGAGGCGGCGGTGCGGTCCGAAACCTAGGAGCTCATGTGAATACATGCACGAACGAAAGGAATAATTCTAATTCAACGAGCAACGACGCTGCCACTCATTCACCTGGAAATTATCACTCACTGTCAGTAAGTCGTACCCAAGATACAGCTTAATCAGAAGGTGTTCGGGTTGATCCACTCACTTTTATGCAGGCATGATGGCCCAGATGACTCAGATGGAATGTCTGATGGAGATGATGCAGAACTCGACTGTTCAGAATCAACAGGCTCCTACGCCACCACCTCAGAGGTAAGAGAGGGGTGTGAGCAGCATAATTGGCGACATCTCTCGCTAGAGACCACCTACTTTTGAGGGCTCGTCTGAGCCGGCAGATATTGTTCACTGGCTTGAAAATTTTGAGAAATTGTTTGCTATGGTGGACTGTCGTGAGGGACAAAGTTTTAGTTGCGGCTTACTATCTGGGTAAGAGTGCTCACTCATGGTGGCTATCTTTGAAGCCCACCGACGGATCTTGCACTTGGGACCAGTTCAAGACCCTCATGATGGAAAGATATTATCCGACCCCACTCAGGGAGGCCAAGTTATCAGAATTACTCACTCCCGACCCCTCAGCGGAAGATGATGTTCTCGCCATCGCCGAGAAATTTCAGGAGCTACGTCCTTTCGCCTCATCTATTATCCACTCCGAGGCGGATAAGATCAAGTATTTTAGTCAGAGGTTGAAACCTCGTATGCGGATGCAGCTGCTTAACCATCATTGCACCACTCTGGCCGTATTCATCTAGAAATCTCTTACTTATGAGGTTACCGCTAAGGAAATTGCTAAGCAACAACCCTTATCTGCTAGCAAGAAATCAAAGAATCGTAATCAGTCTGAAGGCAGTCAGGCAACCTTCAAGAAGCCTCGTGCGGGCCCTACTTTTTCTGAGCGACCTTCTATGGCACCAAAACATGCGGAGTCTCAGTCCCGAGTGACCAGTTCGGCCATCACCTATTTTAATTGTGGAAAACAGGGTCATTTCAGCACTAAGTGTCCGAGGCAGACTATCACGTGTAATAACTGTGGGATTGCCGGGCATAAGGCCCATTTCTGCCGAAGGGACTCCAAACCTCCGCCGACGACATCTCAGGCCCCGAAGCAGTCAGCTGTTCAGAATCAGGCCACTCAGTCCGCATCCTTTAAGACGACGGGAGCAAATAAAGACGGAGCCCACATCTATCAGATGGGAGGATATGGTGCAGGGACTAGCAAGCCCCGAATTTATGAGATGAAGAGAGCCAACGATCCGGAGGCCCGAATGATCTCAGGTACACTCGAAATTCTATCTCAACCTGTGTGTACCCTTTTTGATACTAGTGCATCGCATTCATTCATTTCCGAGTCATGCTTGAGTAGACTTCATCTGGATAGTGCTACTAGTTGTGAACCTTATGTCATTGGAATACTTGACGGTAGAAAAATTATCGAAGATCATCAGATTAAGAATTGCCCGATTCAGCTTAATGGCCGTGATTGGTTGGTGGACCTAATTTTGGTAGACTTACCTAGAGACGACGTCATCTTGGGTATTGATTGGATGGATCTGTAACACCCCCAATCCACTCAGGGATACTACACGCCGTAGACCCCTTTCCACAAGGAGCTACCAGGCGGGAGACTACAAATCAAAACCCACATGCGGTCAACTTGACCAAAACATAATACCGTAGACCGATTAGGTCTCTCAAAACATAGCATAACCGTACATCTGATGAAACTAAATTACAACTCGATCGCATAGTACATAAAATGTCCATCCCCTCAAGGATGACAAGAACTCAAACTGACATATCACCGAGACTGACGGACTACAAGCGTGACTAGTATCGCCGCATTGCATCATCCTCCGAGCCAATCCTGTGGTTGCTCACTCTCCGATCGAACACACGGAATAAATAACAAAATCCCCAACGAGGGTTAGCGATGGAATCGCTAGCAAGTAACCAAGCTATACAATTATACATCAAGAATACAACCGTTATGAAAATAACATTTCGACAAGGTAGTAACACGATCCCGAGTCTAAAGTCTTTTGAAAATTTATTCCTTTAAAACAAACCATGGGGATTACTCCGAAATCATTGTAAGAGATTATTTAGAGACTTCGGGGTCTCGGTGTAAAATTCTGAAATATGAATGTTTTTCCTTTTCAAAAGGTTTTCTTTCAAAATCATACAAATGATTTTATTCTCAACTCAAACCTCAAGACCAAAACCATATTCACCAATATAATCGGGATTCAAGATTCAAAACATAAACAATTCGGAGATATCAAATCAACAAATCAAACGTCTCGTGGCCCCGAAGGGTCCCACCCGGATTAGCCATCAAGAATAAACTCGAACACACCCATAAGTTATCTTGACATCGCACTCGCAAGTGACGATTCTCGGAGCCCTCTCCGGACCTACCCGATTAGATAACCTTATGGTCAAATCGTAACATCTGGCCGTACTCGCAAGCACGCGCCTCAGGAGGCCTCGACGGACCCTACCCGGATAACATCATTCAAATACGCCCATAAGTTATCATGACATCGCACTCGCAAGTGTCGAATCTCGGAGCCCTCCCGGACCTACCCGAATTGATAACCTTATGGTCACAACATACGTCTGGACGTACTCGCAAGCACGCGCCTCTGGAGGCCTCGACGGACCCCTACCCGGATAACATCTCAACTCTCTACTATACACAATAACAAAGATATAATATTCACCACAACCGCAACCACGTAACACATAGGTTAACGCATCATAACTTCAACAAGGGCACAACATCCACAGCAAACCATCATTCAGGAAAAAGGCCAACGAGCAAATAATACAAGTATTACGCGATTCCACAATTCTTCAGTTAACTACTCATTTCTAGTATTTATTTTAATCACAAAATAACATGAAGAGGTAGTTATCATTATTCTTGAAACTAAAGTTTACGTTGGTAATTACCTTCATAAAATCACATCTTCATTTAAAGTAAGTTACGGTTAAATATACCGTCACTAACGAGTCCACGTTAAATTCACGACACATCACATTCTCAAAGTATAAAGAATATAGACGAGATACTCGCCTCAAGTCCAACGCACGCGGAAGAACGGGAAAGCTCGACTTAATGACCGCAACCGAACACTCCGAAGAACACGATTCAACCGGGAAGCTCGGACCCCGAAGAAGACAACGAACGGGAGGGTTCCGACTCGAGTTCTTCACAAGAATTCGAACCTAACAATATATAATCCATAAATCAACAATCATACGAGGAAGGATATTCGTAGAACGCCCGAAAACCCCTCTATGACATACTACTGGACACCTTCAAGGCGTCGACCAAGAACTCGACCAAAATAACGAATCGATACGATCCAACCATGGAATAACAAGGGAAATGATATAATACATCTAAATAATCATCAATCCATCATAATCCTAAGTTAAATCGGATTAATCGGACGAAAACAACCAAAATACCCAAATTCCCCAAAACTAGATTTCTAGGAAATCTGACCTGATTCGGTAGATCGGAGGATGTTATAGGACAGATGATTGATGATATGAACCTCAAAGCTTCATGTATTCATCCTCCAACAACATCTCTAGATGATTCACACACCCACAGCCGCGTACGGGAAGAAAAAGAATGAGAAATGGCTGAAGAAAACGCGCCGTGCCTTTTATAAGCCGATCAGGCCGTTACGTCGTAATCGGCCAAGGGTTACGTACGTAACCGAGTCATCGCCCCAAAGCGCCGGCCCGCTCGTGCGTTACGGCCGGGGCCTTACGTGCGTAACGGCCCTTACGTGCGTAGCGGCCGAGCACTAACGTCGTTACTCGGCGGTGGCTGGCGGCCCGAGCGCCGCCATGACTCGGCCGGACCAATTCCGACGGCCCGACGACCGAAACCCGAACCTGAGTACGAATCGAAGATACGGTTACGAAGTACTCGCAAAGACGAATCCGAGCACTAAGAGAACACACGATTCCGACCACCCGAAGGCTCGAAATTCGACAACGGAAAGTAATTACCCCAAACTTTGGGAAATTACGAAAATGGCCCAAAACGCCCCAAAATCACGATACGTGATCGAATAACCAAACCGAAGCTCACAACACGTCTAAAAAAGTTAAACGGACTTGCGGGAAACTCGAAACAGCAGTTTCGGACGAGATTCGCAAGAATCGAACTCAAGTGCGGAAAAACCGCTAAAAAGCACGGAACTCAACAAAACGACACCGAAACGAGCTCGGATGACAAAAAGTGCAGAATTAATCATTCTCGGAATGACGAAACGGTCGTGAGCGAGTCGTCAAAACGGACTTCCGCCGAAAAAAAGAAATTACCGGAAATCGAAATCACGGGTATTACATTCTACCCCCCTTAAAAGAAGTTTCGTCCCGAAACTTAAAATAAGTAGGGAGAAGCAATATCCACTGTCAGGAAAACTCGACGAGATACCCAAAAACCGAAAACTCGCGCCCGCAAGAAACGCCGCAAGAAATGCAAAGGAACATACGGCGTGAAAACACGCTCCACGACGACCAACACAACGCCACCGATAGAGAAATAATAAAACCAACAAGTGACAAGCGTCATCAAGCGAGATAATACAACCAAGTCGATTATCCGAACAATCACAAAACACAACGAACGAAAATCAATATGATTGACCACCCCAACGGTACATCAATCAAAACGCGAGCCAATTTGAAGAAATATGGAATTCCACCGAGGGTTGGAAGATCGAAAAGCGAGACAAATTTTCCGAATATAAGGAAATTAGGAAGGAGTCTGAATGCTCAACAATCACGAAACGAGATCAATAAAAACCGAACAATCAAACGATCGAACCACAACGGTCGAGACAACAACAAAAATCGAACAACCATGTTCGAATCACGAAGAACAATAAAATTCAAATAACAACTCCCAGGTTCACGTCTCGGCTCGAGACAACATATGATCCGGTAAAAGCAACAAGATGTGCATCACATAAGATCCATAGGAAAGGGAATAGCAATTGAAAAGTCACAACGACAAACGAGTAATTTCAAAACACCACACTCGTTCGATCAATAAAAGAAAGGGATAGGGCAAGCTCAGAAAATGTTAACGAACATAACGAGTCGATAGAGTCGAAAATATAGAAGTTCAAAATCTGATCCACTTCGAATAAAAGAACTAGTAGAACCAAAAGATGTTACTTCCGAACAAGGTTCACAAGAATCGAACCGAACTCGGAAAGTTACAGCGATAACCAGATTGACCCAAAACAAGATCACACCTCGTCCGATCAATGAAACCGAAATACAGAACAAGTTCAGTAAGTGTCAACGAATACGAGCGAGTCGATAGAATCGAGAAAGAGAAAATGCAGGAGTCTAAAAACAACACGGGTACTACATTCGACCTCTTATAAAAGAAGGTCGCCCCCGCAACTCACAACAGCGAAATCAAGGTGACGACACAACAAGCAACCGATAGAAACATCTTTCAAAGGCCTCTCAAAGCCGATTCCGATGACTGTGCTGAAGCGCGGACTCCGAAAGTCTCGGTAGCCAATTCACAAAACTGAATTCGGTGTCCCTCGAGTACACACTTGAAATGTGTTACCGACGAGAAGGACAATTTACACGTGCATGCCCCGGCACATCACGGTTGAAACGTCTCGGCTTGGCATACCGAAAATACAAATGCTCGAAACAATGGAACATAAGATCACAAAGCAACAAACCCGAGATGCCAATACCACACAACATATCAACGCATAGAAAAATCACCACAACAACAGCATCGTTCGACGATTACAACGGCCCGAACGATAGCCAACACACAATCACAAACATCATGAAACAAACACTCATGTGCATAAACGCACGAAAATCCAAGCTTCAACAGCTCACACTCGTGCGACAACACGCAAATCACCACGAGGCGACAATTAGTAAATACCAGTTCACACCTCTCACAGAGGGCTAGTACAACAAATGAATGCCACCAATTCGATCATACTCAGGAGCAACCATTATAACGACAAAGCAAACATCATACATACATTCCCAAACGCAAACGGGAATTGATAGGTTTTTAAAAAAAAAAATGAAAACCACCTTTTGAAAATAATTTAGAAAAACACCGGTTTATCTTGAGTATCACCTTTCAAAAAAAAGTACAAACGTGAAACATCGTTATCGAGACTTTGGAAAACTATTTCGCATTTGAAAAAAAAACGAGGACACCTTCTCTTAGTGAAAAACTTTCAAAAATATTCGACCCTTGGGTCTAAGCAACTGCATTTGAAAATATCTCAAAATATTTTTGGTCCTCAACCGGAAATTTTTTGAAATGTATTGCGGCATTAGAAAACACCTTGAAAACACCACAAGAAAATAATTCGTTTTCAAAGTACGTCTCGAATTTTAATTTTCTAAGATACTCAAGGTTTTCAAAAATAATTCAATGGGCTAGAATGCCCAAAAATTTCAGGTAATTACAAGGAACAATATAGCGCCGTGGGTCCCGCGCCGAACCCACCGTGCTAAAAACCATTTACAAAACGCCAAAAAGGCCGATGACGTAGTATTTCAAAACTCACGAAGCCATTTAGAAAATAATAAATACCGTCATAAGAATTTTGCCAAAACGATCAAGGCCATAATGCCAAAAACTCGATTAAGGGAATCGGTTTTCGAAATAAAACTCGGTCGGTAAAATACCGAAAGTCATTACAAAAGAACTCACGCACGGGTAAAAGAAATACGATTCAACATGCACAGTCCAAAGAACAATACTCCTCATATGAACGAAATATGAGAGTCAAATAGTCACGTATCAAGAAATCAAAATCCATAAGAGGATTCCGTCACTTAACAAATAATCATAAAAAAAATAGCTCGTGTCACACGAGGCACAACACAAAGAAGGGAGACTTACATCCACAGGTCGCACGGAGATAATGGCTGCAACACGATACTAATAACACGAACCACAATTGATCACAACGGATCGCAATGATCTCGCTTGTTCACAACTGCTCACCCGGGTGACACGACAAGACACGACTCCGACAAGACACGACTCGACAAGACCCAACTAGACCCAACTGCCTAGGTTTTCGCAAACCTAAGCTCCGATACCATTTATGTAACACCCCCAATCCACTCAGGGATATTACACGCCGTAGACCCCTTTCCACAAGGAGCTACCAGGCGGGAGACTACAAATCAAAACCCACATGCGGTCAACTTGACCAAAACATAATACCGTAGACCGATTAGGTCTCTCAAAACATTGCATAACCGTACATCTGATGAAACTAAATTACAACTCGATCGCATAGTACATAAAATATCCATCCCCTCAAGGATGACAAGAACTCAAACTGACATATCACTGACAGACGACAGACTACAACTGTGACTAGTATCGCTGCATTGCATCATCCTCCGAGCCAATCCTGTGGTTGCTCACTCTCGATCGAACACGGAATAAATAACAAAATCCCCAACGAGGGGTTAGCGATGGAATCGCTAGCAAGTAACCAAGCTATACAATTATACATCAAGAATACAACCGTTATGAAAATAACATTTCGACAAGGTAGTAACACGATCCCCGAGTCTAAAGTCTTTTGAAAATTTATTCCTTTAAAACAAACCATGGGGATTACTCCAGAAATCATTGTAAGAGATTATTTAGAGACTTCGGGGGTCTCAGTGTAAAATTCTGAAATATGAATGTTTTTCCTTTTCAAAAGGTTTTCTTTCAAAATCATACAAATGATTTTATTCTCAACTCAAACCTCAAGACCAAAACCATATTCACCAATATAATCGGGATTCAAGATTCAAAACATAAACAATTCAGAGATATCAAATAAACAGTCAAAACGTCTCCGTGGCCCCGAAGGGTCCCACCCGGATTAGCCATCAAGAATAAACTCGAACACACCCATAAGTTATCTTGACATCGCACTCGCAAGTGACGATTCTCGGAGCCCTCTCCAGACCTACCCGATTAGATAACCTTATGGTCAAATCGTAACATCTAGCCGTACTCGCAAGCACGCGCCTCCGGAGGCCTCGACGGACCCTACCCGGATAACATCATTCAAATACGCCCATAAGTTATCATGACATCGCACTCGCAAGTGTCGATTCTCGGAGCCCTCCCCAGACCTACCCGAATTGATAACCTTATGGTCACAACATACGTCTGGCCGTACTCGCAAGCACGCGCCTCCGGAGGCCTCGACGGGACCCCTACCCGGATAACATCTCAACTCTCTACTATACACAATAACAAAGATATAATATTCACCACAACCGCAACCACGTAACACATAGGTTAACGCATCATAACTTCAACAAGGGCACAACATCCACAGCAAACCATCATTCAGGAAAAAGGCCAACGAGCAAATAATACAAGTATTACGCGATTCCACAATTCTTCAGTTAACTACTCATTTCTAGTATTTATTTTAATCACAAAATAACATGAAGAGGTAGTTATCATTATTCTTGAAACTAAAGTTTACGTTGGTAATTACCTTCATAAAATCACATCTTCATTTAAAGTAAGTTACGGTTAAATATACCGTCACTAACGAGTCCACGTTAAATTCACGACACATCACATTCTCAAAGTATAAAGAATATAGACGAGATACTCGCCTCAAGTCCAACGCACGCGGAAGAACGGGAAAGCTCGACTTAATGACCGCTACCGAACACTCCGAAGAACACGATTCAACCGGGAAGCTCGGACCCCGAAGAAGACAACGAACGGGAGGGTTCCGACTCGAGTTCTTCACAAGAATTCGAACCTAACAATATTTAATCCATAAATCAACAATCATACGAGGAAGGATATTCGTAGAACGCCCGAAAACCCCTCTATGACATACTCCCGGACACCTTCAAGGCGTCGACCAAGAACTCGACCAAAATAACGAATCGATACGATCCAACCATGGAATAACAAGGGAAATGATATAATACATCTAAATAATCATCAATCCATCATAATCCTAAGTTAAATCGGATTAATCGGACGAAAACAACCAAAATACCCAAATTCCCCAAAACTAGATTTCTAGGAAATCTGACCTGATTCGGTAGATCGGAGGATGTTATAGGACGGATGATTGATGATATGAACCTCAAAACTTCATGTATTCATCGTCCAACAACATCTCTAGATGATTCACACACCCACAGCCGCGTACGGGAAGAAAAAGAATGAGAAATGGCTGAAGAAAAACGCTGCCAGGCCTTTTATAGGCTGACTGCCGGCCGGGTTACGTACGTAACCGGCCAAGGGTTACGTACGTAACCGAGTCACTGCCCCAAAACTGCCGGCCCGCTACGTACGTTACCGGCCAGGGCCTTACGTACGTAACCGGCCCTTACGTACGTAACGGCCGAGCACTAACGTACGTTACTCGGCCAGGGCTGGCCTGGCCCGAGCACGCCCGGCCATGACTCGGCCGGGACCAATTCCGACGGCCCGAACGACCCCGAAACCCGAACCTGAGTACGAATCGAAGATACGATTACGAAGTACTCGCAAAGACGAATCCGAGCACTAAGAGAACACACGATTCCGACCACCCGAAGGCTCGAAATTCGACAACGGAAAGTAATTACCCCAAACTTTGGGAAATTACGAAAATGGCCCAAAACGCCCCAAAATCATGATACCTGATCGAATAACCAAACCGAAGCTCACAACACGTCTAACAAAGTTAAACGGACTTGCGGCAAACTCGAAACAGCAGTTTCGGACGAGATTCGCAAGAATCAAACTCAAGTGCGGAAAAACCGCTAAAAAGCACGGAACTCAACAAAACGACACCGAAACGAGCTCGGATGACAAAAAGTGCAGAATTAATCATTCTCGGAATGACGAAACGGTCATGAGCGAGTCGTCAAAACGGACTTCCGCCGAAAAAAAAAGAAATTACCGGAAATCGAAATCACGGGTATTACAGGATCGTCACGATGCCATCATTAGTGTTCGTAAGCATATGGTCAGTATCATTTCAGACGATAGAGTCAAGTGTGTATTTAAGAGGGGTAATCCCAGTTGTTTCGGAAGAATCATTAATATGATGAAAGCGGTGAAATTACTGAATCAGGGGTGTGTTGGTTATTGGTTCTATATGACCAAGACCCAGAAATCATCAGTGATGTTGGCGGATATTCCTGTAGTGAGAGAATATGCTGATGTATTTCCAGACGAGTTACCTGGTTTGCCTCCATAGAGAGATGTGGAATTCACGATAGAGTTGGAGCCTGGTATGTCCCTATTATCGAAGGCACCGTATCGGATGGCCCCGACCGAAATGCAAGAACTGAATTATATCCGACCGAGTGCGTCTCCATGGGGAGCACCAGTATTATTTGTCAATAAGAAGGACGGTTCATTTCGCTTGTGTATTGATTATTGAGAGTTGCACATGGTGACAATCAAGAATAAATATCCCATACCCCATATTGATGATCTCTTAGATCAACTTCAAGGAGCTTCAGTATTTTCCAAGATCGATTTAAGATCTGGGTATCATCAGTTGCGAATTCGAGAGCCGGATATCGCAAGGACAGCGTTTCAAGCATGCTATGGGCACTACGAGTTTGTAGTAATGCCGTTTGGGTTAACTAATGCACATGCGGTATTCATGGAGTTAATGAATCGAGTTTTCATCAACTATTTGGATTAGTTCGTGGTTGTTTTTATCGATGACATTTTGATTTATTCTCGTGACCGAGAGGAGCACGAAGTTCACCTTCATCAGGTTTTTGACGTGTTGAGACGAGAGCAACTCTATGGAAAGTTTTCCAAATGTGAGTTCTGGATGTCCAAGGTGACGTTTCTCGGACATGTGATTTCATCAGACGGAGTGCGTGCCGACTCTCAGAAGACGGAGGCTATCCAAGATTGGCAACCTCCGAAGAATGTTAAGGAAATCCGAAGCTTTCTCGGATTAGCAGGCTATTACCAGTGATTTGTGGAAGGATTTTCTAAAATTGCTCAACCTATGACCTTTTGCGGAAGGATAAGAAATACACGTGGTTTGATGCGTGTCAACAGAGTTTTGAAGAACTCAAGAGCCGTTTAATTTCAACACCTGTCCTTTCCTTGCCACAAGGGACATAAGGATTCGTGATTTATAGTGACGTGTCTGGACACGGTCTTGGATGTGTATTAATGCAGAATGGGAAAGTTATTGCCTATGCTTCGCGGAAACTAAGACCTTACAAGGTCAATTACCCGACCCACGACCTGGAGTTAGCAGCCATGGTTTTCGCGTTGAAGATTTGGCATCATTATCTTTATGGCGTCACATGTCAGATTTTCACTGATCATAAGAGTTTGAAGTATATATTCACTCAGAAGGAGTTAAACATGCGACAGAGATAGTGGTTGGAACTAATAAAAGATTATGATATTGAGATACTATACCAACCGGGCAAGGGGAACGTTGTAGCCGATGCCTTGAGTCATAAGTTCGTTCAGGAGAAAATGCTTGCTCGTTTAACCATTCAGAAGGAACTTCAACAGGAATTCCTAAGACCCGAGATCGAGGTCTGGTTACAGCAAGTGCAAGGGCAACTTTGCATGTTAGAGATTTCATCGCCACTTGAGGAGGCGATCAAAACGGGTCAGGGTTCAGACCCATTTTTGTTGCGCATTCGAGATGATGTGACTCAGGGGAAAGCCCCTGGATTTGTAGTCCACGAGGATGAACTTTTGCGTTTTAAGAACCTGTTATGAATACCGGCGGATGACGAGTTGAAAAACTCGATTTTGAGAGAAGCTCATGCTACCCCTTACTCCATTCATCCGGGGTCTTGCAAGATGTACAAAGACTTGAAACAAAATTACTAGTGGAGTAATATGAAGCGATATGTTGCATAATTTTTTTCGAGATGTTTAACCTGTCAGCAAGTCAAGATAGAACATCAGCAACTGGCGTGTATGCTGAAACCGCTCCCTATTCCAGAGTGGAAGTGGGAGGATATTTCAATGGACTTCATCACGAGTTTGCCGACGAGTCGTCGTGTCATGAATACAATTTGGGTAATTGTGGACCACTTAACTAAGTCAGCTTATTTCCTTGAGATTAAGGATACGTGGGGTCCCGAGAGAGTTGCCCAGTTGTTCAGCAAAGAGATAGTAAGCTTGCACGGTACTCCTAAGAGTATCATTTCTGATCGTGACGGGCGATTCGTGTCACATTTTTTGAAATAGGTTCGTCGAGCCATGGGAACTCAACTTAATCTCAGCATAGCATTTCATCCTCAGTCCGACGTACAATCAGAACGAACTATTCAGACATTGGAGGACATGCTGAGAGCATGTGTTCTCGACTAGAAAGATGATTGGGAAGCCCAACTGCCGTTGATCGAGTTCACGTACAACAACAGTTGGCATGCTTCGATTAAGATGGCACCTTACGAGGCCTTATACGGTCGTCGTTGTCGATCTCCCTTATGTTGGGATGACTTATCATAATCAATCGGCACCGAGCCCGATATGCTTATTGCCGCCCGCGAGAAGGTAGCTTTGATCAGGAGTCGTTTGTTAACCGCTCAGAGTCAACAAAAATCTTATGCATATAATCGTCGTCGACCATTAGAGTTCGAGACAGGTGACCACGTTTTGGTCAAGGTATCCTCGAGTCGAGGTATCTTCCATTTCGGGAAGCGGGGAAAGTTGAGTCCAAGATTCATTGGACCGTTTGATCGAGTAGGCAGTCTAGCTTATCGATTGGCCTTACCTCTAGCGTTGAGCCGAATTCATAATGTGTTTCATGTCTCTCAGTTGCGAAAGTATGTTGCTGACCCGAGTCACATACTTCAGTTTGATGAAATCGAGATCGCGGATGATCATACGTATGAGGAGCGTCCTATACGAGTCCTAGAGCGACGAATCAAATAGTTGAGGAACAAGGCGATTCCTTTGGTGAAAATTCAGTGGTCTAGACATGGAGTCGAAGAGGATACTTGGGAAAATGAGGATAGTATGCGGTAGAGTTCTCCCGAATTGTTTGACCCTTAGTTTCGAGGACGAAACTCTTTTTAAGGGGGAGAGTATGTAATACCCGGTTGTAAATTCATTCATTATCATTCAGTAATTGTCACTCAGTAATTTTTCACTCATTAATAATCATTCATCATTCACGTTCATTCATTTATATTCATCGTTGGCGTACTTAGAGCCGTGTATCAGTTACCGATTGTCATTCAACTCCGTTTGAGAATCGAGACGAGAGTATTATCATAATCATTGTGATTATTAGTGTTGTGTTGGAAGTATCACCTATTGTATGTTATTGGACTTAATCACATTCATACAAGTATTGTATGTAGGATCATTCATCATTTATAATGAGGAGACGGAGTTGTTGGATTTTTGTCATTTCCAGTAGTGAGTTACGGCCGTAAATTATCATGCATTACGGCCGTAACATGCATTCGTGGAATTGGTGATTTTCTGGATGAAGACGTCGTACGGCCGCAAATCATACTAGTTATGGTCGTAAATAGGAAAGTACGGCCGTATTATCTGGAGACTATGGCCGTACTATGCATTCGTTTGTGCAGGAAGGTGTTGTCAACGAAGACAACTTATGGCCGTAAGTTCGGTAGGATACCACCGCAAGTGTTGTTGTTACAAGGTAATTCTGGTACGGCCGTAACTCGGACAGTGCGGGCATTATTGTGTTTTCAACGAAGTGTTGTTACGGCCTTATGTAATAGAGATTACGGCCGTAAGGCCGTTGACTTGGGAAGTTACGGCCGTAAGGTGGCAGAGATACGGCCGTAACTCTGCGCAGTATTTAAAGACATGAACGGGATTTTTTATGCTCATTTCATTACTTCTTCATTTTGGTTCCGAGAGAGAGATTTTGTGGGAGAGATTTTGCATCATCAAACACTTGTGTGTTCGGGTTTAATCATATTTATTCGTTTGTGGAGCTTGGGAAGCTGATTAATACGAGTTTCGACGGATCGAATAGGTTGGATCTTCAAAGGTAATGTTCTCCAAACCTTAGATTTCGATTTTAAGATGGAATATGATATTTTAGATGTGATAATCATGATATATGAAGAGATATACACATGATTGTCAGTTTGTATGAATATTCATTGGATTATTGAAGAATTATTTTAAGAACACTTTGAATGTCGATTTTGGATTTGGGGGTTTCGATTAAATGTTGTTCAAATCTAGAATTTTGTATTTCATATTTAGTTATTTGATTGTGTTGAAGATATTTTGTTGGATTGAATCACTCCTTGGAGGTTTGGTATCGATATAATTGAGGTTGGTTATAAACAATTGAAGATTGCTTACAACGTGTTTGTCATAATTCCCCAATGAATTTGGATTTGTCATATCGACGTTTTGAGTTGGTTGTGATCATGCTTGATTCGTATATTAATTGGATTGTTGGTAACTGTGTTATTCAAGGTTGTTCGAGCGACCGACATTTCTATTTAGGACGTTTGTTCGAGGAAGGACTTTTCTTCACCGGTATTGTGTAAGTTAATTCTTACTCGGTTAAAAGGATACTCATTCCTTTTGTTGTTGTTCATTCATATTCATAATTAATTCATAGTGTATTACTCATGTTGAGACTTGTAATTATCAAACTAATCATTCAATTCACGAGGAACAACGGTTCCAATCATTTCAGTGAGCTATCATTCATTTCATTATTATTTCATCTCGGTGAGTCATTCTTGACCCTTGTCGGATTGTTATTCATTAATATTCATCATGGTCACTTTTGTTATTGTGACCTTCTGGGTTCATATTGCGTGGCCGGGTGATTATGTGTGGAATTTTTAGTCGGGCACACGATAGTCATGTGATGCGGGTTCACCGACACAATGGACTATGCACACGGTAACGTGCCTCCGTTAGAATAATTAGGTACAAGTGTGGGTGTGTCCGGACACTCGTCTTGTGCACTTGCACGTCCGATTACGGGTGTATTATGATACCCCTCTTCATCTTAATTTCATAACTAAGATATATAATGATTGTGTTTATTCAACTCTTGAGGATTGTTGTTCTGTGTAACTGACCCCATTGGGGATGTTGTTTTTAGGTCATGGCAAGGCAAAAGCACGGGAAGAGAACGTTGACAGCGAGGAGTCCCAGTGATACTAGTAGGGGGGCCTAGTCCATTTCAATCATTCATGTTTCTTCATTTTTATTTCCGCTGCAAATTTCCGTCTGGATATTCATTTTATTCAGTGTTGTATATTTTATCTTCATATAAAATATACAAGTATTCTGTATTTCCTGGGTGTATTGTACTTAAAACTCCTCATCGGAGTAATTGGTAATGTAATGTGGTACTGTAGTACAGTTATATTATTTAATTCATTAATTATCATTCGCCTGGTGGGTCCCAATCGGGGGTCCACGGCACTGTAATAGCCGCCTACTTTGGGGTGTTACATTAACCATCCGCGATGGCCAACCCTCACCTTGAACCACCATATTACTCACTGGACCCAAAAGAGAAGGTCGCTGGAAATCGTAACCAAACTTCCGGGAGTCGAGCGGTCGAGCTGCAAGCAACTTACACCGAAAAACCCATCGACTGAACATCAACCCTCCGCTTGCCTGAGCATCCTTAGCCACGTAAAAATGCCTTCCATGAAGAACTCCTGTTGTCCGTCCGGTGCAAGAAGGAACACAGCCGTGGATCGGTCGCCACCAACTCATCCCCGCCGCACCTGCAGTTTGCAACGCCCAGGCCGACAGTGATCTACCTGCCAACGGTCCGACCAAGATCACGAGCCCAGGAGTGTTGTCCACCACCTCGGGCTTCCTCCGTCCGTCGCTCCTCTACCGGTCGCAGGTCATCGCTGATGAAGAAAAAGAAGGATTGGGTGTTTCATCCGCGTGGGGGTATGTGGGAAAGAGAAGAAAGAATAAAAAAAAGTTAAAGAGAGAGAGGAGGGACGTGGGGGAATATAGAGAAGGAAAACAAAACCAATAATAAAATACCTTCCCCTTTTAATCAATCGGCCAAGAGAATAAAATAAAGTGTATTTGGGTCCATGGGAACCCAACTTTTAAACAAAGAATACAATATTTATAAGGGTCCAAAAATCATAATAAAATCACAATAATTATTGTATTTTCATTACCATATTACTCCGACTCTCTGATCCGACTAGACAGATTAAATTCCGCTACACATGATAAAATCATCATCGATAATTTTCTAATGATGTTCGATCTGATTCCACAATAGTCGGCAAGGTCCATAGTTAATCAGCCAATTAAAATTTAAGAATGAAATTATAATAAATGATCTATATAAAAAAATTAATACCGTCAATATTCCAATTTAATTTATGGGGTATTACAGTTTACCTCGTAGGGTAGCAACTATCTCGATGCATAGGAAATAACTCTCCCATTTTGCATCAATATACATCCAAGGCCCTGCCTCGATGAGTTACTATATACAAAGAATCCCTTAGTTCCTTGTGGCAATACCAAAACAGGTGCCAAAGTTAATTGACTCTTGACAACTAAAATCTCTACTCACATGCCTCTAACCACATGTACCTCTTATATTCTCTCAAAAGATTAGTCAGTGGTTGAGAGGTCTTGAAAAAACCTTCCACAAACTGTCTCTAATAGCCCGTTAAACCAAGGAAACTCCGAATTTCCTTCACATTCTTTAGATGTAGCCTCTGTATTCTATGGGTCAACACTAACCACATCAGTTGATATCACATGCCCAATAAAAGTCACCTCAGACATCTAGAAATCACATTTGGAAAACTTTCCATAAAGTTGTTCTATCCTCAATACATCGAGAACCTGATGTAGATGATGCTCATGCTCCTTACAGTCACGAGAATAAATCAAAATATCATCATCTTCGATGAAAATAACCACAAGACAATCCAGATAATCAATGAACACTCGATTCGTTAAATCCAAAAAGACTATTGGTGCATTTGTCAACCTAAATGGCATCACCACAAATTCGTAGTGTCCGTAACAAGTACGAAAGGCCGTGCTTGTAATATTCGACTCTCAGATCCTCAACTGATGATAACCATATCTCAAGATGATCTTGGGAAACACATGGTACCCTAAAGCTGATACAATAGATCATCGATACGAGGTAAAGGATACTTGTTCTTGATTGTTACCATATTCAACTCATGGTAAAAAATACACAGACGTAAATATCCGTCCTTCTTCCATACAAATAATACTTGTGCTCCCCATTGTGATGCACGCAATCGGATATAACCCTTCTTGGTCAATTTTGCTAACACGTTCTTCAAGTCATACATCTCAGTCAGGGTCATGCGGTATGGTGCTTTTGAAAGTAGGCACATATCTGGCTCTGACTCGATCATGAACTATTTTAGAAACATGTTCGCGAATGGCACTCAAAGGATGAGAGAGTGAGAGTATTGTATTTAAGTATCAACATCACTCGTAAAGGGCATTTATTTTTGCTATATTATTATATATCATTGACATCATTACTTTTTATATAGAATAATAGTCCTTGTATTTCAGAGCGAATGTTACACTCCTTATGAGATAAGGAAAATGGCACTGGAAGTGTTTAGGGCTCAAACGCTTAACTATTCGCAAATTGATTAAACTTAACTGGACCTTAAGTTTAGACAAGACTTGTATAATGTGAACTTTTACATGTAGAGGGCTTGTTTTTCAGTAAGGATTGGTGGGAGCACACGTTATATGTATCCTAGTAGGATTAGTTTACTTGGATTCGAATCACCTTGATTCCATCACATGAATTTCACTCTGAGATAGTCAATGACTGAACTGAAAGGTTGTGACAGGTATACATGAACCTTTGACTTGAAGTTTTAGTAGGAGATGTGCTTGTGCATTAAGTTAGTCAATAGAGTTGTTCGATCCAATCATCGGCTAGTGGGGTCAACCTAGAGGCGCAACTTGATTGGCAAGTAGCAGTCTCTACTGAATACCAGCATAAAATTCTTTCTCCTGTAAGTGAGCAGGTAAATATCCTATGTGGTTAGTGACAAATGATATCATAAGTTTTTCGCCAAAGCATTTAGAGCTAGTTATATTTGATACATGATAGATCGATGATCTCAGTTTGCACTAACTTATACATATCATCACGTTACAATAGGATTTGACATTGTCATGAGCTTAATACTGGATCGGTATATATGATTGAAGGGTTTATACGTAGAAGATATTTATAACTAAAGGTTTTGGAATGATCCCTATCATTCTTTATCAGTTGCGTTATGGTGCAGGCCATGGGACTGGCTAAGTGGTGCTAACACTCTTTGGATCCTACAATTTATAACTCAGACGAACCTATAGAGTCGCGCACATAAAATTGACGATGTGTTAAATTGAGCTTATTCCCTCTTAGTGAATATTGGACATGAGATGTCTAATTTAATTTATTGGATAAATTAAATCAGTCTAATAACTTAAATAAATTACTGAACAATAAATTTAATTCATAATATTTCTTAGAGAAATTATATAATGTAATTAATTAGATTAGTTAATTATATTAATGTATTGTAACGTACTAAGGTTTATCTATCGAACTAGACAAACGAGGGTCCATTTTACGGACCGAAGCGAACCAACTCCATTATTCCATCCTCATGCCCCCACCCCACCCCCCACATGGTGAATCATCTTTTTGTCATGGTGTTGATATGATAATGTTTGCGGGGACTTAATTACTCACTTGGTGGATATTATCAAGGTGGCATTTTGTCATGGTGTGAAGTGGTGTGTTTTTTAAATCAAATACAAACTTCATCTTCCTACTCCATGCAACATTCGGCC
This sequence comes from Orobanche coerulescens, assembly GCA_033398695.1. NCBI lineage: Eukaryota > Viridiplantae > Streptophyta > Magnoliopsida > Lamiales > Orobanchaceae > Orobanche > Orobanche coerulescens. The sequence goes on from CM065804.1 coordinate 33,318,442, forward strand.
GTGAGGTTTTTGAGGGAGAGGAGAGAAGTTCTTTTCAAGTTGTGAACTTATGTTTAAAGAGCATGCTTAGGAAGAAAAATATTTATCTTTGCCTTAGAGATTTAAGATAAATAGATAGAGCTCCTACTATCTACTTCGAGTCATTTTCTTGAAGAACAAGAAGATAGCAGTTTATTCTGGTCATCATTATGATGCGTGATACGTGAGGCACAGTGCTTTCAGTGGTAAGAAATTTCATAAAGCTTCATAATTTGTAGTTGTGTTTGTCATGAGCATTTTATCAAAGATCTTCAACGGTATAATTTTTAAATTCATACCTTTTATTTTCTTTTCATATATACGATGCCTGATCGATTTTGTTTTGGGATTCGTATAATTGACTGGATCAATATTATTTCTTCCGATGCACCTTCGTTTTAGGTCTCGAATCCAAAAATGGTATCAGAGAAAGATCTATGCGATCGTATAAATGATATTAGCATTTGAAATGGAGGTTTGAATATTTTTATGATTTCGACTCATAATTGGTTTAATCGTTAATCTTAATTATTCGTCGAAAAATTATTTTTCATGATTTTATGTTAAAATATAAATCTATTTTTCTTTGAGAAACTCATTTATATGTGTTAAGAAAAAATGTATTTTTTGGATTCAGGATGAAAAGGCTAGCAAGAGAAATGGTCAGACCTGGCAGTGTTGCCAGCCCCAGGCTTGGCCCCGGCTATTTATTTCCCGCCTCCATTTTTATATTTTATGTTTGGTTAATTATCTTCCCGTAATTTAAGTTAGATTTAATTTGACTAAACTGATGAAGAACCGATGACGGACCAACATAAAATAGGATGCAATTATATTTTAATATTTTATGTTTAGTATATAATGCAATTTGCAACGATGTAATAAATATATTTGCTACGATGAAGAGCCGAGGACGAACCACCAAGAAGACAGAGATTCAAAACATATAATTTGATTACTTATGTTTTAATGGGTCATTGATGACTCGGTACTTAGGAATGGTCCATAAACTACATGTTGGTAGATACTAGGTTATGGATATTTTTCATATTATATGACAAATTAACAGACCGACAATCCACACTTATACGAATTAATGTGCAAAGTGTAACAATAAATCGAGTAATACTCCCACTTACAAACACTAAGTTATAAAGGTTACAAGGTTTTCTATCCTCCGTCAAACTCATAGAAAATTGAAATCTAAACTTCTATTCTTTCGAGTATGTCGGGTAGTATTTTAGGGAAGATAGACAAATTTCTAGAGTGTATTAGATGCATTCAATTGTGACAAATTGATCTCCTAGAATTCGTATTGAGTTGTCGGGTAAGATTCAATTTCCAGACTGATAGGAGTTGATGATTTAAACTTAGATAGTTCAGCTAGCCATAGAAACCGTATGTGTCAAGGGCAAGTGAATTAGGTGTAAAAGAAGATCGAATCATCGCAGATGGCTTGGAGTTAGACACCATTTTATAAAGAATAATATACTAGAAACCAGGTGGGTTGCCCTCCATTAAGGTTTGTAAAGTACTTGATCACCACTATGAAGTCAACCATGACATCTGCATTCCATATGGAGTGTGTAATGCAGATAAAAGTAGTGGGAGTCGAGTTAATCAATATAAAAGTCCTTAAATTCTATACTCATATTATAAGTAAGAAATCTTTAATGAATTTAGTATTATTCGCTGCAGTAAAACGAACAGATTCTCAAAATGACGTTGAACCCACTTGCAACATTACTCGAAAAGAACCCCCTAACTGGTCCGACTTTATGGACTGGCTATGTAACTTGAGGATTGTCCTCGTAATAGAAATATTGGGGTACGTCTTGGAGGCATACATCCCAACGACTCCTGTAAGAACCCAAGCCAACAAGAAAGAAGTCGAAGCCCATGATAAATGGGTGAAAGATGATGTAAGAATGCATGGGTACATTTAGGTTTTATGACTAATCAGCGTTAACGCGCTCATAATAATATGACATCTTCAAGAGCCATCTTAGCACACTTGACTGAGCTCTATATAAATCACAGTTGTACTGCTAGATATAAGATATCAAAGCTATTGTTCGACACCAGGACGAAGGAAGGAGAGAGATTTGGGAACCATGTCCTCAAGATGATCTCGATGATTGCGATATTGTAAGCACTCAGTTTTCAGTTGCATAGCTCTATCTAAACTGACCATATCCTACAGTCACTTCCCGACTCTTTTTACCAATTTGTCATGAACTTTAACTGCAATGAGATTACACATAACTAGCTAGGCTAATACACAAACTGACAACTGCTCAATCTCAAATGAAGACAAATGATAAAGAGAATGCGCTTGTTATTTCTTTTGGGCCTTGGAGGTCTAAGATTACGAAGCCAAAGGATAAGAAGTAATTTGGTCCCAAAGCCAAGTTCGATAAGGGTAATATAGCACCCCCAATACGCTCAGGGATATTACACATCATAGAATCTTTCCTCAAGGATCTACCAGGCGGATAACAAAAACGAACAACTCAATAATGCCTTTAAGGCTAAAATGACTCAGTAGACCAATTTGGTCTTTCAATAAATACACACAACTCAATCTCAATACATGCCTACGCAGGGGTCGAATACAACACACTCCCGTATAATGGGGAAAGAATACTGCAGCGGAAATAAAATACAACTGAACTAATACAACAGCGTACGGGTCCTCTTGCAATTAGTATCGATCATCTTTCATCATCCTTCATGCCAACCCTGTGTTATGCTCCCCAAAACCTGAATGCAATACAGACATCCACCCCCCGATTACTCGGGGGTTAGCAAATTCCACTATCAGGAAATCCTCATAGGGTTAAACGTCACGAAAAGAAATACTTCCCAATACATAGAGCTTGAATAACATTTTCCAAATTCAAAAGATCACAAATCGAGAGAACAATTTATAAAACCTTTTAAAATGCCCTCAGGAGTTTTAAACGCAAAACCATTTAGGATTATCAAAACTTTCTCTTTTCAAAAGAATCCAAAAAGGGGCACAGCCTAAAGATTTTCTTTCACAAATAAAGGCTAACAATCATTCACGGGATCCATAACCCACACCACGTGTCCTCGACGGACATAAAAATCAACACAACATAATCACCCAAGATACGCAAATCTTGGTCACACGTCCAAGGTACTCGACCTGGCAAAACACATTCACAAATCATATACACAACAGCGTGATCGCATGTCACGGCATCTCACAGTTGGATCAATCACTTGTTGTCTTCTGACCACATGATCACATGCCATGTGTTCCGTAGGTATTCTTTGGCGCTCATGGTTGGATCAATCACTTGTTGCATCCTGACCACAATCCATGTGTCACCGTAGTTTTTATTAGGCTCTCACGGTTGGATCAATCGCTTGTTGCATCCTGACCACATGATCACATTCCATGTGTCACCATAGGCCCCGCCCACATCTACACATTCACAAACATAGTAAAATACAACAAAGATATCCAAACAATTCACCTAGAGGCATCAAACACTTAGCAAAACACAACGTCAAACCACAACACACCGAAATGAGGCAATATACGTACGTACATTACCAAGCGCAACATCAACACCAAACATATCCATAGGATTCACATAGTCATTTACAAAAATACACCAATCACAACATACACACGAGTTTGAAAGGGAGCCTTTAGCGAGGCTAAACCAAATCTTTGAAAGTTCATCTCAAACAACCAAACGAACACATTTAGACGATCACCGATCATCGTATCCACAAAACAAGAAATGTATGGACAAGGTACTTGCCTCGAAACTACGATCGCAATGAGATGATGTATGGGATGTAATCGAACAGCCCCGAACTCCCGAACACTATCAAGAACACGATAACACCGCGAACACTACGAGAATAACACTACACGAATTAACAATCACCAAACGAGATTCAACTCGGAATCCTCGAGCACCAATAATCCTACGGAAGAAACAACAAAAACATGATTACGACAAGGATCAAGACCAAAAACAACGGAGATCACAACATGTAACACCCCCAAACCACTCGGGAATATTACAGCGCCGCAGACCCTCTCCGTGAGGATCTACCAGGCTAAAAATAAAAACAATTCATCGCATTACATGCCGACATGGCTACATAATGAACCATTAGACCGATTTGATCTTTTACCACGATACAATATATTAAACATACCTAACTCTTTCTCACAACTCATGCTAACGCAGGGGTTAACATACATCAACATTCCCAGAAAATGGGAGAACACCACAACAGAAATATAAACAACAAGACTCTACCAAAAATATTCAACCACTGGTCTTCATGTGATTAGTATCGTCGTCTTACATCATCCTTCGTACCGATCCTGTGATTCGCTCCCCAACGACCTGCAAGTACCTAGATGCAATACAAACATCCACCCCCCGAATACTCGGGGGTTCGCAAAACTCCACTGTTTTGCTATTGAAAATATAAAACACAAGTACAAGCCATACATATCATACTCCAATACATAATAATCGTGAACTTACTTCCCGAAATAAATCACTTTATCAAAACAATCTAATCAAGATGGGTGGGGATGAAACCCCTATACATCTTACAAAACATTTAAGATCTTGGGAGTTTTGAAAACGTTGGGATTTAAGAATTCTCAAACCTTTTGAAACACTTGGGGACACGGCCCAAAAATCATTTCCCAAATTACAAGTCCGATAATAAGGTACGGGTCTACAACCCAAATCACGAAACACGGGTCCACGACCCAATCATCCATGACAACATATTCCCAAGGATTATTCGCGTCCCGTGCTAACAAGCCACGAACCTCAGATGCTCCTGCAGAACATACCCGAGTGAATAACCTAATGGGAAAACATACCAATGCACGTATCACAGTGACAACAGTCACACAATCACAACCATACGTATGTTCAAAGTTGTCCCGGCATCGCACAAGCAAGCTACAAACCTCGGAGCCTCCACGAGACTTACCCGATTGGACAACCCATGACACGTACATCACACGATCAATCCGCAACCATAAGTTATTCCGGCATCGCGCTAACAAGCCACAAACCTCAGAGTCCCCGCACGACATACCCGGTGGATAACCCCACAAGTTATCCCCGACATCGCGCTAACAAGCCACGAACCTCGGAGTCCCCGCAAGACATACCCGATGGATAACCCTACGGTCACGCCCGACCCATACTAGCAAGTATGGATCCCGGAGATTCAACAACTTACCCGGAGGCACATCACTTACAACAAACACTCACAACGACAATCAAATACCAATACCAAACAATACTAAGCACCATGACCTCCCTACAATGAGTAATAACTAATAAAACACAACGTCACATAATCACCGAAAACACATTAAACCAAGAGCATACGAGTTATCTTTGCAAGACAACATTTATCGAGAACATATCGGTCCTTTTTAAAGTTCATTCAACATTCGGGTAGCACATAAAATCATCCACCAACAATTATGTCTATGAAAAATGAAACGTATGGGCAAGATACTTGCCTCGATACCACGAACAAGGAAACGACGAATGGACACGGGCGGGTAGCCCTCGAACTTCCAAAAACGACCAAGAATTCGATATCCCATGAATACTACGAAAATAATACCACCATGAATCAACAATACTTCGAAAATATAGGGATGATCCTAATTTCTACCCGTTGGAGCATTTCGTCGGATATTTTGAAGGCATAGTCCAATATCATCGATTAACGAAAGGATTCTCGAAATAATTCAGCAAAACTTCAAGAATACTAAAGGATTTCGAGTTTACTACCATAATCCAACAACAATCTAAACTAAGGATTGGAAGGATGAATTCACATCAAAACCCCCAAAATTCCCCAAATTCAAAATTTCAAGAGATTTTACCTTAATCCGGACAACAAGGAATGGATTGATGATGATAATGAACACAAATCAAGCTTCCCAAATGATCCTCAAGGATGTTGCCCATCAAAACCCTCAAATCTTGAAGAAGAATCGCGAAGGAGAAGGAGAAATTGTGAAAAATGGTCAAAGATCCGGATGTTGGGCCTTATATAGCCATCCTACCAAGCCATTACGGCCATAACCGGACACTCCTTGCGGGCATAACAGGCTATACTTTATGGGCGTAACCGGCCACACGTTACGGCCCTTACCAGGTCACACCTTACGGGCGTAACCGGACACTCTCCCGAGTCACTGCCCCAACTAACGCGGTACGTTATGGCCGTAGCCATCAGGACCTTACGGCCATAACCGGCAGGCCCTACCTGCAGACGTGTCTCGGCCATGCTTGCGGCCGTGACTCAGCCGTGGCCAAATTCGACAGTCCGGTTAGACGTTCGACGTCTCGGTTTCACCAACGCATTCGTTATGATTCAAAATCATAACGAACAGGCAACGAAACTCAACGTACCACAGTACAAGCATGCGATTCCAAAGACACGGATGTCAACAGTCGGTTCGACCGAATAAAATTCAACAAAACCGGAATGAAGATCTCGGGTATTACACAACAAAATATCGAAGGAAAACTCATTCGAACATTTGATAGAACATCAAATATTCACTACACCTCAAGAACACCGAAGTCACCCTTCGGGTTGAAACGAACCGAATATATGGATATACAATCCATAAAAAAAAGTTTAATAACAACATCTAACACCAATTGATTTATCAAAATTGGATGGAAAACGAAATCAAGAACAAAATCCCAAAAAGGTCAATTCCAGGGAATCAAGAAAATACCTCGGATTAATGACGAAGAACACAAATTGATGTTGTTAATCCACACCAAGAACTTGAGGAGGATGATGTCTCTAAGACAAATCGCCCAAAAATCGCGCCCATGGAGAGAAGAAAGGAGAGGAAATGAAATCCTCTCCAAATCCTGCTGATTAAAGGGCATTCTGACTCGCGTGCCGCGGCGCAGACTGAGTGTGCCGCGGCCCGCGGCTAAAATACACGGTCAGGCCTCCAGGCCGTGGCGCGGCGCAGATCGAGCGTGCCGCAGCCCACGGTATAGCCGCGTCCAGTTCAGTCCCTGAAAAGGGCTGTGCCTAGGCACAGAACTTGTGTGCCTATGTGTACACTGTTTGTGCCCAAAAGTGCCAAAATATCACGATACATGATCGAATAACCAAACCGAAGTTCACAATACGTCTAACAACGTTAAACGGATTTACGGAAACACAAAATAACAGTTTCGGACGAGATTCACAAGAATCAAACTCAAGTATGGAAAAGTCGCTTAAGAACACGGAACTCAACAAAACGACACCGAAACAACCTCGGATGACAAAAAGGGCATAATTAATCATTCTCAGAATGACGAAAGAGTCACAATAGAGTCGCTAAGATGGACTTCAGCCAAAAAAAGAGAATTACCAGAAATCGATATTGCCGATATTACATTAGGGGTGTGCATGGTACAGTATGGTACGGTTTTAGGGTAAAACCGATACCGTACCAAATATATTCGGTTTATTATGATTTAATACAATAAACATATGGTTTTTTTTGGTTTGGTAGTTCGGTATTTCGATTTGGTTTACATCGGTACGGTATTTTTTCGGTTTTTCTACTTGATACTTGATAGAATTAATAAAATAAAAATACTCGAATAAATTAATTCAACAAGTTACCACAAATAGTTGATCTAAATTAATAGCTAAACCAAAAAAATCACACTAACCTCTTTGTACAATTCGGGTTAGAGTACCCCTTGTACTCTTTTTATTGAATTTTATTTACCTTTCAAAAAAAAATCACACTAACCTTAATACATCTAACTAATTTAATGTTCAAGTTTTCATCCAACTATTTTGGAGGATAAAAAGGAAAAAAAACCAAGTGTCTTGAACTTCAATAAATTTATTATTGTCCTATATTCATGTGAGTCTATAACTACTATATATATGATATTTTATCATAAAAATATTTAATATAAATAACGGTACGGTACGGTTTTATTCGGTATTTAAGTCAAATACCGTACCGTTACCGAAATTTCGGTTTTATAAAAAATAAGAACCATATATGTCGGTTTAAGCGGTTTATCGGTTTTTTCGGTATAGTTTGTATGGTGCGGTGTGGTTTTTCGGTTTAATCGGTTTTTTTGCACACACCTATATTACATACTACCCTCCTTAAAAGAAGTTTCGTCCCGAAACTTAAAACAAGTAGGGAGAAGCAATATCCCACAGGAAAACTCAACGAGATACACAAGAACCGAAAACTTGCGCCCAACGGCGAAACGTTCAAGCAATGCAAAGAAACATACGGCATGAAATCAAACTCCACGACGACCATCACAACACCACAGATAGAGACATAATAAAACCAACAAGTGTCAAGTATCACCAAACAGGTAGCACAATCAAATCAATTATATGAATAATCACAAAACAAAAGGCACATATTACAAGAAAACATACATGGTCGAAAAATAGAAATTAAGCACACTACGATTCGTGAGGGTAACCACGAAGAACTCCGACCACGCCGAAATTCTCGAAACCACATTAGGCATCTCGGTGTCCTTTCGGAGCAGAGACGCAACTCGATCCCCAAACCTATCAGCTACCGTTTCGCAATGCATGGCTCGGTGTCCCAAATGACCGTAATCGAAACAGCTGACCAACAATGAACGACAATTCTTCGCGGTATGAGACCAGACAACAAAAATCGGACAACCACGATTTAACAACAATGATCGAACAACAACGGTCGAACAACGACTCCGAAGTTCACACTTCAACTCAAGATATTAAAAGAACTTGTAGAAACCAAAAGACGTTAATTTCGGACAAGGTTCACAAGAATAGAACCGAACTCGGAAAAGTCACAACGATAAACAGATTAATCCGAAACAAGGTCACAACCCGTTCGAACAATGGAAACCGAGATACCAAACAAGTTCAAAAAGTATCAGCGAACACGAACGAGTCGATAGAATTGAGAAAGAGAAAATGCAGAAGTCAAAAATAATACGGGTATTACATTCGACCTCTTATAAAAGAAATGTCGTCCCCGCAACTCACAACAACGGAAGCAAGGTAACAACACAAAAAGCAACCGACAGAAACATCTTTCATGGGTCTCTCAGAGCCGATCCTGATATCTGTGCTGAAGCTCGTACCCCGGAAGACTCGGTAACCAATTCGCAAAACTGGATTCTGTGTCCCTTGAGTCCGCACTAGAAATGCGTTACTGACGAGAAGAATAATTTGTACGTACATGCCCCAGCACATTACAGTCGAAGCACCTCGGCATACCGAATATGCAACTGCTAGGTACAATGGAATATAACGTCGCAAAACAACATACCAGAGATGCCAACTCAGCACAACCCATTAACGTATAACATCTCACATACACAGAATCACAGCAACGACGACATACATTCGGCGATTTCAATGGTTCGAAGGATAAACAGCACACAGTTACAAAACATCATGAAACAATCACATATGTACACGATCATACAAATTCAAGTTCTAACAGCTCGCACGAGTGCGATAACACGCAAATCACCACAAAGCGACAACATTCAATACCAACATCTCATCTCTCAGAAGGATAACACAATAAATGCATGGCAGACGACTCAACATTCACGCCACCAATTCAATCATACTCGGGAACTAACATTCTAATGACAATGTGAACATCATACTTACATTCGAGGACCGCAAACAAGAATGATAGGTCTGAAAAATGAAAACCACCTTTTTGAGAAGAATTTGGAAACACCAGTTGAATTTTGAGTATCATATTTCGAAAAAGTAACGCAAACCTCATTACCGAGACTTTGAAAAATCATCTTGCGTTGGATAAAAATGAGGACACTTTTCTTTTAAATTAAAACTTTCAGAAATATTCGACCTTCGGGTCTAAGCAAGTGCGTTTCTAAATTACTGAAATATCAAAAAATATTTTGGTCCTCAAAGTAGAAGAATTTGAAACATATAGTTGCATTAGTAGGCACCTTGAAAATATAATCTATTTAAAAATACGTCTCGAAATTTATTTTCTAAGATACTCGGGATTGTCAAAAAAAATCCATTAGGCTAGAATGCCCAAAAACTCATGCGTATCAACATTCGGTTACACATATCATAGCACACGTGTCACGTCATTCAAATTCAACACAAGACATGACTCTTCCCGGAAAACAAACAGTCAAATCACATTTCAAACTTGCCTAGGACCGGGGCTAAACCACTGGTCTCACTCGAGGCCTCTAAGGACCCTCTCGAGCTGGCTAGCGAATCAAACTTGTGAATCTAGGGCTATACCATTGGATTCCCCCGAGGCCTCGTTGGACCCTCCCGAGGTGAGCAAAGCACACACAAATACACCACCATTCTGTAATAAGCACAAAGGCTCCCAAAAATACTTGCAAAACGAGCAAATCATTTTGAAAATCATTAGCAGCGGACAAAAACTACAGTCGAAAAGACATAAACAGTGACAACACTCCTCATATAAACAAAATGATGAGAGTCGAATAAACACATATCACGGAACCAAAATTCTACATAAGGATCTCATCACTTAAAAATAATCATACAAGTAATTCGTGTCACACGAGGCACAACACCAATGAGGGAGACTTACATCCACAGGCACGAAGGTGATGATTGCCCCACGATACTAATCACGACCAACCAACTCAGACAACGTGTTGCGACATGACTCGGTCAGACAAAATCCGACAAGACAAAACTCAACAGACACCACTAAACCCGACAACCTAGGTTTCCACAACCTAAGCTCCGATACCAGTTATGTAACACCCCCAATCCGCTCAAGGATATTACACGTTGTAGAACCTTTCCTCAAGGATCTACCAGACTTGTAACAAAAACAAACATCTCAATAATGCCTTTAAGCCTAAAATGACCCAGTAGACCAATCTGGTCTTTCAATAAATACACACAACTCAATCTCAATACATGCCCACGCAAGGATCGAATACAACACACTCCCGTACAATGGAGATAGAATACTGCAGTAGAAATAAAATACAACTGAACCAATACAACAACGTACGGGTCCTCTTGTGATTAGTATCAATGATATTTCATCATCCTTCATGCCGACCTGTGCTATGCTCCCCAAAACCTGAATGCAATACAGACATACACCCTCGATTACTCGGTGGTTAGCAAATTCCACTATTTTGCTAGTGCAAGTACAAAGTGCAAAATACGAGTCATACAATTCAAGTTCCAAGAATAATAATAATCAGGAAATCCTCAGAGGGTTAAACGTCACGAAAAGAAATACTTCCCAAGACAGGGGGCTTGAATAACATTTTCCAAATTCGAAATATTACAAATCGAGAGAACAATTTATAAAACCTTTAAAAATGCTCTCGGGAGTTTTTAACCCAAAACCATTTAGGATTATCAAAACTTTATGTTATCAAAAGAATCCAAAAAGTGGCAGAGCCCAAAGATTTTCATTTACAAATAAAGGCTAACAATCATTCACGGGATCCATAACCCACACCATGTGTCCTCGACAGACATAAAAATCAACACAACATAATCACCCAAGATACGCAAATCTTGGTCACACGTCCAAGGTACTCGACCTGGCAAAACACATTCACAAATCATATACACACCAGCGTGATCGCATGTCATGGCATCTCACGGTTGGATCAATCACTTGTTGTCTCCTGACCACATGATCACATGCCATGTGTCACCGTAGGTATTCTTTGGTGCTCACGGTTGGATCAATCAATGTTGCATCCTGACCACATGATCACAAGCCATGTGTCACCGTAGTTTTTCTTAGGCTCTAACGGTTGGATCAATCGATTCTTGCATACTGACCACATGATCGCATGCCATGTGTCACCATAGTCCCCGCCCACATCCACACATTCACACACATAGCAAAATACAACAAAGATATCCAAACAATTCACCCAGAGGCATTAAACACATAGAAAAACACAACGTCAAACCACAATGCACCGAAATGAGGTAATATACGTACACACGCATTACCAAGTGCAACATCAACACCAAACATATCCATAGGATTCGTGTAGTCATTTACGAAAACACACCAATCACAACATACACACGAGTTTGAAAGGGAGCCTTTTAGCGAGGCTGAACCAAATCTTTGAAAGTTCATCTCAAACGACCAAACGAACACATTTAGACGATCACCGATCATCATATCCACAAAACAAGAAATGTATGGACAAGGTACTTGCCTCAAAACTACGATCGTAACAAGACGACGAATGGGATGCAATCGAATAGCCCCGAACTCCTGAACACTATCAAGAATACGATAGCACCACGAACACTACGAGAATAACACCACACGAATTAATAATCACCAAACGAGATTCAACTCGGAATACTCGAGCACCTATAATACTCTGGAAGAAACAACAAAAACATGATTACGACGTGGATCAAGACCAAAAACAACGGAGATCACAACAAACTATCGAATGAAAACTCATTCGAACATTTTGTTGGAACATTTTGTTCCATACATGTATTAATAATGTTTTGATGATTAAGTTGTTACACAAAACAAAAAAATAAATAGACGAAGCAAAGCATCGAAGAAGACGAAGTGCAAAAAGCTGGGATTTTACAAGGCTAATGTACGTAAGCTATCAAGCATAGCGTACATAACTAGTGCGAAATAACGTACGTAAGGGATGGTACTTAATGTACGTAAAGGTGTTCGAACCAGATGAACGTTGGGAAGAGTCAAAGTCAGAAAAGCAGCAACGGATATATGACGTCAGTAATGACGTAAGCTTAATGTACGTAACGGAATGTTGATAACGTATGTAAGTAAAGAAACGAATGTTACTGGACTGAAACTGGACTAAGCTAACGTACGTAACCATGTGAGGTTAACGTACGTAATGTGAAGATGATAGCGTACGTAATGGAGTTTCAGGGTGCTAACGGCTAGAAAGGCTCCAATGCCTATAAATACCATATCCTTGGTATTATTCCATACAACAACTGCAAGCAAAACATACATTCATCAGAGATTGATATACTTACATTGTTGTTGTGATATTGAGATTATATTGTTAGTTTGAGTGTTTATACATTCAACATATACACGAGAGGTAACAAAAAAGATATGATTTGATTCGGTGTTATTTGGATCAAGGATCCGAAATTATTAGAATCGCAATCGCTATCTGGTGAGGTTTATCTAGTACTGATAGAAAGCTAGAGCTGTTGATTCCTTGTCCGATAGAAAAGGAAAACGGTTTAACTTGGACCGACACAAAGACAAGTACGAGTGGTTTATCACGGACCAATAGAAGACGTGATTGTAACGGTTATCCCTCGATCGATAGAAGAGAGGTGCAGAGGACATATGCTCGTTTATAGCCGAACCTCTATAAATCCGTGTGTCGTTTAATTTCTGCACAATTAATTTATGCTTCCACAACACGATGCATATTCCAATCTTGATTCAACAATTGGTATCGGAGCAGTACCTCCAATACACGGCTTAACATCCGAGGAGTCGATCCAAATGGCGTTTCAATTTCCTCCAGTCGAAGGCCTTGCTCTTAACTGACCACCATTTTTTGATGGCGCAAATTTCATGACATGGAAGAAAAAGATGTCAATATTTATCCGAGCGTATGACATCGAGATTTGGAAGATCATTTGTCTTGGCCCGAAAGTTCCAATCAAACCTGACGGATCTCTTAAGAGTTTCGAAGAATATAATGACGAAGATTGGAAGAACAACCATCTAAATTGTAAGGCTACTCAACTTCTATATTGTGCCTTAAATCCGGAAGAGGTCAATCGTATCTCATCGTGTGAAAGTGCTAAAGAGATATGGAAAATTCTTGAAATCACACACGAAGGGACAACTCAAGTCAAGGAGACGAAGATCAATATGCTTCTCCATGACTACGAGTTATTCATGATGAAAGGTGACGAGTCCATCACCAATATGCTCAACCGATTTCCGGTCATCACCAATGGACTTTCTTCGTTTGGAAAACCATTATCTAGTAGTGAAAAAGTCAAGAAAATTTTACGATCACTACCTAGCGAATGGGACGGCACCGTGACTGAGATCATGGAATCTAAAGATCTCAATACGCTTGATTTTAGCGTACTCGTTGGTTCGCTAATTAATTATGAGATAGTTTTAAAATCACGAAGTGTCAAGCCAAAGCCGAAGGAAAGATCGATAGCCTTGAAGGCTAAAATATCCAAAAAGGAAGAAATCCCGGTTGATGATAGCCACGAAGAATCGGCATATTATGCCAAAAATAATAATAAGTTCCAACACTTATTAAATCAGAGGAAGAAGGACATCCAAGCTAGCGAATCTAAGAAATTCGACAATAATTGTCGATTATGTGGTAAACCAGGCCACTTTGCGAAGAATTGCCGACCTAAACCAAAGAAAGAGGTTCTCATTGCAACATGGAGCGATGACGACGAAGATGATTATTTTATCAATCAAAAAATCTCGCTCTTATGGCACGAAGTTCATTCGACGATAGCGACGTCGAAATCCAAGTAAGTAATTCTTACGACGAACTATTTGAAGCATTTAAATTATTGCATACGGATTATCAAAATGCTTTATCCGAAATTAAATCCCTTCAATTTAAAAATAAATTATTGGAAATTGAAAATTCCAAAATTCTGGAAAAGGAAAAATTTGATGAGATCGATCATTCAAAATGCCTTGAAAATGAAAATATTTTAAAGGATGATCTTGTTAAAATGCAAACCGAGCTCAAAAATTTAACGAAGAAATTTTCTCTTGGAAACGAGAAATTTGAAAATATGATCTCGGTTCAAAAGTTCACTTTAAATAAATAGGGGTTGGGATTCACACCTCGTTCTAAAAATGAATCCTTAAATTTAAAGATACCCCATTGCGAAAAATATTTGAAAATCGGGCATCACATTTCTAACTGTAAAAGCCCACGCCGGACGATTAAAATTAAAAAGATTTGGGTTCCTAAAGGAACAAATATTTCAAATATCGTCTATGATTCAAATGAAAAACCAACTCTCGGTTGGATCCCCAAAAATTGATTTTTATCAAATTATATTTTACTTAGGGGGAGTAATAATTGTTTTTGGGAGATAATATTTTCAGGGGGAGTTTATACCCTATTCCTGCATATAGTTGTATTCATCATTTGGTATCATTGTATTTTTTTTATTATTACACTTTTTGATGAAAACAAAAAGGGGGAGAAAGGAGAATGGGATTAACCTTGAAAGGGGGAGAAAAATCGAAATCGAAGAAAAGTTGAAATTGGAAAGAAAAATGGAAGTTGAAAGGAGAAAAGGATAAGAAAAGTCGAAAAGATGAAGTTGTAAAGAAAAATGAGGAGACATCGAAAAGATGATGAAAATTTGAAAATTCGAAAAGAAAAACAAAAGGAAAAAAGGAGTCCAAAAAGAAATGGGAGAAGAAACTCACGAAATGAACAAAGTCAAAAACTTTGGTCTGGACGCATATACATATATTTGTATTTTTTGCAGGTAAATCCCATTGACGAAGTGTTGTTTTGTAATCATCAAAAAGGGGGAGATTGTTGGAACATTTTGTTCCATACATGTATTAATAATGTTTTGATGATTGAGTTGTTACACAAAACAAAACAAAAAAGAGACGAAGCAAAGCATCGAAGAAGACGAAGAGCAAAAAGCTGGAATTTTACAAGGCTAACGTACGTAAGCTATCAAGCATAGCATACGTAACTAGTGCGAAATAACATACGTAAGGGATGGTACTTAACGTATGTAAAGTTGTTCAAACCATATGAACGTTGGGAAGATTCAAAGTCAGAAAAGCTACAACGGATATATGACGTTAGCAATGACGTAAGCTTAATGTACGTAACGGAATGTTGATAACGTACGTAAGTAAAGAAACGAATGTTACTGGACTGAAACTGGACTAAGCTAACGTACGTAACCATGTGAGGTTAACGTACATAATATCGGTAGCGTACGTAATGTGAAGATGATAGCGTACGCAATGGAGTTTCAGGGTGCTAACAGCTAGTAAGTCTCCAATGCCTATAAATACCATATCATTGGTATTATTCCATACAACAACTTCAAGCAAAACATACATTCATCAGAGATTGATATACTTACATTATTATTGTGATATTGAGCTTATATTGTTAGTTTGAGTGTTTATACATTCAACATATACACGAGAGGTAAAAGAAAAGATATGATTGGATTCAGTGTTATTAGGATCAAGGATCCAGCATTATTAGAATCACAATCGCTATCTAGTGAGGTTTATCTAGTACCGATAGAAAGCTAGAGCGGTTGATTCCCTATCCGATAGAAAAGGAAAACGGTTTAACTTGGACCGACACAAAGACAAGTACGAGTGGTTTATCACGGACCAATAGAAGACATGATTGTAACCGTTATCCCTCGACCGATAGAAGAGAGGTGCAGAGGTTTTTATCTCACTACACCATATATGGCTTTCAACAACATTTTTTTTTTATGTTACAAGCAAAAGTGTAGCCTTAGATGCCTTAAAATTGGTCAAGTTTGATTTAAGGCTACACATTTTTCTAGCGTTGTTATTGATATAAATTAGTGTTGCCATAGACTAAATTGAATATCTACGCTAACACAAAATTTGGTGTAGCCATTGCTATTTAAAAAAGTGTAACTAAACACCAAGGGCTTGTTTGCTATGTGTGATTAAGGTGTATAATATATCTAATACACCTTTATATCTTGTTTGGTATAAAGTATATGGCCCTTGATAAAATTCGGGCCCGTATAAATAATACTGATTTTTAGTATTACGTATCCCACCTAAGAGGTGGTATTAGGTGATATTAAACAATACTAAAACTAATAGATTCAATAAACTACCATGATATCTGTATTTTGCAGCGAATTTAATACATCGTACCAAATATGATATTAATTTCTTATATTGTATAAGAAATCCTAGTCAATCTTATCAAGCTTTATCCCATACAACTTAGCAAACGAGCCCTAAAGAAATAAAGTGTCTCATGGGTCTAGATAAATTATTTTCAATTTTCACCCCTCTCTTCACCTCGCTCCTCACGTTCTATCTCAACATTCAACTCTCTACCTCCAAACCTCCTCCCATTCTCCCTCCCTCTGTTCAATTCTCTCTGCAAATTCTTCTTTCTTTTTATCTCTTGTTCTCTCTTTGTTTAAAACCCTCACCCAGACACACCAACAAGAATAATATGATCCCATCTCCTTCACTGTCTCCAAATATCGAATGAATTTAGATGAGAAGCGACGGGTGGTGGTTCGAAGGGCACACGACTGTGATGTAGACTAGGGTTACGTGTTTGGAGGTATCACATCCCACTTCTCAGTGGTCTAACGGCAGGATGACGTTGGTTAATGAGGTGAGTTGGGTTTGCTGACTTTAGATCTAGGTTTGGTTCAGGGCTGAGAAACGGCCGTATTAGCCTGATTAGTAATGGTCTTGGGTGAAAGCTTATTTTTTATATTGGCAAGGATTAGATGGAAATCAACGGGGTAATGTCAAGTAAATTAGCTTTCATTATAGTGGTCAGTGTTTGTGGAAATTTATTTTTCTGATTTGAATATGTTTGGGTTCGCCGTTGGAAACTCGTGATGTTGCTCGTGTTCTTTCTCGCTATAATGATATCATTATGGCACGAGTTTTTGCTCATCAGGTATGCTGGTGAGTTCTCAATTAATGGCATCATAACTTTTGAATGCACTGAACTTTTACCTGCAACCTGACAGCAATATTCTTCCTTTTATCTCCTTTTCTTTTTCTTTTTCAAATTTTCAGGACATTCTAAATCTTGCTAAGTATGCCACCGTCCTCGTGATCAATGGCTTGACTGACTTTAATCACCCTTGTCAAATTATGGCTGATGCACTCACAATAATTGAACACATTGGTCAGTTGGAGGGGACAAAGGTAAGCCTATTTGCAGCATCTATGTTGATAAAACTCTACCATCCATTGTTGCCAGATTTTCAAGTTATCTGATATTTTGAGGTTCTATGTTGGCAAATGTTCAAGTCGTATACGTTGGGGATGGGAACAATATAGTAAATTCCTGGCTGTTGTTGGCATCTGTCATTCCTTTCCACTTCGTTTGTGCCTGCCCGAGAGGTTTTGAACCTGATGCAAGGACAGCTAAAAGGGCAATAAAGGCTGGAGTCGGCAAAATAGAAATAACCAATGATCCGAAAGCAGATGTAAATGGAGCTGATGTTGTTTATTCAGTGGTTCCCTTGTTTCCCATTCGTTTGAGTTGGAATCCAAAGTGAATACAGTTTACTATGGGGCACTTGCTTTGGTCACTTACCGAATTACCACAAAGTCGAAGATTCAGGTTTGTTCTCTCTTCAAAAGCTGAATTTCTAGTAACTGTTAAATTACCGTATCAAATCTTCTGATTATCATTGCAGTAAGCATATTCAACCCCGATTCTGCCGTTGGAACTTCTGTCAGACCCAATTTTTGAGAAAAAATCCGAAATTGTAATATTCTTGTTCTATTATTATGACTATGAATGAAGTAATTAATATTTCGAAACCCCCTTGACAATTTTTTTATGATACTGACTTTCTTATTTCGTTTTTCTTTGCTCCCCCTTCCCTCTGCTTTTGTGTGGATGCAATTATCTTGTGGTGTATAAACAACTCAGGCAAAGGTAATGACCTTTTATGTTTGATTTAGTAACTATGGACTTCTTCATGTTGGTTACACTGAAATTTGGACAAATGAGTCAGACATATATTCAGATTTTGCTGTGTAAGCAGTTTAAGCTATTTGATATCTGTCTTTGTGGACCTTGGTTGCCCCCTCAGTAGAAGGCTTATTTGACTTTTCAAAACAAAAACACATCAGGAAAGGGTGTTTGTAATAAAAAATGTGTATGTCATTATCATAATCAACTACACCGTTATCCCATTTGTGTTGGTGTGAGGATTATAGTGTCAATTAATGGTCTAAAAAGTAGTTGTTATTAGGAGCTTCAAAAGTAGGATTAAGCGAGACCATTACTATCCTTATCCTACAGATGAGGAGCGGATGGTAAAAAAGGCCCGAAGATGTTTGGTGTTGGTATATATTGTTTTACAATTTTACTGAAATTCTAGATGTGTCGCATATTGTTATTTTGTTAATAGGGTAGTTGACTTATGAAGCAAAAATTAAGATAATTTTCCATTATTGTTATTGTTTGTATTTTCTGTTTCTGTTAATTATTTGAGGGAAATACTTTGACACTTTTATTTACATGATGATGTTAAGAAAGCTCTTGAAACTGAAGCTGTTGAGGCTGCTAAATTGATTCATGATGGCAAAAAACACCGACCATCTTATCTAATTGGGAGACTTATTCAGAAAAAGGAACCAAAATAGAAGTCTTCAGCATCACCATCCGTTCAAGTTGCTGATGAGTACGTGGCGGACCTAACTGCTAGGATCAGGGCTCAACTTCAACAAGAGATTGATGAAAAAATTGACCAAAAAGTTCGAGAAATGATGAGAATGTTGGCCGAGAAGAATCCAGATTTGAACTTAAAGACTGATGACTCTCATAAATCATTCGAAGAGTCCTATGATGGTGACAATGTCACTCCTTGACTGATCTCATTATTTTATATTATGCTAGCTAAGTGACTCGAGTAGTTTTGTTATATTTATGGATTGCGATCGTAACTTGTTCTTAGCTATTATGGATTGAATATTAGCAGTCATGTATTTTGGATGTTGTTATGGTTGACAGTGTTTTAATGGTATTGACTATTTTATGGTAGTATTTATTTTCCAATATAACATTTTGCTTTTTACCATGAAAAATGTTGGTAAAAACCTGCAAAAATGTAGCCATAGACTATAATTTATAATTCTTTATGTTGGCAAAATATAAAAATTGTGTTGGCAAAGGTTAAAAGTGTGTTGGCAAAAGTTAGAACTGTTCATATATAAGTGTAGCCATAGTGTTAAAGTTGTTGGTAAAGATGCCAAAGTGTTTCACAATTTAATGTTACATTAGTCCTCATGAGTGTTAGCATAGGTCTACGGCTACACAAATATTTGTGTCGCTAAATATATAAAAGTGTGGCCTTAAGTCTACAGCAACACAAAACCTAGTGTAGGCACAGACAATAAAAGTGTTGGCGTAGGGGTCTATTGCTACACTTTTTTCACATGTTACCAAAAACAAGAAAAGTGTTACCTTAGATCCCTATGGTTGCGGCCGTTTTTGTAACACCTTCGAATTTGGTCAAAGTGTAGCCATAGCTTGTTTTTGTGCCTTCAGCAACACTTTTTGGACTTTTGAACACAGTTTTTAAGGTGTTGCTGAAACCCATATATGGTGTAGTGTCTTGAACCTATAGAAAAAGATACCGATAGAGGACGTAGGCTCCTTTATAGCCGAACCTCTATAAATCCTTGTGTCGTTTAATTTCCGCACATTTAATTTACGCTTCCGCAACATAGTGCATATTCCAATCTTGATTCAACACATTTGATCGAACATCAAATGTTCACTACACCTCAAGAACACCAAAATCACCCTTCGGGTTGAAACGAACCAAAGATATGGATATACAATCCATAAAACAAGTCTAATAACAACATCTAACACCAATCGATTTATCAAAATCGGATGGAAAAAAAAATCAAGAACAAAACTCCCAAAAAGGTCAACTCTAGGGAATCAAGAAAATACCTCGGATTAATGATGAAGAACACGAATTGATGTTGTTAATACACTCCAAGAACTTGAGGAGGATGATATCTATAAGACAAATCGCCCAAAAATCGCCCAAAAATCACCCAAACAATCGCCCATGGAGAGAATAAAGTAGAGGAAATGAACTCCTCTCCAAATCGTGCTGATAAAAGGGCATTCTGACTCGCGTGCCGCGGCACAGACTGAGTGTGCCGCGGCCCGAGGCTAAAATACACGGTCAGGCCTGCAGGTCGTGTCGGCGCAGACCGAGCATGTCGTGGCCCCCGGTACAGCCGCGCCCAGTTCAGCCCCTGAAAAGGGCTGTGCCTAGGTACAAAACTTGTGTGCCTAGGCGCACACTGTTTGTGCCCAAAAGTGTCGAAAAATCATGATACGTGATCGAATAACCAAACCGAAGTTCACAACATGTCTAACAATGTTAAACGTGTTTATGGAAACACGAAATAACAGTTTCAGACGAGATTCGCAAGAATCGAACTCAAGTGCGGAAAAGTCGCTTAAGAACACGGAACTCAACAAAACGACACTGAAATGAACTCGGATGACAAAGAGTGCAGAATTAATCATTCTTGGAATGACGAAACAGTCACAATAGAGTCGCTAAGATGGACTTCCGCCAAAAAAAGAAAATTATCGGAAAATGAAATTGCGGATATTACATACTACCCTCCTTAAAAGAAGTTTCGTCCCGAAACTCAAAACAAGTAGGGAGAAGCAATATCCCGCCAGGGAACTCAACGAGATACACAAGAACCGAAAACTCGCGCCCAATGGCGAAACGTTACAAGCAATGCAAAGAAACATACGGTGTGAAATCACACTCTACGACGACCATCACAACGCCACAGGTAGAGAGATAATAAAACCAACAAGTGTCAAGTATCACCAAACAGGTAGCACAATCAAATCAATTATATGAATAATCACAAAACAAAAGGAACATAATACAAGAAAACACGCACGGTCGAAAAATAGAAATTAAACACACTACGATTCGTGAGGGTAACCACGAAGAACTCCGACCACAACGAAATTATCGAAACCACATTAGGCATCTCGATGTCCTTTCGGAGCATAGTCGCAACTCGATCCCCAAGCCTCTCAGCTACCGTCTCAAATGACCGTAATCGAAACAGCTGACCAACAGTGAACGACAATTCTTCGTGGTATGAGATCAGACAACAAAAATCGGACAACCACGATTGAACAACAATGATCGAACAACAACTATCGAACAATAATGATCGTACAACATAGATCCAACAACATCGATCGAACAACAACGGTCGAACAACGACTCCGAAGTTCACACTTCAACTCAAGATATTAATAGAACTTGTAGAAACCACAAGACGTTAATTTCGGACAAGGTTCACAAGAATCGAACAGAACTCGGAAAATTCACAATGATAAACAAATTGATCCGAAACAAGGTCACAGCCCATTCGAACGATGGAAACCGAGATACCAAACAAGTTCAAAAAGTAGCGACGAACACGAGCGAGTCGAAAGAATTGAGAAAGAGAACATGCAGAAGTTAAAAATAATACGGGTATTACATTCGACCTCTTACAAATGAAATGTCGTCCCTGCAACTCACAACAACAGAAGCATGGTAACAACACAAAAAGCAACCGACAGAAACATCTTTCATGGGCCTCTCAGAGCCGATCCTGATATCTGTGCTGAAGCTCGTACCCCGGAAGACTCGGTAACCAATTCGCAAAACTGGATTTTGTGTCCCTTGAGTCCTCACTTGAAACGCATTATTGGCGAGAAGGACAATTTGTACGTACATGCCCCAGCACATTACAGTCGAAGCACCTCAGCATAGCGAATATCCAACTGCTAGGTACAATGCACTATAACATCGCAAAACAACATACCGGAGATGCCAACACAACCAATTAACGTAAAGCAGCTCACATACACTTAATCACAACAATGATGGCATACATTCGGCGATTTCAATGGTTCGAACGATAAACAACACACAGTTACAAAACATCATGAAACAATCACATATGTACACGATCATACAAATTCAAGTTCTAACAGCTCGCACGAGTGCGGTAACACGCAAATCACCACAAAACGACAACATTGAATACCAACATCTCACCTATCACAAAGGGCTAATAGAACAAATGCGTGGCAAACGACTCAACATTCACGCCACCAATTCAATCATACTCGGGAACTAACATTCTAACGACAATGCCAACATCATACATACATTCTCGGACCGCAAACAAGAATGATAGGTTTTAAAACCGAAAACAACCTTTTTGAAAACAATTTGGAAACACCAGTTGAATAAAAATTTCGAAAAAGTAATGCAAACCTCATTATCGAGACTTTGAAAAACCATCTTGCGTTGGATAAAAATGAGGACACTTTTCTTTTAAATTAAAACTTTCAGAAATATTCGACCTTTGGGTCTAAGCAAGTGCGTTTATAAATTACTGTAATATCTAAAAATATTTTGGTCCTCAAAGTAGAAGAATTTGAAACATATAGTTGCGTTAGTAGGCGCCTTCAAAATATAATCTATTTAAAAATACGTCTCGAAATTTATTTTCTAAGATACTCGGGATTTTCAAAAAAAAATCCATTAGGCTAGAATGTCCAAAAACTCATGCGTATCAACATTCGGTTACACATCTCATAGCACACGTGTCACGTCATTCAAATTCAACACAAGACATGACTCTTCCCGGAAAACAAACAGTCAAATCACAGTTCAAACTTGCCTAGGACCAGGGCTAAACCACTGGTCTCACTCGAGGCCTCTAAGGACCCTCCCGAGCTGGCTAGCGAATCAAACTTGTGAATCCAAGGCTATACCATTGGATTCCCTTGAGGCCTCATCGGACCGTCCCGAGGTGAGCAAAGCACACACAAATACACCACCATTCCGTGATAGGCACAAAGGCTCCCAAAAATACTTGCAAAACGAGCAAATCATTTTGAAAATCATAGCAGCGGATAAAAAAAACAGTCAAAAAGATATAAATAGCGAAAACACTCCTCATATAAACAAAAGATGAGAGTCGAATAAACACATATCACGGAACCAAAATTCTACATAAGGATCTCATCACTTAACAAATAATCATACAAGTAACTCGTCTCACACGAGGCACAATACCAAGGAGGGAGACTTACATCCACAGGTCGCACGAAGGTGATGATCGCCCCACGATACTAATCACGACTAACCAACTCAGACAACGTGTCACTACATGACTCAGTTAGACAAAATCCGACGAGACAAAAATGAACAGACACCACTAAACCCGACAGCCTAGGTTTCCACAACCTAAGCTCCAATACGATTTATGTTACACCCCCAATACGCTCAGGGATATTACACGCCGTAGAAGCTTTCCTCAAGGATCTACCAGGCTGGTAACAAAAACGAACATCTCAATAATGCCTTTAAGGCTAAAATGACTCAGTGGACCAATTTGGTCTTTCAATAAATACACACAACTCAATCTCAATACATGCCCACGCAGGGGTCAAATACAACACACTCCCGTATAACGGAGAAAGAATACTGCAGCGGAAATAAAATACAACTGAACTAATGCAACAGCATACGGGTCATCTTATGATTAGTATCGATCAACTTTCATAATCCTTCATGCCGACCATGTGCTATGCTCCCGAAAACCTGAATGCAATAAAGACATCCCCCCCCGATTACTCGGGGGTTAGCAAAATTCCACTATTTTCCTAGTGCAAGTACAAAGTGCAAAATACGAGTCATACAATTCAAATTCCAAGAATAATAATAATCAGGAAATCCTCAGAGGTTTAAACGTCACGAAAAGAAATACTTCCCAAGACAGAGAGCTTGAATAACATTTTCCAAATTCGAAAGATCACAAATCTAGAGAACAATTTATAAAACCTTTTAAAATGCCCTCGGGAGTTTTTAACGCGAAACCATTTAGGATTATCAAAACTTTCTCTTTTCAAAAGAATCCAAAAAGGGACACGGCCTAAAGATTTTCTTTCACAAATAAAGGCTAACAATAATTCACGGGATCCATAACCCACACCACGTGTCCTCGACAGACATAAAAATCAACACAACATAATGACCCAAGATACGCAAATCTTGGTCACACGTCCAAGGTACTCGACCTGGCAAAACACATTCACAATTCATATACACACCAGTGTGATCGCATGTCACGGCATCTCACAGTTGGATCAATCACTTGTTGTCTCCTGACCACATGATCACATGCCATGTGTCACCGTAGGTATTCTTTGGCGCTCATGGTTGGATCAATCA
Source organism: Orobanche coerulescens (assembly GCA_033398695.1). Lineage (NCBI taxonomy): Eukaryota > Viridiplantae > Streptophyta > Magnoliopsida > Lamiales > Orobanchaceae > Orobanche > Orobanche coerulescens. The sequence continues at coordinate 33,343,588 of CM065804.1, forward strand.
CTTGTTGCATCCTGACCACATGATCCCAAGCCATGTGTCACCGTAGTTTTTCTTAGGCTCTCACGGTTGGATCAATTGCTTGTTGCATCCTGACCACATGATCGCATGCCATGTGTCACCGTAGGCCCTGCCCACATCCGCACATTCACACACAGAGCACAATACTACAAAGATATCCAAACAATTCACCCAGAGGCATCAAACATTTAGCAAAACACAACGTCAAACCACAACGCACCGAAATGAGGCAATATACGTACACACGCATTACCAAGTGCAACATAAACACCAAACATACCCATAGGATTCACATAGTCATTTACGAAAACACACCAATCACAACATACACACGAGTTTGAAAGGGAGCCTTTAGCGAGGCTAAATCAAATCTTTGAAAGTTCATCTCAAACAACCAAACGAACACATTTAGACGATCACCGATCATCATATCCACAAATCAAGAAATGTATTGACAAGGTAATTGCCTCAAAACTACGATCGTAATGAGACGACGGATGGGATGCGATCGAACAATCTCGAACTCCGAAACACTATCAAGAACACGGTAGCACCACAAACACTACAAGAATAACACCACACGAATTAACAATCACCAAACGAGATTCAACTCGGAATCCTCGAGTACCTATAATCCTCCGGAAGAAACAACAAAAACATGATTACGACGAGGATCAAGACCAAAAGCAATGGAGATCACAACAAACTATCGAAGGAAAACTCATTCGAACATTTGATCGAACATCAAATGTTCACTATACATCAAGAACACCGAAATCACCCTTCGGGTTGAAATGAACCAAAGATATGAATATACAATCCATAAAACAAGTCTAATAACAACATCTAACACCAATCGATTTATCAAAATCGGATGGAAAACAGAATCAAGAACAAAACTCCCAAAAAGGTCAACTCTAGGGAATCAAGAAAATACCTCGGATTAATGACGAAGAACATGAATTGATGTTGTTAATCCACTCCAAGAACTTGAGGAGGATGATATTTCTAAGACAAATCGCCCAAACAGTCGCCCATGGAGAGAAGAAAGGAGAGGAAATGAAATCCTCTCCAAATCCTTCTGATAAAAGGGCATTCTGACTTGCGTGCTGCGGCGCAGACTGAGTGTACCGCGGCCCGCGGCTAAAATACACGGTCAGGCCTCCAGGCCGTGCCGCGGTGAAGACCAAGCGTGCTGCGGCCCGCGGTACAGCCGCGCCTAGTTCAGCCCCTGAAAAGGGTTGTGCCTAGGCACAGAACTTGTGTGCCTAGGCGCACACTTTTTGTGCCCAAAAGTGCCGAAAAATCACGATACGTGATCGAATAACCAAAGTGAAGTTCACAACATGTCTAAAAACGTTAAACGGATTTACGGAAACACGAAGTAATAGTTTCGGACGAGATTCACAAGAATCGAACTCAAGTGCGGAAAAGTCGCTTAAGAACACGGAACTCAATAAAATGACACCGAAACGAACTCAAATGACAAAAAGTGCAGAATTAATCATTCTCAGAATGACGAAACAGTCATAATAGAGTCGTTAAGATGGACTTCCGCACAAGAAGAAAATTATCGGAAATTGAAATTGCGGATATTACAGGTAAGGGCAAGGCCCTTATGGCTCCTAAGAGTAATGGGACACAAAAATAGACGTATGCCTCAACTGGGGTGAGCTGGACCACTGGAGAAGGTACTGTCTGAAACATGACCGTAACGTGCCTTCAGGTACGGAACTATTAGTTTCGGAAAAAATTGTCTGTAACTATATATTCTACTTATTAGATACTTAATTCCGGTATGAATTTTGCCTTTCAGGTAAAATGACTAACCCTTTACAGTGACTTTTGAAAGAGCCGCTGAAAAGCTTGGATTATTCCAGACCGATGTATGTGGCCTTTTTGAACCGGTAGGAGATGGTTTTCATTATTTTATTATGTTAACTGATGACTATACCAGGGATGGGGTCGTGTATTTAATGAAATATAAATTCGAAGCCTTTGATGAATTTAAAGAAATTATGGCCTTAGTTGAAAACCAAACATGTCATCATATTAAAGCACTTCAGTCGCACCGAGATGGCGAGTATATGAGTATAGAGTTTGATGAGTTCTTAAAAGAATTCAGAATAGTGTCACAACTTACACCTCCAACTGCTCCGCAATTAGTGTGTCAAAAATAAGGAACCGAACTTTGTTGGACATGGTTCGTTACATGCTTTACATATTGATCTACCAATTCACCTATAGGATTACGTGCTCTATATTGCTGCACATATCTTGAACAGATGTCATTGCAAATCCGTTTCTAAGACTACACATGAGATTTAAGGAGGTGGGAAACCAAAGCTTAATCACATTAGGATTTGGGGATATCCTACTTATGTCAAGAAGACTCAAGTAAAGAAGTTGGAAGCTAGGTTTACGAAGGGACACTTCATTGGATACCTAGGAGATTCCATGGGATATCTATTCTACATGACAAAGATCATAGGATTATCGTGTAATACCCGGTTGTAATTCAGTCATTATCATTTAGTAATTGTCATTCAATAATTTTCACTTGTTAATAATCATTCATCATCCACATTCATTCATTCGTGTTCACCATTTGGAATAACTTCGAGTCGTGTATCGATATTTTTCATTGTTTTAACCTTGCTTGGAAATCGAGACAAGAATATTATCTTGATTGTTGTAATGGATTCATTAGTCGATGTTGACATTGGAGTTCATGTCATTTCAAATCTCCTCATTGTTCAAATTGTGCTATTGTTGGGCGAACCCTTGTAATCATTGCTTTGAACCACCATTTTGAGGTTTCCGCACTTCCATTTCGTGTTATTATTTCCCAAATATTGAATCTTATTGCTTTTATTCTCTTTCCGGGTCATTTTTCTTCATTTTAGGACCCGAGTGGTGTGCGCCGCGGCACACACATGTTGCAGTTTATGGCCGATCCTTCTGCACCGGGGGCCGCGGCTCCTGCCGGCCGGGATGCAGCACGCTGCCGAGCCACTGGGCAGATTTATAGCCCTGTGCCGCGGCACACTCGTCCGGGCCGCGGCACACTGTCAAGCACTGGGGGCAGATTTTGGCCCTGTGCCGCGGCACACTCAGCCCGTCCCGCGGCACACAGTGCAGACTACTTATAACTACGTTTTGCTGAGGAGAACAAGCTCATTTCTTCATTTCACTTCTTCCTCTCATCCTTGGTGCGATTTTGGGTGATTTTTGGGTGTTTTAACATCATCAAAACTCAGAGATTTTCATCTTCTTCAAGTTGTAGTGTGGATCAACAACATATTTGTGGATTCTTCATCCTAATCTAAGGTAACTTCTTCAACCCTTGAATTCGATTTTGAGTTGGAGCTTGATGTTTTGGATGATGTAATCATGAATTGTGATGGATATATGTATGATTATGAGTTTTTACGAGTTATCATCAGATTGTTGGAAGTTTTTCTCAAGAACACTTTGAAGGTTGACTTGGAGTTGGGTTTTGCAATTTGATGTTATCGTAAACTCGATTTGAGTATTCCTATTGGATTATCTATTATATTGATGGTGTTTTTGGTGGTTTGGATCATTCAATAGAAGTTGGTTTTCAACACTAATGGGATTAGTTGTTTAGGATGGGATATTGTTTTCAAGGTGTTTGTCGAAATGCCTCATTGAGTTTGGATTTATTGTATCAACATCTTGAGTTGGTTATGATCGCTTTTGGTTCGTATATTAAGCGAGTTGTTGATAATTGTATTATTCAAGGTTTTTCGAGCGACCGGTAGTTTCCCTTAGGACGTTGTTCGAGAGAGGATGTATCATCACTGGTGTTAAGGTAAGTTGATTCTTACTCGGTTAAAGGGATATTCATTACTTATGTTATTGTTCATTCATACATGTAATTCACTCATAATATATCATTCATGTCGAGACCTGTATTTCATCAACTAATCATGTAACTCACAAGGAATGACGGTTCCAAATCATTTCATTGAGCTATCACTCGATGTATCATTACGTCATCTAGGTGAGTCGTTTCTCCATCCTTGTCGGATTCATTTCATTATCTCTCATTTTGGTCGATTTTGTTCTTGTGACCTTCCGGGCTTGTATTGCGTTGCCGGGTGGCATATGTGTGGAATTTTTAGTCGGGCACACTATAGTCATGTGTATATGCGGGACTCCGGACACATTGGACTGTGCACACGGTAATGTGTATATTCGGGACTACGGACACATTGGACCGTAAGACTAATTAGGCCAATAGCGGGTGTGTATGCGGGTCTCCGGACACTCGGCTACTTGTGCACCCACACATTCCATTCAGGTGAACTATGATGCTCATCATTCAACTTAATTCATGAATTCATTCATGTGATTGTTGTATATTGTTCAACTCTTGAGGATTGTTGTTCTGTTTAAGTGACCCCGTTGGGGATTATTGTTTTTAGGTCATGGCAAGGAGAAAGCACAGTAAGAGGACGTTGATGGCGAGTAGTCCCAGTGATACTAGTAGGGGGCCCCAGTCTCTCCATTTATTCATGTTGTCTTTTTATGTATTTTCCGCTGCAGTTTCCGTTTCAGTGATGTATATTTTATCTTCACATGAAATATACATGTATTCTGTTTTCCTGGGTGTGTTGTAACTGAAACTCCTCATCGGAGTACTTGTTGATGTAATGTGGTTCGGTACTACATTTACCCTGTGTAATTCATTCATTTTCACTCACCTGGTGGGTCCCAGTCGGGGGTCCACGGCACTGTAATATCCGCCTAGTTTGGGGTGTTACAGAGTTGGTATCAGAGAGTGGTTTTGAATACTACCTTCCGAGTCATGTCTCATTTGAAATCATCGTTCGTCAGACTAGTATCATTGGACTTTTGTGTCACGTATGACCTGTGCAATCGCAGAGCACCTCAGACCGAAAGAACTGTAAGATTTCATATGCCATGGTATAGTTCTGGCAATAAGAATCACTCATTCATCATTCATCAGTTAATAATCCTCAATCATCAGTTTCATTTTGATCATGTCGATCATGTTAACTCATTAATCACTCAGTTCATTTCATTATTCAGTTTTTGATCTTGAAGATCATATCATTAATCTTGTTAACTTATTCAAGATAATCATTTCAAAAATTTCATCGGATAATCATGTCATGTCAGTTGATCATTCACGTAATCATTGTGTAGCGCGTGTGCTCATTTTTATCATCTCATAATTCAATCATAATGTGATATTCATGCGGAATCTATAATTATCATGTGTTCCTACCTTCAGTATGGATCGAGCTGGCAGAGGAAACAGGGGAGGCGGCCGCGGTGTGGGCCGAATTCCGAGGGCTCGTGTTAATACTCGTGCGAACGCGAGGAATAATGCTAATTCATCGAGCAGCGACGCCGCCACTCATTCTCCTGGAAATGATCATTCACTGTCAGGGAGTCGTACCCGGGACACAACTCAATCAGAAGGTGTCCGAGTCGATCCTCTCACTTTCATGCAGAGCATGATGGCCCAAATGACTCAAATGGCACGTCTGATGGAGACGATGCATAACTCAGCGGCTCAGAATCAACAGGCCCCTCCGCCGCCACCTTAGAGGCAGGAGAGGACTGTCAGCAGCAGCATCAATGACATCTCTCGCCAGAGGCCGCCTACTTTCAAGGGCTCATCTGAACCGGCGGACATCATTCATTGGCTGGAGCATTTCGAGAAATTATTCATTATGGTGGAGTGTCCCGAGGGACACAAAGTTTTAGTCGCGGCTTACTACCTGGGTAAGAGCGCTCACTCATGGTGGCTATCTCTGAAGCCCACCGATGGAGATTGTACGCGGGACCCGTTCAGAACTTTCATGATGGAAAGATATTACCCGGCCCCACTCAGGGAGGCCAAGTTGTCAGAGTTACTCAGTCCCGACACCTCAATGGAAGATGACGTTCTCGCCATTGCCGAGAAATTCCAAGAGCTACATCCTTTCGCCTCATGTATCATCCACTCAGAGGCGGATAAAATCAAATATTTGAGTAAGAGGTTGAAGCCTCGTATGCGTATGCAGTTGCTTAATCACAATTGCACCACTCTGGCCGAATTCATCGAGAAAGCTCTTACGTATGAGCTTACTTCTAAGGAAATTGCTAAGCAACAACCTTCATCGTCTGGCAAGAAATCAAAGAACCGTAATCAGTCTGAAGGCGGTCAGGCAACCTTCAAGAAGCCTCGTGCGGGCTCTACTTTTTCAGAGCGACCTCCTACGACGCCTAGTCCTGCGGAATCTCAGTCCCGAGCAGCCAGCTGAGCCGTCACCTGTTACAACTGTGGTGAACAGGGTCATTTAAGCACGAAGTGTTTGAGGAAAACCATCACGTGCAATAACTGTGGAATTCCGGGGCATAGGGCCCGTTTTTGCCGAAGGGACTCCAAACCCACTCCGGTGACATCTCAGGCCCCGAAACAGTCAGCGGTTCCGAATCAGGCCACTCAGTCCGCATCGTTTAAGACGACAGGAGCTAACAAAGGTGGAGCCCACAGCTATCAGACGGGAGCGTCCGGTTCTGGGGTTGGCAAGCCCCGAATTTATTAGATGAAGAGAGCTAATGATCCGGAAGCCCGAGTGATCTCAAGTACACTCGAAATCCTATCTCAACATATATGTATCCTTTTTGATACTCGTGCATCGCATTCATTCATTTCTGAGTCATGCTTGAGTAGACTTCATCTGGATAGTGCTACTAATTGTGAGCCTTATATCATTGGACTACCTGACAGTAGGAGAATTATCGGAGATCGTGAGATTAAGAGTTGTCCTATTCAACTTCATGGCCGTGATTGGCCGGCATATCTGATCGTGGTGGATTTACCTAAAGACGGTGTCATTTTGGGTATTGATTGGATGGATCATCACGATGCCATCCTTAGTATCCGTAAGCGAATGGTCACTATTATTTCAGACGATGGAATCGAGTATGTTTTTTAGGGGAGTAACCCCAGCTGTTCCGGAAAGGTTATCAATGTGATGAAAGCAGTGAAATTACTCAGTCAAGGGTGTGTTGGTTATTGGTGCTATATGACCAAAACCAAGAAATCATCAGTGTCATTGTCAGATATTTCGGTAGTGAGAGAATATGCCGACGTATTTCCAGACGAGTTACCGGGTTTACCTCCACAGAGAGATGTGGAATTCACAATAGAGTTGGAGCCTGGTACGTGCCCAATATCGAAGGCACCGTATCGGATGGCCCCGACCAAAATGCGAGAACTGAAGAATCAATTGAAGGATTTGACCGAGAAAGGTTATATCCGACCGAGTGCATCCCCGTGGGGAGCACCAGTGTTATTTGTCAAGAAGAAGGATGGTTCTTTTCGCTTGTGTATTGATTACCGGGAATTGAACAGAGTGACAATCAAGAATAAATATACCCTACCCCGTATTGATGATCTTTTGGATCAACTTCAGGGAGCTTCAGTATTTTCCAAGATCGATTTAAGATCTGGGTATCATCAGTTGCGAATCCGAGAGTCGGATATTGCTAGAATGGCGTTTCGAACGCGTTATGGTCATTATGAGTTTGTGGTAATGCCGTTTGGACTAACTAATGCGCCTGCGGTATTCATGGAATTAATGAATCGATTTTTCATCAACTATTTGGATCAGTTCGTGGTTGTCTTCATTGATGATATTTTGATTTATTCTCGTGACCGAGAGGAGCATGAATCTCACCTTCGTCAGGTTCTCGACGTGTTGAGACGAGAGCAACTTTATGGAAAGTTTTCCAAGTGTGAATTCTGGATGTCCGAGGTGACATTTCTCGGACATGTAGTTTCATCAGACTGAGTTCATGTCGACCCTCAGAAGACGGAGGCTATTCGAGATTGACAACCTCCGAAGAATGTTAAGAAAATCCTAAGTTTTCTCGGATTAGCTAGTTACTATCGGCGATTTGTGGAAGGATTTTCTAAAATAGCTCAACCCATGATGAACCTTTGTGGAAGGATAAGAAGTACACGTGGACTGACGCGTGTCAGCGGAGTTTTGAGGAACTCAAGAGTCGTCTAATTTAAGCATATGTCCTTTTCTTGCCACAAGAGATGGAGGGATTCGTGGTTTATAGTGACGCGTCCGGTCAGGGTCTCGGATGTGTACTCATGCAGAATGGGAAAGTGATTGCCTATGCTTCACGAAAACTGAGGCCTTATGAGGTAAATTATCCGACCCATGACCTAGAGTTAGCAGCCGTGGTTTTTGCATTGAAGATTTGGCGTCATTATCTTTATGGCGTCACCTGTTATATTTTCACCGATCACAAGAGTTTGAAATATATATTTACTCAGAAAGAGTTAAATATGCGTCAGAGACGGTGGCTGGAACTAATTAAGGACTATGATATCGAGATTCAGTATCATCCGGGTAAGGCGAATGTGGTCGCCGATGCCTTGAGCCATAAGTCCGTTCAGGAGCAGATGCTTGCTCGTTTAACTATTCAAAAGGAACTTTAGCAAGAATTACTTAGGCATGAGATCGAGGTTTGGTTACAGCGTGTTCAGGGACAGCTTTGTATGCTGGATATTTCATCGCCACTTGAAGAGGCGATCAGAGTGAATCAGGGTTCAGACCCATTTTTGTTACGTATTCGAGATGATGTGACTCAGGGGAAAGCCCATGGATTTGTGGTCCACGAGGATGGACTTTTACGATTTAAGAACCGGTTATGTGTTCCGGCAGATGACGAGTTAAAAAGCTCAATTTTGAGAGAGGCCCATGCTACCCCTTATTCTATTCATCCGGGGTCCAGCAAGATGTATAAAGACTTGAAACAAAATTACTGGTGGAGTAATATGAAGCGTGAAGTCGCCGAGTTTGTTTCGAGATGTCTCACCTGTCAACAAGTCAAGATAGAACATCAGCGACTGGCGGGTATGATGAAACCGCTCCCTAGTCTAGAGTGGAAGTGTGAGGATATTTCAATGGACTTCATCACGAGTTTGCCAACGAGTAGCTGTGGCATGAATACAATTTGGGTAATCGTGGATCCTCTAACTAAGTCAGCTCATTTTCTCGAGATTAAGGATACGTGGGGTCCCGATAGACTTGCCCAGTTGTTCATCAAGGAAATAGTGAGATTGCACGGTACTCATAAGAGTATCATTTCTGATCGTGACGGGCGATTCGTGTCTCATTTTTGGAAATCAGTTCATCGTGCTATGGGAACTCAGCTCAATTTCAGCACAACTTTTCACCCTCAGTTCGACGGACAATCAGAACGAACTATCCAGACATTGGAGGACATGTTGAGAGCTTGTGTTCTCGATTGGAAAGATGATTGGGAAGCCCAACTATCATTGATCGAATTCACGTATAATAATATTTGGCATGCTTCGATTAATATGTCACCCTACGAGGCCTTATACGGTCGTCGTTGCCGATCTCCTTTGTGTTGGGATGACTTATCAGAATCAATCGACACTGATCCCGATATGCTTATAGCCGCCTGCAAGAAGGTAGCTTTGATCAGGAGTCGTTTGTTGACTGCTCAGAGTTGACAGAAATTATATGTAGATAATCTTCGTCGACCATTAGAGTTCGAGACAGGTGACCATGTTTTGGTCAAGGTATCCCCGAGTCGAGGTATCTTCCGTTTCGGAAAACGTGGAAAGTTGAGTTCGAGATTTATTGGACCGTTTGAGATTTTGGATCGAGTAGGCAGTCTGGCTTATCGATTGGCTTTACCTCCGGCGTTGAGCCGAATTCATAGCGTGTTTCATGTCTCTCAGTTGCGGAAATATATTTCCGACCGTAGTCACATACTTCAGTTTGATGAGATCGAGATAGCGGATGATCATACGTATGTGGAACATCCCGTACAAATCTTAGAGCGGCGAATCAAACAGTTGAGGAGCAAGATGATTCCTTTGGTTAAGATCTAGTGGTGTAAACACGGAGTCGAAGAGGCTACATGGGAAACTGAGGATAGTATGCGGGAGAGTTAACCCGAGTTGTTTGACCCTTAGTTTCGGGGACGAAACTCTTTTAAGGGGGGTGTATGTAATACCCAGTTGTAATTCAGTCATTATCATACAGTAATTGTCATTCAATAATTTTCACTTGTTAATAATCATTCATCATCCACATTTATTCATTCGTGTTCACTGTTCGGAATAACATCGAGTCGTGTATCTATATTGTTCATTGTTTCAACCTTGCTTGGAAATCGAGACAAGAATATTATCTTGATTATTGTAATGGATTCATTAGTCGATGTTGACATTGGAGTTCATGTCATTTCAAATCTCCTCATTGTTCAAATCGTGCTATTGTTGGGCGAACCCTTGTAATCATTGCTTGGAACCACCATTTTGGGGTTTCCGCACTTCCATTTCGTGTTATTATTTGCCAAATATTGAATCCAATTGCTTTTAATCTCTTTCCGGGTCATTTTTATTCATTTTATGACCCGAGTGGTGTGCGCCGCGGCACAAGGGAGTGTGCGCCGCGGCACACACATGTTGCAATTTGTGGCCGATCCTTCTGTACCGAGGGCCGCGGCTCCTGCCGGCCAGGCCGCGGCACGCTGCCGAGCCACTAGGCAGATTTCTGGCCCTGTGCCGCGGCACACTCGGCCGGGCCGCGCCACACTGCCGAGCACTGGGGGCAGATTTTGGCCCTGTGCCGCGGCAGACTCAGCCAGTGCCGCGGCACACAGTGCAGACTCCTTATAACTGCGTTTTGTTGAGGAGAACAAGCTCATTTCTTCATTTCACTTCTTCCTCTCTTCCTTGGGGCGATTTTGGGCAATTTTGGGGTGTTTTAACATCATCAAAACTCCGAGATTTTCATCTTCTTCAAGTTGGAGTGTGGATCAACAACATATTTGTGGATTCTTCATCCTAATCTATGGTAACTTCTTCAACCCTTGAATTCAATTTTGAGTTGGAGCTTGATGTTTTGGATGGTGTAATCATGAATTGTGATGGATATATATATATATATATGATTATGAGTTTTTACGAGTTATCATTAGATTGTTGGAAGTTTTTCTCAAGAACACTTTGAAGGTTGACTTGGAGTTGGGTTTTGCAATTTGATGTCATCGTAAACTCGATTTGAGTATTCCTATTGGATTATCTATTGTATTGATGGTGTTTTTGGTGGTTTGGATCATTCAATAGAAGTTGGTTTTCGACACTAATGGGATTAGTTGTTTAGGATGGGAGATTGTTTTCAAGGTGTTTGTCGAAATGCCTCAATGAGTTTGGATTTATTGTATCGACATCTTGAGTTGGTTATGATTGCTTTTGGTTCGTAAATTAAGAGAGTTGTTGATAATTGTGTTTTTCAAGGTTGTTCGAGCGACCGGTAGTTTCCCTTAGGACATTGTTCGAGAGAGGACATATCATGTGTTAAGGTAAGTTGATTCTTACTCGGTTAAATGGATATTCATTCCTTATGTTGTTGTTCATTCATACATGTAATTCACTCACAATATATCATTCATGTCGAGACTTCTATTTCATCAACTAATCATGTAACTCACAAGGAACGATGGTTCCAAATCATTTCATTGAACTATCACTCGATGTATACGTCATCTTGGTGAGTCGTTTCTCCATCCTTGTCGGATTCATTTCATTATCTCTTATTTTGGTCGCTTTTGTTCTTGTGACCTTCCGGGCTTGTATTGCATTGCCGGGTGGCGTATGTGTGGAATTTTTAGTCGGGCACACTATAGTCATGTGTATATGCGGGACTCCAGACACATTGGACTGTGCACACGGTAATGTGTATATGCGGGACTCTGGAAACATTGGACCGTGAGACTAATTAGGCCAATAGTGGGTGTGTATGCGGGTCTCCGGTCACTCGGCTACTTGTGCACTCACACATTCCATTCGGGCGTACTATGATGCTCATCATTCAACTTAATTCATTAATTCATTCATGTGATTGTTGTATATTGTTCAACTCTTGAGGATTGTTGTTCTATTTAACTGACCCCGTTGGGGATTATTGTTTTTAGGTCATGGCAAGGCGAAAGCACAGGAAGAAAACGTTGACGGCGAGTAGTCCCAGTGATACTAGTAGGGGGCCCCAGTCCATCCATTTATTCATGTTGTCTTTTTATGTATTTTCTGCTGCAGTTTCCATTTGAACTATATTTTATTCAGTGATGTATATTTTATCTTCACATGAAATATACATATATTTTGTTTTCCTGGGTGTGTTGTAATTGAAACTCCTCATCGGATTACTTGTTGATGTAATGTGGTTCGGTACTACATTTACCCTGTGTAATTCATTCATTTTCACTCGCCTGGTGGGTCCCAGTCGGGGGTCAACGGCACTGTAATATCCGCCTAGTTTGGGGTGTTACACATCGTTGGTTCTCAAGCACACTTCCTTGAAGAGAGTTCGTTCAAGAAGGAGGTACATGCAGAAATGTTTCTTTGGAAGATCTAAGAGAAACACCTGATGTGACTCCTATACAAGATATTAGAACCAAACCTTCTGAAACGCAACCACAACCTTGGAGGTCAGTAGAGCTTCTCAATTACATTAGAGGTATAGCTATGTACATCAACAAGAACTGGGTCTCCATGAGATGATACAAAGTAGCCAAAAGAATGATCCATCTATGTATGACCAAGCGATGGTAGATGTGGACTTCGTGAAGTGGTGGAAAGTTATGGAAGCTGAGGTAGACTCAATAGATGTAAATCAGATATGGACTTCAATAGATCATGGCAAAGGGTTACACCCAAAAATAAGGAGTCAGTTACTTCGAGACCTTCTCGTTCGTAGCCATGATTAACTCTATTCAAATGATGCTTGCCATAGCAACCCAATTGTCTTATGAAATATGGGAAATGGATCGGAAAACGGCATTCTTATATGGATTTCAAGAGGAGGAGATCTATATGGAACAACTTAAGGGGTTCGTATCTGAAACTGGTATTCATAAAGTGTGCAAGCCTTAGCGTGCCATTTATAGTCTGAAGTAGGATTCGCAAAGTTGGAATCATTTTGCTGAGGTAGTGAAAGAGTATGATTTTGTCCATTAAGGAGCCCTGTGTTTATAAGAAGGTTACTGGGAGCAAAATTGCAATCTTAATACTATGTGTATATGATATTTACTTATAGGAAACAATATAGGAATGCTCAGTGTAAAAGCTTGGATTTTAAGTAGGTTCTCAATGGAAGACTTGGGAGAAGCTACATATATTCTGGGAATTTGTCTCTACTGGGATAGAGCAAAGAGAATGATAGGTATTTTCTAAGCCCTATATATAGAAAATTCCTGAAGCGGTTTAGGATAGAAGATTCTAAAAGAGGGTTCCTGTATATACGATATTGTATAAAGCTCTCCTTACCTATGTGTCCTCAAAGTGAGGAAGAGAAGGGAAATGAGTAAGGTACCCTATGCTTCGGAAATGAGAGACTGAGAACATTGTATTGTAGTTATGAACATCACTCGTAAAAGGTATTTATTATTGTTATAATATTGTATATCACTAGCATTATGATATGGTATATAGAATAATAGTTTTTTCATTTAGAAGTTCCACTCCTTATAAGATAAGGAGAATGGCACTGGAAGTGTTTAGGACTCAAATACTTAACTCCTTCCCAAGTTGATAAAACTGAACTGGACCTTAAGTTTAGACAGGATTTTATAACGTGCATTTTGACATGTAGAGTGCTTGTTATTCACTAAGTTTTAGTGGGAGCACTCGTTATAGGTATGCTAAAAAGATTAGTATTTTCGGACTTGACTCATCTTGATTTGGTCATACAAATTTCCCTCTAGGATAGCCAATGACCGAATCGAAAGGTTGTGATAGGTATATGTGAACCTTTGACTTGAGGTTTCAGTAGGAGATGTGATTGTGACAATAAGTTAGTCAGTAGAGTAGTTCGATCAAATCACCGACTGGTGGGGTCAACCTCGAAGTGCAACTTGATGGATAAGTAGCACACTTTACTGAATACCAAAATATGATTCTCTCTCCTATAAATGAGTAGGTAAATGTCATATGCGGTTAGTATTAAGATATCATAGGTCTTTGGCCAAACCATTTAGAGCTAGTTGGATTTCATATACGAAAGCTCGATGATCTCGGTTTGCACTAACATATGCATATTATCAAGTTACAATAGGATTTGACATTGTCGGGACCCAAATACTTTAACGGGACATATGATTGAAGGTTTATAAATATATACTACTCATAAATAAATGTTTTGGAATGATCTTTATCATTCTTTCTCAGATGGGTTACGGCGTGGGCCACAGGACTGGCTAGGTTGTGCTAACACTCTTTGGATCCTCTCATTGCTAACTGAACGAATCTACTGATTCGCGCACACAGGATATACATCGGATTAAATTGACCGTATTCTCTCTTAGTGAGTATTGGGCACTATATGTCTATTTTAAATTATTGGATAAATTAAATCGGTCTAATGAATTAAATACATCACTGAGTAATTAATTTAATTCATATTATATCTTAGAGAAATTATATTTAACATAATTAATTAAATAGATTAATTAATTGTATTAATATATTATAATGTACGAAGGTGTATCAATCGGACCAGACACACGATGGTTTGTTTCATAGTCTAAAATGAACCAACTCCAGCATTCCTTCCTCACCACCCCCATGGTGAATTATCTTTTTCGCCATGGTGATGAAATAATAATGTGGGGGGAACTTAAGTATTCACTTGGTGAATAATTATCAAGGTGGCAGTTTGTCTTTGTGTGAAGTGGTTTGTTCTATAAATAAAAAACAAACGTCATCTCCCTGCTTCATGCAACATTCGCCCATGAGGTTTTTGAGGGAGAGGAGAAAAGTTTTTTCAAGTTGTGGACTTATGTTTAAAGAGCATTCTTGAAAAGAAAAATAATTATCATTTACTTAGAGCATTTAAGATGAGTAGAGAGAGCTCCTACTATCTACTTATAGCCGTGTTCTTGGAGAACAAATAGTTAGGAGTTTATTCCGGACATCTTTTTGATATGTGATATATAGATGGTGTTTTCGATGCTTGGAAATTTCATAATGCTTCACAATTTGGAATTATGTTCGTCATCAATATTTTAACAAAGGTCTTAAAGGGTATGATTTCTACTTTGTATTTTATTTTCGTATATATAATGTTTGATCGATTTTATTTAGGGGTTAGGATAAATTGGGTCAATATTATTTCTTCCGCAATGACTTCCAACAAACGCAACATCTCATTGCGGAGGCAATCTAGATAACTCATCTGGAAAAATCGAGATAGTCTCGAACTGCCTGAATGTATGCCAACTCAAATGGTCGATCCTAGGTTTTGGTCATGTAGCACCAATAATCAACACATTCTTGATTAAGCAGGTTCATTACTTCCATCGCACTAATGGCTCTTTTTGAACAACTGGGACTCCCACCCGAAAAACAAAGTCAAAACCATCACCAAAAGTGATTGTCACCATCAACTTACGGAGGCTAAGAACAGCATCATGACGATCCATGCAATCAGTACCCAATATGACTGTAATATCCGACTGTAATTTTTCGTTTTTACCTGTCATTGTGTTATTCGGATAATCTGATTATCATGAATCGTTGCATTTAGTATTATGTTGAGGTATTATATATTTGAATTTCATATCGTTGTTATTTCATTTCATATGTGATGATTCGATGTTAATTAGAGAGTTGCATTTTCGAATTTTTCTGTTGATGTAGCGTACGCTACATAGTATGATTAACGTACGCTAATCCTGTGCCTTAGCGTGTGTAATGTTTTCTCTGTTGCGTACGCTAAGAGGGAATCTGGCACCAGTTGACTTCAGCACGTGAACTCCTTAGCCGTTGGCATGCATGTGAGTAAGGCCTGAGCTGTCATGTCGGCCAGAGTCAACTTTTATTAGCATGCGTAACCCCTTTTTCATTAGCGTGCGCTAACGACCTGCGAATTCAAGACAATAGCCACTGTAAGCCGCTTACGTACGTAATATCGACCGGTTAGCATACGTAAGTGTGTTAGCGTACGCTAAACTGTCCCGATAGCGTGCGCTAAGTCTGTACAGTCTATTTATAGGACCAGCCTGTTTTTCATTTCTTCACAACTCCAAACCGATTCTCTCTCCATATATCGTCCCTCTGCACTCCCAAACCGATATCAACCTCCCCCCAACTTGCTTCTAAGCCTAAAATCTTGGAGTGGAGCTCATTTCCTTGTAGATTAGGAGGTGTTCTTGAGCTTGGACTATATTTTCTCATAGCATTGAAGTTGTTCTTCATTTCTGGAGGTAGGTGTACTTTCCTCTCTGTATTATTTTCATATGTTGATGTTAATAACGAATTATACTTCACCTAGAGTAGATTAATCAAGTAAAACATAGTTTTAATCCAACCTTTTTAACACTTTTGATGAATATGATAAATGTGGGTTTGAGATGGATGTGTTCTTGATGATATAGTGATTCTAACCACGTTGTAACTATCATGCTCATCTTGTTGGACGAATTTAGCTCAGTAGAACACCTTTGAATCAGTTAACTTCACCGTAATTAGATTTAACTAATAGAGTTGTTATCATAAAGTGATTAAACACCATTTTAAGTTCTCACTTACCTTGGGAAGAACTTGGTCATGTTGGAAGTAGAAGGATGTCTTCTTACTCAGATTTCTTAAGAATCATATTCTCCTTATGTTTAGCTCAGCAAGGTTTTGAATGAATAAGGATATTTGTGAAACCAACAACAACAACTTTTCATTAATCTAATGTGTGGAGAACTTAGAATACTTTGATCATCATACTAGATAGTTGGTGAATTCATCATGATGTTAATGAATCGTCCAGCCTTGTAAAGAAAGATTTTGATAACCTTCATGGATATGGTGTAATCTCATAACTAATAACCTTGTTGTAAACTTAATATTCAATTTAGATGAGAGGAGGATGATCATAAATGTGCAGATTTTACCTTTCAATGTTTTAATGTTTTGGAAAGTTTAATCATCATAAGATGATCTTAACATCATAATTGGTTATTCAGCATACCCTTGATAGAACTCTTGTTTATGATGAACCATGTGAACATTCGGTAAAAATATTGTAAACCGATTTTTATGGTTGTAATGATGTTAAAAGAACTCGTGACATAAGGCTTCGATAATTGGAGATAGCAAACTATTCTAGAGGATTGTAGGATGACGTCTTACTAATCCTATATTGATAATTATACGAATATGTTATTGAGTAAAATGTATTTCGTTTAAGGTTGATTGTTCGAGAAAACAATATTAGTCGAGGACCGTTCGTTCATTCCGACAAGAAGAGGACTATTCTCGTCTCCGTATTGAGGCAAGTTATCTTGCTTGGTTATAATGATGATTAGATTCTTGTGATGGTTATATATTTCATATGTATGAATTGTTCATGTAATGCTTGTCGTGATTTGACATTGTCCTTGACGTTATTCCGTTTTCTTCATGGGGTTGCATTCCCAAGTACGTCGCTTTGAATCGTTGATCTCGTTGGTCTTATTTTCACTTCGGTGAGTTTTTCTTAATCCTTAATCGGATATGTGATTTATTGAATTCGTTGTCATGTTGTATCGTGACATATCCGGAATCATATCTGCGTTCCGATTGGTCATTGTGTAGGATTTTTAGCCAGGCACATATATAGTCATGCGTGGATATTATTCCGCATTGGACTGTGCACACGAGACGTAGTTCGTGAGGCTAATTAGGTATATCGTCACACGTATATTCTGGATTCCGTATACGGGGTGGACATGTACACGGACACATTTCCGGATCGGGCGTACTGTGATGTCCATCTTGAGCTATATTATTAATCGTTCATAGTCCATGTATGATTGGATGTGTTCGACGATTTGTGACTGATTCTTTCATACGCGTGAGGGGTATGATTAATAGTCGGAATGTTTTCCTTGAAATCTATATATGTGAATTGTATAATGTCGGAAGAATTGATTATCATGTATATCTGACCCTGTGTTATGGGCGAAATACTTGTATTGTATTTTAGGTCGAGGCAAAGGCAAGGCACGGGAAGAGCATGTTGACGGCGAAGGGTTCGAAGGATACTAGTTCGGGGGCCCCACATCTTTTGTTGTCCGGTTATGTTAAACCGTGTTATGTTATTTCATTTCCTGCTTCATTTAAATTGCTATCTGGTTGTATTGACATTTGAAGTATTTTCCATCTCCATATGGTTTATACTTATTTTTTGGATCCTATTATAAGGACGTTGGCCATATTTTTGATAAACTCATAATCGGAGTAATGACTATTCATTGTGGTTCGGTGTCACAAATAATATTTATTTAATCTGTTTTGGATATCGCCTGGTGGGTCCCCGTGTGGGGTCCACGGCACTGTAATAGCCGCCTTTTGGGGTGTTACAGAAGATGGTATCAAAGAGTTGTTTCCTTTTTATGAGTCATTGTGAAATGAACTAGTATCAAGAGACCTTCGTGTCACGTGTGACCTGTGCAAGCGCCTGACCCTACGAGCCAAATACGGTATGTACTTTATGAGCCATGATTTAATTACTGGTATAATATTGATATCAGTATGGGTCTCCTTGTTGATCATGTTATTTCGAGGAATTGTGACAGGATTTATCTGATTGATAATCCGAGGTAAATGCGGAATTGATTATATGATTGAAATTGTTCGACTTGACGCCGATATAATATTCGGTGCGACATTCGTGGTATCGATAACCGTTTCCTTGAATATGTGATTCCTTGTTGCTATTAACTTAGCATGAATTTTAGTATCTTGAACTGTACTTATGGTTATCATTATGATTGATTCTTTCAGTATGGAAAGAAACCTGAGAGGTCGTGGCAGAGGGGGACGAGGCCGCGGAAGGGGCCGAATCCCGATACCTCGAGCCAACAGACGCGCGAATGCGGATCAGAGTTCCGCAGACAGTGGTTCACCTTCTAGGGAACAATCGCACCACAGTGGGCGCGGGGATGCGCGTGTCGATCCTTACGTCGTGATGCAGGGCATGATGACACAGATGACCTAGATGGATCAACTAATGGAAGCTATGCAGAGGGACGCTACTGGCCAGCAACAGGGGCCTCGTCCTCCTCCTGTGATTGGCGGACCCGTGAGTCGGATTATCAGCGACATCTCTCGCCAGCGACCACCGACCTTTGAAGGCTCCTCTGAGCCTGCTGACATTGTGCATTGGATCGAGCATTTTGAGAAACTTTTCCAGATGGTGGACTGCCCGGAAGAGAACCGCGTCTCGGTATCCGCGTATTATCTTAGCAAAGGCGCTCACACAGTGGCTTTCGGTAAGGCCGGTGATGGTGTTTACACTTGGGTGGAATTTAAAACCTCATGCTAGGCGTTACTATCCGGGGCCACTCGTGAGGCCAAACTGTCGGAACTATCAACCCCGACCCGTCCGAAGACGATGATGTATTATCTGTTCCGAGAAGTTCGAGCACTCCTTCCTTTCGCCACGACAATTATCCGAACAGAGGCCGATAAGATCAAATAATTTCTCAAGAGGCTTAAACCCCGAATGAGAATGCAACTGTTGAATCACCACTGTACTACCTTACCAGAGTTCATCGAGAAAGCTCTGGAGTACGAACTCACCGCGAAGGAGATTTCCAAGAAACAACCACAGTCCAACAACAAAAGATCCAGAACCGTAACTGACTAAGAGTAATCGGGGGACATTCAGGAAGCCCCAGTCATTGCCAAACCCTTCTGATCGACCACCTATTGCGTCGAAGCCAGCTGGATCGCACTCTCGAGCGGTCCCCTCATCTGTTGTGTGCTACAACTGCGGAGACGAGGGGCATTTCAGCTCCAAATGCCCGAAGCCTGCCGTCACATGCCATACTTGTGGCAAGATTGGTCATCGTGCTCGTTTTTGCAGGGGTGGGCCCAGACCTGAACCAATAGCATCTCATGCTCCGGTTCAGTCCTCTGTCCAGAACCGGACGCCTCCGTCCGCTTCCTATCAGACCACCGGGGCGAATAAGGGAATGGGCCGTGGGAATCAAAGTGGTACACCTGGTGCCGGAACTGCAAAACCCAGGATTTACGAGATGAAGAAAGCTGACGATCCCAAGGCCAGCATGATTTCAGGTATACTCGAGATCCACTCCCAGCCTGTGTGTGTTCTTTTTTATACCGGTGCTTCACACTCCTTTATATCTTCTTCTTGTTTAAGTCGTTTGCCTCTAGACCATGTTATCAATTGTGAGCCCTACATGATTGGTCTACCTGATGGTAGAAGAATTATTGGAAATCGTGAAGTCCAGGACTGTCCGATTCATTTGAACGACCGTGAGTGGTTGTCAAATCTGATTGTAGTCGATTTACCTAAGGATGATATAATCTTGGGTATCGATTGGATGGATCGTCATGATGCAATACTCAGTGTCCGCAAGCGGATGGTAACCGTCACTTCTGATGATGGTTTCGAGTGTATCTTTCGAGGGGATAGTCCCAGTCGTTCTGGGAGAGTCATCAGCGCTATGAAAGCAGTGAAACTGCTTAATCAAGGGTGTATTAGTTATTGGTTCTACATGGCCAAAACAGCAGATCGACCAGTTGAATTGGCCGACATTCCGGTAGTCCGAGACTACCCAGATGTATTTCCAGACGAGTTGCCAGTCTTACCTCCTCATCGTGATGTGGAGTTTATTATTGAGTCAGAACCAGGGACATCCCCGCTTTCAAAAGCACCGTATCGTATGGCCCCGACTGAGATGCAGAAATTGAAGAACCAGCTTGAGGAGTTGACTGACAAGGGCTATATTCGACCTAGTGCGTCCCCTTGGGGAGCACCAGTGTTATTTGTACGGAAGAAAGATGGATCTCTGTGCTTATGTATTGATTACCATGAGCTGAACAGGGTAACCATCAAGAACAAGTATCCTTTGCCTCGTATTGATGATTTATTGGACCAACTTCAGGGAGCTGCCGTGTTTTCTAAGATCGACTTGAGATCTGGTTATCATAAATTGAGGATTCGAGAGTCTGACATTTTGAAGACAGCATTCTGTACTCGCTATGGGCATTATGAGTTTTTGGTGATGCCATTTGGACTGACTAATGCACCGGCGGTATTCATGGAGTTGATGAATCGAGTTTTTATTAACTATCTGGATCGCTTTGTAGTCGTTTTTATTGACGACATTCTTATTTACTCTCATGACCACGAAGACCACGAGCGTCACCTCCACCATGTTCTCGATACATTGAGGCGGGAACAGCTTTATGGAAAATTTTCTAAGTATGAATTCTGGATGCCTGAGGTTGTCTTTCTCGGGCATGTGATATCAGCCGAAGGGGTGAGAGTGGACCCACAAAAGACGGAATCCATTCGAGATTGGCTACCACCAAAGAACGTGAAGGAAGTTCGTAGTTTCCTCGGCCTAGCAGGTTACTACCGACGGTTCGTAGAAGGATTTTCTAAAATTGCACAACCGATGACTAACTTACTGCGAAAGGACAAGAAGTATTTATGGTCAGAAACATGTCAGCAAAGCTTTGATGAGCTCAAGAGTCGATTGATTTTGGCACCTGTTTTGGTCTTACCAAAAGGAACGGAAGGAATTGTGGTGTATAGTGACGCATCGAGATAGGGTCTGGGATGTGTACTAATGCAGGAAGGGAAGGTGATTGCCTATGCGTCGAGACAATTGCGACCCTATGAAGTTAACTATCCGACCCATGACTTGGAATTAGCAGCCGTGGTGTTTGCTTTGAAAATCTAGCGTCACTATGTTTATGGAGTTACCTTCCAGATCTTTACAGACCACAAGAGCCTAAAGTACATTTTTACTCAGAAGGAGTTGAATATGAGACAGAGAAGGTGGCTAGAATTAATCAAGGACTATGATATCGAGATCCTTTATCATCCGGGTAAAGCAAATGTGGTTGCCGACGTATTGAGCCGTAAGACAGTGCAGGAGCAGATGCTGAGCCGTTTGACAGCACATAGAGAGTTGCAGTTGGACCTTATGAGGCCAGAAATTGAAGTTTGGTTATAGCGTATTCAGGGACAACTTTGCACCCTTGAGATTTCTTCGTCTCTTGATGATATGATCAAATCGAAGCAAATTATGAACCCATTCTTATCTCGAGTTCGAGATGAGGTAACCCAAGGGAAAGCCCCTGGATTTGTGATCCACGAGGATGGATTGATACGTTTTAGAAATCGAGTTTGTGTACCCGCTGACGAAGAGTTGAGGAAATCTATCATGAGAGAAGCCCATGCTACCCCGTACTCTATTCACCCGGGATCTAGCAAGATGTATAAGGATTTGAAGCAGAATTATTGGTGGGGGAATATGAAATGTGAGGTTGCCGAATTCGTTTCGAGATGTTTAACCTGTCAGCAGGTTAAGATTGAGCACCAGCGACCCGTAGGAATGCTGAACCCGCTCCCGATTCCCGAGTGGAAATGGGAGGACATATCTATGGATTTTATCACTAGCTTGTCGACGAGTCGTCGAGGAATGAATATGATTTGGGTGATTGTGGACCGTCTGACCAAATTAGCCCACTTCTTGGAGATTAAGGACATGTGGGGTCCCGAGAGATTGGCCCAGCTGTTTATTAAGGAAATCGTGAGATTACATGGTACCCCCAAGAGTATTGTATCAGACCGTGACGGGCGATTCGTGTCGCACTTCTGGAAGACAGTTCATCGTGCGATGGGCACGCAGTTGAATTTCAGTACGGCTTTTCATCCACAGACCGATGGTCAGTCTGAGAGAACCATCCAGACTCTAGAGGATATGTTGAGAGCATGTGCTCTTGATTGGAAGGACGATTGGGAAGCCCAGCTGCCTTTGTTGGAATTCACTTATAATAATAGTTGGCATGCTTCGATTCAGATGGCACCGTATGAGGCATTGTATGGCCGTCGCTGTAGGTCCCCTTTGTGTTGGGACGAACTGTCAGAATCTCTGGGTACGGAACCCGATATGTTATTAGCAGCCCGGGAGAAGATCACTTTGATTAGGAGTGGGTTGTTAACGGCTCAAAGTCGACAGAAGTCTTATGCTGACCATCGTCGACGACCGCTTGAGTTCTAGGTTGGTGACCATGTGTTAATGAAGGTGTCTCCTACCCGAGGTGTTTTTCATTTCGGGAAGAGGGGCAAGCTGAGCCCGAGGTACATTGGGCCGTTTGAGGTTTTGGAGCGTGTAGGTGATCTGGCCTATCAACTGGCTTTGCCACCAACTTTGAGTAAGATTCACAACGTGTTTCATATCTCCCAGTTGAGGAAATATGTTGCTGATCCGAGCCATGTACTTCAGTTCGAAGAGATTGATTTAGCAGAGGACCATTCGTACGAGGAGCGTCCTTTGCGGATACGCGAGAGGAGGATCAAGCAATTGAGGAACAAGACTATTCCCCTACTGAAAGTTCAGTGGTCACGACACGGAGTCGAGGAGGCTACGTGGGAAACCGAGGATAATATGCGAGCGAGATACCCCGAGTTAGTAACCCCTTAGTTTCGGGGACGAAACTCTTTTTAAGGGGGAGAGTATGTAATATCCGACTGTAATTTTTCGTTTTTACCTGTCATTGTGTTATTCGGATAATATGATTATCATGAATCGTTGCATTTAGTATTATGTTGAGGTATTATAGATTTAAATTTCATATCGTTGTTATTTCATTTCATATGTGATGATTCGATGTTAATTAGAGAGTTGCATTTTCGAATTTTTCTGTTGATGTAGCGTACGCTACATAGTATGATTAACGTACGCTAATCATGTTCCTTAGCGTGCATAATGTTTCCTCTGTTGCGTACGCTAAGAGGGAATCTGGCACCAGTTGACTTCAGCACGTGAACTCCTTAGCCGTTGGCATGCATGTGAGTATGGCCTGAGCTGTCATGTCGGCCAGAGTCAACTTTTATTAGCATGCGTAACCCATTTTTCATTAGCGTGCGCTAACGACCTGCGAATTCAAGACAGTAGCCACTGCAAGCCGCTTACGTACGTAATATCGACCGGTTAGCGTACGTAAGTGTGTTAGCGTACGCTAAACTATCCCGATAGCGTGCGCTAAGTCTGTACAGTCTATTTATAGGACCAGCCTGTTTTTCATTTCTTCACAACTACAAACCGATTCTCTCTCCATATATCGTCCCTCTGCACTCCCAAACCGATATCAACCTCCCCCAACTTGCTTCTAAGCCTAAAATCTTGGAGTGGAGCTCATTTCCTTGGAGATTAGGAGGTGTTCTTGAGCCTGGAGTATATTTTCTCATAGCATTGAAGTTGTTCTTCATTTCTGGAGGTAGGTGGACTTTCCTCTCTGTATTATTTTCATATGTTGATGTTAATAACGAATTATACTTCACCTAGAGTAGATTAATCAAGTAAAACATAGTTTTAATCCAACCTTTTTAACACTTTTGATGAATATGATAAATGAGGGTTTGAGATGGATGTGTTCTTGATGATATAGTGATTCTAACCACGTTGTAACTATCATGCTCATCTTGTTGGACGAATTTAGCTCAGTAGAACACCTTTGAATCAGTTAACTTCACCGTAATTAGATTTAACTAATAGAGTTGTTATCATAAAGTGATTAAACACCATTTAAGTTTTCACTTACCTTGGGAAGAACTTGGCCATGTTGGAAGTAGAAGGATGTCTTCTTACTCAGATTTCTTAAGAATCATATTCTCCTTATGTTTAGCTCAGCAAGGTTTTGAATGGATAAGGATATTTGTGAAACCAACAACAACTTTTCATTAATCTAATGTGTGGAGAACTTAGAATACTTTGATCATCATACTAGATAGTTGGTGAATTCATCATGATGTTAATGAATCCTCCAGCCTTGTAAAGAAAGATTTTGATAACCTTCATGGATATGGTGTAATCTCATAACTAATAACCTTGTTGTAAACTTAATATTCAATTTAGATGAGAGGAGGATGATCATAAATGTGCAGATTTTACCTTTCAGCATTTTAATGTTTTGAAAAGTTTAATCATCATAAGATGATCTTAACATCATAATTGGTTATTCAACATACCCTTGATAGAACTCTTGTTTATGATGAACCATGTGAACATTCGGTAAAAGTATTGTAAACCGATTTTTATGGTTGTAATGATGTTAAAAGAACTCGTGACATAAGGCTTCGATAATTGGAGATAGCAAACTATTCTAGAGGATTGTAGGATGACGTCTTACTAATCCTATATTGATAATTATACGAATATGTTATTGAGTAAAATGTATTTCATTTAAGGTTGATTGTTCGAGAAAACAATATTAGTCGAGGACCGGTCGTTCATTCCGACAAGAAGAGGACTATTCTCGTCTCCATATTGAGGCAAGTTATCTTGCTTGGTTATAATGATGATTAGATTCTTGTGATGGTTATATATTTCATATGTATGAATTGTTCATGTAATGCTTGTCGTGATTTGACATTGTCCTTGACTTTATTCCGTTTTCTTCATGGGGTTGCATTCCCAAGTACGTCGCTTTGAATCGTTGATCTCGTTGCTCTTGTTTTCACTTCGGTGAGTTTTTCTTAATCCTTAATCGGATATGTGATTTATTGAATTCATTGTCATGTTGTATTGTGATATATCCGGAATCATATCTGCGTTCCGATTGGTCATTGTGTAGGATTTTTAGCCAGGCACATATATAGTCATGCGTGGATATTATTCCGCATTGGACTGTGCACACGAGACGTAGTTCGTGAGGCTAATTAGGTACATCGTCACACGTATATTCTAGATTCCGTATACGGGGTGGACATGTACACGGACACATTTCCGGATCGGGCGTACTGTGATGTCCATCTTGAGCAATATTGTTAATCGTTCATAGTCCATGTATGATTGGATGTGTTCGACGATTTTTGACTGATTGTTTCATACGCCCGAGGGGTATGATTAATAGTCGGAATGTTTTCCTTGAAATCTATATATGTGAATTGTATAATGTCGGAAGAATTGATTATCATGTATATCTGACCCTGTGTTATGGGCGAAATACTTGTATTGTATTTTAGGTCGAGGCAAAGGCAAGGCACGGGAAGAGCATGTTGACGGCGAAGGGTTCGAAGGATACTAGTTCGGGGGCCCACATCTTTTGTTGTCCGGTTATGTTAAACCGTGTTATGTTTTATTTCCTGCTTCATTTAAATTACTATCTGGTTGTATTGACATTTGAAGTATTTTCCATCTCCATATGGTTTATACTTATTTTTCGGATCCTGTGTATTAGAAGGCCGTTGGCCATATTTTTGATAAACTCCTAATCGGAGTAATGACTATTCATTGTGGTTCGGTATCACAAATAATATTTATTTAATTTGTTTTGGATATCGCCTGGTGGGTCCCCGTGTGGGTCCACGGCACTGTAATAGCCGCCTTTTGGGGTGTTACAATGACATCATCTTTAGGTACATCGACCACAATCAAGTCTGACAACCGCTCACGGTCATTCATCCGAATCAAAGAGTTCTGGACTTCACGATTCCCGACAATTCTTCTACCATTAGGTAGACCAATTGTTACACCCCAAACTCAATGGTTATTACAAAATCGTGAATCCCCAACTGGGAACCACCATGCGAATCATAATACAATAATTTGTGTAACATAACTATAATACCAAACTATATACAAAATACTCCGATGAGGAGTTTATACGTACGTTCTCGCTAACATGTGCCAAACAATCCAAGATCGACAAAATACCAGTATATTTCGTATGAAGATCGAAATACCGAAACAATACAATTACAGCAGAATGCAAATGCTCGTAAATGAAAGAAATACATACCAAAGCAAGACTCGGGCCCCTGACTAGTATCCTTAAGACACTTCGCCATCACCTTGTCCTTCATGTGCCTTAGCCTTCTTGCGACCTATAATATGATAAAAGCAACATATGTCGCCCAAAATCACAGGGTCAGTTATATAAAATAATAAATCATGATATGTCGAACATACACAATAACACATGTTGTATGAACCAATAAATCATTATTTTCATATCATAATATACACAATCATACATGCTGTATAGACCTAAGTTCGATTATAATCTCAAATCGTCGAACATAAGCAATCAAATAAGAATCAACCAGATTATAACCTAATCATGTTGAAAACATATGCAATCAAACATATTGTATGTATCCACCATAATTACGGCCCAAATTATGGTGCCACACTATGTCCGGGATGAAAAATGTGTTCGCGCACATATCATCGACGTATGCGGAACCCCAAACAAACGTGTGATAATGTACCTAATCAGTTTCATGAGCTCAACCAGCCGAAGTGCACAGTACAAATGTGAGACTAACTATCAACATACGACCAAATGTGCCCGACATGAAAATCATATATATACCAGTCGGTACGCCAGTGTGACCCGGAATACCACGATAATGAAAGTGACATTGGAGTTTAATAATGACTTAACAATTCCCAACAAGGGACCAAATGACTCAACGAAGGAAATACGAATCCAACAATGATCAACAACTCAATGAAGTGCAACGATAGTATCAATAAGACCTGAAACCACTTTTCCACGATAAACGATCGACACAATCAACAACAACATGATTATGAATTAAAATTCACAAACATATACGTACATAAAATGTATTACATATATATTCATAACCAAGCAAGAATTCACTTGCTTCAATACTGGAGACAAAAGAAATACTCGTGCACAATCAAAACGTCCTCCAACAATACTAGCACACAAATTCAGTCAATCATTGGAACGACCTTGAATGAAATATAATTAATTTAATAATAAAATTCCACGATACCGAGACCTAATTCAACGTAATAAATACCCTCGATTTGTCATGAATCGATTAAACTGCTCAAACTACAAGAATTCACCAAGAATACTTATCCAACTCCTCATTAATTATGATAATATTATTCTATATTATCTTAATGAATCCAAGAACATTATAGATACCATAAACTGGATCTCTAATACTCAAATCTCCTTACTTAATATTTTGACTATTATCACTTAATAATTGAATAAATATTTATCCAAGTCTAAATCATCAAAGTCCAGGAATTCAACATTATAATCAAATCTTATACATCAAAAATAAGAATTTTAATAATTATTTATGTCAAAACAATTGTGCTTCATTTCATATCTTGATTATTAAACACTTATGTTAAAATAATAATAAACATAATGAAGATCTTTAAAAATTCGAGTATTCACTCTCCTTAATTTAGCAATAATTTTCATATTTGTATTCAAGTCTAAATACAAACTCTAGTTTTTACCACAATTAAAAATATTGATTATTTCGGTAATCAATTAAATGTAATTAATATTATAATATCTTTTACCAATTCAAGGATTGATTTAACATTTAATAATTACTTATATCAGTACTTTAAATCTAGCCAATAATATTTATTTATATTTTAATAAATATCCATTTAAGCATATTCCACTAGAATATAATTACCGAGATAATTCTAAAAAACCAAAATTATAAACTTAAAATTTTGTAATATTTTTATAATTTTGAAATATTTTTTTATTATGAAGACAATTAATTAACTAAATATTTTACGGAATAATAAGCCAATAGAATAGAAGTTCCTAAGTGTTTAAGAACTTACAACATTTTTAATGGTATTAATAATTCGTTCTAAAATAGATAAAAATTACCAAACTATAATTAATCTAGAGTGTGAATACATACCTCAAGTTAATATATCAGAATGGAAGAATCTCACATCTTCCCATCAAAAAATTACCAAAAATCTCTCTCAAGCAATTCATCGGACAGTTGGCGGAGTTGGCCTAGAAAATCTGCCCAGACTCGCCGGAAAATGAACGATTATGACCAGGAGAACGGACTCCTATCGGAAATCCATAAGAGAGGTTTGGAATAAGAAGACTTTTCTACAGAGTTCTCAAAGTTGCACACAAAAATCAGGTCGGGAAGAGGTCTATTTATAGCCCCTAAGTGTAATCCTCCGTCAACAACTTGGTATGACTCGCACCTGTACGTCAGCGGGCCTGTCGTCACGCTGTGCGTCATGCTCGGTGACTTTCAGCCGATACTCGCGCGTCACGCTCGAAGACTCTGCATGGAAGCTTCTGGCACTATTCCAGATCCACGCGCGCATCATGCGCGGTAACACCACGCGGAAGCTCTGGCAACGGTCCTCGGCACACGCGCGCGTTGACTCAGCGGCTGACCATCCGCTTAGCTCGTCCAGTTCGGACATTTCCTGACCGGTTCAGGCCAGTTCTGACGGATTTTGGACTCTACTGTTTGGGCTCTACAAAATGCCTGGGCCGTATTTTAAAAAATAATATTGAAATAATTTGAATAAAATTATACAGTATTCTTGATCCAGTTTTGAGTTTAAACAACTAAAAACATATATTCGTGATGTGAGCTGACCAAAAAACACCAAATACAACATCATTGTATAATCCCAACTAAATACGTATAGTACAACAGTACAAACATGAAGAAAAGAAAACACAACTGGATATTACATATGTTGGGATTCGGTGCCTAAAACGAAGGCCCAGCGGAAGCGGTAAAACAAAAATTAATTCGATCTGAATCCCTACGAGGATCTATCGAGCTACGTATATACGAATATAAAAACAAAATCACAAGAGATATTAGAAACTCACCCTTGTAGTCCGTTGATTAAATGGATTCCTTCTCTTGAGATATTCCCCAAGCTTTAGTTGTTCTCCACGAATCCAATTCGCTCCAAGCTCTTGGATGATCCAACGGCGAAAGACCACAATTCTACTCGCGCCGGAGAAACGACCGGAATGAAATCACCCGATTAACCTCTAAGGTTACGGCTAGAATCAAATGATGGAAACTTTATATTTAAGATTATAACATTCTTAGTGCTTAATCTATTTCTCTCAATTAATCCTCACAATATTTCTCCAAGAAATATGAAGAAGAATGATAAGGAAAGATGAAGACTTGAAAAATTATTTTCTCTCTCGATTTTCCTCAATTTGTGTAGGAGATATGAGTAGTCCTCATTATATCCTTATTCAAATCCCCCAAAATCTCCTACTTTAGACAATATCACCAAGGGTTGAGATTTATCCCCTTGATTGGTCACAAGTCTACAAAACTCCAAAGTGAAGACCAAGACCAATTGAGGGAGTAGGTGATGGGGAGGCCATCTAGAAGGAATTGGACGAGTTTGATTCGTTTCGGACTCCCGTGAGTCCAAACAGATAAACTCTGATTCCGTTCCGATGCATTTATATCGATTAATTAATCCAATTAATTATTCATATCAAATACATAATAACATAATTAATTTCTCCAAGAAATAATTATATTAATGAATTAAATTAATCACCCGGTAATTTATTTAATTCATTAGGCCATAATTAATTTATTAAATAAATCAATTTAGACATCCAATGTCCCAAATTAGATATCCAATATCTAATATTCATAATGAGAGATTAAGCTCGATTCATTCCGTCGTCAATCCTATTGCGCGACTCGGTAGGTCCGTCTCAGTCAGCAATGGGAGGAACCAAAGAGTAGTAGCACCAACTAGCCAGCCTGGCGGCCTACACTGTACCCCAACTGAGAACGAATGATTGGGATCATTCAAGAACCATTCTGTCGTGAATACCAGTATACGTATAAACCCTTCTTTCAAATGTCCCGATCAAGTTATAGGGTCACGGTCAGTCAAACCCTATCTATACTTGACTTTATGCATGCTTTTATACTTAACGCCCAGTCAAGTTTTATCGACTTGCGAACGGTTAAGTATTTGAGCTATAAACCTTTCCAGTACCGACCCCCTTATCCAATAAGGAGTGAAACGTTTTGCTCTCAAATACACGGACTAGTTTCTATATGTATATTTATGAGTTAGGAATGCCAGTAACTACTAGTAAATAAAGAAACATCCATTGCCTTATATTAATGATTTACATAATTACAAGTACAATTCCCTCACTCAACATCCTCTGAATGGCATTCGAGGGCATACTCCTAACAATCTCCCACTTGCACTCAATGCCACACACTATGGTATCTAATACCCATGTTCTCCAGATGACGCTCCAATCTAGTTTGAGAAAGTGGCTTGATCATTGGATCAGTGACGTTGTCGACTGAGTCTATTCTATATAGCACAATGTATCCCTTGCGAACAAATTCTCTTACGAGATGATACTTCATCTCAATATGTTTGGTGCTATTGTGAAACCTCGGCTCCTTGGCCTGCGATATAGCTCCGTCGTTGTCACAGTACAACGGAACAGGCATCTCAGCACATGGTATCACTTGAAGTTCTCCCAGAAACTTCTTAATCTAGAACACTTCCTTGAAAGCCTCCGAGGCTGCTTGATACTCAGCCTTACAGGTGAAATCAGCAGTCACGCTTTGCTTGATGCTATGCCAAGATACTGCTCCTCCATTAAGAGTAAATATGTAGCCAGAAGTAGACATCGAGTCGTCCTTCAGTCCTTGGAAGTCCGAATCAGTGAATCCCACCACATCCAATTCTCCACCACCATACATCAGAACCATGTCTCTAGTCCTTCTTAAGTACTTGAGAATGTTCGTTACGGCAATCCAATGTTCCCTACCTGGGTTTGTCTGAAACCTACTCACCAGGCTTACAGCATGCGCAATGTCAGGTCTCGTACACAACATAGCATACATAAGGCCACCCACGGCCGAAGCATACGGTATATTACTCATTTCCTTTCGTTGTTCCTCACTTTGAGGACACATCTTCAAGGAGAGTTTTATTCCATGTCGCATCGGTAGGAAACCTCTTTTAGAATCATCCATCTTAAATCGCTTTAAGATTTTATCTATATAGAGGGCTTGGGAAAGACCTATTGTTCTCTTCGCTCTATCCCGGTAGAGTCGAATTCCAAGAATATAGGTTTCTTCTCCCAAGTCTTTCATGGAGAAATTACTCGAAAGCCAAGCTTTCACAGAACTGAGCATTCCCACATCATTTCCTATTAGTAGAATATCATCCACATATAGTACTAAGAATGCAATCTTGCTCCCACTAACCCTCTTGTATACACAAGATTCCTCCTCATTTTGCACGAAGTCAAACTCTTTGACCGCCTCGTCAAAATGAAGGTTCCAACTACGAGACGCTTGCTTCAGTCTATAAATGGAACTCTAAAGCTTGCACACTTTCTGAATATCGACTTCGGACACAAAGCCTTTAGGCTGCTCCATATAGATTTCCTCCTCGAGGAATCCATTAAGGAAAGCCGTCTTTACGTCCATTTGTCATATCTCATAATCGTGGAAGGCAACTATAGCAAGCATCATCCGAATAGACTTGATCATGGCTACGGGCGAGAAGGTATCTTGGTAGTCGATCCCTTCTTTCTGGGTATAACCCTTTGCCACAAGCCTGGCCTTATAGGCATCAACCTTGCCATTCCCATCAGTCTTTCTCTTGTAGATCCACTTGTTCCCAATAGGCACTATGCCCTTGGGGCGGTCTACTAGAGTCCAGACCTGATTGACATGCATCGAGTCTATCTCAGCTTCCATAGCTTCACACCATTTCGCGGAGTCTGCATCCACCATCGCTTATTCATATGTCATTGGGTCGGTCTCTTGTCTATCACTTGGAACCTCATAGAGACCCAGCTCCTCCAAGTGCACAAGCCCATACCTCTCAGGTAAATGAGACACCCTACTAGACCTATGAGGTGGTTATACTTGTGTTTCAGAAGGTTAGGTTCCAGTCTCTTGCACAGGTGTCTCCCGAGGAGTTTTATTGTATTCTTCTAAAGAAATACTTCTACCTAATCCGCCTTCCTGAATGAACTCATCTTTGAGGAAGTGTGCTTGTAAAGCAACAACGATATTTCGATCTTCAGGCATGTAGAATAGATATCCCATCGTCCCATACGGGAATCCAATGAAACATCCCTTCACGGACCTAGCTTCCAACTTCTCCACCTTAGTCTTCTTGACATAGGCGGGACATACCCAAATCCTAATATGATTAAGACTTGGTTTCCTACCCTCCCACATCTCACCTGGAGTTTTAGGAACGGATTTGGAAGGACATCTGTTCAAGATGTAAGCGGCAGTCAGGAGCGCATACTCCCACAGGTAAATCGGTAAGTCAGTATAGCCCAGCATGGAACGGACCATGTTCAACAAGGTCCTGTTCCTTCTTTCTGACACACCATTTAACTGAGGAGTACCTGGAGGTGTTAGTTGTGAAACTATTCCATGTTCCTTAAGGAACTCATCAAACTCAGTACCCATATACTCGCCACCTCGGTCTGACCGAAGTGCTTTGATATGATTACCAGTGTGTTTCTCAACTAGGTCCTTGAATCCCTGGAATTTCTCAAAGGCCTCGGATTTATGTTTCATTAAGTATACATAACCATACCTAGTATGATCGTCTGTAAACGTAATGAAATATTGATATCCATCACGTGCTACTTCCAAATCACCACATATGTCGGTATGGATTTATCCCAGTTTATCAGCAGCTCTTTCAAAAGTCCCTGTGAAGGGGGATTTAGTCATTTTGCCTTTAAGGCAATATTCACAAGTAGGAAAGGGATCCGATCCTAATGGACCCATAAGTCCATCTTTTTCCATCTTGTAAACCTTGGTCTGACCAACATGACCAACTCTAAGATGCCATTTCAAAACTTGATTGGTTTCATCCCTACCACTTTTTCTAGTCATAGTATTCACAACTACTTTGTTGCTGAGATTTAGATGATACAATCCATTTAATAATGTAGCAGTACCCACTAGTTTATTTCTGAAATAAATTTTGCACGAACCATCACCAATGAAAAATGAAAAGCCTTTTCGGTCCATGACTAGAATGGATACAATGTTTTTGTGCCCCTTGGGCAAAACAAGTACATCTTCTAAAGTTAAAACAAAGCCGGATTCTAAACCCAAAAGAAGTGATCCTATGTCGGTCGCCTTGACACTATGCCCGCTTCCGACTGTGATCATAACTTCTCTAGCTCCAAGCTTCCTACTTTGTTTCAGATCCTGATTCACGGTACAAATATGAGAACTAGCACCAGAATCTAATATCCAGGAAGTAGAAAATACAGTAACAAAACAATTTGTTTCCAAAACTAAAAGTTCTGTACCTGAAGTGCCATGAAGAATCGGACGGTCTCTAGCCCAGTGGCCCAGCTCACCGCACTTGAGATATGCATCCTTCTTCTTGTTGTTCTTCGGAACCGTCGGGGCCATGCCCTTACCCTTAAGGTCCTTAACTTATGGTCCAATTTGCTTCTTGGTCTTTTTCTTCTTATTCTTAGACCTCCAAGGTCCAGAAGAAATCACAAGGGCAGACTCCTTCATCCGCGGAGTCTTCATCTAAGACTGAGCGGTCACCAGTTTGTTCATTAGCCCAGCTAAGTTACATGCAATCTCATTGCAGTTGAAGTTCATAACAAACTGTGAGAAGGAATCAGGGAGAGACTGTAGGATAAGTTCAGTTTGGAGAGAAGTATCCATTTTAAAATCAAGATCCTCCAATCTCTCGATCATGGATATAATTTTGAGGATGTGTTCCCCAACCTTCTCACCTTCCTTCATCCTTGCACCGAACAATTGCTTGGATATCTCATATCTAGTAGTTCTGCTGTGCTTACCATAAAGTTTGGTTAAGTGAGACAGAATCTGCCTAGCAGAAGTCATTTTCTCATGAGCTCTATGAATCTCATTAGACATAGAAGCCATCATGTATGCATGGACTTTTACGTCATCCTTAACCCACTTTTCGTGGTTTTCGATCTCTTCCTGAGTAGCTCTGGTCCGCACAGGAGGCGCCGGAATGTCCGTCTCCAAGACGTATCTCAATGCCTCTATACTGAGGACAATCATTAGATTTCGGAGCCAGTCCACAAATTTAGGTCCAATCAGGGTTTTATTCTCAAGTAAAATTGCGAGTGGATTCATTATCATATTGAGAGTTTATGTCTGCATTAAGTATAACAAATTAATTAATGACTTGTTATATTATGATCCGAGTATAGAATTAAGGTCTTTTCTATTCTTGTTACCCAGCTCCCACTATTTTATCGGAATAACACACTCCCATGTGAAATCCGGAAGTATCGTCGCTCTACTTCATAGTGGTGATCGAGTTGTTCATAAATTTTAATAGAGGGCAATCGAACAGGTTTCTAGTCTATTAATTTTCATAAAGTGGTGTCCAACACCAACCCATCTAATGGATGATTCGATCTTATTTTTCCCCTTGTCCACTCCCCTCAACCTATGCGGTTTCTATGGTTCGTGAACAAGTTAAGTTTATACCATCGACGTAAATCAGTTTCACAATTGAATCTTATCCGGCAACCTATTAGGTTTCTAGGGATAAAATTTGCTCCAACCGAAGGCATCCAATGCGCTCCCGGTAATTTATTCGTCCTCCCCGAACGACTACCCCGATAACTCGGAAGCATAGCACATCCGGTTTGGATTTCAATTTCCCGAAAACTCGATGGAGGGAAGGAAAACATTGAAACCTTATAAACTTAATAATTTGTCGTGGGAGAATTTTCGGGATTAATGTTAAAGTTTGCACATTAATTCATTTGAGCGCATTTGTGGCATTCATACAATATGAAACAATCATTCACAACCTAGTTGCTACCAATATGTGGTTCATGGACCGTTCCTAGAAAACAAAAACTCCATAATATAATTACAAGTCTTTGTCTTGAATATTCGTCTTCTCGAAACGGATCTTCCTCCGGTCTTCGTCATTACATATAAATTATATTGAAAATTTCATCCTAGATATAAATATTTCTAGTAAAATAAATAAGCTCAAAATGGTCTTTACAACCCAATTGAATAAAACGAACGGTTCAAAACTAAGTCCACGAACCACATCCCCATTCAAAAGCATCCATCCAATAAATACTATATAAATGGAAAGCGTAGAGATACATTGATCCAATCAATAATACGAACCGATCCAATCGATTCACACAATCGGTAATATGAAAAATATTCAAAATAATTCGGTCGATCACAAGTGTTCCAATAAATCAATTTTCCCTTATAAAATGAAATACCATAAATCATTTTAATCAAATGAAATCCAATTTAAAATGTGGGAAATCATTTTTAGGAATACACCAAGCAAACAAGCCCGAAACGGGTCCGAAATGGCCCAACTGCCACCACGGGCGGCTTGCAGATCGCCCAAGAGCCCCGGGCTGCAGCCTCGAGCTCAGGCCGCGCCCACACCCGTAAACATTACAAGCGGGCTGTGGCAGCCCTAGGCCGCGGCCCCCTCCTTTCGGCCCCCTCCTGGACCGTCCAACAGCATTTTGGGGCTAGTTTTTCGACCAGATATCCAATATCTATATTTTCCAATATTCATATCTTCAATATAAATCAAATTTCCAAGAAATTAAGATTTATATTTAGACATAAACTTACGAAAAATATAACTACAACGAACGTAAAAACATATACCACGATTATGACTAAAATTATTCCAAATTATTCACCATCTAATCAAGCATTCCAAATGCTAATATCATATATACGATCGCAAGACCTATGCTCTAATACCACTGTTGGGATTCGGTGCCTAAAACGAAGGCCCAGCGGAAGTGGTAAAACAAA
Source organism: Orobanche coerulescens (assembly GCA_033398695.1). Lineage (NCBI taxonomy): Eukaryota > Viridiplantae > Streptophyta > Magnoliopsida > Lamiales > Orobanchaceae > Orobanche > Orobanche coerulescens. Next base: position 33,380,325 of record CM065804.1, read on the forward strand.
AATTAATTCGATCTGAATCCCTACGATCGATCGAGCTACGTATATACGAATATAACAAAATCACAAGAGATATTAGAAACTCACCCTTGTAGTCCGTTGATTAAATGGATTCCTTCTCTTGAGCTATTCCCCAAGCTTTAGTTGTTCTCCACGAATCCAATCCGCTCCAAGCTCTTAGATGATCCAACTCCGAAAGACCGCGTCTCTACTTGCCACACGCCGGAGAAACGACCGGAACGACAATCACCTGATTAACCTCTAAGGTTATGGCTAAAATCAAGTTATGGAAACTTTATATATAAGATTATAATACACTTAGTGCTTAATCTATTTCTCTCAATTAATCCTCACAATATTTCTCCAAGAAATATGAATAAGAATGATAAGGAAAGATGAAGACTTGAAAATTGATTTTCTCTCTCTATTTCCCTCAATTCTCACGGATGGAATGGTGTGTAGGAGATAGGAGTAGTCTTCATTATATCCTTATTCAAATCCCCCAAAATCTCCTATATTAGACAATATCACCAAGGGTTGATATTTGTCCCCTTGATTGGTCACAAGTCTACAAAACTCCAAAGTGAAGACCAAGACCAATTGAGGGAGTAGGTAATGAGGAGGCCATCTAGAAGGAATCGGATGAGTTTGATTCGTTTCGGATATATTTATATCGATTAATTAATTCAATTAATTAATCATATCAAATACATAATAACATAATTAATTTTTTCAAGAAATAATTATATTCATGAATTAAATTAATCACCCGATAATTTATTTAATTCATTAGGCCATAATTAATTTATCCAATAAATCAATTCAGACATCCAATGTCCCAAATTAAATATCCAATATCTAATATTCATAATGAGATATTAAGCTCGATTCATTCTGGCGTCAATCCTATTGCGCGACTCGGTAGGTCCGACTCAGTCAGCAATGGGAGGAACCAAAGAGTAGTAGCACCACCTAGCCAGCCTGGCGGCCTACACTGTACCCCAACTGAGAACGAATGATTGGGATCATTCAAGAACCATTCTGTTGTGAATACCAGTATACGTGTAAACTTCTTTCAAATGTCCCGATCAAGTTATAAGGTCACGGTCAGTCAAACCCTATCTGTACTTGACTCTATGCATGCGTTAATGCAAATCGAGATCATCGAGCTCTCGTGTATCTAATACAACTAGCTTCAATGCTTTGGCCAAAGACTTATGATCTCATCTACCAATAACTGCATAGGACATATAACCCGCTCACTAACGGGAGAAAAAATTCTTTCTTGGTATTCAGTGGGACCTGCTACTTGCCCGTCAAGATGCACATAGAGGTTGACCCCCACCTCCCGGTTTATAAGGTCGAACTACTCTAATGAAAATCTTGACGTCACAAGCATATCCCTACTAAATCCTCAAGTCGAAGGTTCACGAATACCTATCACAACCTTTTGATTCCGTCATTGATTGTCCCGGAGTGAAATTCGTGTGACGAATCGATGGTGAGTCGGTTCGAGTATACTAATCCAATTACCATACCTATAACGTATGCTCCCACTAACCATTAGTGTTCGACAGACACTTTCCATGTCAAAGAATACGTCATACAAGTCTTCACATAAACTTAACGCCCAATCAAGTTTCATCGACTTGCGAACGATTAAGTATTTTAGCTATAAACCTTTCCAGTGCCGAGCCCCTTATCTAATAAGGAGTGGAATGTTTTGCTCTCAAATACATGGACTTGTTTCTATATGTATATTTACGAGTTAGGAATGCCAGTAACTACCAGTAAATAATGAAACATCCATTGCCTTATATTAATGATTTACATAATTACAAGTACAATGCCCTCACTCAACATCCTCTGAGTGGCATTCGAGGGCATACTCCTAACAACATACTCCCACACTTAAAAAGAGTTTCGTCCTTGAAACTAAGGGGTAAACAACTTGGGATACCTATCTTGTATGCTATCTTTTGCCTCACAGGTAGCCTCTTTCATTTCATGTCTCGACCACTGAATCTTCAACAAGGGTATCATCTTGTTCCTCAATTGTTTGATCCTCCTCTATAGTATTCATACGGGCTGATCCTCGTACGAATGATCATCAGCTATCTTTATTTCATAAAACTGAATTATGTGGCCCAGGTCGGCAACATACTTTCTCAACTATGAAATATGAAAAATATTATGCGCTTGACCCAAAGCTGGGGGCAAATCCAAACAATAAGCTAGATCACCAACTCGATCCAGGATCTCAAATAGTCTGATATACCTCAGACTCAATTTCCCCTTTTTCCCAAAATGGAAAACTCCTCTATTTGGGGACACCTTGACAAGCACATGGTCAAGTTCGAACTTTAACGGTTCATGTTGATTATATTGGGATTCGGGGCCAAAATTCAAAGGTTTTGGGATTCCGGATACAAAAAAAGAGTGCGCGGCGGAATAATAAAACTCAAGATAAAGAATCTCAAACAAGATCGATCAAGTATGAAGATAAATTGACGAAGATAAAAGGATCAAAGTCCCATACCTTTGAAGCCTTTGATAATATCTTCGCAATATGATGATGATCACAAACCCAAGCACGAGCACGAAATCCCTTCATCCCAAATACCGAAAGCCCGATTTCTCTACTTCACATACGTCGGAACTTGACCGGGAAAATCAACGAGACTCCGTTCTCCAATAACATGGCTAGGGAAACTCGTAGGAATTTTTTCTCTTATTTTTCTTACTCTTCTTTCAACTCAAAGATGAATAAAATGAACCAAGAAAAATTTCTCTCTCTCCTTTCTATAGCTCTTGGCCGTAGCATAAAGATTGTTAATAGTGGTGGTGAGATGTCTTGTGTTATATTATGTGATTAATGATATCCCACCTTATCATGTCATTTGGCATCATTAGTTGACATAACATGGTGAGATTACTCATCATAAAATAACAAAAGATGAAACCACCAAGAGGGGGGCATGAGAAGGTGGGAGGAAACGGACCTAGTCACTCGGCTCGTGTATTGGACGTTCGTCAAACGACTCCATTAAATACACTCCGTCACCAATGTATTTATACTAATTAATTTATCCAATTAATTATATCAAATACAAATATATTTCTCTAAGAAATATAATTTTTGAATTAAATTAATTGCCCAGTACCTTAATTTCAATTCATAAGACCGCTATTTGATTTATCTAATAAATCATAATTTAGAATAGAGAGATGACAAATTCTTATTTATCTGTCAATGATCCTGATACGCGACTATGTAGGTCCGTCTCAGCCGGAATTGGACCAATGGATGCGGGCAGCACTTAGCCAGCCTAGCGGGCCGCACTGCAAACCCCAACTGAGAATGAATGAAGGGATCATTCCAGAACTATTATGTCGTGAATACCATATACATATAGATCCTTCATCAGATGTCCCGGTCAAGTCTTTGAGTGACAGTAAAGTCAAACCTTACTATTGACTAGACACTATACATGTGTTAATGCAAATCAAGACCGACTGATTACTAGTGTATCCAATACGACCAGATCAGAATGCTTTGGCCAAAGACTTGAAGTTTTATTTGCCATTAACCGTATAGGACATTCGCCTGCTCACTAATAGGAGATAAAATCCTTTCTTGGCGTACAGTAAAGACTGTTACCTGCCCATATAGTCCGTATTTCGAGGTTGATCCAACGATTAAGCAAATGAGTCTAACTACCCTAATGACAAACTAAACGTCACAGACACATCTCTTACTGAACCCTCAAGTCAAACGCCCACGTATACTATCACAACCTTTCGATTCATCATCGACTCTCCAAGAGTGAATACCGTGGGACTGAACCAAGTATGAGTCGTGTTCGAGTATACTGGTCCCACCAATATACTTATAACTATGATATCAAGACATGCACATGTCCTAGCATTAGTTATACAAGTCTAACTCAAAGCTTAATTCCCAATTAAGTTTATCGACTTGCGAACGATTTACGTAAATAAGCTTTAAACACTTCAAGTGCATTTTCTCTTATACGATAACAAGAGTGGAATGCTACCTCTTATTCACATGTACTTCACTTCAATATTTACAAAATCAAGAATGCATTTGAAATACAATGAACAATGAATGAACCAGATTGCCTTTTTTATTAATTATTCCATAATTACAAGTACAATGCTCATTCTCTCTCATCCCCAGAATGGCATTCGAGGGCATATTCCTAACAATATCCCACTTGCAGTCAATGCCACATATCATGGTATCCAATACACATGTTCTTTAGATGTCTTTCCAAGACAGCCTAAGATAATGGCTTAGTAAGCGGGTCAGAGACATTGTCTTCTGAGTCTACTCTTTGCAACAAAACATATCCTTTTACAACCATCTCTAGAATGATGTGATACTTTCTCTTTATATTCTTGGTATTGTGGTGAGCCCTTGGCTCCTTGTCTCGGGCGACAGCTCCATCATTATCACAGAATAGTGCTATAGGCAGCTCCGCATTAGGCACCACTTGAAGTTCTTGCACAAACTTCTGCATCCAAAATGCTTCCTTGCTGTCCTCTGAGGCAGCTTGGTACTATGCTTGGCAGGTGGAATCTGCAATAGCACTTTGCTTAGAGATTCTCCAAGATACTGCTCCTACATTAAGAGTAAACAAATATCCAGATGTCGACTTAGAGTCGTCTTTGTCTTCTTGAAAATCAGAATCGGTGAATCCAACCACCTTCAGTTCTCCACCACCGTAAGTAAGAACCATATCTCTAGTTCTTCTTAAGTACTTAAGAATGTTCTTGATGGCAGTCCAGTGTTCCCTTCACGATTTTTCTTGAAAATGACTTACCACACTTACATCGTAAGCTAAGTCCGATCTCGTGCACAACATAGCGTACATGAGGCTACCCACTGCCGAGGCATAGGGTACCTTACTCGTCTCTCTTTTGTCTTCCTCACTTTGAGGACATATTTTCTTGGTGATATGAATTCCATATCGCATGGGAAGGAACCCTCTTTTAGAATTATCCATCTTGAATCTTCTTAGAATTTTATCTATATAGAGGGCTTGGGAAAGTCCTATCATTCTTCGCGGTCTATCTCTGTAAAGACTGTAATATTCGCAATTTCGATTTCCGGTAATTTTCTTTTTTAGCGAGAGTCTATTTTGATGACTCGCTTGTGACCATTTCGTCATTATGAGAATGATTAATTATGCACTTTTTGGCATCCGAGTTCGTTTCGGTGTCATTTTGTTGAGTTCCATGCTTCTTAGCGGCTTTTTCCGCACTTGAGTTCGATTCTTGCGAATCTAGTCCGAAACTGTTGTTTCGAGTTTCTCGTAAGTTAATTTAATGTTATTATTCATGTTGCGAGCTTTGGCTTGGTGTTTCAATCGTGTATCGTGTATTTCGGATGTTTTGGGCCGTTTTCATAATTTCCCAAAGTTTGGGGTAATTACATTCCATTGTCGAATTTCGAGCCTTTGGGTGGTCGGAATCGTGTGTTCTTTTAATGCTTGGATTCGTCTTTGTGAGAACTTCATAACCGTGTCTTCGATTCATATTCAGGTTCGGGGAAGTGGACACGGCCGAGCCACGACCGCACTTTTTGGAATAGGTACTGGCCTGGCCGAGTTACGGCCGTAAGGTGCCGGTTATGGCCGTAAGTGATCGGCAGGCATGGCCTGATGAATGCCGGTTACGGCCGTAAGGGCCAAGAGTTACAACCGTACGGGTGCCAGGCAGCTTCCGGACGAATACCGGTTACGGCCGTAAGGACCTGTCGGGTACGGCCGTAAGTGCTTAGTTATGGCCGTAAGGCCCTGCCAGTTACGGCTGTAACCCTGTCGGCCATATATAGGCCAGGGACCGGCCAGATCTCATTTTGTGCCAGTTCTTCACCCGGGTGATGGCTGGCGACGGGAAAAGTCAGGGAGTGGAGTTTTTGGTCGATTCCACTCGATTTCTAGGCGTTTTTGAGGATTCTTGTCGAATATATCAACATCAAATCCTTGTTCTTCGTCGGATCGAGGTAATTTCTTGAAATCTCCTAGGATTTTACTTTCGAGATTTCCTTCTTGATTTTCATGGTTCGTCCGATTTTGATGAATCGGTTGATGTTATTGAACATTATTAATCGTGTTCTATGGGTTGTATATCCGTATTTCGAGTTTGTTCAACTCGATTGGCGATTCGAGTGTTCTTGGGAATTATTGGACATTTAGTGTTCGATTGAATGCCCCAATGAGTTTCCTTTCGATAGTTTGTTGGGATTTCCGTTGTTTTTTACCTTGATTCTTGTTGTAATCGTATCTTCGTGTTCTTGGCCATTTTGGGGGAAACCCTTGGACTTTTGTCGTTCGTTCCTTTAATTCAACGACTTTAGGTCTTGCTATGGAATTCATTTTCATTGTTGTTATTGTCTTTCGTAGTTTATTATCGCGAGTTGGCGTTCGGTGGAGTCGGCGGGTTCGTAGTCAGTTCGTGCCCACCTACTTCGGTCGATTCTTCGCGTTGTGGTTATTCGAGGCAAGTACCTTGTCCATACATTTCTTGTTTCGTGGATATGATGATTGGTGATTGTCTTGGTATGTTTGTTTGTTTGTTTGAAATGAATTTTCAAAAGATTCGGTTCAGCCTCGTTAAGGGATCACTTTCAAAATGCGTGTGTTTTGCGAATGGTGTGTTTCGTGAATGGCAAAGTGAATCCTATGAATACGCTCGGTGTTGTTGTGCTTCGATAAAATATATATACTTATGTTATCTCATTTGGTACGTTGTGATTCGACAATTGTGTCGTGCTTTGTGTTTGTTGCCTTTGGGTGAATTGCTTGGATATCCTTGGTGTGACATGTTGATTGTGTGATTTGTTAATGTATTTCGCTCACCTCGGGAGGGTCCGACGGGGCCACGGAGGGAATCCAATGGTACTTGTCCTCGATTCACGAGTGGTGTGTATGTTTGTTGAATGTATTTTGCTCACCTCGGGAGGGTTCGACGGGGCCACGGAGGGAATCCAATGGTATTCGCCCTGGATTCACGAGTAAAACTTCACGAGTGGTGTGTATGTTTTGTGAATGTATTTTGCTCACCTCGGGAGGGTTCGACGGGGCCACAGAGGGAATCCAATGGTATTTGCCCTGGATTCACGAGTAAAACTTCACGAGTGGTGTGTATGTTTTGTGAATGTATTTTGCTCACCTTGAGAGGGTTCGACGGGATCACGGAGGGAATCCAATGGTATTCGCCCTGGATTCACGAGTAAAACTTCACGAGTTGGTGTTGATTTTATGTCCATCGAGGACACGTGACGTGGGTTTTAACCCTGTGAATTGTTGTGGTTTTATTTGTAAAAACAAAACCTTTGGGCTGTGACTCCTGTTGGTTTTGAAAAGAGAAGGATTCGATAATCCTAAATTGTGTTCTATTAAAATACCCGATGGATTATTAAACCATTTTGTAAATTGTTTTCTCTTGGATTGTGATCTTTTGGTTTTGGAATGTTTTACCCAAACTCTTGCATCGGGAAGTATTTGTTTCATTGTATTTGAACTTTTTGAGGATTTCTCGTTATTATTGTCCTTGGAACTGGAATTGTATGGCTCGTATTTGCACTTTGTACTTGCACTAGCAAAACAGTGGAGCTTTGCTAACCCCTGAGTATTCTAGGGGTGGATGTCTGTCTTTGCATTCATGTTTTGGGGAGCATAACACAGGGTCGGCATGAAGGATGATGAAAGATGATCGATACTAATCACATGAGGACCCGTACGTTGTTGTATTGGTTCAGTTGTACGTTATTTCCGCTGCAGTATTTTCTCCGTTGTACGGGAGTATTTTTGTATTTGACCCCTATGTGGGCATGTATTGTGATTGAGTTGTATGTTTTTATTGAAAGACCAAATCGGTCTACTGGGTCCTTTTAGCCTTAAAGTCATTTGTTGAGATGTTCGATGTTGTTACCATCCTGGTAGATCCTTGAGGAAAGGTTCTACGGCGTATAATATCCCTGAGCGGATTGGGGGTGTTACATAAATGGTATCAGAGCTTAGGTTGTGGAAACCTAGGCTGTTGGGTCAAGTTGTGTCTATTGAGTTTTTGTCTCGTCGGATTTTGTCTGACTGAGTCGTGTCGCGACGCGTCGTCTGAGTTGGTTGGTCGTGATTAGTATCGTGGGGCGATCATCATCTTCGTGCGACCTGTGGATGTAAGTCTCCCTTCTTTGTGTTGTGCCTCGTGCGGCACGAGCTTTTTGTATGTTTGTTTGCTAAGTGATGGAATCCTTATGCAGATTCTTGGTTTCGTGATGCGTTTGTGTGACTCTCATATTTCGATTATATGAGGAGTGTTGTCGTTATTTATGTCCTTTTGAATATGATATCCGACTGTTTGTTTCCGGTAAAAGACAGGTGTTGTCTTGGTTTTGAACGAGTTGATGCGTGTATTGTGATGTATATAAGTGAATGTTGTCACATGTGGGTTTTTAGGCATTCTAGCCTAATAGATTTTCGAAAACCTTGAGTATCTTAGAAAATAAATTTCGAGACGTACTTTTAAAATGAATTATTTTTCTTGCGGTGCTTTCAAGGTGCTTTCTAGTGCCGCAACATATTTCAAAATGATTCCAATTGAGGACCAAAATATTTTTGAGATATTTTCAATTATTTAGAAATACTTTGCTTAATCCCGAGGGTCGAATATTTCTGAAAGTTTTTCACTAAAAGGAAAGTGTCCTCATTTTTGTTCAAACTCAAGATGGTTTTCAAAGTCTCGATAATGGTGTTCGTACAACTTTTTGAAAGATGATACTCAAGATCAACTAGTGTTTCCAAAATCATTTTTTTTTCAAAGGTGGTTTTCGTTTTTAAAACCCATCGTTCCTGTTTATGGTCCGGGAATGTATGTATGATGTTCGCACTTTCGTTATGGTGTTAACCCCCGAATTGTGATTGAATTGGTGGTGTGAGCGCTGAGTCGTTCGCCATGCAATTGTTGTATAAGCCCTCGGTGAGAGGTGTGATGTTGACCTTTAATGTTGTCATTTCGTGGTGATTTACGTACTATCGCACATGTGCGAGCTGTTAAAGCTTGGGTTTGTACGTTTGTGTACATCTATGATTGTTTCATGATGTTTTGCGATTATGTGTTGGTTATCGTTCGGGCCGTTGAAATCGCCGAACGATGTCGTCGTTGCTGTGATGTTGATATGTGTGTTGCTTTACGATAATAACTATCGTATGTGTTGCGTGTTATGATTTTCTGTTATGCCAAGTTGGCTTCTCCTGTATGTTTTTTTTGCGATGTTATGTTCCATTGTATCTAGCATTTGTATATTCGGTATGCCGGGCCGAGGTGTTTCGACCGTATTATGCCGGGGGCATGTACATACAAATTGTTTCTCGTCAATAACGCATTTCAAGTGTGGACTCGAGGGGCACAGAATCCGGTTCTGCGAGTTGGTTACCGAGTCTTCCGGGATACGAACTTCAGCATAATTATCAGGATCGACTTTGAGAGGCCTTTGAAAGATGTTTCTGTCGGTTGCTTGTTGTGTTGTCACCTTGCCTTCGTTATTGTGAGTTTCGGGGACGACACTTCTTTTAAAAAGAGGTCGAATGTAATACCCGTACTATTTTTGACTTCTACATTTTCTCCTTCTAAATTCTATCGACTTGCCCGTGTTCGTTGATACTTTCTGAACTTGTTCTATATTTCAGTTTCATCATTCGAACGAGCCGTGATCTTGTTTTGGGTCGATTAGGTTATGGCTGTGACTTTTCCGAGTTTGGTTCGATTCTTGTGAACCTTGTTCGAAGGTAACACCTTTTAGTTTCTACCAGCTCTTTTAATGTCTTGAGTTGAAGTGTGAACTTCAGAGTCATTGTTTTTCGACCGTTGTTGTTCGGTCATTGTTATTCAGTCGTTGTTATTCGATCGTTGTTGTTCGATCGGGGTTGTCTGACTGTTGTTGCCTGATCTCGTACCACAAAGAATTGTCATTCACCGTTAGTCAGCTGTTTCGAGTGTGGCCAGATGGGTCACCGAGCCGTGCATTGCGAGACAGTAGCTGAACGTTTTTGAGGATTTCGGCGTAGTCTGAATCGTTTGTGATTGCCCTCGTGGATCGTTTTGTGTTTATTTTCTGTTTTCTCGACTGTGCGTGTTTCCTTGGAATAGGTACCTTGTGTTTTGTGATGGTTCGGATAATCAACTTGATTGTATTATCTATTTGATGACGCTTATCACTTGTTGGTTTTATTATGTCTCTACCGGTGGCATTGTGTTGGTCATCGTGGAGCGTGTTTTCACGCCATATATTCCTTTGTGTTGCTTGTAACATTTCGCCATTGGGCGTAAGTTACACGTTTCTTGTGTATCTCGTTGAGTTTTCCCGGCGGGATATTGCTTCTCCCTACTTGTTTTAAGTTTCGGGACGAAACTTCTTTTAAGGAGGGTAGTATGTAATATCCGCAATTTCGATTTCCAGTAATTTTCGTTTTTTAGCGAGAGTCTATTTTGACGACTCTATTGTGACCGTTTCGTCATTCTGAGAATGATTAATTCTGCACTTTTTGGCATCCGAGTTCGTTTCGGTGTCGTTTTGTTGAGTTCCGTGCTTCTTAGCGGTTTTTTCGTACTTGAGTTCGATTCTTGCGAATCTCGTCCGAAAATATTGTTTCGAGTTTATCGTAAGTTCATTTAATGTTATTATTCATGTTGCGAGCTTTGGACTGGTGTTTCGATCGTGTATCGTGTATTTCGGACGTTTTGGGCCATTTTCGTAATTTTCCAAAGTTTGGGGTAATTACTTTCCGTTGTCGAATTTTGAGCCTTCGGGTGGTCGTAATCATGTGCTATTTTAGCGCTTGGATTTGTCTTTGCGAGTACTTCGTAACCGTATCTTCGATTCATATTCAGGTTCAGGTTTCGGGGTCGTTCGGACCATTGGAGTGGCCACGGCCGAGCCACGGCCGCACTTTTTGGAACAGATACTGGCCTGGCCGAGTTACAGCTGTAAGGTGCCGGTTACGGCCGTAAGGGCCGAGAGTTACGGCCGTACGGGCACCAGGCAGCTTCCGGATGAATGCCGGTTACGGCCGTAAGGCCCTGCCGGTTACGGTCGTAACCCTGTCGGCCATATATAGGCCAGGGACCGTCCAGACCTCATTTTGTGCCATTTCTTCACCCGGGTGACGGCTGGCGATGGCAAAAGTCAGGGAGTGGAGTTTTTGGTCGATTCCACTCGATTTCTAGGCGTTTTTGAGGATTCTTGTCGATTATATCAACATCAAATCCTTGTTCTTCGTCGGATCGAGGTAATTTCTTGAAATCTCCTAGGATTTTACTTTCGATATTTCCTTCTTGATTTTCATGGTTCGTCCAATTTTGATGAATCAGTTGATGTTATTGAATGTTATTAATCGTGTTCTATGGGTTGTACATCCGTATTTTGATTTTGTTCAACTCGATTGGCGATTCGAGTGTTCTTGAGAATTATTGAACATTTAGTGTTCGATTGAATGCCCCAATGAGTTTCCTTTCGATAGTTTGTTGGGATTTCCGTTGTTTTTTACCTTAATTCTCGTTATAATCGTATCTTCGTGTTCTTGGCCATTTTGGGGGAAACCCTTGAACTTTTGTCGTTCGTTCCTTTAATTCAACGACTTTAGGTCTTGCTATGGAATTCATTTTCATTGTTGTTATTGTCTTTCGTAGTTTATTATCGCGAGTTGGCGTTCGGTGGAGTCGGCGGGTTCGTAGTCAGTTCGTGCCCACCTACTTCGGTCGATTCTTCGCGTTGTGGTTATTCGAGGCAAGTACCTTGTCCATACATTTCTTGTTTCGTGGATATGATGATTGGTGATTGTCTTGGTATGTTTGTTTGTTTGTTTGAAATGAATTTTCAAAAGATTCGGTTCAGCCTCGTTAAGGGATCACTTTCAAAATGCATGTGTTTTGCGAATGGTGTGTTTCGTGAATGGCAAAGTGAATCCTATGAATACGCTCGGTGTTGTTGTGCTTCGATAAAATATATATACTTATGTTATCTCATTTGGTACGTTGTGATTCGACAATTGTGTCGTGCTTTGTGTTTGTTGCCTTTGGGTGAATTGCTTGGATATCCTTGGTGTGACATGTTGATTGTGTGATTTGTTAATGTATTTCGCTCACCTAGGGAGGGTCCGACGGGGCCACGGAGGGAATCCAATGGTACTTGTCCTCGATTCACGAGTGGTGTGTATGTTTTGTGAATGTATTTTGCTCACCTCGGGAGGGTTCGACGGGGCCAGAGAGGGAATCCAATGGTATTCGCCCTGGATTCACGAGTGGTGTGTATGTTTTGTGAATGTATTTTGCTCACCTCGGGAGGGTTCGACGGGGCCAGAGAGGGAATCCAATGGTATTCGCCCTGGATTCACGAGTAAAACTTCACGAGTGGTGTGTATGTTTTGTGAATGTATTTTGCTCACCTCGGGAGGGTTCGACGGGGACAGGGACGGAATCCAATGGTATTCGCCCTGGATTCACGAGTAAAACTTCACGAGTTGGTGGTTATTTTATGTCCGTCGAGGACACGTGACGTGGGTTTTAACCCTGTGAATTGTTGTGGTTTAATTTGTAAAAACAAAACCTTTGGGCTGTGACTCCTGTTGGTTTTGAAAAGAGAAGGATTCGATAATCCTAAATTGTGTTCTATTAAAATACCCGATGGATTATTAAACCATTTTGTAAATTGTTTTCTCTTGGATTGTGATCTTTTGGTTTTGGAATGTTTTACCCAAACTCTTGCCTCGGGAAGTATTTGTTTCATTGTATTTGAACTTTTTGAGGATTTCTCGTTATTATTGTCCTTGGAACTGGAATTGTATGGCTCGTATTTGCACTTTGTACTTGCACTAGCAAAACAGTGGAGCTTTGCTAACCCCTGAGTATTCTAGGGGTGGATGTCTGTCTTTGCATTCATGTTTTGGGGAGCATAACACATGGTCGGCATGAAGGATGATGAAAGATGATCGATACTAATCACATGAGGACCCGTACGTTGTTGTATTGGTTCAGTTTTACGTTATTTCCGTTGCAGTATTTTCCCCGTTGTACGGGAGTATTTTTGTATTTGACCCCTGCGTGGGCATGTATTGTGATTGAGTTGTATGTTTTTATTGAAAGACCAAATCGGTCTACTGGGTCCTTTTAGCCTTAAAGGCATTTGTTGAGATGTTCGATGTTGTTACCTGCCTGGTATATCCTTGAGGAAAGGTTCTACGACGTGTAATATCCCTGAGCGGATTGGGGGTGTTACAAAGACGGATCCCTAGAATATAGGAAGCTTCTCCTAAGTCTTTAATGGAGAACGTTTTAGAAATCCAAGCTTTCACAGTGCTGAGCATTGCTATGTTATTTCCCATAAGTAAAATATCATCTACATATAGTACTAAGAACGCAATGTTGCTCCCACTGACCTTTTTGTAAACACATAGATCCTCATCATTTTGCACGAAGTCAAAGTCCTTGACTGCTTCGTCAAATTGAAGGTTCCAACTCCGAGAAGGTTGCTACAGCCCATAAATGGCTCGTTGCAGCTTACACACCTTATGAATATTAACTTTGGACACAAAACCCTTAGACTGTTCCATGTAGATTTCCTCCTCGAGGTATCCATTTATAAAAGCCACTTTGACGTCCATTTGCCATATTTCATAATCGTGATGGGCAGCAATGGGAAGTATCTTGCGAATCGACTTAATCATAGCTACGGGCGAGAAGGTATCATGATAATCGATCCCTTCCCTTTGGGTATAACCCGTTGCCACAAGCCTGGCCTTATAGGTGTCAACCATGCCATCCCCATTAGTCTTTCTCTTATAGATCCATTTACTTCCAATAGGCTTCATGCCAGTTGGTAAATCTACTAGAGTTCAGACCTGATTGGCATGCATCGAGTCTACCTCAGCTTTCATAGCTTCTTGCCATTTATCGGAGTCCACATCCACTATCGCTTCGTCATAGGTGACAGGGTCGTCCTCACGGCTATCAGGTACATCATGGAGACCCAGTTCTTCGACATGTGTATAGCCATACCCCTCAGGTAAGTGAGACACCCTATCAGACCTTCGAAGTGGAGGTTGTGTTATAGTAGGTTCGGTTCGTCATCCCTGATCAGGTGTCTCCTCAGGACTTTCATTATGCTCTTCCAAAGAGACATTTCTACCCGAGCCACCTTCCTGAAAGAATTCATCCTCAATGAAGTGCGCTTGTATATCTATGACGACCTTATGGTCTTCTGGCATGTAGAATAGATAACCCATCGAGTCCTCTAGGTATCCAATGAAACGTCCCTTGACCGACCTCGCTTCCAGTTTGTCCACCTTAGCCTTTTTGACATAGGCTGGACATCCCTGAATCCTTGTGTGATTAAGACTTGGTTTCTTACCCTTCCATATCTCATGCGGAGTGATAGGAACGGATTTGGAAGGAGATCTATTAAGAATATAGGTAGCGGTAAGTAAGGCATATCCCCACAGGTAAATTGGTAAATCAGTGTAATTCAACATGGAGCAGACCATGTCTAACAAAGTCTAATTTCTCCTTTTTGAAACACCATTTAATTGTGGGGTTCCTGACGGCGTGAATTGTGAAACTATTCCATGTTCCTTAAGGAACTCATCAAACTTGATGCTCATAGACTCGCCATCTTGGTTTGAATGAAGTGCCTTGATATAACATCCAGTCTGTTTTTCAACTAGGGCCTTAAATTCCTTGAATTTAGTAAAGGCTTTGGATTTATGTTTCATCAAGTACACAATCTATACCTAGTATGATCATTTGTGAATGTTATGAAATATTGATATCCGTCTCGGGCTGCTTCCAAAGCACCACAGATGTCTGTATTTACCAACCCAAGTTTCTCAGCAGCCCTTCCAAATGTCCTTGTGAAGGGGGACTTAGTCATCTTGCCTCTAAGGCATGATTCACAAGTTGGATAGGGTTCTTCACCCAATGTACTTAAAAGTCCATATTTCTTCATTTTGTGAACTTTGGTCTGGCCAACATGACCAAGTCTAATGTGCCACTTAAGAGCTTGATTAGTATCATGCCTGCCACGTTTCCTAGTTATAGTGTTTACTGCTGATTTATTTTGCAAGTTCAGATGATATAAACCATTCAAAAATGTAGCTTTACCAACAATTTTATTTCAAAAATAAATTGTACAACTACCATTGACACTGAAGAAATAAAATCCTTTCCGGTCCAAGACTGGAATGGATACAATATTTTATGCCCCTTGGGCAAAACAAGTACTTCATATAACGTTAAAATAAAACCGGATTCCAAACCCAGTAGGAGTGATCCAATATAGGTTGCCTCGACATTTTATATGCTTCCAATAGTGACCATCACTTCCCCAGCTCCAAGCTGCCTATTTCGTTCCAGATCCTGATTCATAGTACAAATATGAGAAGTAGCACCTGAATCCAGAATTCATGAAGCAGAATATACAGTAGCAGAACAATTGGTTTCAAAAACAAAAAGATCCATACCTGATGTGCCATTTATCTTGGGACAAGTCCTACGCCAGTGGCCCATCTCACCGCATTCAAGACATTTGTCCGTAGGTTTGGTACCGCATACCTTCTGAACCTTTGGGGCCTTGACCTTGCCTTTCTGCACCCTTTTCTTGGGTTTATACTGCTCGTAGGTCTTTCTCTTCTTGTTCTTGGACCTCCTAGGCCCAGAATAAATCACAAGAGCAGCGTCCCTCGGCTTAGTCTTCATGTTAGACTGTGTCGTCACCAGTTTGTTCATTAGCCCAGCTAATGTACACGAAATTTCATTACAGTTGAAATTCATTACAAACTTCATGAATGAGTCAGGTAGAGATTGAAGTATGAGATCAATTTGGAGGGATAAATCCATGTGAAAGTTGAGCACCTCGAGCCTCTCAATCATAGAGATCATCTTGAGGACGTGGTCTCCCACTTTCTCCCCGTCCTTCATCCTAGCACTAAATAACTGCTTCAATATCTCATTTCTAGCAGTCCTTTGTGCTCTCCATAAAGCTAGGTCAAGTGTGTGAGAATATGCCTAGCAAAAGTCATTTTCTCGTGCACTCTGTACAGCTCATTGGTCATTGAGCCCATCATAAAGCCACTGACCAGCACATCATCCTTGACCCATTTTTTATGGACGTCTATTGTAATACCCGGTTGTAATTCAGTCATTATCATTCAGTACTTATCATTCTGTAATTATCACTCAGTATTTTTCACTCATTATTGATAATTTCTCACTCATATTCAATCATTGTATTCACTATTCGGAGTATATTGGTATCACGTATCAATTTTATTCATCATTCAACCCGGTTGGATAGTCGGGCCGAGCGTATCATCATTGTCATCTTTGCTGTGGGCTGTGTGTGAGGAGTAGCGCACGCCATTGTTGTTCAGGCTGACAGTCCAGAAAGCACTGGACTTCAGGTGAGTTATAAGTAGCGCACGTTATACATTTTGGGTAGCGCGCGCTAAGGTCGGACAGGCAGAGTCCAGTGGGTACTGGACTGAATTGGATTAATTCATAGCGCACGCTATGAGGGGTTGTTAGCGTATGCAAACAGTGTAGTAGCGCATGCTAAATATTGAATGTAGCGCACGCTATTCGCGAACAGATCATAGGACAGAAGGTTCTGGACTCCAGTACTGGGCATCAGATAATTCGTTAGCGCACGCTAACATTTTGGGGTTAGCGCACGCTAAGTGTACAGCCGTAGCGCACGCTACAAAAGGTACGTAGCGCACGCTACCACTTTCGGACAGTGGGTACTGGACTACCCAAAACACCCGTTAGCGCACGCTAAGAACTGGGGCTAGCGCGCGCTAAACTGGGATTTCTATAAATAGGACAGTTCAGCCCTTTCTTCATCATTTTCATTTCTCACTTCGTTTTTGGGCAATTCCAGGTGATTTTGGACGACTTGGAGAGTGTTCTTCGAGCTACTATCACCTATCATCATCTTCAAGCTTTTGAGTTGGATTAATTATCATTTGATCATCTCCAATACATCAAATCAAGGTATTAACTTCTTGGATCTAGAATTTCGGATTTTTGGGTTTTTCCTTCTGATTTCTTCATGTAAGCTTGGATTGTTGTTGGAATATGTTTATCTACCTTGGATAAATGTTTTCCTACGGATTATTCAGTGTATATTTTGGATTTCATGAATTGTGGAGGTTTGATTCAAGAACTTTGGGGTTGACTTTGATATTTTTTGGGGTTTTCGATTACATGTTGTCGTTAACTTGTTTTGTGGATTCCTATGGGATTATTGATATCATTGGAGACGTTTTGTTGGTTTGAAATACTCATTTTGGAGTTGGTTTTGATATATTCAAGATTTGGATATTATCGAAGGTTGTGTGTTTGCTAAGTGTTCACTAGAATGCCCCAATGAGTTTGAATATTCTTGTATCGACGTTTGAGTCGGTTATAATCGTGCTTGATTCGTATATTGAGCATTGTTGGTAATTGTCATTCAAGGTTGTTCGAGCGACCGACATCTCATTGTAGGACATTTGTTCGAGGAAGGACATTCTTCACCGGTTGAGTAAGTTAATTCTTACTCGGTTAAAAGGATATTCATTCCTTTCGTCGTTGTTCATTCATAATCATAATTAATTCATAATGTATTAACCGTATTGAGACTTGAAATTGTCAATTAATCACTTTATTCACGAGGAACGACAGTTTCAATCATTTCATTGACCTATCATTCATTTCACTATCATTTCATCTCGGTGAGTCATTCTTGACTTTGTCGAATTGTTATTCATTATTATTCTACATGGTCATTTATTGCCCATATGACCTTCTGGGTTCATATTGCGTGGCCGGGTGAGGATGTGTGGAATTTTTAGTCGGGCACATGATGGTCATGTGTTGGGTTCACCGACACATTGGACTGTGCACACGGTAATGTACCTCCGTGAGACTAATTAGGTACAAGGACGGGTGTGTCCGGACACTCGTCTTGTGCACTTGCACATATCATTACGGGCGTACTATGATGCTTCTCTTTAGGTTAAATTCATAACTAAAGGATATTTCATAATTGAGATATATCATGATTGTGTATATTTAACCCTTGAGAATTGTTGTTCTGTGTAACTGACCCCGTTGGGGGATGTTGTTTTCAGGTCATGGCAAGGCTAAGGCACGGGAAGAGAACGTTGACGGCGAAGAGTCCCAGTGATACTAGTAGGGGGGCCCAATCCTTTTCATTCACTCGTGTTTTCTTTATTTTATTTCCGCTGCAGATTTCCGTTTGGATATTCATTTCATTCAGTGTTGTCTATTTTATCTTCATATAAAATATACATGTATTATGTATTATCTTGGGTGTGTTGTAATGAAACTCCTCATTGGAGTGATTGATGATATATTGTGGTTCGGTACTGCAATTGTATTATTTAATTCATTAATTTTCATTCGCCTGGTGGGTCCCATTTGGGGGTCCACGGCACTGTAATATCCGCCTAGTTTGGGGTGTTACAGAGTTGGTATCGGAGCGTGGTTTTGAATACTACCTTCCGAGTCATGTCTCATTTGAAATCATTGTTCATCAGACTAGTATCATTGAACTTTCGCGTTACGTGTGACCTGTGCAAGAGCTGAGCCCCTCAGACCAAAGAACAGTAAGATTTCTGACGCCATGGTATAATTTCTGGCAATAGAATTACTCATTCATCATTCAACAGTCAACAATCCTCTTTCATCATTTTCATTTTTGATCAAGTTGATCATGTTAATTCATTAATCACTCAGTTCATTTCATTGTTCAGTAGTTGATCTTGAGGATTATATCATTAATCTTGTTAACTTGTTCAAGATAATCATTTCAAGAATTTCGTCAGATAATCACGTCACTTCAGTTGATCATTCATGTAATCATCGTGTTTGAGCGCGTATGCTCATTTTCATCATTTCATAATATAATCGTAATGTGATATTCATGCGAGATATATAATCATCATATGACTTTCCACTTCAATATGGAAAGAGCTGGCAGAGGACGCGGGGGAAGAGGTCGTGGTGCGGGCCGAAACCCGAGAGCTCGTGTGAATACACGCGCTAATGCAAGGAATAATGATAATTCATAGAGCAGTGATGCTGCCACTCATTCACCTGGACGTAATCATTCACTATCAGGGAGTCGTACCCGGGACACAGCTCAGTCAGAAGGTGTTCGGGTTGATCCACTCGCTTTTATGCAGGGCATGATGGCCCAAATGACTCAGATGGCACAACTGATGGAGACGATGCATAACTCGACTACTCAAAATCAGTAGGCTCCTCCACCGCCACCTCAGAGGCAAGAGAGGGGTGTGAGCAGTATCATTGGCGACATCTCTCGCCGGAGACCACCTACCTTCGAGGGCTCATCTGAGCCGGCAGATATCATTCACTGGCTTGAACATTTCGAGAAACTGTTTGCTATGGTGGACTGTCCTCAGGGACACAAAGTTTCAGTTGTGGCTTACTATCTAGGTAAGGGCGCACATTCATGGTGGTTGTCGTTGAAGCCCACCGACGGATCTTGTACATGGGATCAATTCAGGACTCACGATGGAGAGGTATTATCCGGCCCCACTCAGGGAAGCCAAGTGGTCAGAATTACTCACTCCCGACCTCTCAGCGGACGCTGATGTTCTCGCCATCGCCGAGAAATTTCAAGAACTTCTTCCTTTCGCCTTATCTATCATTCACTCCGAGGCGGATAAGATTAAGTATTTCAGCAAGAGGTTGAATCCTCGTATGCGGATGCAGTTGCTTAATCACAATTGCACCACTCTGGCCGAATTCATTGAGAAAGCTCTTACTTATGAGCTTATTGCTAAGGAAATTGCTAAGCAACAACCTTCATCTGCTGGCAAGAAGTCTAAGAATCGTAATCAGTCTAACGGCGGTCATGCCACTTTCAAGAAACCTCGTGCGGGCTCTACTTTTTCTGAGCGACCTCCTATGGCGCCTAGACCCACAGAATCTCAGTCACGAGCGGCCAGTTCGGCCATCACCTGTTTCAACTGTGAAGAACAGGGTCATTTCAGCACCAAGTGTCCGAG
The DNA here is from genome assembly GCA_033398695.1 of Orobanche coerulescens. Classification (NCBI taxonomy): domain Eukaryota; kingdom Viridiplantae; phylum Streptophyta; class Magnoliopsida; order Lamiales; family Orobanchaceae; genus Orobanche; species Orobanche coerulescens. The sequence goes on from CM065804.1 coordinate 33,400,439, forward strand.
GCAGACTGTCACGTGCCACAACTATTGGATTGCTGGGCATAAGGCCCGTTTTTGCCGAAGAGACTCTAAACCTACTCCGGCGTCATCTCAAGCCCCGAGACATTCAGCGGTGCAGAATCGGGCCACTCAGTCTGCATCGTTCAAGACGATAGGAGCAAATAAAGGCGGAGCCAAGAGCTATCAATTTATGAGATGAAGAAGACCGACGATCCAGAGGCCCAGATGATCTCAGGTACACTCGATATTCTATCTCAACCTGTGTGTACCCTTTTGGATACTGGTACATCGCATTCATTCATTTCCGAGTCATGTCTAAGTAGACTACATCTGGGTAGTGCTATTATTTGTGAGCCTTATGTCATTGGTCTACCTGATGGTAGAAGAATTATCGGAAATCGTGAGATTCAGGATTGTCCGATTCAGCTTCATGGCCGTGATTGGTTAGCAGACCGAATCGTGGTAGATTTACCGAGAGACGACGTCATTCTGGGTATTGATTAGATAGATCGTCACGATGCCGTCATTAGTGTCCGTAAGCATATGGTCACTATCATTTCAGACGATGGGGTCGAATGTATATTTCAGGGAGGTAATCCCAGCTGTTCTGGGAGAGTCATCAATTTGATGAAAGCAGTGAGTTTACTCAATCAGGGGTGTGTCGGTTATTGGTGCTATATGACCAAGACCGAGAAACCATCAGTAATATTGACGGATATTCCTATAGTGAGGGAATATGCCGATGTATTTCCAGATGAGTTACCTGGTTTGCCTCCACAGAGAGATATAGAATTCACGATCAAGTTGGAGCCCGGTACGTCCCCAATATCGAAGGCACCGTACCGGATGGCCCCAACCGAAATGCAGGAGTTGAAGAATCAATTAGAGTATTTGACCAAGAATGGTTATATTCGACCGAGTGCGTCCCCGTGGGGAGCACCAGTGCTATTTGTCAAGAAGAATGATGGTTCGTTCCGCTTGTGTATTGATTACCGGGAATTGAACCGGGTGACGATCAAGAATAAATATCTTTTACCCCGTATCGATGATCTTTTGGATCAACTTCAGGGAGCTTCAGTATTTTCCAAGATCGACTTAAGATCTGGATATCATCAATTGCGAATTCGAGAGTCGGATATTGCAAGGATGGCGTTCCGAACACGCTACGGTCATTATGAATTTGTGGTAATGCCGTTTGGGTTAACTAATGCACCTGCGGTGTTCATGGAGTTAATGAATCGGGTTTTCATCGACTATTTGGATCAGTTCGTGGTTGTATTCATTGATGACATTTTAATTTATTCTCATGACCGGGAGGAACACGAGTTTCACCTTCATCAGGTGCTCGACGTGTTGAGACGAGAGCAACTTTATGGGAAGTTTTCCAAATGTGAGTTCTGGATGTCCGAAGTGATGTTTCTCGGACATGTAATTTAATCAGATGGAGTTCATGTCGACCCTCAGAAGACGGAGGCTATCCGAGATTGGCTACCTCCGAAGAATGTTACGGAAATCCAAAGTTTCCTCGGGTTAGCTAGTTATTATCGGCGATTTGCTGAAGGATTTTCTAAAATCGCTCAACCCATGACGAACCTTTTAAGAAAAGATAAGAAATACACGTGGTCCGACGCGTGTCAACGGAGTTTTGAGGAACACAAGATCCAGTTAATTTCAGCACCTGTCCTTTTTTTACCGCAAGGGACGGAAGGATTTGTGGTTTATAGTGATGCGTCCGGACAGGGTCTCGGATGTGTACTAATGCAGAACAGTAAAGTTATTGCTTATGATTCACGACAATTGAGACCTTACGAGGTTAATTATCTGACTCATGACCTAGAGCTTGCAGCCGTGGTATTCGTATTGAAGATTTGGCGTCATTATCTTTATGGTGTTACCTGTCAGATATTCACCGATCATAAGAGTTTAAAGTATATATTTACTCAGAAGGAGTTAAATATGCGACAGAGACGGTGGTTGGAACTAATCAAAGACTATGATATTGAGATACTTTACCACCCGGGCAAGGCGAATGTTGTCGCCGACGCCTTGAGTCGTAAGTCCGTTCAGGAGTAGATGCTTGCTCGATTAACAGTTCAGAAAGAACTTCAGCAGGAATTTCTGAGACCCGAGATCGAGGTTTGGTTACAGCCTGTACAAGGGCAACTTTGTACATTAGAGATTTCATCGCCACTCGAGGAGGCGATCAGAGAGAATCAGGGTTCGGACCCATTTTTGTTACGCATTCGAGATGATGTAATTCAGGGGAAAGCCCCTGGATTTGTGGTCCACGAGGATGGACTTTTGCGATTCAAGAATCGGTTGTGCGTACCGGAGAATGACGAGTTGAAAAACTCGATTTTGAGAGAAGCTCATGCTACCCCTTATTCCGTTCATCCGGGGTCTAGCAAGATGTACAAAGACTTGAAACAAAATTACTGGTGGAGTAATATGAAGCGAGAAGTCGCGGAATTTGTTTCGAGATGTTTGACCTGTCAGCATGTCAAGATAGAACATCAGCGACCGGCGGGTATGCTGAAACCTCTCCCTATTCCAGAGTGGAAGTGGGAAGATATTTCAATGGACTTTATCACGAGTTTGCCGACGAGTCGTTGTGGCATGAATACAATCTGGGTAATTGTGGACCGCTTAACTAAATCAGCTCATTTCCTTGACATTAAGGATACGTGGGGTCCCGAGAGACTTGCCCAGTTGTTTATCAAAGATATAGTGAGACTACACGGTACTCCTAAAAGTATCTTTCCAATCGTGACGGATGATTCGTGTCTCATTTTTGGAAATCAGTTCATCGTGCTATGGGAACACAGCTTAATCTCAGTACAGCTTTTCATCCTCAGTCCGACGGACAATCGGAGAGAACTATTCAGACTTTTGAGGACATGTTGAGGGCATGTGTTCTCGATTGGAAAGATGATTGGGAAGCCCAACTACTGTTGATCGAGTTCACGTACAATAATAGTTGGCATGCTTCGATTAAGATGGCACCTTACGAGGCCTTGTACGCTCGTCGTTGTCGATCTCCTTTGTGTTGGGATGACTTATCAGAATCAATCGGCACTAAGCCCTATATGATTATAGCCGTCCGCAAGAAGGTAGTTTGATCAGGAGTCGTTTGTTGACCGCTCAGAGTCGACAGAAATCTTATGCAGATAACCGTCGTCGGCCATTAGAGTTCGAGACAGGTGACCATGTTTTGGTCAAGGTATCCCCGAGTCGTGGTATCTTCCGTTTTGGGAAAAGGGGAAAGTTGAGCCCGAGATTCATTGGACCGTTTGAGATTTTTGATCGAGTAGGCAAATTAGCTTATCGATTGGCCCTACCTCCGGCGTTGAGCCGAATTCATAATGTGTTTCACGTATCTCAGTTACGGAAGTATGTTGCCTACTCGAGTCACATACTTCAGTTCGATAAAATCGAGATCGCCGATGATCATTCATATGAGGAGCATCCTATACGAGTCTTAGAGCGGTGAATCAAACAGTTGAGGAACAAGACGATTCCTTTGGTTAAAATTCAGTGGTCTAGACACAAAGTCGAAGAGGCTACTTGGGAAACCGAATATAGTATGCGGGAGAGTCATCCCGAGTTGTTTGACCCTTAGTTTCGGGGACGAAACTCTTTTAAGAGGGGGTGTATGTAATACCCGGTTGTAATTCAGTCATTATCATTCAGTACTTATCATTCTCTAATTATCACTCAGTATTTTTCACTCATTATTGATCATTTGTCACTCATATTCAATCATTGTATTCACTGTTTGGAGTATACTGGTATCACGTATCAGTTTTATTCATCATTCAACCCGGTTGGATAGTCGGGCCGAGTGTATCATCATTGTCATCTTTTCTGTGGGCTGTGTGTGAGGAGTAGCGCACGCTACGTACTCTCTTTAGCGCGCGCTAATTGAGTACAGGTAGCGCACGCTACTACTCAGCATTAGCGCACGCCATTGTTGTTCAGGATGACAGTCCAGAAGACACTGGACTGCAGGTGATTTATAAGTAGCACACGCTACGAATGGTAAGTAGCACGCGCTAGTGGGTTGTAGTACCGCACGTTATACATTTTGGGTAGCGCGCTAAGGTCGGACAGGCAGAGTCCTGTGGGTACTGGACTGAATTGGATTAATTCATAGCGCACGCTATAAGTGGTTGTTAGCGTACGCAAACGGTGTAGTAGCGCATGCTAAATATTGAATGTAGCGCACGCTATTCGCGAACAGATCAGAGGACAGAAGGTTCTGGACTCCAGTACGGGGCATCAGATAATTCGTTAGCGCACGCTAACATTTTGGGGTTAGCGCACGCTAAGTGTACAGCCGTAGCGCACGCTACAAAAGGTACGTAGCGCACGCTACCGCTTTCGGACAGTGGGTACTGGACTACCCAAAACACCCGTTAGTGCACGCTAAGAACTGGGGCTAGCGCGCGCTAAACTTGGATTTCTATAAATAGGACAGTTCAGCCCTTTCTTCATCATTTTCATTTCTCACTTCGTTTTTGGGCGATTCCGGGCGATTTTGGACGACTTGGAGAGTGTTCTTCGAGCTACTATCACCTATCATCATCTTCAAGCTTTTGAGTTGGATTAATCATCATTTCATCATCTCCAATACATCAAATCAAGGTATTAACTTCTTGGATCTAGAATTTCGGATTTTTGGGTTTTTTCTTCCGATTTCTTCATGTAAGCTTGGATTGTTGTTGGAATATGTTTAGATATGGATTATCTACCTTGGATAAATGTTTTCCTGCGGATTATTCAATGTATATTTCGGATTTCATGAATAGTGGAGGTTTGATTCAAGAACTTTGGGGTTGACTTTGATATTTTTGGAGGTTTTTGATTAGATGTTGTCGTTAACTTGTTTTGTGGATTCCTATGGTATTATTGATATCATTGGAGACATTTTGTTAGTTTGAAATACTCATTTTGGAGTTGGTTTTGATATATTCGAGATTTGGATATTATCGAAGGTTGTGTGTTTGCTAAGTGTTCGCTAGAATGCCTCAATGAGACTGGTGTGTCCGGACACTCGTCTTGTGCACTTGCACATATCATTACGGGCGTAATATGATTATTCTCTTCAGGTTAAATTCATAACTAAAGGATATTTCATAATTGAGATATATCATGATTGTGTATATTCAACCCTTGAGGATTGTTGTTATGTGTAACTGACCCCGTTGGGGAATGTTGTTTTCAGGTCATGGCAAGGCTAAGGCACAGGAAGAGAACGTTGACGGCGAAGAGTCCCAGTGATACTAGTAGGGGCCCCCAGTCCTTTTCATTCACTCGTGTTTTCTTTATTTTATTTCCGCTGCAGACTTCCGTTTGGATATTCATTTCATTCAGTGTTGTATATTTTATCTTCATATAAAATATACATGTATTCTGTATTATCTTGGGTGTGTTGTAATGAAACTCCTCATCGGAGTGATTGATGATATATTGTGGTTCGGTACTGCAATTATATTATTTAAGTCATTAATTTTCATTCACCTGGTGGGTCCCAGTTGGGGGTCCACGGCACTGTAATATCCGCCTAGTTTGGGGTGTTACATCTATTTCTTCCTGATTACCCCTAGTCCGAATTGGAGTCGGTGGAATGTCCGCCTCTAAGACGTATCCCAGAGACTTCATACTAAGTAGAATCATCAGATTCCGCAACCAGTCAACAAATTTGGGGCCACTTAGGAGATTCTTTTCAAGTAGTATTGCAAGTGAGTTCTTTGCCATTTTAGAGAGATATAGTTTCATTTCTCTGCATTGATTTAGACAAGATTGAATTAGTGACTTGTTTTATTATGACCGAGTATAGAATTTAAGGGCTTCTATAATTCTTATCTCGGCTCCCATTAATTTTATCGGAATTACACACTCCCATGTTATAACCCGGAAGTCATGGTTAGATCGACTTCTTAGTGGCGATCGAGTTCTTTACAAATTTTAGCAGACGCAACCTGTCAGGTTTTTTGCCTATTAATCTCTGTAAAGTGGTGTCTAACACCAACCCGTCCAACGGATGATTCTATCTTATTTTACCCCTACTCTTCATGCCCTCAACCTACCAGGTTTCTTGGCAATCCGGGCTATCTAAGTTGTTGACCATCAACGCCTATCAGTCTGACTATTGAATCTCGTCTGGCAACCTATCAGGTTTCTAGGGGCGAAATTTATCACCAACCAAAGGCATCTAATGCACTCAAGAATTTATCAACCTCTACCAAATGTACTACCCCGATAACTCAGAAGCATAGCACATGGCTCGGCTATCAATTTTCTATGAGTTTGATGGATGGTAGGAAAGCTCGTAACCTTTTCAAACTTAGTCTATTTGATTGTCAGGAGAGTTTCGCGATTAATTACACTTTGCACATTAATTCAATTATAAGCGTGTTTGTGTTTATCAATCATTCAAAATGAAAAACAGTAAATAGCAACCTAGTTACTACCAACATGCAGTTCGTGGACCGTTCCTAGAACAAAAACATCGTAATCTAATTACCTATCTTCGGTCTTGAATCTTCGTCTTCTCAAACGGATCTTCCTCCGGTCTTCGTCATTACATATAAATTTTACATTCGAAAAATTGCATCCTATACAAATTTTTCTAGTAAAATAAATAGGCTAAAAATTGGCCTTTACAACCCAATCGAATATAACCGAACGATTCAAAACTAGGTCCATGAAATACATCCTCATTCAAAATCATTCATCCAACAAATACTAAATATATGGATTGCAAATTAAATTTATTCATACAATCAATATATATAATCTACTATTAAATAGAATTGATCCAATCAATTTCCACAATCGGTAATATGAAAACGTTCAAAGTAATTCGGTCAATCACATTTATTCCATTTAATTAATTTTCCCTTATAAAACGAGATAACATATATCATTTTAATCATATTAAATCCAATTTAAAAATTAAGAATTAATTTTCAGGTATACACGAAGAAAAAGAGCCTGAAACAAGACGGAAGGGGGTTGTACCGCGGTCCAAACAGCCTGGACTGCGGTCCGAACTGCCTAGACTGCTCGGCAGGGTCAGCACCAGGCCCGGACCGCGATCCCAAGGGCTGGACCGCATGGCAGCACCCCCGGGCACTGTTTTGGGTGTCGTCCAATGGCAATACGGGCCTCGATTTCCGACCGGATATCCAATATCCATATTTTCAATATTCATATCTTCAATATAAATCATATTTCCAAGAAAATAAAGATTTATCTTTAGACATAAAATTACAAAAAATGTAACAACAACGAACGAATAAACATATACCATGATTATGACAAAAATAATTTCAAATCATTCACCATACTATCAAGCATTCCAAATACTAAAAAATCGTATGTGCGGTATCATTGACCTCACTCCGATACCATTGTTGGGATTCCGGATACAAAAACGAGTGCGCAGCGGAATAATAAAACTCAAGATAAAGAATCCCAAACAGGATAGATCAAGTAACGTATATACGAAAAATAATTAACGAAGATAAAAGGATCAAAGTCTCATACCTTTGAAGCCTTTGATAATATATTCGCAATATGATGATGATCACTAACCCGAGCACGAGCACGAAATCCCTTCGTCCCAAACACCGAAAGCTCGATGAACTTCACATGCGTCGGAACTTGACCGGAAAAATCAACGAGACTCCATTCTCCAAGAACACGACTAGAGAAACTCGTAGAAATTTTTTCTCTTATTTTTCTTACTCTTCTTCCAACTCAAAGATGAAGAAAATGAACCAAGAAAATTTTCTCTCTCCTTTCTATAACTCTTGGCCGTAGCATCAAGAATGTTAATAGTGGTAGTGAGTTGTCGTGTGTTATATTATGTGATAAATGAGATCCCACCTTATCATGTCATTTGGCATCATTAGTTGACATAACATGGTGGGATCACTCATCATAAAATAACAAAAGATGAAACCACCAAGGAGGGGGGCATGAGAAAGTGGGAGAAAATGGGCCGAGTCACTCAGCTCGTGTACTGGACATTCGTCAAATGACTCCATTACATACACTCCTTTTTATCACCAATGTATTTATACTAATTAATTTATCCAATTAATTAATTCTATCAAATACAAATATATTTCTCTAAAAAATATAATCTATGAATTAAATTAATTACCCAGTACCTTAATTTCAATTCATAAGACCGCTATTTGATTTATCCAATAAATTATAATTTAGATATCCAATATCTAATATTAATAGAGAGATGATCTTATTTATCCATCAACGATCCTGATGCGCGACTCTGTAGGTCCGTCTCAGCCGGCATTGGGAGGAACCAATGAGCGCGGTCAGCACTTAGCCAGCATAGCGGGCCACACTGTAAACCCCAACTAAGAACGAATGAAGGGATCATTCCAGAACCATTATGTCGTGAATACCATATACGTATAGTCCCTTCATCAGATGTCCCGATCAAGTCTTCGGGTCACGGTAAAGTCAAACCCCACTGTTGACTAGACACTATATATGTGTTAATACAAATCAAGACCGACTGATTACTAGTGTATCCAATACGACTAGATCAAAATGCTTTGGCCAAAGACTTATGATCTTATTTGCCATTAATCGTATCGGACATTCGCTTGCTGACTAACATGAGATAGAATCCTTTCTTGTCGTACAGTAAAGACTGCTACCTGCCCATATAGTCCGCACTTCGAGATTGACTCATCGATTAAGAAAATGAGTCTAAATACTCTAATGACAAACTAAACGTCACAGGCACATTTCTTACTGAACCCTCAAGTCAAACGCCCACGTATACTATCACAATCATTCGATTCATCATCGACTCTTCAAGAGTGAATACTGTGTGTGTCACGCCCTCACACCGAGTTGGACGACAATGCGACAGTTAAGGTAATAAATAACGTTTGTGATAATACCTTCCAGTATAGCATACATATGCCAGATCCTAGCCCGGTGAACTAAGACTGATTATTCCATAGAAAAGAAATATCCAAGAGTACAACGGTATTATTACATCAAGTACAAAAGAGTACAGCGGAATAATCACAAGAAATAAAGAAATACTAAATGCAGCATCATGACTCCTATGTCTTGGTAGTGTCCATGGTAAGTCTTCACTCCGTACCAGCATTTGCGACTTCTTCCTCTTCGTCTTCTTCATCTAGTGGGGTTTTAGAAAAATCAAAGTGGGGTGAGAATAAAGGATTCTCAACGAGCTGGGGTTTGGTATTTAATGAGTTTATTATCTAATAAACATAATATATTTCTCCCACTTTTGAAAAATAGTATTGTTTTAAAAATTGGTGCAAGTTTTCAAGAAGAATATTATGAATTATGACATGAATGTACAGTCAATCTCCGCAGATTGCTGTTGAGTATGAAGAATGTATGGCGTCGAGCGCCCAATGAGTATTTAGCTTCGGGAGATCATCTACATGACTAATCCCTTAGCCTCCTTATAACGTCTTAGACCATTATCAGTGTTTGGCCTTTGACTATCGCCACGACCTTTGGTTTGATAACCGTAGCCTTGGGCGTTTGTCGGACCGTCACTATAACATTGGCCTTTGAGATTAATCGCTCTCACGCTTGGTGTCCTTAGCTTGGGTCTATTCCCGAATCATATCATAATCGCGACTATACCCGAATTCTACGACCCAGTCACCTTAGGATCACTCCATCCTTCGGCTTCAAGGGAATAGGATACGACAGTAGCTTTGCCTAGAACCGCAGCCACGCTGCTCGATCCATGACTTAGTATAACCGCCCCTCATGCATATAAATAGAAAAAGGGACTCTAGAGGTACTCGTATGGACTCTAGCGGTGGCTCCCGCCCGAAGGTCGTAGCACTTAGCTCCGTACAGCACTTACTCCCGATTTCTATTGAATAACAATTATTGTCGTGATTAACGACGATTATGCATATTATAAGATATCAATATGTTATTTGATAGTAAATGGACTTGGGTAAACTAGAGGAATTAGTTCAACCGGTTGATGGTTAGATTGTTATTGTGCGAGTCTTAGCATAATCTTATAATGAACTCATAAATTGAATAGTTCGGTACGGAATATTTATACGTCCGAAAATTATGTACTTTATTGTGAGAAGTCCGTTATGATGTGAGGATTGAAGGTCAGAAGTTGCATGAAAGTTTTACCTTTTGGAAATTACAATTCTGCCCTTCCGTCTTTTAAGTACTATCATTATTATTTTTACTACAATTGTATGAATTTGGATAATTCGGTACGGATTGATTATACGTCCGCAAATTACAAACTTTATTGCAAAAAGTCCATTATGATATGACGATTGAAGGTCAGAAGTTGCATGAAAGTTTTACCTTTCAGAAATTACAATTCTGCCCTTCCGTCTTTTAAGTACTATCATTATTATTTTTACTAAAATATTATAATTTTGATTAAGTCGGAATGGTTTGATTGTACGTCCAAAAATTATGAACTTTATGGCGAAAAGTCCGTTATAATAAAAGATTTTTGAGTTCAGAAGTTGTATGGAGGTTTTTCCTTCCATAAATTACAATTCTGCCCTTTCAAAATTATAGTACTATTATTATTATTATTATTTAATTTTGTCTTATAATTTTGATTAATTCGTTTGGATTCATTTGAACTCCAAAAATAATGAATCCAGTTGCGATTTGAACCTTATGACTTGTACTTTTAGATTACGTTCAGTTTTAAATTTTATTCTCTTAGAAATTATAACTTCACCCCTTCATTTTGCCTTAATCGGTTTTTTAGTATTCTTGCCATATCTTTTTCATTTCTTGTCGGATTGACCTCAAATTTTCGGGGTAAGCTCTTTATGTTATTATGAGTCCATAGAGTTCAAATTTTCTGGAAATTTTATTTTGGAAACAGAAATTTTCTGTAAATTACAGTTTTGGTTCCGAATTCTTGAAATTTATATTTTTGCCCCGATTTTCTATTTTAATAAATTCCGATTTAGGTGAAATTTTATAGAGAACTTATTTTTGATATATTAAGACATACTTTCAGGATATAAGGCTAGAATTGTGGATTTTAATAATTTTACCCCAAAATTCATCTTAATTAAATTATTTTAGTTATCCTTCGAATTTAGGTTCGAATTATCAAATCTTCCGGTGATTAATTACCCTCTTACCATAGTCCAGTATATACTCATATATTTTTGGGATTTTTATCCCCAAAGGTCAGATTTGCCATATTCAACCAAAATTTCCATCAATGAATTAATTTGCACATATAATCAAAATATTACAATCTATAATTCAACAAATAACAAGATTATTACATACATGGTAATGAATGTCATTTTTAATCAAGTATATATAACTAAAGTTATAATATTTGCATGCACCATATATATTTAACTTGTATTAATTTTGAATAAAAGAAAAGAAAGAAAGTAATTTTACCCACTTTTGAATTTTTCAAAAAGATGTTAAAGATGATGGCTTAGACAAGATGACTCCCCTTCCTTGAATATATGTGGTTGATCAAAGGAAGAGTTCAAGGATGATTAGTTTATTTCTAAGTTTAGAATGATAGAAAAAAAAATACACCAAGTTCTAAGGTTGGCTCACTACCTATCTTTTCTTCCTCTTTCTTCTTCCTCTTCTTCTTCTTACTTCCTCTTTTTTTTTTCTTTCTTCTTCTCTCCTCACTTCAGCCCTCTCTCTCTCTCTTAAGTACAGATTGTTTTTTTGTATGGTGATATGGGGAGGAGTTTACAAGATGGAAGTATTTATAATGCATGTGATGGTCAAAAGATACATGGTGAATCAGCCCACAAGACTTTGATGTATCACAAGTGTCTCCATCTTCACTTCTATGAAGACACATCAACTTTGACTCCCACATCACCATTTCTTTATTTGGATGATTTTAAATATATTATTATATATATTTTTTAGTATTTGTTGTAGTTGTATATAATTTAATAAATGAAAGTGGTACTAGATGATGGGTTGGGTTATATGTATCTTTGGGCTTGGTGTAGTATTTTCGGTGATAGGTGGTTCTTTACTTAGATGATCATAAGCCCATAATGCCTCTAAGTTTAAATTTTAATAATAAGCCCACTAATCAAGTTGGACTATTAAATTAACTAGTCCATTTAGCTAATAAATTAAAATTTATTAAATAATTAAGTTAAGAAACTTATAGGATATTATTATTTTTATTTATTTAATTGAAGTAATAAAAATAATTAGGTTGTTAAAACTTATAGAATTTATTTAGCTAATGTGACTATGCATAAAGGTCAGAACTAAATCTATTCGATAATGAAATATTATAAATTTTATTTTATTTATTAAAAATTACTCCCCACCTTGAGAGAATTTGGTCCCCGAATTCCTATCTGAATAGTTCTGGAAAAGTCTTCTTCATCTCATCCTCTGCTTCCCACGTGGCGTCTTTTTTTCAGTCTTGGTTCTGCCATACAACTTTAACCAATGGTATCTTCTTGCCTCTTAGTTCGCGTACTTGCTGATCCACGATCCTGATCGGCTTCTCGACATAAGTTAAGTCCTCATTGATCGGTGGTACATCGTATGTGATGATATGCTCGGGATCCGGATGATATTTCTTCAAACTTGAGATATGAAATACATCATGCATTCCAGCAAGATCCGTTGGTAGTTCGAGATGATATGCTAATTTCCCAATTCGTTCTAGGATTGCGAAAGGTTCGACATATCTGGGGCAAAGCTTCACTCCTTTATTCGGGTTGATTAATACATTGTGATAAACGAAGGAATACTTTGTCTCGGTGTCGAATTCCAAATCCTTCCTTCTCCGGTCTGCATAACTTTTTTGTCGGCTCTGAGTGATGCGAATCTATTCTTTAATGATCCGAACTTTATCCATGGAATCTTCTACTAGATCAACTTTTGATATCGGTTTTTGGTCCTGCTTAGTCCTTGGTGTCCATCAGTCGTCAATCTCCCAATGTATTGGTGATCGACACTTTCTCCCGTATAATGCTTCATATGGAGCCATCCCGATAGTTGCCTGATAGCTATTGTTGTAAGCAAACTCAGCTAAGGGTAGGTGGTGACTCCAACTATTTTTAAAATCCAGTGCACATGCCCGTAACATTTCCTCAAGGACTTGTATCGTTCGCTCGGATTGTCCATCCGTCTGAGGGTGTGATGTAGTACTGAAACTCAATGCCATCCTAAGTTCTTGATAAAGGCTCTTCCAGAATCTGGAGACAAATCTGGGGTCACAGTCTGACACAATGTCTACAGGTATTGTAGTCTAACGATTTCTCGGATATGCGTCCTTGCTAGCTTCTGCAGACTATCATTCTTTCTTACGGGTAAGAAGGGAGCTGACTTTGTAAGTCTATCCACGACTACCCAGATTTTGTTATATCCTCCACTGGTTGTTGGTAGATCCATCACGAAGTCCATCGTGATTAGTTCCCATTTCCATTCAGGAATCTCGAGCGGCTGTAGCAACCCTGATGGTTTTTGGTGTTCAGCCTTCACTCTTTGACAAGTTAAACACCTTGCTACGAATTCTGCTACTTGGTTCTTCATATTCACCCACCAATAGTGTTTCTTTAGATCCTTATACATCTTATTACCACCTGGATGAATTGTATAGCGAGAGCAGTGAGCCTCTGCTAAAATTTTCTTCTTGAGTTCGTCATTATGGGGAACACATAGTCAGTGTTTGAATTTTAGTGTTCCATCTTCCGACATGCTAAACTGAGATTTATCGCCTTGTGCGACCTTTCCTTAAGTTTACACAATTTCCCGTCTTGTCTCTGTGCTTCTTGGATTTCCTTAAGTAAGTCCGGCTTCATTGACAAATTAGCGCACACAATGTGTGTCTTAGACTGTCTTGGGTTCCATTGGGTTATTTCTCTTAGGGCATCCCATTCCCTTATCACGAGTCTAGCCGCACTCGCTTTCCTATTTAAGGCATCTGCTACGACATTGGCCTTGCTCGGTTGATGCTGAATGGTGAGGTCATAATCATCAAGAAGTTATATCCACCGTATTTGTCTTAGATTCAACTCTTTCTGAGAGAACAAATATTTGAGACTCTTGTTGTCGGTAAAGATGGTGAATGTAGCTCCATATAGGTAGTGTCTCCATTTCTTCAAATCAAACACTATTGCTGCTAGTTTAAGGTCATGGGTCGGATAATTCATCTCCTGGATTTGTTGCTTTCGTGATGCATAAGCCACAACCTTGCCGATTTGCATCAGCACAACTCCTAATCCTTCATTTGATGCATTATTGTATACCACAAATCCTTCACTCCCTTTAGGAAGTGTTAGTACAGGTGCGGTAGTGAGTTTTCTCTTGAGTTCCTGGAAGCTCAACTCACACTTGTGTTCAACTCAAATTTAATGTGCTTCTGCGTCAGTCTTGCGAGTGGTCCTGCAATTTTAGAAAAATCTTTAATGAATTTGCGGTAGTAACCCGCAAGTCGAAGAAGGCTTTGTATCTCTGTGACTGTTTCTGGACTCTTCCAGTCCAAAATAATCTCCACCTTTGATGGATCTACTGCGACTCCATCTCCAGATATTACGTGTCCCAGAAATGCTACTTATCTTAACCCTAATTCACACTTACTGAATTTGGCGTACAACTTATGGCTCCTTAGCATTTCTAGCACCAATCTCAGGTGAGTTTCGTGATCCTGATCTGACTTGGAATATACGAGTATGTCGTCAATAAATATCACTACGAATTGATCCAGATATGGTTGGAATATGCGGTGCATTAAATCCATAAATGCAGTCGGCGCATTGGTCAATCCAAAAGGCATTACCACGAATTCATAATGACCATACCTAGTTTGAAAGGCAGTTTTCGGTATGACATTCTCTTTGATCCTCAATTGGTAATATCCATGTTGAAGATCGAACTTTGAGTAAACTATTGCTCCTTGTAGTTTTTAGAATAGCTCGCCGATCCTAGGAAGTGGATACTTGTTGTTATTAGTAATGTTGTTAAGTTCTTGGTAATCGATACACAATATTAGTGTGCCATCTTTCTTCTTTACGAATAGCACTAGTGCTCCCCAAGAAGATACGCTCAGTCGGATAAATCCAACCTCTAGCAATTTCAGCAACTAAACCTTCAGTTCTTGCAGTTCCAGTGGGGCCATTCAATACAGCGTTCTAGCCACAGGTGCCTTTCCTAGCAAGATATCAATGCTAAATTCAACTTCCTTATCTGGAGGTGGGGAAGTAAGTTCCATGGGAAATACATCAGGGTATTCTGATACTACTGGTATAGCTTCAATCTCCATTTTTCTCTTGGGTTTGTTGATGACAAAAGCTAAATATCCCGTTGCTCCCTTCGAGATGGCCCTTCTCGCCTTCGTGGCTGATATGATTGGGGCCAAGTTAATTCTAGCATTCCCGTGCAGTTCAACTACTGGGTGGTTGGATTTGCAGAATTGAACTATCTTAGAATGGCAGTTCTAAAATAGTTAATTCTATAGTTTTTTGATAGCCAATCCATACGGTTATCCCTCTACCGATAGAAGAGAGGTGCAGAGGTTGATCTTCATCCTACTGAAAAAGATACTGAGAGAGGACGTAGGCACGCTTGGCCGAACCTCTATAAATCCGTGTGTCGATTTTATTTCTACACTTTACTTAAATCGCTTCCGCAATGCGAAAGAGTTTCACAACTCTATCTCCAACGGCGATACCGACCAATATTGCTCCAACAATTGGTATCGGAGCAGTACCTCCAATAAATGGCTTAACATCCGAGGAGTCGATCCAAATGTCATTTCAAATTGCTCCAGTCGAATGCCTTACTCTAAACCGACCACCATTCTGTGATGGCTCGAACTTTATGACGTGGAAGAAAAAGATGTCAATATTCATCCGAGCGTATGACATCGAGCTTTGGAAGGTGATATGTCTTGGTCCCAAAATTCCTCTCAAATCCGACGGTACGCTTAAATCTTTCGAAGAATATGACGACACGGATTGGAAAAACGACCATTATAATTGCAAAGCTACGCAATTATTGTATTGTGCTTTAAATCCGGAGGAACACAACCGGATATTGTCTTGTGATAGTGCCAAATAAATTTGGAAAATGTTAGAAATCACACACGAAGGCACACATCATGTCAAGGAGATGAAGATCAATATGTTTCTCCATGACTATGAATTATTCATGATGAAGGGTGACGAGTCCATCACCAACATGCTCGACCGATTTTCGGACCAATGGGCTAGCTTCATTCGGAAAACCATTATCTAGTAGTGAAAAAGTCAAGAAAATTTTACGATCACTACCTAGCGAATGGGACGGCACCGTGACTGCGATCATGGAATCTAAAGATCTCAATACGCTTGATTTTAGCGCACTCGTTGGTTCTCTAATTAATTATGAGATAGTTTTAAAATCACGAAGTGTCAAGCCAAAGCCGAAGGAACGATCAATAGCCATGAAGGCTAAGATGTCAAAGAGGGAAGAAATTACGATGGATGATAGCGACGAAGAATCGGCATATTATGCCAATAATATTAATAAGTTCCAACACTTATTAAACTGGAGAAAGAAGGACATCCAAGCGGGCGAATCTAAGAAATTCGACAATTCTTGTCGATTATGTGGTAAACCAGGCCATTTCGCGAAGAATTGCCGAGCAAAACCCAAGAAGGAGGTTTTAACATCAACATGGAGCGATGAAGATGAAGATGATGATTTTCTAAATCAAAATAATCTCGCTCTCATGGCCTGGAGTTCATTCGACGACAGCGATGTCGAAATCCAAGTAAGTAATTCTTACGATGAACTTTTTGAAGCATTTGAGTTATTACATACAGACTACCAAAATGCATTATCCGAGATTAAATCCCTACAATCGAAAAATAAGTTACTGGAAACCGAGATTTCCAAAATTCTTGAAAAGGGAAAATTTATCAAGATCGATCATTCTCATTGCGTTGAAAACGAAAATATTTTAAAGGATGATCTCTTGAAAGTTCAAACCGAGCTGAAAAATTTAACGAAGAAATTTTCTTGTGGAAACGAAAAATTTGAACAAATGCTCTCGGTTCATAAATTCACTTTGAACAAACAGGGGTTGGGATTCAAACAACATTCTAAAAATGAATCAGTAAATTTGAAAATACCCCATTGCGAAAAATATTTGAAAATTGGGCACCACATTTCAAATTGCAAAAGACCAAGACGAACGATAAAAGTTAAAAAGATATGGATTCCAAAAGGAACTTTTATTCCGAACATCGTCTATGTCTCTAAAGAAAAACCAACTATAGGTTGGGTCCCCAAAAATTAATTTTAACAAACTGTACTTTACTCAGGGGGAGTATTTTTTTAAAAAAAATAGATATTTTTGTCAGGGGGAGTTAGGCCCTGTTCTTTTGGACTTATTTTTGATTTTGATTCGATTCGATTCGATTCGAGTCCATTCGATTCGATTCGATTCGATTTAGCTCAGTTCTTCTTCTTCTTATTATTATTAATCTTAATTATTATTATTGTTATTATTACTAATAATATTACTATTATCGTTGTTGTTGTTAATTACTATTATTATTATTATTTACCATTATTATTATTATTTACTCTTAATATATATTTCATTCGATTCGATTCGATTCGATTCCATTCGATTCGATTCGATTCGATTCGATTCGATTCAAATCCATTCGATTCGATTCGATTCGATTCGATTCGATTCGATTCGATTATATATATAATATATAGTTCGATTCGATTCGATTCCATTCGATTCGATTCGATTCGATTCGATTCAAATCCATTGATTCGATTCGATTCGATTCGATTCGATTATATATATATATATATATATATATATGTTTGAGGAGAAAGTAAAGACAGCAAATCAATTGTATTGATAACAATGAATAGAGGGGCCTTTATATAGGCATTACAATGAGAGTCCTTCCATACATAGGATTCCTAGATAAGGTAAGACATCAAATAGGATCCTACTACCTCTAGAAAGATCTAGAACCTTCCATCTATATATCTACAATCGGTATTAGTTAAGACACATCACGGGAATAATAATTCCCGGAACACTCCCCCTGTGTCGAGCACTAATACAACAATGGTGCAGAAGATGTTGCCTTCGTAAAAACCTATTCCAAGCCAAAACAAAACCCCATGGGAAAAATAAAGGCTTGATGAGGAAAAGATTGCAACGCACCAACATAACATGTCATGTATACTTCCCCTGATGTATACATAACGACTCCCCCTGATGAGTACCTCAAATCATAGGAGTCAGATGCCAAGTTGCCCTCACAACTATACCAAGGAAAAACCCAGTGGGAAAAATACCTCTTGGTCTAAGTTGAACAGAAGTACAACGCATCATTGTATGGATGTTCTCATAGGTCGCTTCGTTAAAAACCTTAAGTGAAAACCAGTTGGAAAAACAAACCTTGGTTTAAGGACAAAAAGATCGTGACACATCCAAAGTGCAGAGTCACTAAAGACTTATCCGAAAATCAAGTTTTCTAAAGTCTTGACCTCCATCCACCAAATCAGTCATAACTTCTTCGATTCAATAGGTATCAACAAAACTGTAAGAACTTATGAAAACTAGACACCCATAGCTTTTCATTCACATACAGTACGTAACCTAGATCGACCTGAGTAGATCACAAAACTCTATCGAAGTTGACTCAGCAAATTACCGGACATATCCTGTCCTACTTTGCAACAATGGTCATATGTTACTCAACATGATGGATGTGATCAAATGGTTGGTTTCCTTGGAAAGTAGACACAAACCTTTCCAATGGCACCAATTTCACCATTTTCCATCAAATGAGCTGCCCTTTGGGTCATATGGAAGATAGACCAACACATTCTGGGCAGATTCGGGTATCAGTTTTCAAGTGTCCTTTTTTTTTCGAGATAGAGCGAGCTTCAAGCTTATTGTCAATCACAGACATTGCGTGAGCGCATCCTAGGCCATCATCACAGTGGCTTTACCGGATTATTACGAATGAGTACATCGAGTCAAACATGAGTACATAATACCGTACTTTTTCAAGACTGCATCATCACTTAAGTGAGCCAAGTCTTATGATGACTTCGACAAATCATTGGGAATCATATAGGCATTACTTTATCGTCTCTTAGGGAACCGTCCCTTAGATTGCCTTAAACCGATTGAAGAATACGCATCATCAAGTGTACCCAAGATCCTTTCATTCTTAACTTTGGATTTAGCGGAATCTCTTAGTCTCACAAGAGTACATCACTATAAACCCTTAGTTTTACACGCAAAAGCTTCATATCTCTTCCAAATCAAGTATATACTTAGTATGCGTTCCCGACAATCACTTGTCGACGCGCTCTGTGGTCAGGAGCCACTTGATTTAAGTCTGATCCACCACGAGATCCTTTTTATCACTTAACTTAGTTCCCCACTAAGATAAGATTTAACCACAAGCTGCACGTCAGTTTTTGGGAAACTATCTAACTGAAAAGATAGTGGATGCTATAACATCCATTACGATAACACAACTAAGTTTCGTGTCATCGTAGTCGATTCCAGTGCGTTCATGAGAAACCTCGCGCCATGAGGTGAGTTTAACTCCTTCTCTCACTCTCTTTAACAAAGTATATGGATAGATCTTATCTTTGGAGTGTCGGCACCACTTCAACAAAGGGCTATCACTTTGTTTATACTGGAGTCGCATATGTTTCCATTTTAGGCCAAGGCTACAACGTTGTAGATTTTCAACGAAGTATGGTTCGATTAAACTCACATTCCACGTCCTCATGTACCGGCTTTATTCATAGAGTACTCTTTATGGATTGGCATTCATTGAGGCGTCCCCCAATAATGACTATAATCCAGAATCACATGAGACGGATGAGTTCATTTGATCATATGATCAAGTTTCATGTACCAAGCTCGCATACATTCTTAGCGAGAGTATTTATCGAACCAAGTGGCATCTCAATACTCTATGAGATCCACGGCCTAGTAACACCATCTACCACAATTTGTGATGTTACCATATCACCATTTATAGATGATGAACGTCCATGACTGGACACAATCCTTGCAGACATGTTTGCAGTATGTATTTAATCTCGTCACTTTAGGGAACTTGGTGAGGCACAGTAGGGACAAACTACGACAATTCCAAGTCGTTCTACTCGAACATGATCGTTCGCATCTCCCCCTAACGACGGGAAGACTGGCTCATCAAAGTGACTTACGAGATCGTCTGCCAAGGTATATTTTAAGCGGACTATGAGTGAAAGCGCATGACATATTCATCATTTATAACCCGTCATAATGCGTTGTGGTAACGCACTTTTGGCACATGAACATGTGGACGATAAAGGTTTTCAGTGTTAACACAATCCAGTTAACAAAATACATACTGTTACACCCATAACTAAGCATTTGAATGATGATAGGTATAGGTGAATATGACATGTTGACCTATGCTACATAGCCGTAGCTACTGGTCTTGAGAATTCAACAAAACCGCCACCATGCACCACCGGGATCGAACATAAAGAAACGATCGAACCGATGATAGGCCGTTGGTTTTACCGAACCTCTAGTGCTTTCTTGAAGAGTTCACTCCCTTCACCAGCCCCAAACACCTCAAAATTTCGTGAGAATGTATAAACGGGTGTTTAGGATTCCCAAACCATCAATCTTGTGGTAAAAAAAACCGATCGAAATGACATCGAACTGGTTAATAGGACGGCTAGTGGTATGTGAAAACTTCATTTAAGTGGTTCACCTCCTTCCAAGTCTCCAAATGGCACCAAAATTTGTGAGAAGGTAGCCTTGGATGTTAGGAAGTACTCGTTAAAATTTTACTTTAAGACTTGGTCTAAAAAGTGGGTGAACCGACCTTTACAATGACTGGTCCGCAAGTTGGACAACCATAACTCAGGTTTCATCAACTTATCAATCATTGTCAAAGGAACAACATAACATATAAATGTTATCACTTGAGTACGACCATTTATGAACACCATCATAGCATCATAAGCCACCCAGGCTAATACTTATGATCATGTATGTATAAGGACTCGGTGAAAGGGGAGGACTCAGCACCATGCCTATGCGAGTCGCTACATTATTCTCTTTAGCATAGGAGGGTGTCATCTCCTAATCGTGCCAAAGAATAGGCTTAATAAATGAACATGGCTAAGAAGGATCATCGGGGGGTCTTTGGCGCCACACATGCTTATGAAAGCAAGACGCGGATGACATAAATATCATCATTGGTCATGAGCCCTGCTCACGATTCCACCAACGTACTTTGGTGTCTTTGATCCAACTAGTTTTTTTGTTCAAAGAAAATGATGTCCATGACAATACCGTGGTATATGGATCATCAAATTGTCCAAACTACAGACTATTAAAGCCTAAATGTGTCAATGTCCCAATACATCTTCTGGTTACAAAAACCGATGCAAGCCGGACCATATTGACTCATGAATATTTTTTTCTTTCACATATTCAATACAAGTGATGCATAAGATTTTATTTCTCACAAATCATAATGAGATGCTATGAGTGATACACTTTGGCATATGTATCATCAAGTCATAACATGATTTATTTATTACGGAATATATGTGACTAGAAAACGCCATTCGACATTCAACAACTTGAGTATTATACCACTCATTGATTGTGATGACTTAGTCATCATAGTTATAATGGATTTATTGTAATATCCGCAATTTTCGATTTTCGGTAAATTTATTTTTTCTGTCGGAGTCCGTTTTGACGACTCGCTCATAACCGTTTCGTCATTCTGAGAATGATTAATTCTACACTTTTTGTCATCCGAGTTCGTTTCGGTGTTGTTTTGTTGAGTTCTGTGCTTTTTAGCGACTTTTCCGCACTTGAGTTCGATTCTTGCGAATCTCGACCAAAGCGATGTTTGAGTTTCCCGCAAGTCCGTTTAACTTTGTTAGACGTGTTGTGAACTTCGGTTTGGTTATTCGATCACGTATCGTGATTTAGGGCGTTTTGGGCGTTTGTAATTTCTTGAAAGTTACGGGTATCCGTATCTGTAATTATTGTCTCGACCCGTTTCTTGGTCGCGTATGACTAATTATGGTATTACGTTTTCATTTCGAGTCGTTTATGTCGTCCGTGAACTTTTCGTCGTGTTCGTTCCGTGCGTTTTCGGAAATCGGGTCGTCGAGCCACAGCGATTACGGGCACCGGCCGGACGGTGCGCGAGAACCGCGTAGCGCACGCTACGGCCGGAAGGCTGCGCGCTAACCGGCAGTGTAGCGCACGCTTCTGCACCGGCTAACGCGCCTTATCGGGCACAGGCGGTGGGGTTTCGAGGTTACGACTCGGTCGGGATCGGCGAGTAGCGCGCACGCTACGCCGGCGTAGCGCGCTAGTCGGCGGGCGTAGCGCCGCCGTCGGCCCGGCTAGCGTCGTTACTGGCCGGGTAGTTCGATCCGGTGGCTCTTTGGGCCAGTCGGCTAGCGCGCGAGCTTCGGCCGTAGCGCACGCTAGCGGGTCGGGAGACGAGTCATGGTCGGCGATTTTGGTCGGTGGTGCCGGTCGTGTGGGCCACTGGCCGAGGGTACTCGGCCGATACTGCGGCGATAGCGCACGCTAGTCCGGGAAGGCTAGCGCACGCTAGTCTGCCCGATATAAATGTGGTGGCGATCACATTTCACTTCGTTTTCATTCCCTTCCTTCTCCTTCCGCGAATGGCGATTCATGGGTGAAGCCATGTTGTTTAACAACAAATCCATGAAGTCCTTGAGTTCATAACATCAATCGATCGTCCGTTATCAACCTTTGATCCAGCGAATCAAGGTAATCTTCCTTAGAACCCTAATTTCGTGAATTTGGGGATTTTTTGCATTTTCGTCCGATTCGTTCCGTGATGTTGATTAATTCATGATGGGTATGATTAATCTTGATAGTATTCTTGTGTTTAACATCATTTAATCCATTGTTCTTCGTCGAATCGAAGTATAATTCTTGATTTCCTTCGAATTGACTTTTTGGGGGATTTGTCCCCGATCTCGTTTTTCATCCGTTTTCGATGGATTGATTATGGTTAACTGATGTTGTTAAACATATTCTATGGATTGTATATCCATATTTCAACTTGGAATTCCGTTTTCGTGGTTTGACGGAACGAATCGTGTTCTTGGCCGTTTTGGGGGAAATCCGTGAACTTTCGTCACTCATTCTTTGAATTCAACGGCTTTGAGTCGTGTTATGGAATTCATTTCATTGTTATTATTTGTCCTTCGTAGTTTATGAACGTGAGTTGGCGTTCGGTGGAGTCGGCGGGTTCGTAGTCGGTTCGGGCCAACCTACTTCGGTCGATTCTCCGCGTTGTTCTTATTCGAGGCAAGTACCTTGCCCATACTTTTCTCGTTTTATGGATATGATGATCGGTGGTCGTCTTGATGTGTTTGTTTGGTTATTTGAAATGAATTTTCAAAGGATTTCGGTTTGGCCTCGTTAAAGGCTCTCTTTCAAAACGCGTGTGTGTTTTGTGAACGTTGTGTTTTGGAAATTGATTATGATTTGATTATTTTGAACGTTGAAGGCTTTGATGATATTCCTATTGTTTAAAGTTATGGAATTGTGTATTCCGAGTTTAATCCTGTTATTATGTTTTGGAGAGTTTGGTAATGGTGTCGAGTTAATGGCCATCTCTAGTGAGTATTCTTAATGAACTTACATTCTTAGCATATTAGTATTGCATGAGTAATGTGTGTGTGTGTATGCTCACTACGGGTTAGATCCGACGGGGTCTCGGTAGGGCTCCACGAAGCTGTGGAACCGCGAGCTTGCTTTTAACCACTGTGGGTTAGATCCGACGGGGTCTCGCGAGGATCCACGGCCGTGGTCCGCGGTTAATTGTGGTGCATTTTGCAAATGTGATTCGATATTGGCATTTCCGGAAATGAGTGCTTTTGAACGGTTTTCATGATTGCATGCATTGACTAAGTGTGTAAGAGGTAAGTTGTTCGTTTGGCTTACTTGGCTAGGATGGCACTAGAGTATTTTGTTGTTTGTTTTAAATCCTTTATTCGTGGATTTTGATGTTGGGAGACGAACCTTGTGGTCGTTCCTGTGTACTGTGAGTTGATGATATTTGGGGCTAAAATCCCAACAGTTTTGTAAAGGTCATTTGACGGATTTGGGGCTAAAATCCCAACGGTTTGGTAAAGGTTATTTTATGGAAAGTAAACCTTTGGGGCGGTGACCCCCTTTTATCTTTTGGATTTTGAAAGTAGGATTTGATAATCCTAAATTGTTTTCTATTAAAACTCTCGATGGCATTCTAAACCGTTTTAAAAATTACTTCCATTGACTTATGATATTTCGATTTTGAAATGTTTTCTCAAACCCTTGCCTCGGGAAGTACTTCTCGTTTCGTTTGGATCTTTGAGGATCCTCGGTTATTGTTATTCGTGTAAATGTGAATTGTATGGCTCGTATTTGCACTTTGTTCTTGCACTAGCAAAACAGTGGAGTTTTGCTAACCCCCGAGTATTCGGGGGGTGGATGTCTGTTTTTGCATTCAGGTTTTGGAGCATAACACAGGGTCGGCACGAAGGATGATGAAAGATGATCGATACTAATCACATGAGGAACCGTACATCGTGTGTTGGTTCGATTGTACTTTATTTTCATTGCTATATTGGTCCCGTTGTACGGGTGTGGTTGTATTTTGTCCCCTGCGTGGGCATGAGTTGTCTTTGAGTTGTATGTATTTGTGGAAAGACCAAATCGGTCTACTGGGTCATTTTAGCCTTGAAGGCATTGTCGAGATGTTAAATGTTGTTACCGGCTGGTAGGTCCTCGAGGAGAGGGTCTACGGCGTGTAATATCCCGGAGTGGATTGGGGTGTTACATAAATGGTATCGGAGCTTAGGTTGAGGAAACCTAGGGGCCGGGTCAAGTCGTGTTGTTTGAGTCTTTTTCATCGGATTTTATCGATCGAGTCGTGTCGCGGCCGCGTCGTTTGAGTTTGTTGGTCGTGATTAGTATCGTGGGGCGATCATCATCTTCGTGCGACCTGTGGAAGTAAGTCTCCCTTCTTTGTGTTGTGCCTCGTGTGACACGAGCTATTTTTATGATTATTTGTTAAGTGATGGAATCCTTATATGGATTTTGATTTCACGATATGTATTTAGTCGACTTTCGTATTTGATTTATACGAGGAGTGTCGTCGCTTGTGATGTCTTTTTATTGTTGTTTTTCTCCGTTGTTGATGATTTTCGAATCGATTTGCACGTTTTACAAGTCTCTTGTGGAAGCTTTGTGCTTATACGCGTTCGACTTGTTCAATAGCCAGTGCGGGAGAGTATTTTATCAGTGGTTTTGTTCTGAATGTGGTATTTTATCGTTTATTTCCGTTTAAAGACATATATTGTCTTGATTTTAAACTTTTTGATGCGCGTGCTAGGAGTTGTTTTAGTGAACGTCGGTATGTGTGAGTTTTGGGCATTCTGGCCTATTAGATTTTTGAAAACCTTGAGTACCTTAGAAAAATAAATTTCGAGACATACTTTTCAAATGAGTTATTTTCTTGTGGTACATCCAAGGTGCCACAATATATTTCAAAAATTTTCTACCTCGAGGACCAAAATGCTTTGAGATATTTTCAATGTTTTAGAAACACTTTTATTTAGACCCGAGGGTCGAATATTTTGAAAGTTTTCATTAAGAGAAAGTATCTTCATTCTTATCAAATGCGAAATGGTTCTCCAATGTCTCGATAACGATGTTTCACGTTTGTACTTTTTTGAAACTTGATACTCAAGATCAATCGGTGTTCTTCTAAATTATTTTCAAAATGAGGTTTTCGTTTTTAAAACCTATTCATTCCCGTTTGAGGGCTGGGTATGTATGTGTGATGTTCGCGTTGTCATTTTGATACTTTCTCCCGAGTATGATCGAATTGGCGGTGTGAGCGTTGAGTCGCTTTCCACACATTGGTTGTGCTAGCCCCCTGTGAGAGGCGGGATGTTGGTGTTGAATATTGTCGCCTCGTGGTGATTTCTACATTGTCGCGCATGTGCGAGCTGTTAGAGCTTGGTTTGGTATGACAGTGTGCATCGGTGATGGTTCCGTTATGTGTCGGTTGTTTAATGTCTTGTTACCTTGCTCCCGTTTTTGTGAATTTCGTGGACGAGGTCGGAGGTAATGCCCGTACTATTTTGACTTCTGTAATTTCTCTTTCCCCAGTCTATCGATTCGTTCATGTTCGTTGGTACTTTATGAACTTGTTCTGTATTTCGATTTCATCGTCCGAACAGTGTGATCTTGTTGTGGGTCGATCTGGTTATCGATGTTACTTTTTCGGGTTCAGTTCGATTCTTGTGAACCTTGTTTGGGAGTGACATCATTTGGTTCTACTAGTCCTTTTATTCAAAGGGATCGGATTTTGAACTTCTGTATATTCTACTTTGTCGACTCGTTTATGTTCGTTGACATTTCTGAGCTTGTCCTGCCCTTGTTTTTGTTTATCAAACGAGCGTGGTATTGTTTCGGAATAACTCGTTTGTCGTTGTGACTTTTAATTCCTATCCCCTTTCCTGTGGATCTTATGTGGATGCACATCCTGTTGTTTTCACCGGATCATATTGTCTCGAGTCGAGGTGTGAACCTTGGAGTTGTTGTTTGAATTTTATTATCCTTCGTGTTTCGGACATGATTGTTCGATTTTTGTTGTCTCGATCGTTTGTTTGTTCGGTTTTTGTTCTCGTTTCGTGATTGTTGAGCATTCAGGCTCCTTCGTAATTCCCTTCAGTTCGGGAAATTAGTTTCGTTTTCGATCTTCCAGCCCTTAGGCGGTGGGATTCCGTGTTTGTTCAACGGTTGACTCGCGTTTTGATTGATGTACCGTTGGGTTGGTCAATCATATTGGCTTTCGTTCGTTGTGTTTTGTGATTGTCGGATAATTGACTTGGCTATATTATCCGTTTGATGACGCTTGTCGTTTGTTGGTTTTATTATATCGCTAACGGCGACGTTGTGTTGGTCGCCGTGGAGCGTGTTTTCACGCCGTATATTCCATTGCGTTGTTTGTGACATTTCGCCGTTGGGCGTTAGTTACACATTCTTGTGTATCTCGATGAGTTTTTCTTGGCGGAATATTTCTTCTCCCTACTTGTTTTAAGTTTCGGGACGAAACTTCTTTTAAGGAGGGTAGAATGTAATATCCGCAATTTTCGATTTTCGGTAAATTTATTTTTTCGGTCGGAGTCCGTTTTGACGACTCGCTCATGACCGTTTCGTCATTCTGAGAATGATTAATTCTACACTTTTTGTCATCCGAGTTCGTTTCGGTGTTGTTTTGTTGAGTTCTGTACTTTTTAGCGACTTTTCCGCACTTGAGTTCGATTCTTGCGAATCTCGACCAAATCATTGCTTGAAGTTTCCCGCAAGTCCGTTTAACTTTGTTAGACGTGTTGTGAACTTCGGTTTGGTTATTCGATCACGTATCGTGATTTCCGCGTTTGGGCGTTTTGTAATTTCTTGAAAGTTACGGGTATACAGATCTGTAATTGTTGTCTCGACCCGTTTCTTGGTCGCGTATGACTAATTATGGTATTACGTTTTCATTTCGAGTCGTTTATGTCGTCCGTGAACTTTTTCGTGT
The DNA here is from genome assembly GCA_033398695.1 of Orobanche coerulescens. Taxonomy (NCBI): domain Eukaryota; kingdom Viridiplantae; phylum Streptophyta; class Magnoliopsida; order Lamiales; family Orobanchaceae; genus Orobanche; species Orobanche coerulescens. The sequence continues at coordinate 33,428,119 of CM065804.1, forward strand.
TCGTTCCGCGCGCGGAAATCGGGTCGTCGAGCCCGACGATTGCGGGCACGGCCGGACGTGCGCGAGAACCGGCGTAAGCGCACGCTACGGCCGGAAGATCTGCGCGCCTAACGCAGTGTAGCGCCGCCTACCGCCTAACGCACGCTATCGGGCAGCGGTGGGGTTTCTAAGGTTCTCGACTCGATCAGATCGGCAGTAGCGCACGCTACGCCGGCGTAGCGCGCTAGTCGGCAGCGTAGCGCACGCTGTCGGCCGGCTAGCGACGTTACTGGCCGGCAGTCGATCCGGTGGCTCTTTGGGCAGTCGGCTAGCGCGCAGCTTCCGGCCGTAGCGCACGCTAGCGAGTCGGGAGACGAGTCATGGTCGGCAGATTTTGGTCGGTGGTGCCGGTCGTGTGGGCTCGCCGAGGGTACTCGCCGATACCGCCGATAGCGCACGCTAGTCCGGAAGGCTAGCGCACACTAGTCTGGCCCGATATAAATGTGGTGGCGATCACATTTCACTTCGCTTTTCATTCCCTTCCTTCTCCTTCCGCGAATGGCGATTCATGGGTGACGAAGCCATGTTGTTTAACAACAAATCCATGAAGTCCTTGAGTTCATAACATCAATCGATCGTCTGCTATCAACCTTTGATCCACGAATCAAGGTAATCTTCCTTAGAACCCTAATTTCGTGAATTTGGGGATTTTTCGCATTTTCACGATTCGTTCCGTGATGTTGATTAATTCATGATGGGTATGATTAATCTTGATAGTATTCTTGTGTTTAACATCATTTAATCCATTGTTCTTCGTCGAATCGAAGTATAATTCTTGATTTCCTTCGAATTGACTTTTTGGGGGATTTGTCCCGATCTCGCTTTTCATCCGTTTCGATGGATTGATTATGGTTAAATGATGTTGTTAAACATATTCTATGGATTGTATATCCATATTTCAACTTGGAATTCCGTTTCGTGGTTTGACGGAGCGAATCGTGTTCTTGGCCGTTTGGGAAATCCGTGAACTTTCGTCACTCGTTCTTTGAATTCAACGGCTTTGAGTCGTGTTATGGAATTCATTTCATTGTTATTATTTGTCCTTCGTAGTTTATGAACGTGAGTTGGCGTTCGGTGGAGTCGGCGGGTTCGTAGTCGGTTCGGGCCAACCTACTTCGGTCGATTCTCCGCGTTGTTCTTATTCGAGGCAAGTACCTTGCCCATACTTTTCTCGTTTTATGGATATGATGATCGGTGGTCGTCTTGATGTGTTTGTTTGTTTATTTGAAATGAATTTTCAAAGGATTTCGGTTTGGCCTCGTTAAAGGCTCTCTTTCAAAACGCGTGTGTGTTTTGTGAACGTTGTGTTTTGGAAATTGATTATGATTTGATTATTTTGAACGTTGAAGGCTTTGATGATATTCCTATTGTTTAAAGTTATGGAATTGTGTATTCCGAGTTTAATCCTGTTATTATGTTTTGGAGAGTTTGGTAATGGTGTCGAGTTAATGGCCATCTCTAGTGAGTATTCTTAATGAACTTACATTCTTAGCATATTAGTATTACATGAGTAACGTGTGTGTGTGTATGCTCACTACGGGTTAGATCCGACGGGGTCTCGGTAGGGCTCCACGAAGCTGTGGAACCGCGAGCTTGCTTTTAACCACTGTGGGTTAGATCCGACGGGGTCTCGGCAGGGATCCACGAAGCTGTGGGTCCGCGGTTAATTGTGGTGCATTTTGCAAATGTGATTCGATATTGGCATTTCCGGAAATGAGTGCTTTTGAACGGTTTTCATGATTGCATGCATTGACTAAGTGTGTAAGAGGTAAGTTGTTCGTTTGGCTTACTTGGCTAGGATGGCACTAGAGTATTTTGTTGTTTGTTTTAAATCCTTTATTCGTGAATTTTGATGTTGGGAGACGAACCTTGTTGTCGTTCCTGTGTACTGTGAGTTGATGATATTTGGGGCTAAAATCCCAACAGTTTTGTAAAGGTCATTTGACGGATTTGGGGCTAAAATCCCAACGGTTTGGTAAAGGTTATTTTATGGAAAGTAAACCTTTGGGGCGGTGACCCCCTTTTATCTTTTGGATTTTGAAAGTAGGATTTGATAATCCTAAATTGTTTTCTATTAAAACTCTCGATGGCATTCTAAACCGTTTTATAAATTACTTCCATTGATTTATGATATTTCGATTTTGAAATGTTTTCTCAAACCCTTGCCTCGGGAAGTACTTCTCGTTTCGTTTGGATCTTTGAGGATCCTCGGTTATTGTTATTCGTGGAAATGTGAATTGTATGGCTCGTATTTGCACTTTGTTCTTGCACTAGCAAAACAGTGGAGTTTTGCTAACCCCCGAGTATTCGGGGGGTGGATGTCTGTTTTTGCATTCAGGTTTTGGAGCATAACACATGGTCGGCACGAAGGATGATGAAAGATGATCGATACTAATCACATGAGGAACCGTACATCGTGTGTTGGTTCAGTTGTACTTTATTTTCCGCTGCTATATTGTTCCCGTTGTACGGGTGTGGTTGTATTTTGTCCCCTGCGTGGGCATGAGTTGTCTTTGAGTTGTATGTATTTGTGGAAAGACCAAATCGGTCTACTGGGTCATTTTAGCCTTGAAGGCATTGTCGAGATGTTAAATGTTGTTACCAGCCTGGTAGGTCCTCGAGGAGAGGGTCTACGGCGTGTAATATCCCGGAGTGGATTGGGGTTGTTACATAAATGGTATCGGAGCTTAGGTTGAGGAAACCTAGGCTGTCGGGTCAAGTCGTGTTGTTTGAGTCTTGTTTCATCGGATTTTATCTGACTGAGTCGTGTCGCGACGCGTCGTTTGAGTTTGTTGGTCGTGATTAGTATCGTGGGGCGATCATCATCTTCGTGCGACCTGTGGAAGTAAGTCTCCCTTCTTTGTGTTGTGCCTCGTGTGACAAGAGCTATTTTTATGATTATTTGTTAAGTGATGGAATCCTTATATGGATTTTGATTTCACGATATGTATTTAGTCGACTTTCGTATTTGATTTATACGAGGAGTGTCGTCGCTTGTGATGTCTTTTTATTGTTGTTTTTCTCCGTTGTTGATGATTTTCGAATCGATTTGCACGTTTTACAAGTCTCTTGTGGAAGCTTTGTGCTTATACGCGTTCGACTTGGTCACTAGCCAGTGCGGGAGAGTATTTTATCAGTGGTTTTGTTCTGAATGTGGTATTTTATCGTTTATTTCCGTTTAAAGACATATATTGTCTTGATTTTAAACTTTTTGATGCGCGTGCTAGGAGTTGTTTTAGTGAACGTCGGTATGTGTGAGTTTTGGGCATTCTGGCCTATTAGATTTTTGAAAACCTTGAGTACCTTAGAAAAATAAATTTCGAGACATACTTTTCAAATGAGTTATTTTCTTGTGGTACATCCAAGGTGCCACAATATATTTCAAAAATTTTCTACCTCGAGGACCAAAATGCTTTGAGATATTTTCAATGTTTTAGAAACACTTTTATTTAGACCCGAGGGTCGAATATTTTGAAATTTTTCATTAAGAGAAAGTATCTTCATTCTTATCAAATGCGAAATGGTTCTCCAATGTCTCGATAACGATGTTTCACGTTTGTACTTTTTTGAAACTTGATACTCAAGATCAATCGGTGTTCTTCTAAATTATTTTCAAAATGAGGTTTTCGTTTTTAAAACCTATTCATTCCCGTTTGAGGGCTGGGTATGTATGTGTGATGTTCGCGTTGTCATTTTGATACTTTCTCCCGAGTATGATCGAATTGGCGGTGTGAGCGTTGAGTCACTTTCCACACATTGGTTGTGCTAGCCCCCTGTGAGAGGCGGGATGTTGGTGTTGAATATTGTCGCCTCGTGGTGATTTCTACATTGTCGCGCATGTGCGAGCTGTTAGAGCTTGGTTTGGTATGACCGTGTGCATCGGTGATGGTTCCGTTATGTGTCGGTTGTTTAATGTCTTGTTACCTTGCTCCCGTTTTTGTGAATTTCGTGGACGAGGTCGGAGGTAATGCCCGTACTATTTTGACTTCTGTAATTTCTCTTTCCCCAGTCTATCGATTCGTTCATGTTCGTTGGTACTTTATGAACTTGTTCTGTATTTCGATTTCATCGTCCGAACGAGCTGTGATCTTGTTGTGGGTCGATCTGGTTATCGATGTTACTTTTTCGGGTTCAGTTCGATTCTTGTGAACCTTGTTTGGGAGTGACATCATTTGGTTCTACTAGTCCTTTTATTCAAAGGGATCGGATTTTGAACTTCTGTATATTCTACTTTGTCGACTCGTTTATGTTCGTTGACATTTCTGAGCTTGTCCTGCCCTTGTTTTTGTTTATCAAACGAGCGTGGTATTGTTTCGGAATAACTCGTTTGTCGTTGTGACTTTTAATTCCTATCCCCTTTCCTGTGGATCTTATGCGGATGCACATCCTGTTGTTTTCACCGGATCATATTGTCTCAAGTCGAGGTGTGAACCTTGGAGTTGTTGTTTGAATTTTATTATCCTTCGTGTTTCGGACATGATTGTTCGATTTTTGTTGTCTCGATCGTTTGTTTGTTCGGTTTTTGTTCTCGTTTCGTGATTGTTGAGCATTCAGGCTCCTTCGTAATTCCCTTCAGTTCGGGAAATTAGTTTCGTTTTCGATCTTCCAGCCCTTAGGCGGTGGGATTCCGTGTTTGTTCAACGGTTGACTCGCATTTTGATTGATGTACCGTTGGGTTGGTCAATCATATTGGCTTTCGTTCGTTGTGTTTTGTGATTGTCGGATAATTGACTTGGCTATATTATCCGTTTGATGACGCTTGTCGTTTGTTGGTTTTATTATATTGCTAACGGCGACGTTGTGTTGGTCGCTGTGGAGCGTGTTTTCACGCCGTATATTCCATTGCGTTGTTTGTGACATTTCGCCGTTGGGCATTAGTTACACATTCTTGTGTATCTCGATGAGTTTTTCTTGGCAGAATATTTCTTCTCCCTACTTGTTTTAAGTTTCGGGACGAAACTTCTTTTAAGGAGGGTAGAATGTAATATCCGCAATTTTCGATTTTCGGTAAATTTATTTTTTCGGTCGGAGTCCGTTTTGACGACTCGCTCATGACCGTTTCGTCATTCTGAGAATGATTAATTCTACACTTTTTGTCATCCGAGTTCGTTTCGGTGTTGTTTTGTTGAGTTCTGTGCTTTTTAGCGACTTTTCCGCACTTGAGTTCGATTCTTGCGAATCTCGACCGAAACTGCTGTTTCGAGTTTCCCGCAAGTCCGTTTAACTTTGTTAGACGTGTTGTGAACTTCGGTTTGGTTATTCGATCACGTATCGTGATTTCCGGGCGTTTTGGGCCGTTTTGTAATTTCTTGAAAGTTACGGGTATCTGTATCTGTAATTGTTGTCTCGACCCGTTTCTTGGTCGCGTATGACTAATTATGGTATTACGTTTTCATTTCGAGTCGTTTATGTCGTCCGTGAACTTTTCGTCGTGTTCGTTCCGTGCGTTTTCGGAAATCGGGTCGTCGAGCCCTGACGATTGCGGGCACCGGCCGGACGGGTGCGGCAGGAACCGGCGTAGCGCACGCTACGGCCGGAAGACTGCGCGCGCTAACCGGCAGGTGTAGCGCACGCTACCGGCTGGCCTAACGCACGCTATCGGGCCTGGGCAGTGGGGTTTCTGAGGTTCTGGACTCGGTCAGGATCGGCAGGTAGCGCACGCTACGCCGAGCGTAGCGCGCGCTAGTCGGCAGCGTAGCGCACGCCGCCGGCCGGCTAGCGTCGTTACTGCCGGCGATGATCCAGTGGCTCGATGGGATCGCCATACGCGCAGTCTTCCGGCCGTAGCGCACGCTAGCGGGAGTCGGGAGACGAGTCATGGTCGGCAGAATTTGGTCGGTGGTGCCGGGTCGTGTGGGCCCTGGCCGAGGGTACTCGGCCGATACCGGCCGATAGCGCACGCTAGTCCGGGAAGGCTAGCGCACGCTAGTCTGGCCCAGTATAAATGTGGTGGCAAATCACATTTCACTTCGTTTTTCATTCCCTTCCTTCTCCTTCCGCGAATGGCGATTCATGGGTGACGAAGCCATGTTGTTTAACAACAAATCCATGAAGTCCTTGAGTTCATAACATCAATCGATCGTCCGTTATCAACCTTTGATCCAGCGAATCAAGGTAATCTTCCTTAGAACCCTAATTTCGTGAATTTGGGGATTTTTTGCATTTTCTTCCGATTCGTTCCGTGATGTTGATTAATTCATGATGGGTATGATTAATCTTGATAGTATTCTTGTGTTTAACATCATTTAATCCATTGTTCTTCGTCGAATCGAAGTATAATTCTTGATTTCCTTCGAATTGACTTTTTGGGGGATTTGTCCCCGATCTCGTTTTTCATCCGTTTTCGATGGATTGATTATGGTTAAATGATGTTGTTAAACATATTCTATGGATTGTATATCCATATTTCAACTTGGAATTCCGTTTTTGTGGTTTGACGGAACGAATCGTGTTCTTGGCCGTTTTGGGGGAAATCCGTGAACTTTCGTCACTCGTTCTTTGAATTCAACGGCTTTGAGTCGTGTTATGGAATTCATTTCATTGTTATTATTTGTCCTTCGTAGTTTATGAACGTGAGTTGGCGTTCGGTGGAGTCGGCGGGTTCGTAGTCGGTTCGGGCCAACCTACTTCGGTCGATTCTCCGCGTTGTTCTTATTCGAGGCAAGTACCTTGCCCATACTTTTCTCGTTTTATGGATATGATGATCGGTGGTCGTCTTGATGTGTTTGTTTGGTTATTTGAAATGAATTTTCAAAGGATTTCGGTTTGGCCTCGTTAAAGGCTCTCTTTCAAAACGCGTGTGTGTTTTGTGAACGTTGTGTTTTGGAAATTGATTATGATTTGATTATTTTGAACGTTGAAGGCTTTGATGATATTCCTATTGTTTAAAGTTATGGAATTGTGTATTCCGAGTTTAATCCTGTTATTATGTTTTGGAGAGTTTGGTAATGGTGTCGAGTTAATGGCCATCTCTAGTGAGTATTCTTAATGAACTTACATTCTTAGCATATTAGTATTGCATGAGTAACGTGTGTGTGTGTATGCTCACTACGGGTTAGATCCGACGGGGTCTCGGTAGGGCTCCACGAAGCTGTGGAACCGCGAGCTTGCTTTTAACCACTGTGGGTTAGATCCGACGGGTCTCGGCGAGGATCCACGAGCTGTGGGTCCGCGGTTAATTGTGGTGCATTTTGCAAATGTGATTCGATATTGGCATTTCCGGAAATGAGTGCTTTTGAACGGTTTTCATGATTGCATGCATTGACTAAGTGTGTAAGAGGTAAGTTGTTCGTTTGGCTTACTTGGCTAGGATGGCACTAGAGTATTTTGTTGTTTGTTTTAAATCCTTTATTCGTGGATTTTGATGTTGGGAGACGAACCTTGTGGTCGTTCCTGTGTACTGTGAGTTGATGATATTTGGGGCTAAAATCCCAACAGTTTTGTAAAGGTCATTTGACGGATTTGGGGCTAAAATCCCAACGGTTTGGTAAAGGTTATTTTATGGAAAGTAAACCTTTGGGGCGGTGACCCCCTTTTATCTTTTGGATTTTGAAAGTAGGATTTGATAATCCTAAATTGTTTTCTATTAAAACTCTCGATGGCATTCTAAACCGTTTTAAAAATTACTTCCATTGATTTATGATATTTCGATTTTGAAATGTTTTCTCAAACCCTTGCCTCGGGAAGTACTTCTCGTTTCGTTTGGATCTTTGAGGATCCTCGGTTATTGTTATTCGTGGAAATGTGAATTGTATGGCTCGTATTTGCACTTTGTTCTTGCACTAGCAAAACAGTGGAGTTTTGCTAACCCCCGAGTATTCGGGGGGTGGATGTCTGTTTTTGCATTCAGGTTTTGGAGCATAACACAGGGTCGGCACGAAGGATGATGAAAGATGATCGATACTAATCACATGAGGAACCGTACATCGTGTGTTGGTTCAGTTGTACTTTATTTTCCGCTGCTATATTGTTCCCGTTGTACGGGTGTGGTTGTATTTTGTCCCCTGCGTGGGCATGAGTTGTCTTTGAGTTGTATGTATTTGTGGAAAGACCAAATCGGTCTACTGGGTCATTTTAGCCTTGAAGGCATTGTCGAGATGTTAAATGTTGTTACCAGCCTGGTAGGTCCTCGAGGAGAGGGTCTACGACGTGTAATATCCCCGAGTGGATTGGGGGTGTTACATTTATACACCGAAATCCAAAAATATCGCGTTCCTTGAAAATAGCTTAATACGCACTCAATTTCGCTTGCAAAATTTTACAAATATAAGCATAGCGAACACTCTAACAACATAGAGATTTTATACTTGATATGATCAAAATGATCTATCATATTGAGTGCATAACATGGCAAGGTTATATGCATAAGGGGCAAAATTACGACACAAGCATGGTGTAACACTACCATGCACACGCTCGACCTTCTTATAAGGGTGCGTATTTTGGGCTTCCCCAAGGAAACTGTTTTTCAACATTTGAAAGATGATAGTTTAGCGTACAACACATACCAAAAACTGCATCATCTATGGAAAATTCGGCCAGAAAGAGGTTGAAAAATATGTGTCATAAGACCACTTGCAAATTCAAGATGGGAACCAAGTTGGTTGGGACAAAATTTAGCACAATCGCTGGAAATAAAATTCTGCGCAGCTTGACCTTTGTTCACTAAAACAGCGATAACTCCCTTGTTAGGAAGGCTATGGACTAACGGTCAGATGTTCTGGAAACTAGACTTCCGTATCTTTCTATCCATATATTGTGTATCACACGGATCATTAAACTCAGATCACAGTGCATGTTTTAATTGGTTGTTTAGTTTTTCCCAAGTTTAGTGAGAAAACAAGGTTGAGACCATATCCAATGGCATAAGTGTTGATGCAAAAACATGGCAATAACAGCCATATGTGCGTTTAAACGCAGCAGGGTGTTTGATTTCTTATCTCGACTAATGATCCTTTCGGTAACTCCAACTTGGTAGACTTGCAGAGAAAGTAGGAATGTCGGTACAGCTAAGGCTGTTTAAAAACCACTAATTCCGTTTGAACTTTCAAAGCATAAACAAATACCAAGGAGTATGCGCCTAGTCATGATCAAAGTGTAGACAAAATCCACCAAAGTGCATCGAATCAACCAAGTATTTTAATTCTCAATTTACAAGTATACGTCATAATAGCCATGTTATATAGATACAACGCGGTGCATCATAATTAAGCATTTTGAACCATGAGACATAATGAATATACATAACCAACTTGTCTTGACCATCCAATAAGATCGACTAAACATAGTCAAATGTATAAGGCACATGCCTTTACAAATACTCGGAGAAGTATTCGGACCTATAGTCATACGAACTATAATCGAGGTCAACGAATTCATGTATTTACCGCAATATGCCATTGCCTTACATGTTAAGATTCATGAGAATTTCTCGTACATTCTTCCATATATCATATTGCAAGGAGACGATACATGTCTACACCCACATGTAATATTTTATTTTAATAGGATGAAAGATGGAGTTTTCCAAGTATGGTATTGGGTCAAGACCAACGTGGTGGTCGCTCAATTCAACGTGACAAATCCGTCACAAATCGATTTTAACCACGACATATCCGTCGCAATCGATGTTTGTCCCATTTGTACGTCACAAATTCGTGACTAATCATGAACAAGTCATAATTTTACCGTTACCGACAATGTTCGTTTTATTCAATTGTTGGTTTAAAATCGACAAAACGGCGACATCAAATCGCACCCAAAGCGTGGTGTATGCAACAACCACAAATATCGACTTTCAACAATTATTCGTGACTCCCCCAAGACCGTCGCACAGTTTACTTCGACATACGAGAGTGATACCACCTCTCATAGTCTCATCCACCGCAAAGTAGCGTGGGAGGTAAAGAACCCAAATACCCAATTCCCTAAAACGAAAATTTCCCAAAAGAGAGGAATTGAAAAACGAGAACTTTAATAAAGTCTTACGTGGGTACTTGGTTCCATATTTGCTTTGATTCTTGAACGGGAGATTCTCTCCATATGAGCAACATATTTCCGTGGGTACTCCGTTCTATATTTACTTTGATCCTTGAACGGGATAAATATGGCTTTTTCTCCATAGCGTGCACATCATCATGAGCGACGTATTTTCCTATATACATGTAAAACATAAACATGTAAGATTCATAAGTGTACAAATCAATGAACAAATGAATCATTAATTAGGAAAATAGAGAGTTGAGAAATGCCCGGATAGGGCTACTGGGCTCGATAATTCAGCCGAAAAAGGACTCGAGCGCGGCGATGCAGCAGCTCGGTATTGGATGAGGTCGGATCTCCAAATTTCCTCGTAAAAATCTGCTTCTGTTCGGCGCCAGATTCAGTAAACAATGTAACTCAGAATCCGATCTCCACCGTTGAATATACAGATATTTTTGTTGGGAAGTTGCTGTCAAAATTTCACACCGATCCGACGGTTAACGAATCGGGAAACATGATTTTGGTACGACTGCGCTGTGCAGAAAATTTACGCGCGGAAAATCCCGTTTCTCGTTTTTTTTTTCGATTTTGATAGGTTTGTCTCGACTGCACTAGGTTTTCAAACATTAAATATCACGTGCATAAAACCATAGGAAAATCCGGTGGTGCTTCGATCAGATCGGGTCACAGCTTTAGGCAACAGTCGGTTTAGACGAAAACGGTATGAAAACAGGACTGTTGGGCGGGTCGGGTCAGCAACTGGGTCGGGTCGCTTGCCGGGTTAGGGTTCTGACAAGGAAATTTGGGAGTCGTGAGGCGAACTTCAGAGCCGTGCGTTTGGTTTGGAGTAGGGAAAGGTCGGCCGGATTTACAGATGGGTTGTGTCGCAGTCGGAGGCTGAGATTGGTGGAGCGGCCACGGGCGGTTGGCCGGCTGTTTCTTCCTTGAAGCGGCGGATCCAGGTGCACCGAGCGCTGACGGTTCCGATTTGCAGAGGGCCCAGAGAAGGGCGGCGATGATGACTATGAAGTCGGCGTCGAGAGATCAGGTCCGAGGGATGATGGTTCCGATTTGCAGAGGATGACGACGACCGGTTGATGTGTTGTAGAATCTGGGACGAATTGGATCGGGGAAGAAGACGGCGACGGGTAGGGTTTGCAGAGATTTTTTTTTTTTTTCGGATTTTTCAGATTTTGTCGATTTTTCTTGTTCTATTGGTAGAGTACGTGCTGATAACGTGTTTGAGGAGAAAGTAAAGACAGCAAATCAATTGTATTGATAACAATGAATAGAGGGGCCTTTATATAGGCATTACAATGAGAGTCCTTCCATACATAGGATTCCTAGATAAGGTAAGACATCTAATAGGATCCTACTACCTCTAGAAGGATCTAGAACCTTCCATCTATATATCTACAATCGGTATTAGGTAAGACACATCACGGGAATAATAATTCCCGGAACAATATATATATATAGGGCTTTATTTTCAGAACTCTCTTAAGTACGAGAACTGCGAGAACTCCTCTAAACCAATGAGATTTTTTTAAATATTAAAAAGTATTATTAATTCAAAAGCGTATAGTAAAATATAATTTTTATTAGGGGAGATAACCCGTACTGATGATAACCCCTACTATAATAGCCTCTACTGATGATAACCCCTACTATATATATAACCCCTACTATATAGTAGGGGTTATGATCAGTAAGGGTTGTATGCAATGACATAATGGACATTATGTATTATTAGGGGTACAAAAGGCGATTCTCGCAATTCTCGCACTTAACATGGTTTTGAAAATAAAGTTACACTATATATATATATATATATGGATGGATTCAGGTGAAAATGCAATTTAAGTTAAGAAATAAGAATAAATTTCATCCATAGATCTTGATAAATGGATGACCTAGATTTATTCTCACAAAAATTTGGTGCATATAATGCAATATTTTAAACGCATCGATATTTTGATGCATATAATGCATATTTTAATGCATTGCAATTTTGATGCACGAAATGCATATATTTCATGCATAATTAGTACAAAACTCATGCATATTCGCAATTCAAAGGATAAGAACCATTCTCATTTGATCCTAAATATAGTGAATAGAGAGATGAGTGTAGAAAATTGAATGTTGGTATCAATTACTTGTGTTGGTAATTCTAAAGAGAGGGATAGTTAATTTACATCATGTCAATTTAGTTCAATTGTTATACATGATGTATAATAATAATAATAATAATAATAATAATAATAATAATAAGAAGAAGAAGAAGAATTGAACTAAATTGACCTAAAATGAACTAAATGAACCTGAAAAATAAGTGCAAAAAAACAGAGCCTTAAACCTGGCAAATCGTTCGTATCATATATGTGTACATGTCGTGTACTTTCGTATGTCGGGTACCAGAAGTCCAAATCCACACACAATACAAAATGAATTTGTGTCGTGTCGTATTCGTATCGTGTACATTTACATGTTTTCGTGTGTCGTGTACCAAAAGTCCACAAATCCATACACGATACAAAATGAATTTGTGTCGTGTCGTGTTCCGCGCAAATTCGTATTGTGTTTTCGTATCAGATACGTAATATAAAATAAATATTAAACTATTATTAAAAATAACAATTCTAATAATTTAATATTACTTCAATAAATTTTAGTAGACGAAACGAAAAAAATAGAAATAGAAAGACGAATGTTTACACGAAATTTGTGAGAATTCACATCATATTTTTGAATTTTAATAGTTCGATACAAACAGAATTCTGTATGTTTTTATAAAACTGCATATAAAATTTTAAATTATGTTATAAAATATTAATACATATGTATATATAATATATATATATATTTATTTAAATATTTATTTATTTATTTATTTATTTATTTCGTATATCTCGTGTCGTGTACCCAATGGATAAATACAAACCGACACTAATAAACCGACATTATAGGGCTTTATTGTTATTATTAGTGTCGGTTTGTATTTATCCATTGGGTACACGACACGAGATATACGAAATAAATATATATATATATATATTATATACATATAATAATAACTCGATTTGTAATAATAACTCTATAGTTGGTATTTAATAAGTGTTTGTTTAATTATTAGACTAGTAAATCCTTATATAAAGGATTTACGGCGCTGTAATAATCCTGAATATCTCGGAGTGTTAAACAACCTATCCCCAATATCCGGATAATGTAATTTCTATTACCCCAATATCGGGGTGCACATCCTCACTCTCCGGGTGCAGAACGAACGTTCATTTTGAATTTCTATTTGTTCCTGCTGGGCCGCCGTAACTTTTCAACTCTTCATATATAAATCCACACAAAGACACATAAGTTCACACATTCAACGCATCACATTCGGCGTAACATAATCGATACAGAATGAACACACAAAATCGTAATAGTGCTAAGGCCAAACAAGTTGTACGAACTTGCTTCGCAAGTTTGGTCGGTAGTGTGATTCCAAATAAGTCCTGAAAATTCGACTGCTCACACTATTATTATCATTAAGATATTTTAGTTTAATTGATTTAACGGCTTGTCTGTTATTTAAATATTATTATATACCTTATTGTTTTCGACTTTTGGTAAAGTAATTGTCTAAAAGTGACTTAGTCAATAACTCTTAAATATTACCCTTGAATATTTCAAAATATCTTCTAACACTCGGATATTCAGTTATGGCATAAACATTAGTTATATAAATTTTTAATAAAATAAAAACTTTTAATCCATTTAATCGTTCTCAAATATTCATAAAAATGGTACTCAATATGTTCTCTCATGATAGAAAGTTCAATCACTCTATTTTAATCAAAATAATATTTTTACACTTATATATTTCAAAAAATATTCTATAAAACGTTGTTTAAAATTTAGGCTTAATGTACGGGAGAAAGAAATTACCTAAGTTCATCACATATCATATCCCAACCATTGACTACGAAATATCTGGCTCGATTTGATAATACGATCTTTGAATTATATATTTACTAGGCTCGTTTAAGAAGAAAGCGGACACGAAAATTTTTATAAGCTTCAAAAAGAGGTGTGACTCAGCTACAAAGTGCATGAAACGGAATTGAAAAATGAACGGAATAAAGGTTACACACATTCAAAATTTAATGGACTAGCTTTCTAGGTCTAAATATCAGCCTCGACTGGCTGGAAAATGACTAATCTTCTCTATGTATTTGATGTCTAATCTGATGTTTCAAAAGTTAAGTGTTTATAAATACTTTTTGTCCACAAATGCGATAATTATATTTTAAAAAGGACTTACGGAGTGGAAGATAATCGAGCTCAAATACAACACCTCAGTCTGATTTCAGAAGGTTCAGTGGGAACTTTCGTCTAGTCACCTGGAAAAAGTGGTCCGACTCGCTTGGATTTGCATTTTGTTGACGGGATTAAAAATATGAAAACTAAAATAGGGTGGAAGAGGTGTATAACTGGATGCAGAAATTGGAAAGGAGAAATACACTCGGGAAAGCAGGTACTTATAAAGTCCAACATGGCTGGTCAGTCACCATCCGCGTGGGAGAGTCTTGGGTTGGTTGGATTCGCGGCGCTCTCGCATGTTGAATGTCGAGCACACCTGTCGGGCGCGCCCGACAGTTACCTGTGCGTCACGCGCTCGGATGCTGGCCACTGCTCGCCAACCTGGCCGAAATTTTGGTCTGGCCGATTCAGGCAATTCCTAGCCAAATTTTTCCGATTTTCGACCGGTTCACGACTCCTTGGATCGAATTCTACAAGATGCCCGGAACGTATTTCTTAAAATAATATTATAATAATCTGAAAGTATTTATGCAATATTATTGATCAGGTGATGCATTTTTACCGAGTCAAAGTCGCCCAACTTTGCTGAAATAAATTCCACAAATTCCAAATATATTGTTTAAAATTTATTATGTTTTATTACCGGTTGCACTGTACGCGAAAATACCCAAAATCTTCATCACTAAACTTATCCAAATACTATGAAATTATTTTTAAAGATAATTTCACTAATTATTTGGCATATAATAATATTTATTTTATTATTTTTATATAAAATATTGGGATTTTACAGGTCAGGGACTATTATCGCCTCCCTCGTGATCTCATGGCAGGGCAAAATTAATTGGTATACATATGTGACGCCTTAAACGATTTGCAAAGACTATAATAATCAACCACATGTACACGATCTACACAATGCAACACCCAAAACTTCGCTAATGATTTGATCGGTCGAAACGCCAATTTAGAGGGTGAAAAACTATTGCACCGTCAATAATTCAATCAATATATAAGATTAATGAAAAATAAATAAAGACAATGATAATAGTGCATATTCCACAACATTATCCTAAAAACAATAAACGAGAATAAAAGGGGTTCAACCCACGAGAAAGTGCCAAGACAATAATAAACATCCTATATTATTCGAGTACTAAAATAGCAAAGTATGACATTATGAAAGAAAAGATATAAACGATAATGACAATGGAGAATGTCACCGTATCACTCTTACCCATCATTTTCATATCGACCCGATACTCACTCACTCGATTGCTCGATACCTAAAATATATAAAATATATATTTTTTCAATGGGGGTAGCCTAGTGCAACTATATTACATATGAATTAATACCGATTGATAATAAAGTAAGCATATATTCAAGACTAACCGAACAATTAACACTAACGAACGAACACAAAATATGCGAATTTTAACGAACCGAACACGAACAAGTGATTTGCATTTTTATCGATCACGAACACGAATTGATTGAACTAAACCCTTAACGAACGAACGTTCGTTAAGGTCACCGTTCGATTCGTTCGGTTCGAAATACACCCTTAATTGTGTGTATATTTCAAGTTGTGTGGACACCTGCACATCCTCGATATTCATGTTATGCATGCAAGATTTATGCAATACGTAGTATTGTATGTATGTTTCATGTTGAGGAAAAGGTTGTGCGAGATTAATCATTTTATGCTTTTCAAGAGACTGTATATTATTGTATTACGTGTAATTTTCCACGAGCGGAATGAAGCTCTCTCCCATCTAGGTTGATCATGCAGGTTAAATTGGACCTGGATGGAACTAATGATCAAGCCGAGCAAGCATATAATAGTTATTTTATTTTCCATAAATGATTTAGATTTTATGTATTTATTTAGAATGGATGGGTGGGGAAATTTTTCTCGTTTATGATGCACTTATTTTATTTCCCTACATGTTATGTCTATTTTGATATTTTTGTCTTAATTAATGGAATGCGAATGTTTAATAGCAACTCGGATTTTCTATTCCAAACAAAAATCCTTTTTTTTTTTCAAGTTTATTATTTTTGCCCTTTACGGAAATATGCCTAGAAAGTCGGGGAGTTACATAGTGGTATCAGAACGAAAACATGATTACTTTCCTATAAGTTAAATTTAAGGACGAAAATTATCATATGCTCTCAGCTTCACTACTTCGTTGTTCCGTCCAATGTATCAAGTTTAAATTTATGTTATTCTCCTGCATGTATTTATTATGACATTTCATTTACATGCAATTATATTATATGTAATTGTTAGAATGACCGAGTCTAGAATGATACACGCAAGAGGGTTTAGGCTTTTCTTGATTCGCATCTTTTGCACAAAAGAATTCGTGGGATGATCTGAGTTTGCCCCAGAATGCACCACACTAAGTGATCAATAGAGTTAGCAAGTGGCTGAATAAGGCAAGCAAGGTTCTGCATCGGAAAGTTGAATAATTTGATTGGGAAGTTCTCGGATAATTGAAGTTAATGCATCTTCCAGCTTTGGGATAAATCCAAGAATAGATCACCCACAGAGATAGAGCTACGGACCATTTCCAGTACGTCGCATGAAGAGTGCTAGACATGTATACTGTAGCACCCCGATACATCTCAAGGGTCAAGTACACTCACAAGCTCATACAACAGAAAATACGATAGCAGAAAGAACAATACAATGAACTCCGACTAACTGCTCTCAGAACTGGCCTTCTTGTGATTAGTATCATTCTTCTTCCATCATCCTTCGTACTGGTCCTGTTTTCGCTCCCCAAGAACCTGCATGTACCTGGACGCAATACTGACATCCACCCCCGATTATTTGGGGATTAGCAAAATTTCACTATCTTGCTAGTGCAAGTGTAAAGTGCAAATACGAGCCATACACAACATACTCCGAGAACATAATAATTGAGAACATCCAACCAGTTAAACGTAGCAAAAGACTTCTCGAGATAATTCACTTGAGCAAAATAATCTGAAGCCATGAAAGGCAGGAATAAAGTAAATAAACAATTTGTAAAGCATTTTACAGGTCTCAGGAGTTTTTAGGGAAAATATTTTGGGACTAAAGAGTCCTTAGCTTTTCAAAAATCAATTAGGGTCACAACCCAAAGATTTACTCGGTTCTCGACAACTAGAATATAAACTCGGGTCATGCATCTCCCACAATAAAATATTTGTTCGTACTCATCAAATAACGAATTCCAGAGGCCTCAACCGACCCTACCTGGCATCACACATATAGGGTTCGTACTCCTCAAGTAACAAACTCCAGAGGCCCCGTAGGACCCTACCTGATTCCACACATATACTGTTCGTACTCATCAAGTAACGAACCCCTGAGGCCCCGTCGGACCCTACCTGGTTCCACACATATAATGTTCGTACTCATCAAGTAACGAACCCTTGAGGCCCCGTCGGACCCTACTTGGTTCCACACATATACTGTTCGTACTCATCAAGTAACGAACCCCTGAGGCCCCGTCGGACCCTACCTGGTTCCACACATCAACACAACAATCCACAATGCATATCAATAACACCACGTTCACATACCTCAAGGAGATATACTTCTCGAACAACACCAAATATCACTACCTCCTTACAAAGGAGTCAGCAAACAATACAACCAATATCACACATTACCATACTCATCAATAAGCACATATCCACACACACACACACCTTGCCGAAAAGATATAACTTTAAGTCCACTAGCGATATTGTCGCACACAACGATACCACATGTAAACAAGACATTTCAACATACAATACTAATATACATTCTCAGAATGACACATTCATTTACAAACACAAGAGTTGATTTTGAAGCAAACTTTTATCGAGAATATACCGATTCTTTTGAGAGTTCATTAAAAACATTCAAATTGCATGCATAGTCAATTACCAACTATTACATCTACGAAACACGAAGTGTATGGGCAAGATACTTGCCTCAAAGCCACGAGCGAAAGAAACGACGAACGGACACAACCGGGCAACCCCCAAACTTCCAAGAACCCGACAGCCCCACGAACACTATGAGAATAACACCACCACAAATTAACAACACTAAACGAAATACAAATCGACACTAAGAACAATAATGGTTCAAGGGTTTGTTCCAAGAAAGCCAAAATCATGTTCCGGGTGAAATAAAATCGATAAATGAGTTTCTAATCCATAGATTACAACCAATACAACAATAATTACATAGCTATTTCATCGTAATCGGGCAAGAATCAAATTCAGGAGAAAAAACTCAAATACCCAAAATTAGGGTTCTAAGAATTTTACCTTGATTAAAATGGTGAAAGATGTTGGGATGTTGTTAAATCTGTACTAGGAACTCAAAGATGTTTATGGATGATGATATCAGGCCAAAATCCATGCTTACACACCCTCAAGATCGCCCAGGTCGCCAGAAGGAAGAAAAGAGAGGAAGAAGTGACGAAAGTTGACCTCTGCAGTCCTATATATACTATCAACAATTAGCGCGCGCTACGGCATGTGCAGCTTGCGCTATCGGCTGAAAAATGTAGTCCAGAACCTTCTGCCAGTCTCCATTAGCGCGCGTTAATAGGTGAGTTTAGCGTGCGCTAACTAGACACTGTATGCTCAATGTGTAGTCTTTGCTATTTCATCCATAACTCCTTCGTCCGGACTCCCATTGACTCACCATTTGAACCATCAGAAAGATAACTTGATGATCTATCACATCGTAAAGTTTAGACTTTATAAGTGCCGGTGGTGATCTTACAATATCGAACCAAATTCACAACGATACTCCTCGACAAAACAACGATCATTCAACATGCAATGAAACGCTAACGGAGAACACCAATGATCCCAATCGAAAACAAACAAATAACAAAGCACGACATATAATTACATAAACACAGGCCCACGTATCCGCTTTACATCGTAAATACGATAGCACGATACCAACATGTATCAATCAATTAGTATATAATACCAACCGCTCAACAACAGACAAATAATATACTACAAAAAATGACAAAGAATTCAAGATAATTGTACATAAAAATCTCGGATATTACATTCTCCCCCACTAAAAATAATTTGTCCCGAAACTTAAAACGAACCACAACACGAAATAACCAAAAGCAAGAAAATCTATAATCAAGGATCTCCACGAGCTGATCTCAACACTGGCATCGAAGCCTGAGTAGCGATTACACCAGATACTATCTCGCAATATTGAACTCGATGCCCCTCGTGTACACAATTATAACAAGTCACCGGAGGCTTCTTATAATTGGCATGCTCGTGGACCAGAAACAGTTAAAACATCTAGGCAAGTTACCAATAGTTAGCGATACCGATCGGGATCTCTTAGATCTTCTAACTAACCTAGAAGGCTCCACAACTGAATGATGCGAGGATTGAGGTTTAGGAATATTAGTCCCCATACTTCCCAATGAATTACCAGAAATCTTCGGCTTCTTTGTCACAGTTGTAGGCTCTACCGACAATAAAGCCATCTCAAATGCCAAGGCTCAATCTTGATCATTTTTCAGAGTGGTACACATGAAATAAGCCATACACTGTCAGACACGAGGTTTCATACGCATATCTAAATAGTGAACCTTGTCCGCTTTACTTTTCACTTGATCCCGAACATAACACAATTGTCGATTATAATCGACTATAACCTGAAATATCGACACATGAAAACTCGACAATCCTGCGCTCTCGAACAGGCGATGGACAATATTCGGCCTCCATGGCAGTCTTGAACTCAGCCCATGTAGCCGTACGATTTATAGGTACTACTGCCTCCCACCAGTCTGCAGCTTCCTTGTCGAGGAGGTATTGAGCAATAGGTACCCTCATCTCGTCAGGACAGGCTACAACATCGAACGTTCTTTCCAACTGGAATAGACAATTCTCCCAACCTATTAAATCAGAGGAACCCGGATGCATCTTCATACCGTATCGTAGCCACTCCCTAGCTTTGTTATTCCCATCTGGAGGTTCATTCCGTTGCACATTCTGATTCATCTACACCAATTGGGTCACCACCGATTAAAGAATGGTGACGGCTTCCACATTAACATTACCCCCAGTCGTTTTCCTCAGATCATACAACTGGCCATCCCAACCATCTGTACTGGATGGATTAATGCTCGACAACGAATGTCAATGTGCTTCTGATTATAATCACAACCCCAACCTCAGCCTCGACCTCTCGGCATTCTAAACAAACAACCACTCAATACTATGAAACACAACATTGCAAAACAATATACCAAGGTGCCAACTTAGCACGACATGTCAACATACGGCAACGAGTATCAACACAACTGTAATACCCGGTTGTGAACTCATTTATTTCATTCAGTAATTGTCACTCAGTAATTCTCACTCATTAATAATCATTCATATTCATTCATTCGTGTTCACCGTTCGGCGTATTTTTCAATTGTATATTAGCTATTATTCGTCATTCAAGCCTATTTGAGATCGAGACGAGAATATTGTCATTATCATCATATTTTGATAGTCTGTGGGTGAAGAGTATCGCACGCTATGTACCCTTGTTAGCGCGCGCTAATTGAGTACTGGTAGCGCACGCTATCGCTCAGCATTAGCGCACGCTAGTGCAAGTGAGTCAGACAGTCCAGAAGGTACTGGACTGAATTGGAGAATTCATAGCGCGCGCTATGAGTGGAAAATAGCATACGCTAACTGTAATGGTACCACACGCTAAGTCATCATAGTAACGCGTGCTAAGGAGAGCAGGGCAAAGGACAGTAGGTTCTGGACTCCGTTTGGTATAAATAGGATACTTCACCCCTCATTTCGTCATTTCTTCATTTTTCCTCCATTCCATGTAATTTTTGGGCGATTCGCGAAGAGTTCTTCGAGCTGCAATCATCTATCACCATTTCTAAGCTCCTAGTTCAGATTAATCAACATTTAGTCCCCTCCATCGCTCCAAATCAAGGTAACTTTTCATGAACCTAGAACTTCGGAATCTGAGGGTTTTCTTCCCGATATCTTCGAGTTAACTTGCTATTGTATTGGAATATATTGGATATGGATTATCTACCTGGGATACATGTACTCTTATGGATTTATTAGTGTATTTTTCGGAATTGTTGAGTATTTGGGAAAGGTTCAAGAACACCTTGAGTGTTGACTTTGGAATTTGGGGTTTTGATTAGATGTTGTCGTAATCTCGAATGGAGTATTCCTACTAGATTATTGATTGTATTGATGATGTTTTGTTGGGTTGAATCACTCATTGGAGACGTGGTATCGATGTAATTGAGTTTTGGTTGTAAATAATTGAAGGTTGTTTACAACGTGTTTGTTAGTTACCCCAATGAGTTTTGGGTTGTTCTATCGACTTCTTGAGTTGGTTATGAGCTTAATTGATACGTATATTAAGCAAATTATTGGTAATTGTATTATTCAAGGTTGTTCGAGCGACCAATAATTCCATTGAGGATGTTTGTTCGAGGAAGGACTTTTCATCACCGGTATTGAGGCAAGTTAATTATTGCTCGGTTAAAAAGATAATCATTCCTTTTGTTGTTGTTTATTCATACATATAATTCATTCATCATATATCAATCATGTTGAGACTTGTAATTATCAAACTAATCATTCAATTCACGAGGAACAATGGTTCCAATCATTTCATTTGAAGCTATCACTCATTGTGTCATTATTTCACCTCGGTGAGTTATTATTGACCCTTGTCGGCTTTCTATTCATTGTTCTTCATCATGGTCACTTTTGTTATTGTGACCTTATGGTATTGTATTGCATTCCGGGTGGTATATGTGTGTAATTTTTAGTCGGGCACACTAAGGTCATTGTGTATATGCGGGAATCCAGACACATTAGACTGTGCACACAGTAACGTGCCTCCGTGAGACTAATTAGGCCAAGTTTTGCGGGTGTTTATGAGAGACACCGGGAGATCGGCAGGCTTGTGCACTTGCACATCCCATTCGTGGCGTACTATGATGCCCATCGTTCAACTTGATTTCATAACAAATTCATGTGATTATTGTATTTGCTCAACTCTTGAGGATTGTTGTTCTGTGTAACTGACCCCGTTGGGGTTGTTGTTTTTAGGTCATGGCAAGGCTAAGGCATGGGAAGAGAACATTGACAGCGAGGAGTCCCAGTGATACTAGTAGGGGGGCCCAATCTTTCCATTTATTCATGCTTTCTTTGATGTGTATTTTCCGCTGCACTTTCCTTTTGGACTTTCATTTATTCAGTGTTGTATATTTCATCTTCATATGAAATATATATGTATTATGTATGTATGGGTGTTTTGTACTTGAAACTCCTCATCGGAGTAATTGGTAATATAATGTGGTTCGGTACTACAGTTATATTATTTAGTTTATTAGTTTCATTCGCCTGGTGGGTCCCAGTTGGGGGTCCACTGCACTGTAATATCCGCCAAGTTTGGCGGTGTTACATAGTTAGTATCGGAGTGTGGTTTTGAATACTACTATCCGAGTCATATCTCATTGAAATCATCGTTCATCAGACTAGTATCATTGGACTTTCGCATCACGTGTGACCTGTGCAAGCGCCAAGCCCCTCAAACCGAAAGAACAGTAAGATTTCTGACGCCATGGTATAATTTCTGGCAATAAGAATCACTCATTCATCATTCATCAGTCAACAATCCTCAATCATCATTTTCATTTTTGATCATGTCGATCATGTTAACTCATTAATCACTCAGTCAATTTCATTGCTCAGTTGTTGATCTTGTGGATCGTATCATCAATCTTGTTAACTTGTTCAAGATGATCATTTCAATAATTTCATCAGATAATCATGTCACCTCAGTTGATCTTTCATGCGAAATCTATAATTATCATGTGTTTCCCTACTTGAGTATGGATAGAGCTGTCAGAGGACGCAGGGGAAGAGGTTGCGGTGTGGGCCTCAACCCGGGAGCTCGAGTGAATACCCGTGCGAACGTGAGGAATAATATCAATTCAACAAGTAGCGACGCTGCCACTCATTCACCTGGAGATAATCATTCACCGTCAGGAAGTCGTACCCGAGATACAGCTCAATCGGAAGGCATTCGGGTTGTTCCACTCACTTTTATGCAAGGCATGATGGCCCAGATGACTCAGATGGCACGTCTGATGGAGACGATGCGGAACTCAGCCACTCAGGCTCAACAGGCCCCTCCGCCGCCACCTCAGAGGCAAGAGAGGAGTGTGAGCAGTATCATCAGCGACATCTCTCGCCAGAGGCCACCTACTTTCTAGGGCTCATCTGAGCCGGCGGATATTATTCATTGTCTTAAACATTTTGAGAAGCTATTTGCAATGGTGGAGTGTCCCGAAGGGCACAAAGTTTCAGTTGCGGCTTACTATCTGGGTAAGAGTGCTCACTCTGGATGGCTATCTTTGAAGCCCACCGACGGATCTTGCACTTGGGACCAGTTCAAGATCCTTATAATGGAAAGGTATTATCTGGCCCCACTAAGGGAGGCCAAGTTATCGGAGTTACTTAGTCCCAACCCCTCAGCGGAATAAGATGTTCTCGCCATCGCCGAGAAGTTTCAGGAGCTACTTCAATTCGCCTCATCTATTATCCACTCAGAGGCGGATAAGATCAAGTATTTCAGTAAGAGGTTGAAACCTCATACGAGGTTGCAATTGGTTAATCATCATTGCACCACCCTGACCGAATTCATCGAGAAAGATTTTATGAGCTTACTGCGAAGGAAATCGCTAAGCATCAAACTTCATCTTCTGGCAAGAAATCGAAGAATCGTAATTAGTCCGAAGCCAGTCAGGCAACCTTCAAGCCTCGTGCGGGCCCTACTTTTCGTGAGAGACCTCCTATGGCGCCTAAACTTGTGGAATCTCAGTCCCGAGCAGCCAGTTCGGCCATCACCTGTTTCAACTATGGAGAGCAGGGTCATTTTAGCACTTAGTATCCGTAAGCGTATGGTCACTATCATTTCAGATGATGGAGTCGATTGTGTATTTCAGGGGTGTAACCCAAGCCATTCCGGAAGAGTTATTAATATGATGAAAGCGGTGAAATTACTCAATCAGGGGTGTGTTGGTTATTGGTGCTATATGACCAAGACCGAGAAACCATCAGTGACATTCGCGGATATCCCAGTAGTGATAGAATACGCCGATGTATTCCTAGACGAGTTACGTGGTTTGCCTCCACAGAGAGATGTTGAATTAACGATAGAGTTGGAGCCTGGTACGTCCCCAATATCGAAAGCACCGTATCGTATGGCCCCGACCGAAATGCATGAACTAAAGAATCAATTGAAGGAATTGACCGAGAAAGGTTATATTCGACCGAGTGCGTCCCCATGGGGAGCACCAGTGTTATTTGTCAAGAAGAAGGACGGTTCATTTTGCTTGTGCATTGATTATCGAGAGATGAACAGGGTGACGATCAAGAATAAATATCCCCTACCCTGTATTGATGATCTCTTAGATCAACTTCAGGTAGCTTTAGTATTTTCCAAGATCGATTTAAGATATGGGTATCATCAGTTGCGAATTTGAGAGTTGGATATTGCAAGGACGCCGTTTCGAACATGCTATGGGCACTATGAGTTTGTAGTGATGCCGTTTGGGTTAACTAATGCACCTGCGGTATTCATGGAGTTAATGAACCGAGTTTTCATCGACTATTTGGATCAGTTCGTGGTTGTTTTCATAGATGACATTTTGATTTATTCCCATAACCGAGAGGAGCATGAACTTCACCTTCATCAGGTCCTCGACGTGTTGAGATGGGAGCAACTCTATGGAATATTTTCCAAATATGAGTTCTGGATGTCCGAGGTGACGTTACTCGGACATGTGATTTCATCAGACAGAGTACGTGTCGACCCTCAGAAGACGGAGGCTATCCGAGATTGGCAACCTCCGAAGAATGTTAAGGAGACCCGAAGCTTTCTCGAACTAGCAGGCTATTACCGGCAATTTGTGGAAGGATTTTCTAAAATCACTCAACCTATGACTAACATTTTGTGGAAGGATAAGAAGTACACGTGGTCCGATGCGTGTCAGCAGAGTTTTGAGAAACTCAAGAGCTATTTAGTTTCAGCGCCTGTCCTTTCTTTACCACGAGGGACATAAGGATTCGTGGTTTATAGTGACGCCTCCAAACACGATCTTGGATGTGTATTAATGCAGAACGGGAAAGTGATTGCATATGATTCGCAGAAACTGAGGCCTTACGAAGTCAATTATCCGACCCACGACCTGGAGCTAGCGGCCGTGGTATTCGTGTTGAAGATTTGGCGTCATTATCTTTATGGCGTCACCTGTCAAATTTTCACCGATCATAAGAGTTTAAAGTATATTTTTACTCAAAAGGAGTTAAACATGCGACAGAGACGGTGGTTGGAACTGATTAAAAATTATGATATTGAGATACAATACCACCCGGGTAAGGCGAACGTCGTCGCCGATGCCTTGAGTCGTAAGTCCGTTCAGGAGAAAATGCTTGCTCGTTTGACTACTCAAAAGGAACTTCAACAGGATTTCCTAAGAACCGAGAGCGAGGTCTGGTTACAGCGAGTGCAAGGGCAACTTTGCATGCTAGAGATTTCATCGCCACTGGAGGAGGCGATCAGAACAAATCAGAGTTCAGACCCATTTTTGTTGCGCATAGGAGATGATGTGGCCTAGGGGAAAGCCCCTGGATTTGTGGTCCACGAGGATGGAGGTTTGCGATTTAAGAACCGATTATGTGTTCCGGCGGATGACGAGTTGAAAAACTCGATTTTGAGAGAGGCCCATGCTACCCCTTATTCTATCCATTCGGGGTCTATCCAGATGTACAAAGACTTGAAACAAAATTACTGGTGGAGTAATATGAAGCGAGAAGTCGCGGAATTTGTTTCGAGATGTTTGACCTATCAGCAAGTCAAGATAGAACATCAGTGACCGACGTGTATGCTGAAACTGCTTCCTATCCCAGAATGGAAGTGGGAGGATATTTCAATAGACTTCATCACGGGTTTGCCGACGAGTCGTCGTGGCATGAATACAATTTGGGTAATTATGGACTGTTTAACTAAGTCAGCTAATTTCCTTGAGATTAAGGATATGTGGGGTCCTGAGATACTTGCCCAGTTATTCATTAAAGAGATCGTGATATTGCACGGTACCCCTACGAGTATTGTTTCGGATCGTGACGGGCGATTCGGGTCGCATTTTTGGAATTTTGTTCATCATGCCATGGGAACTCAGCTAAACTTCAGCACATCTTTTCACCCTCAGTCCGAAGGACAATCAGAGAGAACTATTCGGACATTAGAGGACATGCTTAGGGCATGTGTTCTCGATTGAAAAGATGATTGGGAAGCCCAACTACCATTGATCGAGTTCATGTATAACAACAGTTGGCATGCTTCGATTAAGATGGCACCTTACGAGGCCTTATATGGTCGTCGTTGTCGATCCCCTTTATG
Source organism: Orobanche coerulescens (assembly GCA_033398695.1). Taxonomy (NCBI): domain Eukaryota; kingdom Viridiplantae; phylum Streptophyta; class Magnoliopsida; order Lamiales; family Orobanchaceae; genus Orobanche; species Orobanche coerulescens. The sequence continues at coordinate 33,454,955 of CM065804.1, forward strand.
TTGGGATGACTTATCAGAATCAATCGTGACTGAGCCCGATATGCTAATAACCGCCCGCGAGAAGGTAGCGTTGATCCGAAGTTGTTTGTTGACCGCTCAGAGTCGACAAAAATCATATGCAGATAATCTTCGTCGACCATTGGAGTTCGAGGCAGGTGACACATTTTGGTCAAGGTATCCCCGAGTCGAGGTATCTTTCATTTCGAGAAGCAGGGACAGTTGAGTCCGAGATTCATTGGACCATTTGAGATTTTGGATTGAATAGGCAATCTGGCTTATCGATTGGTTTTACCTCCAGCTTTGAGCCGAATTCATAACGTGTTTCACGTCTCTCAATTGCGGAAGTATGTTGCCGACCCTAGTCACATACTTCAGTTCGATGAAATCGAGATAGCAGATGATCATGCGTACGAGGAGCGTCCTGTCCGAGTCTAAGAGCGACGAATCAAACAGTTGAGGAACAAGACGATTCCTTTGGTTAAAATTCAGTGGTCTAGACAGGAGTCGAAGGGGCTACTGTAACACCCCAAACTAGGCGGATATTACAGTGCCGTAGATCCCCAACTGGGACCCACCAGGCAAATGAAAATGAATGAATTACACAGGATAAATGTAGTACCGAACTACATTACAACAATAATTACTCCGATGAGGAGTTTAGTTACAACACACCAGGACAATACCGAATACTAGTGTATTTTATATGAAGATAAAATACACAACACTGAATGAAACGGAGTATTCAAATGAAAGTCTACAGTGGAAAATAAAGGACAATAACATGAATAACTGAAAGATCGGGGCCCCCTACTAGTATCACTGGGACTCCTCGACATCAACATGCTATTCCCGTGCTGTTGCCTTGCCATGACCTGAAAAACAAAATCCCTAAACGGGGTCAGTTACAAAGAACAACAATCCTCAAGGGTTGAAAATACACAATCATGATTATATAAGAAGTTATGAAATATCCTGTCGAAATATACGCAATCAAACATGCTATATGAATCAACTAACAGTACGGCTCAAAGGGTGGCACCACACTACGCCCGGGATGGAAATGTGTCCGTGCACAAGCCACCAACGAGTATTGATCGAATACCCGTGTGGTCTTGTACCTAATCAGTCTCACGAGACAATATGACTCGTGTGCACAGTCCAATGTGAGGCCAACAACCAACACACGACTTAAACGTGCCCGATATGAAAATCCAACACATACCAACCGGCACGCCAGTATGACCCGGAATGCCACGATATAACAAAAGTGACATCGAAAATGAATAATGACTCACCGAGGTGGAATGGTAATGAAATAAATGACAGCTCAATGAAAAGATTGGAACCGTCGTTCCTTATGACTGAAGTGATTAATTGACAACAACAAGTTTTGATACGGTTAATATAATGATGAATGAGTTATGATTATGAATGAACAACAACAAAAGGGATGAATATCCTTTTAACCGAGTAAGAATTAACTTACACAATACCGGTGACAATTATCCTTCCACGAACAACATCCGAATTGAGATATCGGTCGCTCGAACAACCTTGAATTATACAATATCCAACAACCCATTCAATATACGAATCAAACACGAATATAACGAACTCAAAACATCGATACGATTAAACTAAGTTCATTGGGGCATTATATCGAATACGTTGTGGCTAAACTCCGGTTGTTTACAATCAAATCTCAATGAGCCACTATCAAATCCCCCAAGAGGTGTTTCAAACCAATAAACATCTTCCAAATGATCAATAATCCGAAATGAATATCCAAAAACGTGATTATAACGACAATTAATCGAAAACCCCCAATTTCAACTCGATAATCAAAGTGTTCTTGAATAATCCCTCAATAATCCAATGAGTCCTTATACAAACTCATAATCATATACATATCCCTTCATATAACATGATTATAACGTCCAAAACATCATATCTCGACATAGAATCGAAATCCAAGGTGTTGAAGAAATTACCTCTTGAAGATCCAACCACTTCGATCCGAAGAACACGAGTTTAATCGAGTATCCAAGCTTCCCAAAGGATTGAAGGTGAAGAAAAATACACACTCAAATGATAATTGATAAACAAATCTCTCCCTCAAGACCCTCTCTCGCGTATGAAGGTGAAAGAATGAAGAAATGAGCTGAAATGCTAAAAAAAAATGAAATTATAGGGGTTGACTGTCTGTCGGACACGGCCCGTGCCGATCGGCACGCCGCGCGCGCAATCGCCGGCAGGGACTCGACCGTGTCTCGCTTGACACGGTCACGGCGCGAAGGGCCTTCCGATAGTGACTGTCCGACAATGACTTCGGCATTGACTCGGCCGTGTCCCGGAACACGGCCGCGGCCCGGGCGATCGGTTACGCTTATCCGGAAGAGTTCGACTGCCGTGCTGCACGACTCGGTCGAGTCCTGTGGGCATTGACTTCGGCTTTTCCGGACGAGTAAAGACGGCCGTGTCGGACGACACGGCCGAGTTCGGCCAGCGTGATCGCCAAAATCGAAAAATGAGCGGGTGAGCTAAAACGACCATAACTCTCTCGTCCGGACTCCGATTGACTCACCGTTTGAACCATTGGAAAGCTAACTCGATGCTCTATAATATTGCAAAGATTCAGAATTTTTGGAGTTACCAAAAATTAATGGTGATCTAACAAAGTCGAACTCATATGTGGAAAGTTGAAACAATGGACAATAACGATATACAACTCGAAGTTTCTACGAACGGTGAACACGGGTGAATGAACATGATTGATGAATGATTATAAATGAGTGAAAATCCACTGAGTGACAATCACCGAATAAAATTACTGAATGATAATGACTGAATTACAACCGGGTATTACATACACCCCCCCCTTAAAAGAGTTTCGTCCCCGAAACTAAGGGTTAAACAACTCGGGATAACTCTCCCGCATACTATCCTCGTTTCCCAAGTAGCCTCTTCGACTCCGTGTCTGAACCACTGAATCTTGACCAAAGGGATCGTCTTGTTCCTCAACTGTTTGATTCGCCGCTCCAACACTCGTACAGGACGCTCCTCGTACGAATCATCATCCGCGATCTCGATTTCGTCGAACTGAAGTATGTGACTCGGGTCGGCAACATACTTCCGCAACTAAGAGACGTGAAACACATTATGAATTTGGCTCAACGCCAGAGGTAAAGCCAAACGGTAAGCTAACTCGCCTATTCGATCCAGAATCTCAAACGATCCAATGAATCTCGGACTCAATTTCCCCCGTTTTCCGAAACGGAAGATACCTCGACTCGGGGATACCTTGACCAAAACGTGGTCACCCATCTCGAACTCTAGTGGTCGACGATTATCTGCATATAATTTCTGTCGACTGAGCAACAATGACGACTCGATCAAAGCTACCTTCTCCCGGGCGGCTATAAGTATATCGGGCTTGGTGCCGATTGACTCTGATGGGTCGTCCCAACACAAGGGAGATCGACAACGACGACCGTACCAGGCCTCGTAAGGTGCTACCTTCATCGCAGCATGCCAACTAAACTGTACGTGGACTCAAACAACAGTAATTGGGCTTCCCAATCGTCTACTAATCGAGGACGCATGCCCTCAATATGTCCTCCAATGTCTGAAAAGTCCTCTCTGATTGTCCGTCGGACTGAGGATGAAAAACGGTAATGATATTAAGCTGAGTTCCCAAAGCACGATGAACTGATTTCCAAAATGAGACACGAATCACCCGTCACGATCAGAAACGATACTCTTAGGAGTACCGTGCAATCTCACTATCTCTTTGATGAACAGCTGGGCAATTCTCTCGGGACCCCACGTATCCTTAATCCCAAGGAAATGAGCTGACTTAGTTAAGCGGTCCTCGATCACCCAGATCGTATTCATGCCACGATGACTCGAGGCATCGGCAACCACGTTTGCCTTACCCGGGTGGCACAGGATCCCGATATCATAATCTTTGATTAGTTCCCACCACCGCCTCTGTCTCATTTTTAACTCCTTCTGAGTAAATATATACTTCAAACTCTTATGATCGGTGAATAACTGACAGGTGACGCCATAAAGGTAACGACGCCAAATTCCCAACGCGAAAACCACGGCTGCTAGTTCCAGGTCGTGGGTCGGATAATTAACCTCGTAAGGTCGCAATTGCCGTGAAGCATAGGCAATAACCTTCCCATCCTGCATTAATACATATCCGAGACCGTGTCCGGATGCGTTACTAAAAACCACGAATCCTTCCGTCCCTTATGGCAAGGAAAAGACAGGTGCTGAAATTAACCGGTTCTTGAGTTCCTCAAAACTCCGCTGACACACGTCGAACCACGTGTATTTCTTACCCTTTCACAAAAGGTTCGTCATTGATTGAGCGATTTTAGAAAACCCTACCACAATTCGCCGATAACAACTGGTTAATCCGAGAAAGCTTCGGATTTCCTTAACATTCTTCGGAGGTAACCAATCTCGGATAGCCTCCGTCTTCTGAGGGTCGACACGAACTCCGTCTGATGAAATTACATGTCCGAGAAAAGTCACTTCGGACATCCAGAACTCACATTTGGAAAACTTTCCATAAAGTTGCTCTCGTCTCAACACGTCGAGAACCTGATGAAGATGAACCTCGTGTTCCTCTCGGCTACGAGAATAAATCAAAATGTCGTCGATGAAGACAACAACAAACTGATCCAAAAAGTCGATGAAAACCCGATTCATTAACTCCATGAATATTGCAGGTGCAATAGTTAGCCCGAACGGCATAACTTCGAACTCATAATGACCATAGCGTGTACGAAACGCTGTCCTCGCGATATCCGACTCTCGAATCCGCAACTGGTGATATCCAGATCTTAAGTCGATCCTGGAAAACACTGAGGCTCCCTGAAGTTGATCTAAAAGATCATCAATACGGGGTAAGGGGTACTACTCTTGATCATCACCCTGTTCAACTCCTGGTAATTAATACACACACGAGACGAGCCATCCTTCTCCTTGACAGATCACACTGGTGCTCCTCACGGGGACGCAATCGGTCGGAGATAACCTTTCTCGAACTATTCCTCAAGTTGAATCTTCAACTCCTGCATTCTGGTCGGGGCCATCCGATACGGTGCCTTCGATAAAGGGGACGTACCGGCTCCAACTCACTCCTGAATTCCCCTACTCTATGTGAAGGCAACCAGATAACTCGTCTGGAAATACATCGTCAATCGATGACAATGATACCACGAATGATTGAACATTCCGATTGCCCTAGAATGGTCAATCGATAAAAAGAGATACCAATAATGATTGAACAACTCGATTGCCTTAGAAAGGCCAATCGATGAAGATGATACAATTAATGTTTGAATAACTCGATTGCCTTTGAAAGGTCAATCGATGAAAATGATACAATGAATGATAGAATGACTCGATTGTCTTAGAAAGGCCAATCGATGGAAATGATACAAGGAATGATTGAATAACTCGATTGCCTTAGAAAGGCCAATCGATGAAAATGATACAATGAATGATTGAATAGTTCGATTGCGGAATTTCTCTGCTTTCGTCATAATAATACTTCTTCTGGAACAACGGGGATTACTTCCCTGAAGCACACATTCGACAACCAACGACGGAAAGATAGCGACCAAACGCTAACAAACACTGAGGATAGTATCAAGACGATCAAACCAACTAATACCGAAAATTACATCGTCCTAAGATAAATTCACCATGATTAGATCCATCAACCAATCGCGGTCATTAAGCTTAATTCGGTATGATTTCGAAAATTATTCCATCGTCAGGTAGACCGATGGTATGAGGTCCACAAGCAATAGGACTATCCCGAAGTAAGTCTATACAAGCATGATTCGAAAATGAATGAATGCGGTGTACCAGCATCAAAAGGTACACACAAGTTGAAATAAAATCACGAGTATACCTGAAATCATTCGGACCACCGGATCGTCGATCCTCCTCATCATATGAATCTAGGACTTGCCGGTCCCCGAACCGGACGCTCCCGTCTGATAAATACGAGCTCCAACTCTATTTGCTTCCATTGTCTTAAACGACGATGACAAAGCAGTCTGATTCTGAAACGCTGGTTGCTTCGGGGCCTGAGATGCCGCCGGAGCCGACTTGGAGTCCTTTCGGCAAAAACGGGCCTTATGCCCAAAATTCCCACAATTATAGCACGTGATAGACGGTTTCAGACACTCAGTGCTGAAATGACCCGGCGTTCCACAATTGAAACAGGTGATGGCCGAACTGGCCGCTCGGGAATGAGATCCCGCACGATTATGCGCCGTAGGAGGTCGCTCAGAAACGATAGGACTCACACGAGGCTTCTTGAAGGTTGACTGACCGCCTTCGGATTGATTACGCTTCGTTGATTTCTTGCTGACAAATGAAGGTTGTTGTTTAGCACTTTCCTTAGCAGCTGGCTCATACGGGAGAGTTCTCTCGATTAATCCGGTCAGAGTGGCGCAATGATGATTGAGCAACTGCACATGGGTCATCATGGCCTGCATAAAAGTGAGTGGATTAACCCGAACATCTTCTGATCGAGCCGAGTCCTGGGCACGATTTCCCGACAGCGAGTGATTATTTCTCGGGTTTCGGCCCGCACCGCGGCCTCTTCCCGTGCATCCCCTGACAGCTCCCTCCATACTGAAGTAGGAAGGTCGCATAATGATTATATTTCCCGCATGATTATCACGTTATGATTACGTCATGAGATGATGAAAATGAGTATACATGCTCTAACTTAGTGATTATATGAATGATTTACTGAAGTGACATGATTATCTGATGAAATTCTTGAAATGATTATCTTGAATAACTTAACAAGATTAATAATATGATCATCCAGATCGACAACTGAGTAATGAAATGAATTGAGTAATAAATGAATTAACATGATCGTCCTGATCATTAACTGAGTAATGAAATGAATTAAGTGATTAATGAGTTAACATGATCGTCCTGATTATTAACTGAGTAATGAAATGAATTAAGTGATTAATGAGTTAACATGATCGTCCTGATTATTAACTGAGTAATGAAATAAATTAAGTGATTAATGAGTTAACATGATCGCCCTAATCACAATGAATGATGATGCTTGAGGATTGTTAAATGATGAATGATGAATGAATGACTATTGCCAGAAATTATACCATGGCGTTAGAAATCTTACAGTTCTTCCGGTCTGATTGGCTCGGCATTTGCACAGGTCACACGTGACGCGAAAGTCCAATGATACTAGTCTGATGACGATGATTTCAAATGAGACATGACTCGGAAGGTAGTATTCAAAACCACTCTCCGATACCAACTCTGTAACACCCCAAACTAGGCGGATATTACAGTGCCGTAGATCCCCAACTGGGACCCACCAGGCAAATGAAAATGAATGAATTACACAGGATAAATGTAGTACCGAACTACATTACAACAATAATTACTCCGATGAGGAGTTTAGTTACAACACACCAGGACAATACCGAATACTAGTGTATTTTATATGAAGATAAAATACACAATACTGAATGAAACGGAGTATTCAAATGAAAGTCTGCAGCGGAAAAGAAAGGACAATAACATGAATAACTGAAAGATCGGGGCCCCCTACTAGTATCACTAGGACTGCTCTACATCAACATGCTATTCCCGTGCTTTTGCCTTGCCATGACCTGAAAAACAAAATCCCCAAACGGGGTCAGTTATAAAGAACAACAATCCTCAAGGGTTGAAAATACACAATCATGATTATATAAGAAGCTATGAAATATCCTGTCGAAACATACGCAATCAAACATGCTATATGAATCAATTAACAGTACGGCTCAAAGGGTGGCACCACACTACGCCCGGGATGGAAATGTGTCCGTGCACAAGCCACCAACGAGTATCGATCGAATACCCGTGTGGTCTTGTACCTAATCAGTCTCACGATACAATATGACTCGTGTGCACAGTCCAATGTGAGGCCAACAACCAACACACGACTTAAACGTGCCCGACATGAAAATCCAACACATACCAACCGGCACGCCAGTATGACCCGGAATGCCACGATATAACAAAAGTGACATCGAAAATGAATAATGACTCACTGAGGTGGAATGGTAATGAAATAAATGACAGCTCAATGAAAAGATTGGAACCGTCGTTCCTTATGACTGAAGTGATTAATTGACAACAACAAGTTTTGATACGGTTAATATAATGATGAATGAGTGAGTTATGATTATGAATGAACAACAACAAAAGGGATGAATATCCTTTTAACCGAGTAAGAATTAACTTACACAATACCGGTGACAATTATCCTTCCAAGAACAACGTCCTAATTGAGATATCGGTCGCTCGAACAACCTTGAATTATACAATATCCAACAACCCATTCAATATACGAATCAAACACGAATATAACGAAGTCAAAACGTCGATACGATTAAACTAAGTTCATTGGGGCATTATATCGAATACGTTGTGGCCAAACTACGGTTGTTTACAATCAAATCTCAATGAGCCACTATCAAATCCCCCAAGAGGTGTTTCAAACCAATAAACATCTTCCAAATGATCAATAATCCGAAATGAATATCCGAAAACGTGATTATAACGACAATTAATCGAAAACCCCCAATTTCAACTCGATAATCAAAGTGTTCTTGAATAATCCCTCAATAATCCAATGAATCCTTATACAAACTCATAATCATATACATATCCCTTCATATAACATGATTATAACGTCCAAAACATCATATCTCAACATAGAATCGAAATCCAAGGTGTTGAAGAAATTACCTCTTGAAGATCCAACCACTTTGATCCGAAGAACACGAGTTTAATCGAGTATCCAAGCTTCCCAAAGGATTGAAGGTGAAGAAAAATACACACTCAAATGATAATTGATGAAGAAATCTCTCACTCAAGACCCTCTCTCGCGTATGAAGGTGAAAGAATGAAGAAATGAGCTGAAATGCTCAAAAAAAACAAAATTATAGGGGTTGACTGTCTGTCGGACACGGCCCGTGCCGATCGGCACGGTCGCGGCGCGCAACTGGCCGGCAGGGACTCGACCGTGTCCTGCTTGACACGGTCGCGGCGCGAAGGGCCTTCCGATAGTGACCTGTCCGACAGCGACTCGGCATTGACTCGACCGTGTCCTGGAACACGGTCGGGCGTCTGGGCAGTCGGTTCTGGCTTATCCGGAAGAGTTCGACTCGGCCGTGCTGCACACGGCCGAGTCCTCGTGGGCAGACTTTGGCATTTCCGACGAGTACAAGACGTGTCGGACGACACGGCCGAGTTCGGCCGGCGGATCGCCAAAATCGAAAATGAGCGGGTGAGCTAAAACGACCATAACTCTCTCGTCCGGACTCCGATTGACTCACCGTTTGAACCATTGGAAAGCTAACTCGATGCTCTATTTTTGGAGTTACCAAAAATTAATGGTGATCTAACAAATTCGAACTCATATGTGGAAAGTTGAAACAATGGACAATAACGATATACAACTCGAAGTTTCTACGAACGGTGAACACGGGTGAATGAACATGATTGATGAATGATTATAAATGAGTGAAAATCCACTGAATGACAATCACCGAATGAAATTACTGAATGATAATGACTGAATTACAACCGGGTATTACAGCTACTTCAGAAACCGAGAATAGTATGCAGGAGAGTTATCCCGAATTGTTTGACCCTTAGTTTCGAGGACGAAACTCTTTTAAGGGGGGAGTATGTAATACCCGGTTGTGAACTCATTTATTCATTCAGTAATTGTCACTCAGTAATTCTCACTCATTAATAATCATTCATATTCATTCATTCATTAGTAATTGTTATTATTCGTCATTCAACCCTATTTGAGATCGAGACGAGAATATTGTCATTATCATCATATTTTGATAGTCTGTGTGTGAATACTATCGCACGCTACGTGTAATACCCATAATTTTGATTTCCGGTAATTTTCTATTTTGGCGGAAGTCCATTTTGACGACTCTCTTGGGACCATTTCGTCATCCTGAGAATGATTAATTCTACACTTTTTGACATCCGAGTTCGTTTCGGTATTCTTTTGTTGAGTTCCGTGTTTCTTAACGACTTTTCCGCACTCGAGTTCGATTCTTGTGAATCTCGTTCGAAATTATTGTTTCGAGTTTCCCGTAAGTCCGTTTAACTTTGTTAGACGTGTTGTGAACTTCGGTTTGGTTATTCGATCACGTATCGTGATTTTCGGACGTTTTGGGCCGTTTTCGTAATTTCCCAAAGTTTGGGGTAATTACTTCGGTTGTCGAATTTTGAGCCTTCGGGTGGTCGGAATCGTGTGTTCTCTTAGCTTTTAGATTTATCTTTGCGAGTACTTCGTAACCGTATCTTCGATTCGTATTCAGGTTCGGGTTTCAGTGTCGTTTTCTTGAGTTCAGTGTTATTAAACGACTTTTCCAAGTCTGAGTTCGAATTTGTTAAATCACCATTAATTTTTGGAAACTCCAAAAATTCTGAATCTATGCAATATTATAAAGCATCAAGTTAGCTTTCCAATGGTTCAAACGGTGAGTCAATCGGAGTCCGGACGAAGGAGTTATGGTCGATATAGCTAAGTCACTCACATGTTCCAGTTTTGGCCGAGCAGCCTGCCGGAAGGGCCGCGACACACTTGGTCGAGCCGCGGCACGCACACATTTTCAATCTTCAGTCGAACCGTCAGTACCTTGTGCCGCGGCACATGTCGGCCGGGCCGCGGCACACTGCCGAGCCCTGGGAGCAGTTTTTGGGCCTGTGCCGCGGCACACTCGGCCTGGGCCGCGGCACACTCGACAATCAGCCCTATAATTGCGTTCTTTGGACGATTCAACCGATATTTTTTCCATTTCTTCACCTTCATCCGAGAGAGGAGACTTGAGGGAGAGAATCTTCTTCATCTATCACTTGAGAGTTGGATTTTCATCATTTTCATCCGGTTGTGAAGCTCGGATCATCGATCTATCGCGTATTCTTCGGATCAAAGTACTTGGATCTTCAAAGGTAATTTCATCAAACCTCTTGGATTTCGATTTTCTTTTGAGATATGATGTTTTGGATGTTAAGATCGTGTTGTATGAAGTGATATACGCATGATTATGGGCATGTTTGATGATTCATTGGATTATTGAAAGATTATTCAAGAACACTTTGAATATTGTGTTGGATTTTGGGGTTTTTTATAGATTCGTCCGATTTATCCGATTTGAAGCTTGAGAACCTTGAGATTATGATGTATCTATACCGTATGCATGCTTTTCCTACGATTTTACGGATTTGATTGTGCCGTTTTCAGACTTGTGGGAGTTTGGGCGATTTTCCAACCTCTAGTTGTTTATCCGTGTATTTTAATGAATCGTATACGGGTTTCGGGAATTTCTTCGTGTAATTTGAGTATGGATAATTGATTATCATATTCCTTGCGAATCGTTTAGGTGCCGGAAGCGCGTTCTTGGACCTACCGAACTCATACCGTTTTTCCGTTCGATTTCTCGATGTCTCAAAGGCAAGTATATATTTATGAATGTGCGTTATCGACTTTGAAAGTATGAAATATTAATGGCATGATTATTTCTATCCAATCTGGGGTGGGCTGACGGGTCCCTTGAGGGTTTCGTAGCCTCTGGTGCGATTCCACGGATGATATGAACGAACCACTCTGGGACGGACCGACGGGTCCTCTGAGGGTTCCGTAGCCTCTGGTGCGGTTCCACAGTATTCATATAAGTATTGATGTGATGCCATGAGATTTAGTTATTCCGGAATACTAGTCTTGAATTAATGAATTGACGGTTACATTTACTTTATTGTCGAGAAGTATTGTAGTTCATACTTGATATACTTGCACTAGCTATTCGACGGCTAACCCCTTTATGGGGGAAATACTTTTCATGTATTTCAGGTTCCAGAAGAGCGGACAGGCAGGTATCGGATCGGCATGAAGATGATGGGCAAGTGTGATACTGTATCTTTCCTCCGGTTGTGTTTTGTGTTTCTCCATTCAGTGTTGTTGTACTGGAATGGTTGTTGAATACTCGAGTATTGTTTTTCAGTTTTCCTTGATGTCCCGGCCTGTGTTGCCGAGGTATTGATTTGTGTGGTGATGTATATGGTTTTTAATACCATTTGTATTGTCCTTCTTTTCATTGTATCTAGACCTTCTCGGTCAAGTTTTACAGTTCCGCGCATGAATAGCCTTATGGGTCCCACGGCGGGGCTCACGGCGCTGTAATATACCCTGAATAACTTGGGGGTGTTACAGAATATGGTATCGGAGATTAGGTTTATGGATACCTAGGCTGTCGGTCTTTTGCGTCGATTGAGTCGTCATTTTCCCACAGTATCACTACTCTGCCATCATCACAGTGCGACCGGTACTTGTAAGTCCTCTCACTCTTCTTGTATTTTTCTTAATCGTTTCATTTTTAGCTTGGTATTCTTGGGAATTGGTCACTTCGAGAATGTGCGATTTGGATTATACTTACGCACATGTGTTCCCTTTAGAATGTTGGATGTAAGGAGGAGGAGTCGTGGTCGTGGTCACAGACGTGAACTCTTCCTTGAGCTTTTGTCAAATTGCTAATTGCGATATTAGTGTGTATCGGTATTGTGTTGAGACTTTGCTTGGGAGTCGCATGCTAATATCATGGGAGATCATCGACTTCACGTACCTGTAAGTATACTGTTTTGGTTATTCGCTGGTGGCGGTGTCTGATTGCTTTCGTGATGAATTGGGAAATTTTGGATTGATCTATTGTTTGTGACAATATTGCAAGTTTCGAGGACGAAACTTATTTTAAGGCGATATCCCAACTTTTAGTACGTAATATCCGGATTTCAGTATAAATTTTTCGCGCTATTTTATCTGAGATATACTGGATAGATTGGTGTCTATACAGTATGGATAAAATAATTGAAAGCCCGAGATAGTTGTATTAGTATAATTTTCGTAGTTGGTCGACAATTATATTTGAAGATATCGTGGGTCATGTTATCGTACTTTTGATATTGGGTATATCATATGAGAATATTATCAGGTTGTATATATGTATTCAATATGTCGTGTATATACATCTAGTATATCAAGACGACGGATAAGAATAGCGGAAAATGGCTAAGTACAGTATGCCTAGCGCACGCTAAGATATATATACTTAGCGTACGCCACGGTGCATACTTAGCGCACGCTAAGAGGTTTGAGTTACGTACGCTAAGGAGGACCCCTAACGTACGCAAGGTATTCTGGATAAGTTTCGGAAGGTGGCCGACAGGTAGGCACAGACTGTTTATTATCGGCGATTAGTGCATGCTAATGCATGTTGGTAGCGCATGCTAATTTCAGATCGTCAATAGGGAATCTTGGCTTTATTGGCTGCTTTCGGCATGTAGGACCCGGGCATCTTCTGGGAAGGTACAGGTTGTTGGGTCAACAACGATTAGCGCGCGCTAAGGTCGAGGAATAGCGCACGCTTCTGAGCATTTCACTATATCAAGTCAACACCTGTTTGCGTACGCTAATGCATGGGCATTACGTACGTTAGATGAATTTCGAAGCAATGCAGTAGCTTCTGGGCTGCCCGATAGCGCACGCTATCAAGGAAGGATAGCGTACGCTAGATCTGTAGCGCACGCTAAATATAAGGTCTAGCGCGCGCTAGTGATGTGTTTTATAAAGAGGATAGATGAGTGCTGAGAGGCATTTTGTCCATTCTCCTTCCTTCAGTCAATAGAGAGAGCCTTGTGAAGTACTTGAAGTTCCTAAACATTGAGAGATAATCCTCTTAAACAAGATTTAGATGGAGAGCTCGGATTTAAGTATTGTTCTTGAAGTTTTGATGATTCTTGGAATGGAGTTCAATTATTCTTCTTTGTGGTTCGTCCATACAAGGTAATCCTCGTATCCCTTTGATAGTGGTTCGTTTCTTTTTAAAGGATTACTACTTGGGAGGGAGCATGTTGGGATCATCATGTGATAATGTTATATGAGATTTATTAGAATTGTAATAAGAGATTTCGGATGTTGATATGATTATTGACATCTTCTTCATATGATGATAATGGTTTTGTTGCGATTCTTGAGGTTGTATGAATGACATGATGAAGAAAATGGTAACATGGAGATATATATATACCTCGGATATGTTGTTCTGAACGTGATTTCGAATAGTTCATGTTCTTGAAGAACTCCTGAATTATACGAGGTGATGAAAATTTATAAGTGTTGATGTTTTGAAAATGAATATGGTATATTCATATCCAGTGATAAATTATGTGTTTGAAATAATATTCGCATAGGAATACGAATGTGATTATGAGTTTGATGAGACTATTATTCATCTTTGAATTTGGAAGCCCATACGTCTGGAGCAAATATTCAAGTCGAATGATTGGATTATTTGATAACCTTTTTAATATGATTATCTATTATTTTGAACCAATCGGATGGTTCGAATTAATGATAGTCATAGGTAAATTTTAATGATGGATTTACGAGAAGGGAACCTTGTCAATTCGTATTTAAGAGTTGAGTGTGGAACCGATGAGTTGTGGCCTTGTTGTGTTGATATTGATCGTCATCGAACCTGTTGATTATTAATCCTTCGTTTTACAATAAGATGTGATGTTTGATCATGTATTATGACTGTTGTGTTGCGGTTGAGGTTGAAGAGTTCGTAATTAGCTTGGTCGGGACTGAGGAACTCGTAGACGAAATTAACTGAATTGGTAACAGTTCGTTGTATTGATATCGAGGCAAGTTTTATACTTGTACTAATCAATGAGATTAATGTTATCATGTAGGTGTACGAATGTGTGTATCATTTAGAGACTTGGTCTCTTTATGATTTTGTTGATATCAGGGGATTGTTTGATACGACACCCGTCAGCAAATTATGCCAAGTGTTACTGTTGTTCTTAAATGGTCGGTTCAAGGCATTGCGATACTTGTTGGTAAAGTTCCTGTTAATAGCCGGTTCGCGGTATCGACGTATCGATTGTGATTATGATGGATGTTCCATTGAGATATTGTGGTGATCGTCGTTATTGATATCGGTGTTTTTCTATTGATATTATATTAACCGATTGAAGGCATTGATGTATTCGATTATCATCTTCGTTATCGGTAACTGATTAAATGTGCCGAGACATCCGTTGTATCGTTGTTATCGAATTGCTGTTCTAAGGTAATCGAAGTATTGATTTGGGACTGTCGAAGATAGTTCTCATCCGTTGAGTCGTTATCGATTGGTCGTTCTAAGAGAATCGAGATATTGAATTGGAATAGCCGAGGATAGTGCCCAGCCGTGAGTTATTATTGTCGTGTTGGCCGACTCAAGGCAGCACACTATTATTCTTGTGAACTCGGTAATTTTGTGATCGTTGAAGGTTGAGGATTTCCCGGATGGTTATGTTGTGATTGTTGTTCGTGTTAATCGGTCCTTAGAGATTTTGATCCCAGGATGGTTGTTTTGAATATTGTTGGTCGTGTCGATCTTTCATTATTCATGTGTCATCGTTCACTTGGTGAGTCGTATGATCCGTATTTGATTTATTATCCTTTGAGTTTCGTTGTCATGTTGTATCATAACATATCTGGAATCATATCTGCGTGCCGATTGGTTATGTGTAGGATTTTTATCCAGGCACACGATGGTCATGCGTGGATGTTTCCGCATTGGACCGTGCACAAGAGACGTAGTTCGTGAGGCTAATTAGGTACATTATCACCCGTATATTCTGGATTCCGTATACAGGGTGGACATGTGCACGGACACATTTCCGGATCGGGCGTACTGTGATATCCCTCTTGAGCCTTATAGTTTGGTCGTTCGTAGTCCATGTCGTATTGGATATGTCCGACGATTTGCGACTGGTTGTTCATACGCCGAGGGGTATGTCCGACAGTCAGGTTTGTTTCTTTGAGATATTTATTGTGATGATTTACAGCTTCGGCTGAGGGGCTTTCAGGCCATTGTGATGTATCGGTATTTTCCGTTGGGGCCTTCGGGCATTGAGATTCGTATCTATTTCGGCATTGGTTTGGTTTACCTTCGGGTGATGTATTATTGTGTTCTATATTGATGATTCGCCGTTTGGGCATAAGTTTTCGGTTCTTGTGTATCTCGTTGAGTTTTTCCTGGCGGGATATTTCTTCTCCCTACTTGTTTTAAGTTTCGGGACGAAACTTCTTTTAAGGAGGGTAGAATGTAATACCCGTAATTTTGATTTCCGGTAATTTTCTATTTTAGCAGAAGTCCGTTTTAACGACTCGCTTGGTACCGTTTCGTCATCCTGAGAATGATTAATTCTACACTTTTTGACATCCGAGTTCGTTTCGGTATTCTTTTGTTGAGTTCCGTGTTTCTTAACGACTTTTCCGCACTCGAGTTCGATTCTTGTGAATCTCGTTCGAAATTACTGTTTCGAGTTTCCCATAAGTCCGTTTAACTTTGTTAGATGTGTTGTGAACTTCGGTTTGGTTATTCGATCACGTATCGTGATTTTCGGACGTTTTGGGCCGTTTTCGTAATTTCCCAAAGTTTGGGGTAATTACTTCGGTTGTCGAATTTCGAGCCTTCGGGTGGTCGGAATCGTGTGTTCTATTAGCTTTTAGATTCGTCTTTGCGAGTACTTCGTAACCGTATCTTCGATTCGTATTCAGGTTCGGGTTTCAGTGTCGTTTTCTTGAGTTCAGTGTTATTAAACGGCTTTTCCAAGTCTGAGTTCGACTTTGTTAAATCACCATTAATATTTGGAAACTCCAAAAATTCTGAATCATTGCAATATTATAAAACTTCAAGTTAGCTTTCCAATGGTTCAAACGGTGAGTCAATCGGAGTCCGGACGAAGGAGTTATTGTCGATATAGCTAAGTCACTCACATGTTCCAGTTTTGGCCGAGCAGCCTGCCGGAAGGGCCGCGGCATACTTGTTCGAGCCGCGGCACGCACACATTTTCAATATTCAGCCGACCATCTGTACCTTTTGCCGCGGCACATGTCGTCCGGGCCGCGGCACACTGCCGAGCCCTGGAAGCAGTTTTTGGGCTTGTGCCGCGGCACACTCGACAGTCAGCCCTATAATTGTGTTCTTTGGACGATTCAACCAATATTTTTTCCATTTCTTCACCTTCATCCGAGAGAGGAGACTTGAGGGAGAGAATCTTATTCATCTATCACTTGAGAGTTGGATTTTCATCATTTTCATCCGGTTGTGAAGCTCGGATCATCGATCTATCGCGTATTCTTCGGA
Source organism: Orobanche coerulescens (assembly GCA_033398695.1). NCBI lineage: Eukaryota > Viridiplantae > Streptophyta > Magnoliopsida > Lamiales > Orobanchaceae > Orobanche > Orobanche coerulescens. The sequence goes on from CM065804.1 coordinate 33,472,249, forward strand.
TCAAAGTACTTGGATCTTCAAATGTAATTTCATCAAACCTCTTGGATTTCGATTTTGTTTTGAGATATGATGTTTTGGATGTTAAGATCGTGTTGTATGAAGTGATATACGCATGATTATGGGCATGTTTGATGATTCATTGGATTATTGAAAGATTATTCAAGAACACTTTGAATATTGTGTTGGATTTTGGGGTTTTTCGTAGATTCGTCCGATTTATTTGATTTGAAGCTTGAGAACCTTGAGATTATGATGTATCTATACCGTATGCATGCTTTTCCTACGATTTTACGGATTTGATTGTGTCGTTTTCGGACTTGTGGGAGTTTGGGCGATTTTCCAACCTCTAGTTGTTTATCCGTGTATTTTCATGAATCGTAGACGGGTTTCGGGAATTTCTTCGTGTAATTTGAGTATGGATAATTGATTATCATATTCCTTGCGAATCGTTTAGGTGCCGAAAACACGTTCTTGGACCTACCGAACTCATACCTTTTTTCCGTTCGATTTCTCGATGTCTCAAAGGCAAGTATATATTTATGAATGTGCGTTCTCGACTTTAAAAGTATGAAATATTAATGGCATGATTATTTCTATCCACTCTGGGGCGGGCCGACGAGTCCCCTGAGGGTTTCGTAGCCTCTGGTGCGATTCCACGGATGATATGAATGAACCACTCTGGGACGGACCGACGGGTCCTCTGAGGGTTCCGTAGCCTCTGGTGCGGTTCCACGGTATTCATATAAGTATTGATGCGATGCCATGAGATTTAGTTATTCCGGAAAACTAGTCTTGAATTAATGAATTGACGGTTACATTTACTTTATTGTCGAGAAGTATTGTAGTTCATACTTGATATACTTGCACTAGCTATTCGACGGCTAACCCCTTTATGGGGGAAATACCTTTCATGTATTTCAGGTTCCAGAAGAGCGGACAGGCAGGTATCGGATCGGCATGAAGATGATGGGCAAGTGTGATACTGTGTCTTTCCTCCGGTTGTGTTTCGTGTTTCTCCATTCAGTGTTGTTGTTGTAATACCCGAATTTTCAGTATGAATTTTTCGCATTATTTTATCTAAGATATACTGGATGGCTTGGTGTCTATACAGTATGGATAAAATAAATTGAGAACTGAGACAACTGTATTTGTACTCGTATAACTGTCGTAGTGGTTTGACAATTATTTTGAGGATATCGTGTATCAGGTTATCGTACTTTTGATATTGGGTATATCGTATGATGATATTATTGGATTCAGTACATGTATTCAGTATGCCGTATGTTCGTATTTGGTATGTCGAGACGGACGAGGAGAGTTGAAAAATGGCTAAGTATAACCTGATTAGCGCACGCTAATGTTCAAGCATAGCGCACGCTATCGTTCATGGTTAGCGCACGCTAGAGGCAGAATGTAGCGCACGCTAAATGCAGTCAGATCGGAAGGAATCTGCGTGTGGACCCGGCTGCTTTCGGCGCACGTTCTCGTAAGTCAACGGTTGTTGTCCTGAAGTATTAGCGCACGCTAAAGCATGAGACCTAGCGCACGCTAATCGTAGATCGGTCAAAAGGAATCTTATCCTCGTCAGATCGGCATGTGGAGGCACATGCGGTACGTAGACTGTAGCAAGTCAACTGATATTAGCGCACGCTAGATGCAAGGACTTGCGTACGCTAAACAGTGTAAGTTACGTACGCTAATGCATGGGCATTACGTACGTAAGCTCATGTACGAGGTAAGACAGTGGCCTCTGGGCTGCGATAGCGCACGCTAACAAAGTCAGTTAGCGCACGCTAAAGCCGCAGCGCACGCTAAACATAAGGTTTAGCGCACGCTAGTAATTTGTTCTATATAAGGGGACAAACGGGTTTTGAGATGCATTTAGTCCATTCTTTCTCCTTTAGTCGATAGAGAGAGATTTGGGAGGATCTTGAGGTTCCCATACACGGTGAGGTGGTGATTTTTAACAAGATTAAGATAGAGAGCATGGATTCAAGCCTTGTTCTTCAAGTTACTCATGATTCTTGGAATGGAGTTCAAGTGTTCTTCTTCTTGGTTCATCTAAATCCAGGTAATATTCGTATCCCTTGTTAGTTGTTCGTTTTTAAGGATGATTACATGTGAGGAACATGTTGGATAATCATGTGACGATATTATATGAGATTTTATGGGATTATGATCAGATTTTTCGGATGTTATTTAAGATACTTCATGTTAATGGTGATTCGTTTAACTTGATGAGGTTGAATCATGGATTTCTGAATCATGATGATTTCAGTGGTAGATTTAGATGAGTTAAATCATGATATGAAGTTATATTCCAGATTATGTATGAGATGATCCTTGTTATCGGGTTGGTTTGATTATGTAATTTGCATGATGAAGAAAATGATAAACATTATGATATATACCTCGGATTATGTTGTTTTGAACGTGATGTCGGATATTTCATGTTCTTGAAGATCTCTGAAATTATAGGATATGACGATTATGTATAGAAGGTGTTGGTGTTTTGGATATGAATATGGGATATTCGTATCTAGAGCCAAGTTATGTGTTTTGATATAATATTCGTATAAGAATACGAATATTATTCGAGTATGATGATGAGTTTGGATCTGGAAGGTAGTGTTTGATCTTGGAGTATGGTTTTCATTACATTCATATTCGTAGCTGCAAAGTGTTAGTCAATGCTGGAATGCATGCATCTGTGTAGCATTAGCGCAATCTAAGCATACTGGCTAGCGCACGCTATCGGGAACGACTTAGCGCACGCTACGTTATGAGTTTAACGTGCGCTAAGTAGGCAGACAGTGTAGTATTTTCGTGTTGAGATTATGAACTCGTGATGGTTTGAACTGGAGTGTTTAAGACTGTGTTTAATTGAGATATTGTGGAATTGTTGGGTTTATTGATCGGTTATTGATTGATAATTATGATTTATCGGATTTCGGCTTGTATTGTTGATATGAGTTCGTAATTGTTTGAGTTGTATTGTTCGGTTGTGTAAATGATCGAGGTATTGTTGAACCGTTGAGTTTGATTGGTTGGTTATACCGGTTATTGATTATTATCGGATATGTTGTCATTTGATTATTGCATTAGGTCGCGATAATTGAGCGTTGATTATGGCCTTTGTGTTGCGGTAAAAGTTGGAGAGTTCGTAGGTTGCTTTTGGTCGGGGCTGAGGAGCTCGGGGACAAAGGCAATGAATTCTGGTAACAGCTTCGTGGTATCGGTATCGAGGCAAGTTTATACTTGTTCAGTTTATAATATTTGATGAATGGTTTCATTTTCATTTCATTTATAATTCGTATAGCAATGTTGTTAGAAAGGTAAGTTGTCGGTTAATGAGTTGTATATCGTGCTCTGGTATGTATTAAATCATAAGGTATATGATTTAATTGTGTTCAAGGAATACGTGTGTTATCTTTGGTCAAGGGTATAGTATATCGGATATCGAGGATAATTATCGCGATGACATAAGTATCGGGATAAAGGTTTATTGGTATTGAATGGATGGTACCTTATTTGAGATTATTTGAATAACTGTGTATTCGTTCAGGGATGTTGCTCGTGGAAAGAATATTGTGTTCGGCTTTGGAGGTAATTCTAGTATTATTTAGTTATGAGGATAATTGTTCTGAGGAATTATTGTATATATGTTGTACGTTGATGTTTCGTATGCTGGGATTCGTATTGATTACTTCACTGAGGGATGATGATCCCAGGGCTGATTGTATTGAGATCATTAATCGTGTTGATTATTTGTCGGGGATGATGACCCCAGGATTATTGTCTTGAATATTGATTAGTCGTGTCGACTTTTCACTGTCAGTCTGTTGTTTCACTTCGGTGAGTCTTTTGATCCTTATTGGATATGTGATTCTTTGAGTTTCGTTGTCATGTTGCATCGTGACATATCTGGAATCATATCTGCGTTCCGATTGGTTATTGTGTAGGATTTTTAGCCAGGCGCGTGATGGTTATGCGTGGATATTATTTCCGCATTGAACCGTGCACACGAGACGTAGTTCGTGAGGCTAATTAGGTACAAGACCGCACGTGTATTTGATCGATACCCGGGGTGGCTTGTGCACGGACACATTTCCGGATCGGGCGTACTGTGATGTCCATCTTTGAGCCATACCGTTTGGTCGTTCATACTTCCATGTGTGATTGGATATGTTCGACGGTTTGCGACTGGTTGTTCATACGCCCGAGGGGTATGTTCGACAGCCAAAGTTATTTCTTTGAGATCCATTATTGTTGATCATTTGGAGTCTACCTTGTTGAGGGTATTCTCAGTTATTGTTGGTCTTTGTTGATCATTTGGAGTCTACCTTGTTGAGGGTATTCTCGATTATTGTTGGTCTTTGTTGATCATTTGGAGTCTACCTTGTTGAGGGTATTCTCGGTTATTGTTGGTCCTTTGTTGATCATTTGGAGTCTACCTCGTTGAGGGAATTCTCGGTTATTATTGGTCCTTTGTTGATCATTTGGAGTTTACCTCGTTGAGGGAATTCTCGGTTATTGTTGATCTTTGTTGATCGTGTTTGGAGTTTACCATGTTGAGGGTATTCTCGGTTATTGTTGATCCTTGTCGATCGTATTGGAATTCATCATGTTGATGATATTTTCGGTTGTACTTTGACCTTGGGTTGGTCATATTGGAACTCATCATATCGATGATATTCTCAGTGATGTATTGGTTGATCATTGTTATTAATTGTATGAGCATTCGGACTGTACGTCGATGTTCGGGATTTGTTATCATTATCATGTGGTAGTTGATCTACAGATATGTTGTGTATTATTGGTTTATCTAGGTTGAGATTTGATTGTGTAATCCGACGGACAGGATTTGGCACAGATTGGATTATTTTCGCACTTATGAGTTATGAGGACGATTTGAGGACACTTGGTATTGTTTGAATACAGTACAGTATAATTGTTGTTGAGTTCTTTTCGTCATTTGAGAATGCGAAATGTGAATTATGGTAAGGATCGATTTGGTATGGATTGCCATGGATTGGTAAGGTTATGACGGTAAGTTTACATTGGTAGTATTCTTACAGTATTATTACATTGGTATGTAATTATTTATGATGATGTGATCGTTATCATTATCGAGTATTGTGGCTGACCCCGTCGTGGGCTTTATTTTTAGGTACTCGGAGATCGAGCTAGTAGCGGTCGTGAAGGGATGAGCTTCCCGATGTGATACTGGCGGTGGCATGTTTTGGAGTATCGAGTATTTCTTTTCTGGTTATTCATTTCCGCTGCAAATGTGTATTTTGAACTGTGTTTTTATCCGCTGCGTGTGTATATTTTCAAAATGGCCTTTTGGGCATTTTACGAACTTGGGTTATTTTTGTCAAACTCTTTTTCCCAAATTATTTTATCGGTACGTTTAAGTGGTAGTTTAACGTACATTTTGAACTATCGAGAATTGACACTTCGCCTTGTATTTTCAAATGGTATTTTATGACGGTATTTGAGAACTATGCTTTTGAAAATATTTGAGTATTTAAAATATTACCGTCATCAGCCTTTTGGCGTTTTTGAATTGGTTTTGTAAACAATTTTTAGCCTGGTGGGTTCCGGCGCGGGACCCACGGCGTTGTAATATCCCGGATGGTTTTGGGGGTGTTACAGTTGTACTGGAATGGTTGTTGAATACTCGAGTATTGTTTTTCAGTTTTCCTTGATGTTTCGGCCTGTGTTGCCGAGGTATTGATTTGTGTGGTGATGTATATGGTTTTGAATACCATTTGTATTGTCTTTCTTTTCATTGTATCTAGACCTTCTCGGTCAAGTTTTACAGTTCCGCGCATGAATAGCCTTGTGGGTCCCACGGCGGGGCTCACGGTGCTGTAATATACCCTGAATAACTTGGGGGTGTTACAGAATATGGTATCGGAGATTAGGTTTATGGATACCTAGGTTGTCGGTCTTTTGCGTCGATTGAGTCGTCATTTGCCCACAGTATCACTACTCTGCCATTATCACAGTGCGATCGGTACTTGTAAGTCCTCTCACTCTTCTTGTATTTTTCTTAATCGTTTCGTTTTTAGCTTGGTATTCTTGGGAATTGGTCACTTCGAGAATGTGCGATTTCGATTATACTTACGCACGTGTGTGCCCTTCAGAATGTTGGATGTAAGGAGGAGGAGTCGTGGCCGTGGTCACAGACGTGAACTCTTCCTTGAGATTTTGTCAAATTGCTAATTGCGATATTAGTGTGTATCGGTATTGTGTTAAGACTTTGCTTGGGAGTCGCATGCTAATATCACGGGAGATCATCGACTTCACGTACCTGTAAGTATACTGTTTTGGTTATTCGCTGGTGGCGGTGTCTGATTGCTTTCGTGATGAGTTGGGAAATTTTGGATTGATCTGTTGTTTGTGACAAGATTGCAAGTTTCGAGGACGAAACTTATTCTAAGGCGATATCCCAACTTTTATTACGTAATATCCGGATTTTAGTATAAATTTTTCGCAGTATTTTATCTGAGATATATTGGATAGATTGGTGTCTATACAGTATGGATAAAATAATTGGAAGACTGAGATAATTGTATTAGTATAATTCTCGTAGTTGGTCGACAATTACATTTGAAGATATCGTGGGTCATGTTATCGTAATTTTGATATTGGGTATATCATATGAGAATATTATCAGGTTGTATATATGTATTCAATATGTCGTGTATATACATCTAGTATATCAAGACGACGGATAAGAATAGCGGAAAATGGCTAAGTACAGACACGTTAGCACACGCTACAAGGTATGCCTAGCGCACGCTAAGATATATATATACTTAGCGTACGCCACGGTGCATACTTAGCGCACGCTAAGAGGTTTGAGTTACATACGCTAAGGAGGACCCCTAACGTACGCAAGGTATTCTGGATAAGTTTCGGAAGGTGGCCGACAGGTAGGCCCAGACTATTTATTATCGGCGATTAGCGCACGCTAATGCATGTTGGTAGCGCACGCTAATTTCAGATCGTCAATAGGGAATCTTGGCTTTATTGGCTGCTTTCGGCGTGTAGGACCCGAGCATCTTCTGGGAAGGTACAGGTTGTTGGGTCAACAACGATTAGCGCGTGCTAAGGTCGAGGAATAGCGCATGCTTCTGAGCATTTCACTGTATCAAGTCAACACCTGTTTGCGTACGCTAATGCATGGGCATTACGTACGTTAGATGAATTTCGAAGCAATGCAGTAGCTTCTGGGCTGCCCGATAGCGCACGCTATAAAGGAAGGATAGCGTACACTAGATCTGTAGCGCACGCTAAATATAAGGTCTAGCGCGCGCTAGTGATGTGTTTTATAAAGAGGATAGACGAGTGATGAGAGGCATTTTGTCCATTCTCCTTCCTTCAGTCAATGGAGAGAGCCTTGGGAAGTACTTGAAGTTCCTAAACATTGAGAGATAATCCTCTTAAACAAGATTTAGATGGAGAGCTCGGATTTAAGTATTGTTCTTGAAGTTTTGATGATTCTTGGAATGGAGTTCAATTATTCTTCTTTGTGGTTCGTCCATACAAGGTAATCCTCGTATCCCTTTGATAGTGGTTCGTTTCTTTTTAAAGGATTACTACTTGGGAGGGAGCATGTTGGGATCATCATGTGATAATGTTATATGAGATTTATTGGAATTGTAATAAGAGATTTCGGATGTTGATATGATTATTGACATCTTCTTCATATGATGATAATAGTTTTGTTGCGATTCTTGAGGTTGTATGAATGACATGATGAAGAAAATGGTAACATGGAGATATATATATATATATATACCTCGGATATATTGTTCTGAACGTGATTTCGGATATTTCATGTTCTTGAAGAACTCCTGAATTATACGAGGTGATGAAAATTTATAAGTGTTTATGTTTTGAAAATGAATATGGAATATTCATATCCAGAGATAAATTATGTGTTTGAAATAATATTCGCATAGGAATACGAATGTGATTATGAGTTTGATGAGACCATTATTCATCTCTGAATTTGGAAGCCCATACGTCTGGAGCAAATATTCAAGTCGAATGATTGGATTGTTTGATAACCTTTTTAATATGATTATCTATTATTTTGAACCAATCGGATAGTTTGAATTAATGATAGTCATAGGTAAATTTTAACGATGGATTTACGAGAAGGGAACCTTGTCAATTCGTATTTAAGAATTGAGTTTGGAACCGATGAGTTGTGGCCTTGTTGTGTTGATATTGATCGTCATTGAACCTGTTGATTATTAATCCTTCGTTTTACAATAAGATGTGATGTTTGATCATGGATTATGACTGTTGTGTTGCGGTTGAGGTTGAAGAGTTCGTAATTAGCTTGGTCGGGACTGAGGAACTCGTAGACGAAATTAACTGAATTGGTAACAGTTCGTTGTATTGATATCGAGGCAAGTTTTATACTTGTACTAATCAATGAGATTAATGTTATCATGTAGGTGTACGAATGTGTGTATCATTTCGAGACTTGGTCTCTTTATGATTTTGTTGATATCAGGGGATTGTTTGATACGACACCCGTCGGCAAATTATGCCAAGTGTTACTGTTGTTCGTAAATGGCCGGTTCAAGGCATTGCGATACTTGTTGGTAAAGTTCCTGTCAATAGCCGGTTCGCGGTATCGACGTATCGATTGTGATTGTGATGGATGTTCCATTGAGATATTGTGGTGATCGTTGTTATTGATATCGGTGTTTTTCTATTGATATTATATTAACCGATTGAAGGCATTGATGTATTCGATTATCATCTTCGTTATCGGTAACCGATTAAATGTGCCGAGACATCCGTTGTATCGTTGTTATCGAATTGCCGTTCTAAGGTAATCGAAGTATTGATTTGGGACTGTCGAAGATAGTTCCCATCCGTTGAGTCGTTATCGATTGGTCGTTCTAAGACAATCGAGGTATTGAATTGGAATAGCCGAGGATAGTGCCCATCCGTGAGTTATTATTGTCGTGTTGGCCGACTCAAGGCAGCACATTATTATTCTTGTGAACTCGGTAATTTTGTGATCGTTGAACGTTGAGGATTTCCCGGATGGTTATGTTGTGATTGTTGTTCGTGTTAATCGGTCCTTAGAGATTTTGATCCTAGGATGGTTGTTTTGAATATTGTTGGTCGTGTCGATCTTTCATTATTCATGTGTCATCGTTCACTTGGTGAGTCGTATGATCCATATTGGATATATTATCCTTTGAGTTTCGTAGTCATGTTGTATCATGGCATATCTGGAATCATATCTGCGTGCCGATTGGTTATGTGTAGGATTTTTAGCCAGGCACACGATGGTCATGCGTGGATGTTTCCGCATTGGACCGTGCACAAGAGACGTAGTTCGTGAGGCTAATTAGGTACATTGTCACCCGTATATTCTGGATTCCGTATACGGAGTGGACATGTGCACGGACACATTTACGGATCGGGCGTACTGTGATGTCCCTCTTGAGCCTTATTGTTTGGTTGTTCGTAGTCCATGTTGTATTGGATATGTCCGACGATTTGCGACTGGTTGTTCATACGCCGAGGGGTATGTCCGACAGTCAGGTTTGTTTCTTTGAGATCTGTATTGTGATGATTTACAGCTTCGGCTGAGGGGCTTTCAGGCCATTGTGATGTATCGGTATTTTCCGTTGGGGCCTTCGGGCATTGAGATTCGTATCTATTTCGGCATTGGTTTGGTTTACCTTCGGGTGATGTATTATTGTGTTCTATATTGATGATTCGCCGTTTGGGCATAAGTTTTCGGTTCTTGTGTATCTCGTTGAGTTTTTCCTGGCGGGATATTTCTTCTCCCTACTTGTTTTAAGTTTCGGGACGAAACTTCATTTAAGGAGGGTAGAATGTAATACCCGTAATTTTGATTTCCAGTAATTTTCTATTTTGGCGTAAGTCCGTTTTGACGCTTCGCTTGGGACCGTTTCGTCATCCTGAGAATGATTAATTCTACACTTTTTGACATCCGAGTTCGTTTCGGTATTCTTTTGTTGAGTTCCGTGTTTCTTAACGACTTTTCCGCACTCGAGTTCGATTCTTGTGAATCTCATTCGAAATTACTGTTTCGAGTTTCCCATAAGTCCGTTTAACTTTTTTAGACGTGTTGTGAACTTCGGTTTGGTTATTCGATCACGTATCGTGATTTTCGGACGTTTTGGGCCGTTTTCGTAATTTCCCAAAGTTTGGGGTAATTACTTCGGTTGTCGAACTTCGAGCCTTCGGGTGGTTGGAATCGTGTGTTCTCTTAGCTTTTAGATTCATCTTTGCGAGTACTTCGTAACCGTATCTTCGATTCGTATTCTGGTTCGGGTTTCAGTGTCGTTTTCTTGAGTTCAGTGTTATTAAACGACTTTTCCAAGTCTGAGTTCGACTTTGTTAAATCACCATTAATTTTTGGGAACTCCAAAAATTCTGAATCTTTGCATTATTATAAAGCTTCAAGTTAGCTTTCCAATGGTTCAAACAGTGAGTCAATCGGAGTCCGGACGAAGGAGTTATGGTCGATATATCTAAGTCACTTACATGTTCCAGTTTTGGCCGAGCAGCCTGCCGGAAGGGCCGCGGCACACTTGGTCGAGCCGCGGCACGCACACATTTTCAATCTTCAGCCGACCCGTCTGTACCTTGTGCCGCGGCACATGTCGGCCGGGCCGCGGCACACTGCCGAGCCCTGGGAGCAGTTTTTGGGCCTGTGCCGCGGCACACTCGACAGTCAGCCCTATAATTGCGTTCTTTGGACGATTCAACCGATATTTTTTCCATTTCTTCACCTTCATCCGAGAGAGGAGACTTGAGGGAGAGAATCTTCTTCATCTATCACTTGAGAGTTGGATTTTCATCATTTTCATCCGGTTGTGAAGCTCGGATCATCGATCTATCGCGTATTCTTCGGATCAAAGTACTTGGATCTTCAAAGGTAATTTCATCAAACCTCTTGGATTTCGATTTTGTTTTGAGATATGATGTTTTGGATGTTAAGATCGTGTTGTATGAAGTGATATACGCATGATTATGGGCATGTGTAATATCCAACGGAAATTCTTACTTACTGTTGTATCGTTCGGATAATTCAAATACTGTTGTACTCTTGTTGCATTTGTGTATTGTTATTGATATTGGAATATATCATAAATAAACATAATAATAACGATCACTCGCACTATAATTGGATTCTCAACGTCGCATAGATTAATACATTTTTTTAGCTACTAACCTGGGTATAACGTACGCTAATCCTTAAACATAACGTACGTTATGCTTAGTTCTTTACGTACGTAAAGGTGTGCTTGTTACGTACGTAACCAGTGTAATCGTATCCGATCTCAACTTTCGGCGTGTAGGGCCGGACGGGATTCGAATATCTGATCTTTTGGAGGCAATCTAGTTGACCTACATTACGTACGTAACGCGTTGATAGGTAACGTACGTAACGATGTTCGTGTTTCAGTCCAGTAACATGCGGGCCAGGCTTACGTGCATGTATCTTGTCAGGGTAGCGTCGTAAGGAAGCGTCTGTTATAAAAAGACAGCTTGTGTCTTTCATTTTGCACGACCAAACTCTGAGTTTTCACCTAGATAATCATCCTCCTGCACCCATAGATCGAAATTACCTTCTTCCAACTTGTGTTTGAGCTTTACATTTGGATTTTGGAGCTTGTTGATTGGGAGTTGGAGTCATTCTTGAAGCTTAGATTGTGTTCTTGTGGTCTTGGTGTATTGTTCTTCAATTCTGAAGGTATGTCATACGTTTTAACCCTATAATCTCATAGTTATAATGATAGTGATTAAGTATACTCCACCTAGTGATGATTTAATCAAGCTAAACATGTTCATAGTTAAGCTTCCAACAAACTTAATGATGAATATAATAGTTAAGGGTTTTGTAAGGTTGTGTTCTTAGTATCTTAAATGATGATGATCATGTTTAGTTAAACCAAACTCTTATTCCTGGACTAATAACACCAATAGACTACTAATAATCTTTGTTTCATTATGATGTAAATAACTTCTTGGAATAATTACCATAAAATGTTTTGAGAAACCCTTGTTGATCATTAGAAGTATGGAATCACCTTCTTGAACCTAAGCTAAAGTGAATCCAGAGGAGTAATGTTTAAACTTCCAAGTTAACTAAAAGACCATAAGGAAGGTGTTGAACTTGAAGTAGTCTTCTTGATCATAATATGGAATTGTAACTACTTAACTCAACATAAGTAATGTTTAAACTTCCAAGTTAACTAAAAGACCATAAGGAAGGTGTTGAACTTGAAGTAGTCTTCTTGATCATAATATGGAATTGTAACTACTTAACTCAACATAAGTAATGGATGGAAGTGCAGATTTTCCTTTTGATGTCCTTGATAAGTTTAAAGAGTAGGAGATTAATGTTAACACATCTTAATCCAGCAAACATTTGGTAAACATTTTGTAATCAATTGTAAGAATAGAATGGTATTGAATGAGGTCCTTGAAGTAACGCTCAACATCTTAAAGTTGAACTACTCAAATGAGAATTAGGATGTTGTCTCGTTAAAGTTGGTATTGATGATCATATGAACGTATTATTGAGTGAAATATACTTCATTCAAGGTGGATTGTCCGAGTAACCAATTTTGAATCGAGGGCCGGCTGTTCGTTCGACAAAGAAGGACATTACACGCCTCCGTATTGAGGCAAGTTATCTTGCTTGGTTATAATGATGTGTGGATTCTTATGATGATTATGCATTTCGTGTATGTGAAACACTTATAAACTTGTGACTTGTGATTTGAGGTTGTTCTTAATGATGTCCCATTTTCATCATGGGATTGTATTCCCAAGTTCGTTACTTTTGGACCCTTGATATTGTTGATCTTGTTGTCATCTCGGTGAGTCCTCGATCCTTAATCGGATTTTGTGAATTATTGAATTCGTTGTCATATTGCATCGTGACATATTCGGAGTCATATCTACGTTCCGATTGGATATTGTGTAGGATTTTTAGCCGGGCACATATATAGTCATGCGTGAATATTTTTTCCGTGAAAGGATGTGCACACGAGACGTAGTTCGTTGAGGCTAATTAGGTACATTGTCCCACGTATATCCTGGATTCCGTATACGGGGTGGACATGTGCACTGACACATATTCGGATCGGGCGTACTGTGATGTCCCTCTTGAGCCGTACTATCTTAGTCGCTCACAGTCCATTTTTATACTTGGATGTGTTCGACGCGTTTTGTGATCGAGCGTTCATACGCCCGAGGGGTATGTTCGTTAGTCGGGGCGTTATTCTTGAAATCTTATATACGTGAATTGTATACTATCTTGAGAATCATTTATCATGTATATCTGACCCTGTGTTGGGCGAAATACTTGTGTTGTATTTTAGGTCGAGGAAAAGGCAAGGCACGGGAAGATCAAGGTGATGACGAAGGCTTCGAAGGATACTAGTTCGGGGGGCCCAAGTCTTTCGTGTCCGGTCATGTTCGTACCGTGTAATGTTATCTTTCTGCTTTATTTTTAAGTTTGAACAAATGTATTGTTATTTAAGGTATAATTCATCTCCATATGGATTATACTTAGGTTTTGGATCCTGTGTGTAATAAGGCCGTAGGCCATACTGCTGTAAACTCCACATCGGAGTAAGTACTATATTTTTGTGGTTCGGTGTCACATGTATTGTGTACTTAATCTTTACTTTGGATATCGCCTGGTGGATCCCAGTGTGGGGTCCACGACACTGTAATGGCCGCCTTATCGGGGTGTTACAGCATGTTTGATGATTCATTGCATTATTGAAAGATTATTCAAGAACACTTTGAATATTGTGTTGGATTTTGGGGTTTTTCGTAGATTCGTCCGACTTATCCGATTTGAAGCTTGAGAACCTTGAGATTATGATGTATCTATACCGTATGCATGCTTTTCCTACGATTTTACGGATTTGATTGTGCCGTTTTCGGACTTGTGGGAGTTTGGGCGATTTTCCAACCTCTAGTTGTTTATCCGTGTATTTTCATGAATCGTAGACGGGTTTTGGGAATTTCTTCGTGTAATTTGAGTATGGATAATTGATTATCATATTCCTTGCGAATCGTTTAGGTGGCGGAAGCACGTTCTTGGACCTACCGAACTCATACCGTTTTTCCGTTCGATTTCTCGATGTCTCAAAGGCAAGTATATATTTATGAATGTGCGTTCTCGACTTTGAAAGTATGAAATATTAATGGCATGATTATTTCTATCCACTCTGGGGCGGGCCGACGGGTCCCCTGAGGGTTTCGTAGCCTCTGGTGCGATTCCACGGATGATATGAACGAACCACTCTGGGACGGACCGACGGGTCCTCTGAGGGTTCCGTAGCCTCTGGTGCGGTTCCACGGTATTCATATAAGTATTGATGCGATGCCATGAGATTTAGTTATTCCGGAATACTAGTCTTGAATTAATGAATTGACGGTTATATTTACTTTATTGTCGAGAAGTATTGTAGTTCATACTTGATATACTTGCACTAGCTATTTGACGGCTAACCCCTTTATGGGGGAAATACTTTTCATGTATTTCAGGTTTCAGGAGAGCGGACAGGCAGGTATCGGATCGTCATGAAGATGATGGGCAAGTGTGATACTGTGTCTTTCCTCCGGTTGTGTTTCGTGTTTCTCCATTCAGTGTTGTTGTACTGGAATGGTTGTTGAATACTCGAGTATTGTTTTTCAGTTTTCCTTGATATTCCGGCCTGTGTTGCCGAGGTATTGATTTGTGTGGTGATGTATATGGTTTCATTGGTTATGGTTTTGAATACCATTTGTATTATCCTTCTTTTCATTGTATCTAGACCTTCTCGGTCAAGTTTTACAGTTTCGCGCATGAATAGCCTTGTGGGTCCCACGGCGGGGCTCACGGCGCTGTAATATACCCTGAATAACTTGGGGGTGTTACAGAATATGGTATCGGAGATTAGGTTTATGGATACCTAGGCTGTCGGCCTTTTGCGTCGATTGAGTCGTCATTTGCCCACAGTATCACTACTCATGTAAAAAACTGTTACCAAAGGTTGGTTATAGCCATGGTAAAGTGCTACAATGACTATGTAGTAATCAATTTAAGTCGTAGTTCAAATGGTAACCTATAGCCACAATTTTAGTTATTTCATGTTACCGAATGATAACCAATATAGCTGCAGTTTAGTTATTTCACGTGGCCAAAATATATCCGATAGCACAGTTAATATCAAAATTTGTGTGGCCATAAATATTTTATTCTTATGATTTTAGTTATCTCATGTAATAGTCATGATTCTAACAATCCAGTGTAACCATATGGCATGAATTTGCGAAGGTTATTGTAAAATTTATATGGCTATAAGTAGTTTATGATCATGGTTTTAGTTATTTTGTGTGATAAAAAGATGACCAATAGCCACGGTCAACAAGAAATAAAATATTGTAGCAGACTCCTGGTATCAACCGCTCTGTGTGACCATATGTCATGAAAAGGCCACGGTTAAGATAAAACTTGTGTGACTAAAATAGTTTAAGGACACGGTTTTAGTTATTTTATGTGACCAAAGGATTACTAATGTCTAATAGTCAAATGAAAATATAATCATAAAAGTCCGTTCTAGCAATTCAACATAACCATATGTCACGAAATGGCCACGGTTAATATAAAAATTATGTGGCCAGAAGTAGTCTATGGCCGCGATTGTAGCTATTTCTTGTAACCAAAAGGTATACAATAGCCAATGTTCTACAAACTAAGCGTAACCATATGTGTCACGAATTGGCCATGGTTAATATAAAATTTATGTGGCTATAAATAGTTTATTGCTACAGTTTTAGTTATTTTGTGTGACAATAAGATAATCAATAGCCATGGTTCTAACAATACAGCGTAACCATATGTCATGAAAGAGTCACGATATAAGTAGTTTATGGCCACAATTTTAGTTATTTCTTGTAACTAAAAGGTAACCAACAACCACGGTTCTAACAATTATGCATAACCATATGTGTCATGAAATGGTCATGGTTAATATAAAATTTGTGTGGCTATAAGTAGTTCATGGCCATAGTTTTAGTTATTTTGTGTGACCAAAATATAACCTATATTCACTATTCTAATAATTTAGCATAATCATATGTCATGAAAGGGTCAAAAATTCATGTGGCTATAAGTAGTCTATGGTTATAATTTTAGTTCTTTCATATAATCAAAAGGTAACCAATACTCAGGATATTAACAATTCAGTGTCACCATATGTAATGAGATGGACACGGTTAATATAAAATTTGTGTGGTCATAAGTAGTTTAGGACCACGGTTTTCGTTATTTCGTGTGACCAAATGGTAACCAATAGCCGCGGTTCTAGCAAATATGTGTAACCATATGTCATTAATTGGCCATGGTTTAACAATATTTGTGTGGCTATAAGTAGTTTATAGTCAAAGTTAAAATAAATACATGTGGGTGTAAGATAATCAATCCATCTAAAAACAAATCGTGTGGCAACAAGTAGTAGTTATGGCCACAATTTTAATTATTTTGTGTAACTAAATGATAACCAATAGTCAGGGTTCT
The DNA here is from genome assembly GCA_033398695.1 of Orobanche coerulescens. NCBI lineage: Eukaryota > Viridiplantae > Streptophyta > Magnoliopsida > Lamiales > Orobanchaceae > Orobanche > Orobanche coerulescens. The sequence continues at coordinate 33,488,852 of CM065804.1, forward strand.
AATAAATATGTGTGATCATATGTCATATTTTTTATCTGGTTTAAATATATTTGTGTGGCTATAAGTTTTTATAGTCACGGATAAAATAGTTACAAAATGGCTATAAGGTAATTAATGGCCACCTTGAAAATAAATCGTGTGGTCACAAGTAGTTTACGGCCACAGTTTTAGTTACTTTTGGTAACCAAAAGATGATAAATAGCTACAGTTTTAAAATTAAGCATAACTGTATGTCACGAATTGACATAGCTAATTTGCATTTACGTGGATATAAGTAGTTTATGGCCGTGGTTATATGGAAAATGCTTAAATATTAATATTTGTTTATAACCTTATGACCATGGTTAATATGGATACAGTTTTTCACGAGATGTTGTGATGAAATTTAAATGCGGCCACATAGGTATCAAAAGTCATGTGAGAATAGGATACGTTTTCATAAGGAAAAAAAACATGGTGAAAGGCTTACGGCTGCGGTTTTAACTGTGGCCTATGTGACTTTTTATACTAGTGTTGCATCCTGGTAGGAGACCAATCAGTTTCCAAGTATAATTGTGCATGATAGAATCCATTTCACTATGAATAGCTTCTTTCCAAAAAAGAGCATCAGGACTAGCACATCTTTATTAATCGTCTTTGGATCATCATCAATTGCAAAGTCACAAAATCAGGACCAGAAGACTTAGCCTTTCTGGATCTCTTACTTCGTCTCGACTCTTTGTTCATAGGATCTGAACTACTTGTAATTTTAAGAGTTCTTTTGTTTGAGATTTCTCCATCGTATCTTTGCAAGGATAAATGTTTTCAAATGACTCAATGACAGTTTCCTCATGCATATCGGCAACTTCACACTTATGAATCAGAAATCGATATGCACCGATGTTGTGTACATAACCTATAAATATACAGTAAATTTTCTTTAGACCAATTCTGACTTATTTTAGTTCGGGTACTTCAACCTTAGCCAAACAGTACCCTCAGACTTTGAGATATTTGAAAGAATTCTTGTGCTATTTCCGGATTTCGTCTGGAGTTTTATCATTTACTTTGGGTGCCACTCTATTTAGAATATAGTTAGCTATAAGAATAGCTTCCGCCCATATGTTCTAAGTCAACCCTGAACTTACTAATGAAGCATTTATCATCTTTTTCAAGGTACGACATTTTCGCTCAACAACTTGATTTGATTGAGGAGTATAAGGAGCTGTAGTTTGATAAGTTATGTCTGGATTAGCACATAATTGCTCAAATAGTGCTACATACTCACCGCCTCGATCACTTTATATTTGTTTTATGTAACAATTCAATTTATTTTTGGCCTCATTTTTAAACATTTTAAAGGCCTCAGAATTCATCTTTGATTTTAAAAAATACAAAATATTATCTTGTGCAATCATTTATAAAAGTAACAAAATATTTCTTATCTCCTCTCGTTTGCACAAATTTAAGTCGCACACATGAGTGGAATCAATTCTAGAGGAATAGTGTTCCATTCCACCAAATGAAAGGCAACTTAGTCAGTTTTGCTTCAACAAAAACTTTACACTTCTTTTTAATTTCTACATGATCTTTTGGAATCACTTTTGGAATCAGTTCTAGATTATCTAATAGGATATAGACTAATATGTCCTAATATAGAGTACCATAAGTCAGAACAATCGAGCAAGTGAACAGAATAATGAGCATTATTATTTGTAACTTTCTTGCCTTCACAACTTACTGGCATAACACTCATTTTGAATAATCTCCTGTCAAGATAACCTAGATCAAGGAACATCCCAAAATTTCATAAAATAAGTTTTCCGGACTCAAAGACTAGCCTAACCCAATGAGTAACTAGCAACGAGCCTGAAATTAAGTTCTTTATTTGTAACTTTCTTGCCTTCACGACTTACTGGAATAACACTCATTTTGAATAATCTCCTGTCAAGATAACCTCGACCAAGGAACATCCCAAACTTTCATAAAATAAGTTTTCCGGACTCAAAGACTAGCCTAACCCAATGACTAACTAGCAATGAGCCTGAAACTAAGTTCTTTCCGGATGTCTGGGACATGCATCCATATGCAATTTCCTACCATCAGTATCAATGTAGGAAGAGCACATTTTTCTATCAAAACAAACATGATGAGTAGTGCCAGTATCAACGTATCGGGAGCGCTAGTTTTCTACCATATTGATTTCAATCATCATAGATGAGATCTTCTCATGTAGCTCAATCATAGCTAACAGCTCTAGATTCGGCATGTAAACATCGCCATGTTCAACCATATTAGCAAAACACTTGCCTTTATTATGCTGACCAGTTGAGTTATTTGGCAAGTGACAGTTTTTGCCTTTTGGTTCGGCTTGCCACGGTTATGGCAATTTCCAATAAACTTTCTAGCCTTAAAAGACTGTTTCCATTTGTATTGAACTTGGTTCAGTTTTCTCTTTTTACTAGAGTATTCATGTTCAAGTAAATTTACTTTCATCTCCATTGGGCCACTCCTAAATTTAGAGTTAGACTTTCAGTTGTCTTTCTTACTTCTTAGTTGGAAAATCAAGCCCTCTAAACTCACTTCTTTTCTTTTGTGTTTCCGATAATTTTTAAGTCCTTCCAACTAAGAGGCAACTTCCCAATTACAGCCCTAACAACAATGGTTCGAGCAGAATCATCCTTTCAGCACTGATTTTGTACACAATTAGTTGAAATTATTGGACTTGTTCAATAACAATTTTGTAGTCCGTCATCTGAAAGTCCAAGTAATGCCAGATCACAAATTTTTGGTTCTATCATCATCAATTTTGTACTTTGTCTCTAAAGAATTTCAGAGCTCGTTAAAAGTTTTGATTTCACTGTACACATGGTACATCGGATCTGTAATATCCGACAGAAATTCTTACCTACGGTTGTATTATTCGGATAATTCAATACTATTGTAGTCTTGTTCCATTTGTTTAATGTTTACTGATGTTGGAATATATCATAATAGACTTGAATATAACTATCATTCGCACTATGATTGATTTCTCGACGTTGTATAGATAAGTACATTTTTTGGCTAGTAATTCTGTGTTTAACGTACGCCAACCTTTCAGCATAGCGTACGCTATCTTGTTGTTTTTACGTATGTAAGAAAGGGCGGTTTACGTACGTAAGGCTTGTAGTCTTATCCGATCTCAACTTTCGGTGTGTGGGGTCAGGCGTGATTCGAAGATCTGACCTTTTTGAGGCAGCCTAGTTGACCTACATTACATACGTAATGCTTCAAGCCATAACGTACGTAATGATGTTCATACTTTAGTTCAGTAGCCTGTGGTAGTATATTACGTACGTAAAGTGGCTAACGTACGTTATCTACATGCGATAACGTACGTAGCGAACTGTGCTGTTATAAAAAGACAACTTGCGTCTTTCATTTTGCATGACCAACTCCAATTTTTCTCCCCTATAATCATCCCCCTGCCTCCCTAGATCAATTCTACCTTTTTCCAACTTGTGTTTGATTTTGCATCTTGATTGGGAGCTTGTTTATTGGAAGTTTAGAGTCATTCTTGAAGCTTAGAGTGTGTTCTTGTGGTTTTGGTGTATTGTTCTTCAATTCTGAAGGTAAGTTATGCGATTTCACTCTATAATTTCGTAGTTATAATGTTAGTAATAAAGTATACTTCACCTAATGTTGAATTAATCAAGCAAAACATGTTTGTAGTTAAGCTTTTAACAACTTAATGATGAATATGGTGAATAAGGGTTTGACATGGTGTGTTCTTGGTGTTTTAAATGGTGGTAATCATGTTTAGTAGAAACACACTCTCCTTGCTGGACTATTAACATCAGTAGGACAATAATAATCCTTAGTTTCATTTTAGATAGATCGATTTGTAGAAGTGTTATCATTATATTGAATCAAACTATCATGCTTAGGAAGATTTTGAACTAGAAGAACTTAGGTTTTTATCGGATTTGGTTGAACCTTGAATTATATCAACATAAGGTTATAGTTCAGAGATGTTTAACTCACCTTGATGATGATTTCGTGATGATATTGTGATGAATAACTCAACTATATCGTTAACCTAACTAGGTGAACTCATAACCGATGAGCATAGTAATAATTTTACAAATTCATGATTCGTTCGAACGATGATAATCGCTGAGTAACCTTCATTTTGATCAATGTTTTATGGAACGTAGTTATTTGGATTGTATTTTTCAAAATATTGATGTTGTTTTTAAGAAATTCTACCGGCATATCAATTTTAGCAAAGTTCTCCTTGGTGTTTGTTCTTGATAAATTCTCATCCGTTTGAACCATACGAATAATTGAGAACACCTTGAATGATATCCGATAATGATAATAAATTGAAGCTAGTATGAACCCTTGAAATGGAATTATGATACAAAGATAGTTGAACCAAGCAAATTGAATTTAGGATATCGATTCGTTGAACTAGATATCGATAGTTATGAGAATGTGTTATTGAATGGATTGTATCCCTTAGAAGGTTGATTGTTCGAGTAACCGATATTTAAGTCGAGGACCGTTCGTTCGTTCGACAAGAAAGCATTATTCTCGTTTCTGTATTGAGGCAAGTTATCTTGCCTTGTTATAATGATGTTTGGATTCTTGTGATGATTATGCATTTCGTGTATATGAAACACTTATGAATTTGTGACCCGTGATTTGGTATTATTCTTAATGATGTTCCGTTTTCATCATGGGATTGCATTCCCGAGTTTGTCACTTTTGAACCGTTGATATGATTGATCCTTATTGTCATTTCGGTAAGTTCTTGATCCTTAATCGGATATGTGATTTATTGAATTCATTGTCATGTTGTATCGTGACATATCTGGAATCATATCTGCATTCTGATTGGTCATTGTGTAGGATTTTTAGCCAGGCGCATATATAGTCATGCATGAATGTTTCCGTATTGGACTGTGCACACAGGACGTAGTTCGTGAGGCTAATTAGGTACATTGTCCCACGTATATTCTGGATTCCGTATACGGGGTGGACATGTGCACTGACACATTTCCGGATCGGGCGTACTGTGATGTCCATCTTGAGCCATACTATTCTGGTCGTTCATAGTCCATATATATTTGGATGTGTTTGACATTTTTTGACTAACCGTTCATACGCCCGAGGGGTATGTTCGTTAGTTGGGTTGTTTTCCTTGAAATCTAATATATGTGAATTGTATAATATCTTGAGAAATCATTTATCATGTATATCTGACCCTGTGTTGGGTGAAATACTTGTGTTGTATTTTAGGTCGAGGCAAAGGCAAGGCACGGGAAGATCATGGTGACGGCGAAGGGTTCGAAGGATACTAGTTCGGGGGGGCCAAGTCATTTGTTGTTCGGTTTTTGTTCGAACCATGTAATGTTATCTTTCCGCTTTATTTAAATTGTGGACAAATGTATTGTCATTTAAGGTATATTCCATCTCCATATGGATTATACTTGTATTTTGGATCCTGTGTATAATAAGGTGGTGGCCACACTACTGTGAACTCCTAATCGTAGTAAGTACTATGTATTGTGGTTCGGTATCACAAGTATTGCGTATTTAATCTGTATTTTGGGTATCGCCTGGGGAGTCCCGATGTGGGGTTCACGGCATTATAATGGCCACCTTTTTGGGGTGTTACAGAAGATGGTATTAGAGAGAGTCGATTTTTTTAGAGTTATTGTGAAATGAACTAGTATCAAGAGACCTTCGTGTCACGTGTGACCTTGGCAAGCGCCTGATCCTACGAGCCAAATGCGGTATGTACTCTACGAGCCATGATTTAATTACTGGCACGATATTTAAATTGGAATTGATCTCCTTGTTGATCTTGTTATTTTCAAGGATATTTGGCAGGATTTATCTGATTGATAATTCGAGGTAAATTCTGGATTGATTATATGATTGAAATTGTTCGACTCAACGTCGATATGATATTCTGTGTGACACTCGTAGTGTCGATAATTCTTTATGAACTGTTTTCTTGAATATGTAATTTCTTGTTGCTATTAACTTAGCATGAATTTTAATTGGTATCATAAACTGTACTTATGGTTATCATTATGAATTGATTCTTTCAGTATGGAAAGAAATCTGAGAGGCCGTGGCAGAGGGGGACGAGGCCGCATAAGGGGCCGAATCCTGATACCATGATCCAACAGGCGTGCGAATGCAGAGCATAGTTCCGCAGGCAGTGATTCGCCTTCTAGGGACCAATCGCACCACACTGGGCGCGAGGATGCACGTGTCGATCCTTACGCTGTGATGCAGGGCATGATGGCTCAGATGACCCAGATGGGTCAGCTAATGGAAGGTATGCAGAGAGATACTACTGACCAGCTACAGGGGCCACCTCCTGTACATGGCGGACCGGTGAGTCGGATCATCGGCGACATCTCTCGCCAGCGACCCCCGACTTTTGAAGGCTCCTCTGAGCCTGCTGATATCGTGTATTGAATTGAACACTTCGAGATATTATTCGATACGGTAGACTGTCCAGCAGAGAATCGTGTCTCCGTAGCATCTTACTACCTTGGCAAGGGCGCCCACACCTGGTGGCTTTTGGTGGGGCCGGTTGATGGCGCATGTACTTGGGACGAATTTAAAAATCTCATGTTATACCATTACTATCCGGGTCCTCTTCGCGGGGCCAAACTATCAGAATTGCTGAATCCAGACCCGTCTGAAGATGATGATGTACTATCTGTTGCCGAGAAATTCCAGGCACTTCTTCCTTTTGCCTCGACGATTGTCCGAACGGAGGCCGATAAGATCAAATATTTTCTCAAGAGGCTTAAACCCCGAATGAGAATGCAGCTATTGAACCATCACTGTATGACCCTACCGGAGTTCATCGAGAAAGCTCTGGAGTACGAATTGACCGCGAAAGAAATTTCCAAGAAGCAACCGCAGTCCAACAACAAGAAATTCAAGAACCAGAACCAAACTGACAACAACCGAGGAACATTCAAGAGGCCCCAACCAGTGCCAAATCTTTCTGAACGGCCACCCACGGCATCGAAGCCAACCAGATCGCAACCTCGAGCGGTGAGCCTATCTGTTGTGTGTTATAACTGTGGAGACCAGGGGCACATCAATTATAAATGCCCGAGGTCAGCCATTGCATGCCATACTTGTGGGAAGAATGGACATCGTGCTCGTTATTGTAGGAGTGGACCAGGACGTACTCCAGCAGCACCTCATGCTCCAGTTCAGTCTTCCGTCCTGGACCGTGTACCTCCGTCCGCTTCTTACCAGACTACTGGGGCAAACAGAGGGATGGGCCATAGAAATCAAGCTGGTACATCTGGTACCGGGGCTGCAAAACCCAGAGTCTACGAGATGAAGAAGGCTGACGATCCCAAAGCCAGCATGATTGCAGGTACTCTCGAGATCCGATCTCAGCATGTCTGTGTTCTCTTTGATACTGGTGCTTCACACTCCTTTTTATCTACTTCTTGTTTGAGTCGTTTGCAATTAGATCATGTTACCAATTGTGAACCTTATATAATTGGTCTACCCGATGGTAGAAGAATTGTATTGAATCGTGAAGTGCAGAACTGTCCGATTTGCATAAACGACCGTGAGTGGTTTTCGAATTTAATTGTGGTCGATTTACCTAAAGATGAAGTGATCTTGGGTATCGATTGGATGGATTGTCATGATGCTATACTTAGTGTCCACAAACGAATAGTGACCGTCACATCTGACGATGGTGTTGAGTGTACTTTTCAGGGTGACAATCTCAGCCGTTCCAGGAGAGTCATCAGCGCTATGAAAGCAGTGAAACTGCTTAATCAGGGGTGTATTGGCTATTGGTGTTTCATGACCAAAACAGCGGATCGACCAGTCGAATTGGCTGATATTCTAGTAGTCCGAGACTAACCAGACGTATTTCTAGATGAGTTTCCAGGCTTACCTCCACATCGTGATGTAGAGTTCAATATTGAGTTAGAGCCAGGTACGTCCCCGCTCTCGAAAGCACCGTATCGTATAGCTCCGACTGAGATGCAAGAGTTGAAGAGCCAGCTTGAGGATCTGACGGAGAAGGGCTATATTCGACCTAGTGCGTCCCCTTGGGGAGCACCAGTGCTATTTGTACGGAATAAAGATTGATCTCTGCGTCTATGTAATGATTATCATGAGTTGAACATGGTAACCATTAAGAACAAATATCCATTGCCGCATATTGATGATTTATTGGATCAGCTTCAGGGAGCTGCTGTGTTTTCTAAGATTGACTTGAGGTCTGGTTACCATCAGCTGAGGATTCGTGAGTCTTACATTTCGAAGACCGCTTTTCGTACTCGCTATGGGCATTATGAGTTCGTAGTGATGCCTTTTGGACTGACTAATGCACCGGCAGTATTCATGGAGTTGATGAATCGGGTCTTTATTAATTATCTGGATCGCTTTGTAGTCATTTTTATTGACGACATTCTGATTTACTCTCGTGACCCTGAAGAGCATGAGCGTCATCTCCATCAGGTTCTCGATGCTTTGAGGCGGGAGCAACTTTATGGGAAATTTTCTAAATGTGAGTTCTGGATGCGTGAAGTTATCTTTCTCATACATGTTATATCAGCTGATGGGGTGCGAGTAGACCCACAGAAGATAGAAGCTATCCGAGACTGGCTACCACCAAAGAACGTGAAGGAAGTACGCAGTTTCTTGGGACTAATAGGTTATTACCAACGGTTCATAGAAGGTTTTTTCAAGATTGCCCAACCGATGACTAATCTGTTGAGGAAGTATAAGAAGTATTTATGGTCAGAGGCATGTCAATGGAGTTTTGATGAACTCAAGAGTCGGTTGATTTCGGCACCTATTTTGGTTCTACCGAAAGGAACGGAAGGATTCGTGGTGTATAGTGACGCGTCTAAATAGGGCCTTGGATGTATACTAATGCAGAACGAGAAGGTGATCTCCTATGCATCAAGACAGCTACGACCTTACGAGGTCAACTATCCCACCCATGATTTGGAACTTGCATCCGTGGTGTTTGCTTTAAAAATTTGGCGTCACTATCGGTATGGAGTTACCTGTCAGATTTTTACCGATCACAAGAGCCTGAAGTATATTTTTAATCAGAAGGAGTTAAACATGAGGCAGAGAATGTGGCTAGAACTCATCAAAGATTATGATATCGAGATCCTTTATCATCTGGGCAAAGCAACTGTAGTTGCCGACGCTTTGAGTCGTAGAACAGTACAGGAGCATATGCTTGCCCACTTGACGGTTCAGAGAGAATTGCAGTTAGAGTTGGTGAGGCTGGAAATTGAAGTCTGGTTACAGCGTATTCAGGGACAACTCTGCACACTTGAGATTTCATCGTCCCTTGAGGATATAATTAGATCGAAGCAGGTTACAGACCCATTCTTATCTCGAGTTCGGGATGAAGTAACTCAAGGGAAAGCCCCTGGATTTGTGATCCACGAGGATGGATTGATACGCTTAAGGAATCGAGTTTGTGTACCCGCAGATAATGAATTGAGGAACTCTATCCTGAGAGAAGCTCATACTACCCCGTACTCCATTCACCCGGGGTCTAGCAAAATGTATAAGGATTTGAAGCAATATTATTGGTGGGGGAGTATGAAATGTGAAGTTGCAGAGTTCGTTTCGAGGTGTTTAACCTGTCAACAGGTTAAGATTGAGCATCAGCGACCCGCAGGAATGCTGAAGCCGCTCCCGATTCCCGAGTGGAAATAGGAGGACATATCAATGGATTTTATCACTAGCTTACCGACAAGTCGTCGAGGGATGAATACGATTTGGGTGATTGTGGACCGTTTAACCAAATCAGCCCACTTATTGGAGATAAAATACACATGGGTACCCGAGAGATTGGCCCAGCTATTTATCAAAGAGATTGTAAGATTACATGGTACCCCCAAGAGTATTGTATCAGATCGTGACGGGTGATTCGTGTCACATTTTGGAAAGCAGTTCATCGTGCGATGGGTATGCAATTGAACTTCAGCACAGCATTTCATCCGTAGACTGATGGTCAGACTGAGAGGACTATCCAGACACTAGAGGATATGTTGAGGGGGTGCGTTCTTGATTGGGAGGTCCAACTACCTTTGGTGGAATTCACCTATAATAGTAGCTGGCACGCTTCGATTCAGATGGTACCTTATGAAGCATTGTATGGCCGTCGTTGTAGATCCCCTATGTGTTGGGACGATATGTCTGAATCTTTGGGTACGGAACCCGATATGTTGTTAGCTGCCCGTGAGAAGATCGCTCTGATTAGGAGTCGTTTCTTGACGTCTCAAAGCCGATAGAAGTCATATGCAGACAACCGTCGGCGACCACTTGAGTTCGAGGTCGACGACCATGTACTTATGAAGGTGTCCCCTACTCGAGGTTTTTTTCGTTTTGGGAAGAGAGGCAAGTTGAGTCTGAGGTATGTCGGGCCGTTTAAGGTTTTGGAACGAGTAGGCGATCTAGCCTATCGCCTGGCATTGCCACTGATAAGTGTCAGTTTTGTACACTTATCCATAGTTTGTATCGATAAAATTCACCCATAATTGAACTAGTCTACTCATTTTTTGCTTTTAATTTATTAGTTTTAATAATTTTATTTTTATCGGATGATGATCGGATTAAATAACTGAATTACTCAAGAAACAACATGTTTAATAAATATTCTCTTTATTGAATTTTGATATATTCATGTTGTAGGGCTTTCCGAGACGAATTCGGCAGTCTTTCCGGATTCAAAATCAGAGTTTTATATCAAAAGTTATCATTCGAAGAAGATGTGGGGCAAAAACGCAAAGTCTGAGAAATTCTGGGCCGAAAACATAACTATCCAAGCTTCAAATGAGCAAATTTTCGAAGCCACGTTACGGCCTTAACATTCAGGAGTTACAGCCGTAAGTCACCCTTGTTACGGCCGTAACTCCTGAATGTTACGGCCGTAACTCTTGACAGATTGCTATGATTTGTCTAATTTTTTATACTTTTTGTGTATTATTGAGGGGATGGCTGGCATTGATCCGATCTAATGTAATAATGCTGGAGTTTTGGAGCTATTAGATGACTTTAGGTGTATAAATAGACCCCTTAGATCCTTCATCATGTAATACCCGCGATTTCTGTTATGTATTTAGAACTTGTGACATTGTTATTGTTGCACTTTTATCTGAGTATTATTCTCCGTATTTCATAATCCGATGTTGTTGAACGTATGATTTCATGAATGTGATGAAAATTGTGATTCTGCGCATGTAGCGCACGCTATCGACTATGTGTAGCGTACGCTAAGTTGGATCCATAGCGCACGCTGTGCATGACCTTAGCGCGCGCTATACGTAGTCAGCATGATTGAGACGTGGGGTAGGTGAGATCAGGCCGGGGATCTTGGTTGGATTGTGTCGGGATGAACCTGGACGGCTTTCGGGAAAAGCCAAGTCAATGCCTTAGCGCACGCTACTGACATGAGAGTAGCGCACGCTAAGTGCTGAGTACAGTGAAGTCAGTGAGCCGTTAGCGCACGCTACGAGCATGTACTAGCGCGCGCTAATAACCATTTCCTATAAATAGGACATCATCCTTTTCGTAATTTCAGTTCTTTCTTCTCCCACATCCGAATCCTTATACTTAGAGTATTACTCTCTACATCCTAGACACTTCATATCAGCATCCTAGCTCGTGTTGAAGATTGTAGATCATTGAGGATTGGTGTTCAAGCCTTCGATGTTGGATTGCTTCGATTTCCTCCTTGTTCTTCACCACTTTGAGGTAGGTGATTCTTCACCAATACTAGTAGTGTTCTAAAGGACGTTTGATCATGTTTTACTAGTCAGTTATTTCGTTTATAATCGAACATCACGTGTTAGAAGGATAGTTTTGACGTATCGGCACTTATTCTTCGTGTAATCCTTTGAACCTTTTTAGTATATGGACTCCTAAGCATATTATGTATCTTCAAACCGATCATGACCAATATATGAAGATTACCTAGTTCGTATGTTTTACGTAACGAATCATATGTTTTGGGACTTGGAATAAACGGAACTTAGAATATTTTCTTGAAGATCAAGATGAATGATGGTGTAGTGATGATGATACGAATCCTTGTATCTCGTAGTCGTTTAATCCGTATAGAACTTTCACAAACCTTATGAGCATGATATGCATGGGGATGACATGTATTATCACCATAGAATTCATGAGTTCATCACCATTAGATCTAGTTTTCTGCCAGTAGTAATCTGCCATGCACGGTTAGCGCACGCTAACATACGTAAGTTAACGTGCGCTATCGGGGATAAGCTAACGCACGCTACGTTTGGTACGTAACGTACGTTATGATATCAGCCGAGTCAGTCGGCTGGTCAGAGAGAACTGTCAGTCCATGGCTAGCGTACGCTAGGCTTAGACGATAGCGTACGCTAACAGGCAGGCTTAGCGCACGTTACGTAGAGTACGTAGCGTACGCTAAGTGGTTCAGGCAGATTGTATATTTTGAGCTTTTGGCCGTAGACCGAATTGTTAGGCCATCGTTCGACTTGAGATGATTTGTATATCATTTCTTTTGTTAAGGTTCGAGCTTGCTACGTTGATCGAAGGAGGCGGCCTTCGAGTGTGTTGAGATCATTGAAGTGTCTCGTTCTTGCCATCTTCGAGGCAAGTATCATAATATGTTAATATTGGTATTTTGAGCATGCGTGTGATTATTCATGTTGTTGAACATGAGATTTATTTCGTTGAATTGTCATGATATTCGTTATCTAGTGTTGTATGTTCATGTTGATGGACATGGCGATTTGGCATATATGTATGCATGAGTTATGTTGTGTTTGTTGTGCGATCTATGCTGAGGGCGCTGGATCGGATGTCCACCTCGTGTTGGTCCGACGGGATCATCTTGGGATCTAGGCTGAGGGCGCTGGATCATTGGACGAGTTATTTCCACCTCGTGTTGGTCCGACGGGATCATCTTGGGATCTATGCTGAGGGCGCTGGATCATTGGAATACCCATGCTATGTTAATGGAATCTTGTGGATTCGCATTATCGGATTCCGGTAGCGGAAGTCCGTGTGGTGTATCTTGTTATGTATTGTTGATGCATATTTGATTTGTTTAAATGATACTTGTACTAGCATCGTTTTGCTAACCCCTTCGGGGGTGGACATTTGTTTTGATGTTCAGGTAGCCGAGGAGCAGGGAAACAGCCACAGTACCGACGTGACGACGAAGGGGTTCAGTGATGTTTGATGTTGTTGGTGATTTGTTTTCTTGGTTTGATTTCAGTACTCGAGTACGCGTGTCTTATTAATATCATTTCGATAGGGTTGTATTAATTACTCGTTGAACCAGTTGTACGGTTTTTTAAACTTGAATTTCCGTGATATTGATGTTCTTTATTTACACTTCTTTTAAAAATTAGCCTTGTAAATCCTTACTTAAAGGGTTTACGACGCTGTAATTATTCCGAATATCTCGGGGTGTTACAGAATATGGTATCGGAGCCAAGATTCATGGATATCTTGGAAGTCGGGTTTTTAGTTGGGTCTGTTTACGTTATTGATTTACGAGTCGTTCGTAACATCACTGTTCAGCCAAAAGTCGTCATGTGGACCGTGGTTGTAAGTCTCCTAATCTCTTATACTACCGTTTTATTTATTACTGTTTGTGAGTATTGACGGGCTTTATTTCGAAAACTTTATCCTGGATATTGAGGAATTGTGTTTACAGTATGTTGAGAGGAGGACGTGGACGCGGACGCGGTCGTGGACGCGGACGGGGTAACATGAGACAGGAGGATTCCGCAACTACCCTGCACTATCGCTAGTCGAACCGATTCCCATTCTGGAGGGCAGCAAGGATCAGCGAATGACGACGCAAATCCTAACATGCCGGGAGTGATTCAACAGGTGGTGGCGCAGATAAACCAGTTCGCCCAGGTAGTCGACCGCATGCAGACGGCGATGGGACAGCAGCACCACGAGGATAACCGGGGAGACAGATGGCTTGCTGAGGTGGTCAAATTGCACTCGCCAAAATTTGACGGATCTGCTGAGGCACTTACTTGGGATCACTGGCTTAAGGAGTTAGAGAAGATATTCGCGGGTCTTAACTGTCCCGAGGACCGGAAGGTTACCATTGCCCAGTATTTTCTGACTGGGGAGGCCTTTGATTGGTGGGAAGCTATTCGACCCGAGGATCATAATCCGGACTGGACGGAATTCAAACTAATGATGGAAGCACAGTATTGTCCTCGTCCAGTTAGAGAGGCAAATATCCGAGAGTTTTTCTCACCACAGAGTTCGGAAGCATCTGTGACAGATATAATCAAAACTTTTAATCATCAGCTGACTTGTGTGCGACACTTGGTCAGAACGGAGGCAGAAAAGATTTTTCATTTCGATATGCGGATGAAGCCGGAGATTCAGCAGTACATGTCCGAGTTCGAGTGTACTACGTTGCGACAGTATCAAGACAAAGCGCTGGCCTATGACATGAAAGAGGCGGCGGTGGAGAAATCAGTGGAAGCAAAGAAGCAGAGGGTGACCGGCAACTTTTCAGAAAACAAGAGTGGTGGGCCCCGCAAGGGCCAGTCTTCCTTTTATTCGGCTAGGAAACCTCCACATCCATCTAGAGGCGGAAAGAAGTTCCGAACTACATCAGCAGTTTCGGACGCATCAAAGAAATGCTACAATTGTGGTCGAACAGGGCATATTCGACGTGATTGTCCCGCATCTTCTGTGACTTGTTACGATTGTGGACAAGAAGGGCACCGTGCGGCCTTCTGTGGAGCTGCTACTAGATCTTTTGGTACTCGCACTCCAGCGCCAGTTCCGAAGGAGACAAGTGTGAACCAGACGCAGCAGAGTGGATTTCAGCAGCAGAACGTTGGGAAGAGAGAGACATCCGATCTTTGGGTCCGTTCCTCCGCGCCTGTACGAGATGAGGAAATCGACGATCGTAACACCGTTGTTGCATCAGTACGATTCAGATCCTTTTGCAACCAGCTAGTGTTTTATTCGATTAGGAGCTACACATTCTTTCGTATCATCAACCGTAAATCGTTTAAAAATCACGTGCTTATTTGATTGTGAACCATATGTTGTGGGTTTGCCGAGTGGAGAGAGAATTGTGGGAACCCTAGAGGCTAGAGATTTTCCAGTATCTATAGGAGGGAGAGATTGGCCATCGAATCTTATTGTAGTTGACATCTACGGTGACGATTTAATTCTCGGAGACGATTGGCTCAACCGTTATGGAGCTATTCTGAATTACCGAGAGAGAGTCATTTTTATCATTGCTGATGACGGATCTGAACACTTATTCCGAGGATGGAGACCGGGAAGCTCGGGAAAATTGATCAAAGCAATGAAAGCCGTGAAATTACTGAAGCAAGGATGTCATGGACTTTGGTGTTATGCCATGAGGAAAGAGGAAGGAGTAGAGCTCTCGTCTATTTCAGTTGTGAATAAGTTCTCAGATGTATTTCCTGACGAACTACCTGGGTTACCTCCGTAGAGGGAAGTGGAATTCACTATCGAATTAGAGCCTGGAGCAGCTCCTATTTCCAGAACACCATACCGCATGGCGCCAACCGAGATGTATGAACTCAAGAAGCAACTGGAGGAATTGTTACAGAAGGGTTATATTCAACCTAGCGTTTCTCCTTGGGGAGCGCCCGTTCTCTTTGTCCGGAAGAAAGACGAATCCCTCCGACTGTGTATTGATTACAGGGAGCTCAACAAGATGACGATCAAGAATAAGTATCCTAAACCTCGGATCGACGACTTGTTTGATCAACTGCAAGGGGCAAGGGTATTCTCGAAGATTGACTTGCAATCAGGATACCATCAGTTGAGAATTAAGGAATCGGATATACCGAAGTCTACTTTCAGGTCCCGGTACGGGCATTATGAATTCGTAGTGATGCCGTTTGGGCTTACCAATGCTCCTGCGGTATTCATGCAATTGATTAATCGAGTATTCTTGGAATACTTGGATAAATTTGTGGTCGTCTTCATTGATGACATCTTGATATATTCGAAGGACGCAGAGGAGCATGCCGAACATTTACGTGTGGTTTTGAGCACCTTGAGGAAAGAACAGCTGTATGCAAAGCTTTCAAAATGCGAGTTCTGGCTCAGGGAGGTAATTTTCCTTGGGCATGTGATATCATCTGACGGAGTTCAGGTGGACCCGAAGAAAGTCGAAGCAATCTTGGAATGGGAAGCTCCTAATAACGTGAAAGAAGTCTGGAGTTTCTTAGGACTTGCTGGATATTATCGCCGCTTTGTAGAGGGATTTTCCAAAATTTCTCGTCCGCTCACTCAGCTGTTACAGAAAACTCAAAAGTTTAAGTGGGGTGAGAAATGCCAGGCTGGTTTTGATGAACTTAAGAAGAGACTGACGACAGCACCTATATTAGCATTACCAGATGGAACGGATGGATTCATGGTGTACAGCGACGCTTCAAATCAGGGTCTGGGATGTGTGTTGATGCAAAGAGATAAGGTGATTTCCTATGCTTCTCGGCAGTTGAAACCATACGAGGTTAATTACCCGACTCATGATCTGGAGCTAGCAGCTGTAGTCTTTACTTTGAAAATTTGGAGACATTATTTGTACGGCACTCATTGTCAGATCTTCACCGATCATAAGAGCCTCAAGTACATTTTCAGTCAGAAAGAATTAAACATGAGGCAGAGAAGGTGGCTGGAATTGATCAAGGATTACGACTTGGAGATTCTCTATCATCCGTGGAAAGCAAACGTAGTAGCCGATGTTTTGAGCCGTAAACCTGTTTCTCTTCGAGTGTTGGAAGCACTTACATCCCAAACCAGCATTCAACGGGAACTGATCCGCGAAGGGATTGAAGTATGGGCACCAGGAATCCAAGGGCAACTATATGTGATGGAACTGACTTCATCACTAGTCGAGGAGATCAAATCTAAGCAGTTAGACGATTCTCTGATCCTTCGATTATGTGATGAAGTAAAGAAAGGAAAAGCCCCAGGGTTCGTGATACAAGATGATGGAGTTCTGAGGTTCCAGAGTCGACTTTGCGTTCCCGGTGATGATGATTTGAGACGGACTATTCTGAAGGAAGCTCACAGCGCGCCCTATTCTATTCACCCGGGCAGCAGTAAGATGTATAAGGATTTAAAACAAAATTTCTGGTGGGGGAATATGAAGAAGGACGTAGCAGAGTACGTTTTGAAGTGCTTGACTTGTCAGCAAGTTAAGATTGAACATCAGCGACCTGCCGGAATGTTAAGGCCGCTTCCGATCCCTAAATGGAAGTGGGAGGACATCTCGATGGATTTCATCACCAGTATGCCAAGGACTAGAACGGGAATGAACATGATTTGGGTTATAGTTGATCGACTAACAAAGTCGGATCATTTCCTAGGAATTAAAGATACATGGGGACCCGAGAGATTGGCGCGAGTATTTATTGCGGAGATAGTCAGATTGCATGGGACGCCGAAGACCATTATTTCGGATCGAGATGGTCGCTTCGTGTCACATTTTTGGAAGGCAGTTCATAGGGCTTTGGGGACTAAGCTCCACTTTAGCACAGCTTATCATCCCCAAACGGACGGTCAGTCCGAAAGGACTATACAAACCGTAGAAGACATGCTTAGAGCTTGTGCATTGGATTGGTCAACTGATTGGGAAGTTCACTTGCCTTGATCGAGTTCACCTATAACAATAGTTGGCATGCTTCTATTAAGATGGCACCATTTGAAGCTTTATACGGGAGGAGATGCCGATCACCCTTGTGCTGGAATGATTCTTCGGATTTGATCGGGATGGAACCGGAATTGATAATTCAGACTCAACAGAAGATAGCTTTGATTCGAGAAAGACTGTTGACTGCCCAGAGTCGAGAAAAGTCTTACGCAGACGTACGTCGTCGTCCTCTAGAGTTCGACGTTGGGGAACATGTACTATTGAAGGTGTCTCCTACACGAGGGATTTTCCGTTTTGGGAAAAAGGGTAAGCTAAGTCCGAGATATATCGGACCATTCGAGATCCTCGAGAGTTGGAGATTTAGCATACAGGTTGGCCTTACCGCCATCGCTGAGTCACGTTCACAATGTGTTTCACGTATCCCAATTGCGGAAGTATGTACTGGACCCCAGTCACGTCATTGATTTCGACGAGATCGAGATAGCTAATGATGGCACCTTCGAAGAGAGACCAATCAAGATACTTGATAGTCGGATCAAACAGTTGAGGAATAAACCAATACACTTGGTTAAAGTACAATGGTCACGACACGGAGTCGAAGAGGCCACTTGGGAAACAGAGGACAATATGAAGACTAGATATCCGGAGTTGTTTTCATCTTAAGTTTCGGGACGAAACTTCTTTTTAGGAAGGAAGGATGTAATACTCGAGATTTCTGTTATGTATTTAGAACTTGTGACATTGTTATTGTTGCACTTTTATCTGAGTATTATTCTCCGTATTTCATAATCCGATGTTGTTGAACGTATGATTTCATGAATGTGATGAAAATTGTGATTCTGCGCATGTAGCGCACGCTATCGACTATGTGTAGCGTACGCTAAGTTGGATCCATAGCGCACGCTGTGCATGACCTTAGCGCGCGCTATACGTAGTCAGCATGATTGAGACGTGGGGTAGGTGAGATCAGGCTGGGGATCTTGGTCGGATTGTGTCGGGATGAACCTGGACGGCTTTCGGGAAAAGCCAAGTCAACGCCTTAGCGCACGCTACTGACATGAGAATAGCGCACGCTAAGTGCTGAGTACAGTGAAGTCAGTGAGCCGTTAGCGCACGCTACGAGCATGGACTAGCGCGCGCTAATAACCATTTCCTATAAATAGGACAGCATCTTTTTCGTAATTTCAGTTCTTTCTTCTCCCACATCTGAATCCTTATACTTAGAGTATTACTCTCTACATCCTAAACACTTCATATCAGCATCCTAGCTCGTGTTGAAGATTGTAGATCATTGAGGATTGGTGTTCAAGCCTTCGATGTTGGATTGCTTCGATTTCCTCCTTGTTCTTCACCACTTTGAGGTAGGTGATTCTTCACCAATACTAGTAGTGTTCTAAAGGACGTTTGATCATGTTTTACTAGTCAGTTATTTCGTTTATAATTGAACATCACGTGTTAGAAGGATAGTTTTGACGTATCGGCACTTATTCT
This sequence comes from Orobanche coerulescens, assembly GCA_033398695.1. Taxonomy (NCBI): domain Eukaryota; kingdom Viridiplantae; phylum Streptophyta; class Magnoliopsida; order Lamiales; family Orobanchaceae; genus Orobanche; species Orobanche coerulescens. Next base: position 33,508,020 of record CM065804.1, read on the forward strand.
TCGTATAATCCTTTGAACCTTTTTAGTATATGGACTCCTAATCATATTATGTATCTTCAAACCGATCATGACCAGTATATGAAGATTACCTAGTTCGTATGTTTTACGTAAGGAATCATATGTTTTGGGACTTGGAATAAACGGAACTTAGAATATTTTCTTGAAGATCAAGATGAATGATGGTGTAGTGATGATGATACGTATCCTTGTATCTCGTAGTCGTTTAATCCGTATAGAACTTTCACAAACCTTATGAGCATGATATGCACGGGGATGACATGTATTATCACCATAGAATTCATGAGTTCATCACCATTAGATCTAGTTTTCCGCCAGTAGTAATCTGCCATGCACGGTTAGCGCACGCTAACATACGTAAGTTAACGTGCGCTATCGGGGATAAGCTAACGCACGCTACGTTTGGTACGTAACGTACGTTATGATATCAGCCGAGTCAGTCGGCTGGTCAGAGAGAACTGTTAGTCCATGGCTAGCGTACGCTAGGCTTAGACGATAGCGTACGCTAACAGGCAGGCTTAGCGCACGTTACGTAGAGTATGTAGCGTACGCTAAGTGGTTCAGGCAGATTGTATATTTTGAGCTTTTGGCCGTAGACCAAATTGTTAGGCCATCGTTTGACTTGAGATGATTTGTATATCATTTCTTTTGTTAAGGTTCGAGCTTGCTACGTTGATCGAAGGAGGCGGCCTTCGAGTGTGTTGAGATCATTGAAGTGTCTCGTTCTTGCCACCTTCGAGGCAAGTATCATAATATGTTAATATTGGTATTTTGAGCATACGTGTGATTATTCATGTTGTTGAACATGAGATTTATTTCGTTGAATTGTCATGATATTCGTTATCTAGTGTTGTATGTTCATGTTGATGGACATGGCGATTTGGCATATATGTATGCATGAGTTATGTTGTGTTTGTTGTGCGATCTATGCTGAGGGCGCTGGATCGGATGTCCACCTCGTGTTGGTCCGACGGGATCATCTTGGGATCTAGGCTGAGGGCGTTGGATCATTGGACGGGTTATTTCCACCTCGTGTTGGTCCGACGGGATCATCTTGGGATCTATGCTAAGGGCGCTGGATCATTGGAATACCCATGCTGTGTTAATGGAATCTTGTGGATTCGCATTATCGGATTCCGGTAGCGGAAGTCCGTGTGGTGTATCTTGTTATGTATTGTTGATGAATATTTGATTTGTTTAAATGATACTTGTACTAGCATCGTTTTGCTAACCCCTTCGGGGGTGGACATTTGTTTTGATGTTCAGGTAGCCGAGGAGCAGGGAAACAGCCACAGTACCGACGTGACGACGAAGGGGTTCAGTGATTTTTGATGTTGTTGGTGATTTGTTTTCTTGGTTTTATTTTAGTACTCGAGTACGCGTGTCTTATTAATATCATTTCGATATGGTTGTATTAATTACTCGTTGAACCAGTTGTACGGTTTTGTAAACTTGAATTTCCGTGATATTGATGTTCTTTATTTACACTTCTTTTAAAAATTATCCTTGTAAATCCTTACTTAAAGGGTTTACGGTGCTGTAATTATTCCGAATATCTCGGGGTGTTAAACATCATTCATCATTCATCTTATAATTTTCCATTTTTTGTAAACTTTTCTTTTTGTGTGAAGAACACACTTGTGTTCTTGAGTGATCTTTGTAAGTGTGGTATAGTATATGTTGTTCAGAGAGTTTATTGCTTCTATCTCCTTTATCTACTAAGGGAGTTAGGATCAATTCTTTCTCTTGATTCAACTAAAAATGACCACAAAAGCTTGTAATATGTGTAATAAACCCTTCATGGGCTAAGTAATCTTTAGTTGGGATTATAAACAAGGTTAGTCATGTTATTTATATTTGTATAAAGATCTATTGTGAATTACTTATTATTGTGTGTGATTTTCATTGTTTTAACAATCTTTATTTATTTGGCCAATAAATGACGATATTTATGGTCTTCATATGTTTCGAAAGAAAATATGTTTGATTAGATCAAATGATCTTCACTCTAAGTTGTTCTAGGGGATAGAAATATACCCCTAGTCCTTAGGTGATTCTTTGAGTTATTTTCATAAATCCTAATGCTATGTATTAAAGGCAATCAACATAGAAATATAGTGGATTGATTCAATATGTAAGGGACGTTTTATAGTTCGAAAGAGAAACCGTCTTTTTAAGAAAAATCGAATCTACACAACATAATAAGTAAATTCATCTTATGATCTCCAATACATCTTTTATAACTAATGACGAACTAAGTTTGTAATCCCAACTATTTCATTTTATCGATAATCAATCTATTATAACATTAGAACTAATATTGTAATTTCTTTGCAATTATTAAACCAAACTTTTTAATTGTGTGTTTCACTCATCTTAAGTATCTATAAAAATAGACTAATAGTGTATAATTCAAATTATAACCAAACTTTCTTGTGGGATCGATAAACCGGACTCAAAAAGTCCACTTTACTACTTGATACGATATCGTGCACTTGCGATAGTTACACTAAAAGCGTGTCAAGTTTTTGGCGCCGTTGCCGGGGAAGTATAAGTTATATTTGAAATCTTACATTGTAAACTATTTTTATAGGTACAAATTTCTCGACGTTGTAACTTAGTACTCAATTGTGTTTGTCCGGTCAAGTGGCGGATAACGGTACTCCGTGACTATTAAAGTCGGATTTTTCAGTTTCCCACAACAACTGATATTTGTAGATATTTTATTCAATTATTTTCATTATCTTTTTATTTTTGTTTTTTATCATGGACGAAACATTGTTTAAAATTGAAAAAAGATTTCCCTTTCTAAGCAAAAATGCAATTTTAAAAATTTACAAGACAAGGCTTGAAAGGATGAGGTTGCTTATGAATAAAAGCATACCTTTTGACATAAGATTCATTATCGAAGCCAAAGTAAGAATAGAAGGTGAATTCACAGAAACACCAACTAGATTTTTACCAGGGCTTGGAAAAAGTTCATATGCCAAGAAACGACGAGCAAAGATGCTAGCCGTTTGCTATAAATGTGCTAGATGGAACTGTAATGCAAAATGTCGATCTTTAGGAATTCCATCTACAAACAGAGAAGATAAAATTCAGTTCATTAATGATGGTCTGAATAAGGAGAATTTAGATAATATCGAAATTTCTCTTGACACGCATCCTAGTGGACTTGTATATTACGAATTCAATGTTTGTGGAATAAATTCAAACTGAATATGAACGTCTTGGGAATCTGACGTTAAAAGACCCTGTTTGCCAATTTGTAAGAAAATTGGATGGGAAGCTTCTCCCCGACTCATAGAAGGCGTTTAGGCCGTTTCTGAACGTAAAATCAGAGGAAGATGTGAGCCACAATCACAACTACTGTACATACGCGTAAGTATCTTTTATTTTTGTCGTGTGGTGAGATTTTACGAATAAAAATGTGATACGCGATAAAAGCTTTCATTATTCTATTGAGTAGTTGAAGCACAATCAAACGCAATCACAAACTTGTTAAACAATTTTTACCTTCTTTTTCTTCTATAAATAAACTTTCTACTGGTTTCTTTCATTCATCCCTCAAACTTGCACTTTTCTCTGTTTCTCTCTAAAAAAATTTTTTTTCTTTTCAAAAATGGAGTCATCATTTTTAATAAAAAAATTTAACACAATATGCATTTTTGGTGGAGCTAATTCTGGAAAAGAGGCATGCTTTAGGAGAAAAATGCATTCATGTAGTTTACGGAGGAGGAAGTCTAGGATTAATGGGACGAGCTGCTGCTTCTGCCTATATGGAAGGAGTAAGAGTGTTGGGAATAATTCCAAAACCTCTGGCTGAAAGTAAAATCACCGGGTCAACTATTGGAGATGAGTTTAGATCTGTGAATATGCAAGATCGCATAACTCACATGATAAATAATTCTGGCGCCTTTATCACCCTTCCCGGTGGTTTTGGCACCCTTGAGGAACTTTTTCATGTGGTTACCAGAGCCCAGCTAAATGTTCATCAAAAACCAATAGGTGTGCTTAATGTCAATGGTTTCTTTGATGGTTTACTGTCTTTCATCGATTACTCTGCTGAAAAGGGCTTTATTTCCGAGCGTGCAAAACGAATCATAGTCGTTGCAACAACACCAGAAGAACTAATCAAAAAACTCAATGAATTTGTTCCTCAACCAGATCCAGCTCTAGCTAAAATTGTCTGGGTAGAAGATTTTACCGTGAGAAAACGAAAAGTGGATTCATTCCTCTCTCTTTGATAACCCATGTCGGACATCTTGTATTTTTACTTTCTGTCGTGTGTAATAATCGTGCTAAATGATGGCAGCTTAAGAAGTTTCTTCTTGATCTCTTGACGCGCATCTATTCGCGATTTATGTATTGTTATTTTATTACTGTAATGTTTATTGTGTGTTTTTTATAAAAACTTTGATGGCAGCGTAAGGCGACTCTTCGGACTTTCTTGATGCGCATCTTAAAAATTGTGTTATACTTACGAGTATATTTTATTTTATTTTGTTGTGTGCCTCGTATATTTATTCTCAGACATCAACTTTCTTAACAGGGAGTATTCTGCTTTTCTGCATTGATTTTTATTTTTTTTATTTTTAAACTGAGGACAGTTTTATTTTCAAGTTTGGGGTGGTTTGTTTAATTATTTTGGTGTGTTTTGATTGATTTGGTTATTTGCCTTAATTATATATATATATATATAGTAATTTGATTTTTGAGATTTCTAGATCTGGCCATAACACCAATAAATTAGCTATATACAAGCTTCTTAAATCGTTTTAACCAGTAAAAAAAATTGTATATTCCAAAATTTTTGAGCCTTAATCTCTCTTTCCAAGCCTTGTAATTATCATATAAAATCGAGTCATTCGTTACCTTGAGAAAAGAAGAATCAATTGGTTGATGAAAAATAAAACTGAAATTTACTTAATTTGTGGAGTTTTTGATTTTTCATGCTTAAATAAAAATGATTTTCTCGCAAAATTCTATTCCCTAAAAAAAAAAGGAGTCATTGGTGAAAAGAGCTACACGTTAGCAAATAACGGTGTGAAATCTAACACCTAAAAAAATAAATGACGAAAAGGAGAAGTGTTGAGCAGCAACAGCTGCCTAATTTTGGAAGTCTTAAATTTTGTGAAAAATAAAGGACTAACCATTGTTGGTGCGTAGCTGCCGTCTCAGAAAAATTGGTGAAAAGAGCTACACGTTAGCAAATAACGGTGTGAAAGCTATCACCTTTTTACGAAAAGAAAAATAATGAGATAGAAATTGTGTTAGTGAAAAGAGCTACACGTTAGCAAATAACGGTGTGAAAGCTATCACTAAAAGGGATGTAGTTTATGATCAGATTTGAATTAATTAGCAGCTGAATTTCAATACACTCAATTTTGTGAAAATCACAATATTTGATGACGCCAATAAAATTCTTCTTCATATTGAGTCGAAAAATAAACGAGTGATCGAGAGCAACCATTAAAGGGAGTCGTGTGTATCACGAGTGGGAAAGAAATAATCAACTTATTGGGGGGAAACCTTACATTTTGGAATTACAAAATAAAAACCGTGTTTTAACTTTAAAAACATTAGTAGATTTATTTTGAATCTTGATTCATTTCTATCTACTGTATAAAGCTGGTTGTTGTTTATTAATGGCATTTTGATCTCCTTTTCTCTTTTTATATTTTAATTTATGTGTGTATTAATTTTCTTATTTTTGTTTTTTTTTTTTTTTTTTGGAGTGTGAATAATAAAGAGTCTTGCTCGGGACTAGCAAGAATTCAAGTTTGGGGGTGTGATAAGTGTCAGTTTTGTACACTTATCCATAGTTTGTATCGATAAAATTCACCCATAATTGAGCTAGTCTACTCATTTTTTGCTTTTAATTTATTAGTTTTAATAATTTTATTTTTATCGGATGATGATCGGATTAAATAACTGAATTACTCAAGAAACAACATGTTTAATAAATATGAAATTTATTGAATTTTGATATATTCATGTTGTAGGGCTTTCCGAGATGAATTCGGCAGTCTTTCCGGATTCAAAATCAGAGTTATATATCAAAAGTTATCATCCGAAGAAGATCTGGGGCAAAAACGCAAAGTCTGAGAAATTCTGGGCCGAAAACGTAACTATCCAAGCTTCAAATGAGCAAATTTACGAAGCCACGTTACGGCCGTAACATTCAGGAGTTACGGCCGTAAGTCACCCTTGTTACGGCCGTAACTCCTGAATGTTACGGCCGTAACTCTTGACAGATTGCTATGATTTGTCTAATTTTTTATACTTTTTATGTATTATTGAGGGGATGGCTGGCATTGATCCGATCTAATGTAATAATGCTGGAGTTTTGGAGCTATTAGATGACTTTAGGTGTATAAATAGACCCCTTAGATCCTTCATCATTCATCATTCATCTTATAATTTTCCATTTTTTGTAAACTTTTCTTTTTATGTGAGGAACACACTTGTGTTCTTGAGTGATCTTTGTAAGTGTGGTATAGTATATGTAACAGCCCAAAAACAGTGGCTATTACAGTGTCGTGGACCCCTACCGGGACCCACCAGGCGAATATCACAATATACATTTAAAAATCTGACAACGTGGCACCGTACCACAATATTTATCAAAACCCCGGTATGGAGTATGAGTTATTCATGTCTTTAAATACGAACAAACATACACAGGATCCAAATTTGGTACAGACCATATGACGATGGGCAGTACCTAACAAATTTTAGTACATTCATCCGACACAAAATAAAATGAAAGTCACAATAAAACATAACCGAACAACCAAAAGACTTGGGCCCCCCGAAATAGCATACTTCAGAATCCTCCGTCGCCGTTGTGCTCCTCCTGTGCCTTGCCCTTTCCTCGCCCTGAAATACAAGTATTTCGCCCCAAACCACAGGGTCAGCTATACATAATAATGATTCTCATGACATTATACAATTCATATATATATACTAATCTCAAAGAAAACCACTGACTACTGAATATACCCCGAAGGCGTATAAACAATCAGTCCCAACTGTCGAACATAACCAAATATACGAACGACCATATACTATGGCTCAAGACGGACGTCACAGTACGCCCGATCCGGAAATGTGTCCGTGCACATGTCCACCCCGTATACGGAATCCAGAATATACGTGGGACAATGTACCTAATTAGCCTCACGAACTACGTTTCGTGTGCACGATCTAAATGCGGAAAACCTCCACGCATGATCATCAAGTGCCCGGCTAAAAATCCTACACATAACCAATCGGCGCGCAGATATGACTCCAGAGATGTCACGATACAACATGACAACGAAACTCAACGAATTACACTTTTACCAAGGAATCGAGCAACTCACCGAAGTGTCAACAAAGCTCAAAAGGACTAACGGTAACAAGGACGGTAATTTCGGGTATATCATCCCCAACACCATGACAATACGATCAAGGGTATCACCATATCATGAATCATAGATTATCAGAACATTTCATACACACGAAACGCATAATAATCACAAGAATTCAACCATCATTATAACCAAGCAAGATAACTTGCCTCAATTCCGTAGATGAATAATCCTTCTTTGAATGGTCAAACGAACGGTATCCTCGTCTAACAATACTCACGTGAACAAGCAACCTTGAATGAAATGTAATTCATTCAACAACACATTCGTACGATAATGGTATTATTACATAAATAATATTCGTAAATTTACTTGAATAAATCAATCATTCTATTGATCATTTTAATGTTCTTATTACAAATCATCGTATGTTTATCATGTTCATTCACATATTCTAACCTTAATGTCAAATACTTGATGTCTAGTTTATTATCAATGTAATATCGTGAAAATATCTTTTCAAATCATCGACACTTCCAATTACGATATAAGTTTGTGTTTAATTACGTTCTTTCATTATTTTACCAACGATTACATTCAAAACTTGATTACTATATGAAACATAAGTTTAAGTTTTTAGTGAACTAAGAACATCATCTTAATTTACGTCTCTTAACACGCACGGATTAATGAAATGGAATTCGGCTACTCATCTACCGCATTTGTATCATCATATTCAACACAATCCTCTTAAGAACATTATCAACCTATTAATGTAGTGATTACCACTCTTTAACGAAATCGATTAATTTGAACATATGAAGATTACAACTTCCTTCTATCAACATCCATTGTTTTACTTTGAAGAATTTATTAAAAGCCTAGTTATATCATTGGATACTTGAAATTTTTGAAGTAACTTCATCCCATCTAGCGAAGATCATCTTCAAAGGTCATGGTTCCATACTACCTTCAAGAATCAATAGAATGTTCAAGACAAATTTAACATTTCTCACTTTTAATCATTAAGGATATCATCCCTAACATGTTCCTAGTGTTGAGACTATAATCAACTTCCGATTATCATGTTATACATCAGGTTTTATGTATATCATTATCAACACAATCACATTATGAAGTTATTACATCAAGAAGTAACACTAATACCTTCAATGTTAATCTTCACATAGTTTGAGCATGATTCAATTAACTTATCATGTTTGCACTAGCTTAAACTAACATTATGTGAAGTATTTATCTACTAACATCATCATAAGCATGGAATTGATATGAGTTAAAGAAATACCAACCTTAAAATGAAGAACAACACCAACACTTCAAGGGATACACTTCAATCTCTAACTCTCCAAGTCACCAATCAAGTGCTGAAGCTCCAACACAAGTTAGAAAGGTTTAGAAACGAAGTTGGAAGGGAAAGGAATCGTTCCTCAGTTGGGAGGTTGAAAAGGGTCGAGTAGGAAGTGAATGGCAAGTCATACTTTTAAAATCTGAACTCGGCATTATGTACGTTAACGAACGTGGTTAACGTACGTTATAGCCCTTACGTACGTAATCTTATGATCATTACGTACGTAACCAATTTCATCAGATCTTACTGCCTCAAAACACGTAATTCGTTACGTACGTAACTATGTAGCTATTACGTACGTAATAGTCGTTGACTTGGCTGTCGCGATCGACTCCCGACCACCGACCCCCGCTCGGCCCCACCCACCGAAAGGCGGACTGCTGGAGGATCTTCCGCATTACGTACGTTAACGTATTGATGTTACGTACGTAAGGCGACATACATAGCGTACGTTATCAAGACAGGTTAACGTACGTTAAGTACTATAACAAGCATAAATGGAATTCTCCCAATATCACCCAACAACTAATATAGTATGAATGACCATGAATCCAACTTAACATAATTCGTCGATACTTGCTACAACATCACAGATATGGTGCGAAAACACTTAACTTAAATCATGAAATACAAGATTAAAGGCGAGGGTATTACATACTCCCCCCTTAAAAGGAGTTTTGTCCCCGAAACTAAGGGGTAAACAGTTCGGGCTATTTCTCTCGCATGCTATCTTCAGTCTCCCACGTAGCTTCCTCGACTCCATGTCTCGACCACTGAATTTTTAATAAGGGAATCGTCTTGTTCCTCAGCTCTTTAATTCTTCTCTCGAGTATCTGCACAGGCCGTTCTTCATACGAATGGTCGTCGGCTATTTCGACCTCGTCGAATTGAATAACGTGACTTGGATCAGCAACATACTTCCTTAACTGAGATACATGGAATACGTTGTGAATCCGGCTCAAAGCTGGTGGTAATGCTAAACGATAGGCTAGGTCGCCTACTCGTTCCAGGATCTCAAACGGACTGATATACTTGGGCTCAATTTGCCTCTCTTCCCGAATCGGAAAACACCTCTAGTAGGAGATACTTTGACTAGTACATGGTCACCAACCTCAAACTCGAGTGGTCGTCGACGATTATCTGCATATGATTTCTGGCGGCTTTGGGCCGTTAATAGACGGCTCTTGATTAGGGAAATCTTCTCGCGGGCTGCCAATAACATATCAGGTTCCGTACCAATAGATTCAGACAATTCGTCCCAGCACAAAGGGGACCTACAACGATGACCATACAATGCCTCATAATGTGCCATCATGATCGAGGCGTGCCAGCTGTTATTATATGTGAATTCTACCAACGGCAGTTGGGCTTCCCAGTCAGGCTTCCAATCGAGAGCACATGCCCTCAACATATCCTCTAGAGTTTGAATTGTCCTCTCAGACTGACCGTCGATCTGAGGATGAAAAGCCGTACTGAAGTTCAACTGTGTACCCATAGCACGATGAACCGCCTTCCAGAAGTGCGACACGAACCGTCCGTCCCGATCTGATACAATACTCTTAGGGGTGCCATGCAGTCTCACAATCTCTTTGATGAATAATTGGGCCAATCTCTCAGGGCCCCAAGTATCCTTGATCTCGAAGAAGTGGGCTGATTTAGTCAATCGATCCACAACCACCCAAATCGTATTCATGCCTCGACGGCTCGTCGGCAAGCTAGTAATAAAATCCATCGATATGTCTTCCCACTTCCACTCGGGAATCGGAAGCGGTTTCATCATGCCCGCTGGTCGTTGATGCTCAATCTTGACCTGCTGACAGGTCAAACATTTCGAAACGAATTCGGCAACCTCCCGTTTCATGTTACCCCACCAATAATACGGCTTCAAATCCTTATACATTTTGTTCGATCCCAGGTGTATGGAATACGGGGTAGCATGAGCCTCCCTCAGAATAGTATTCCTCAACTCTTCGTTTGCTGGTACACATACTCGATTTTTAAAGCCTATCAGTCCATCCTCGTGAACCACAAATCCAGGGGCCTTCCCTTAATCGATTTCTCCTCGAACTCTGGATAAGAATGGGTTCGTCATCTGTTTCGTCCTGATCGTCTCATCAAGGGATGATGAAATCTCAAGCGTGCACAGTTGTCCCTGAATGCGTTGTAACCAGACCTCAATCTCTGGTCTCATGAACTCTAATTGCAACTCCCTCTGGGCGGTCAAATGAGCTAGTATCTTTTCCTGCACCGTCTTGCGGCTCAAGGCATCGGCAACCACGTTTGGCTTGCCTAGATGATAAAGGATCTCGATATCATAGTATTTGATTAGCTCTAACCACCTCCTTTGTCTCATATTCAACTCCTTCTGGGTAAAAATATACTTCAGGCTCTTGTGGTCCGTAAAAATCCGGCAGGCAACTCCATACAGATAGTGGCGCCAGATTTTTAAAGCAAACACTACGGCTGCTACTCCAAGTCATGAGTCGGGTAGTTGACCTCGTAAGGACGCAACTGTTTGGACGCATAGGCGATCACTTTCTCGTCCTGCATTAACACGCAGCCAAGGCCCTGTCTCGATGCATCGCTATATACCACGAATCCTTCCGTTCCTCTAGGTAGTACCAAAACAGGTGCTGAAATTAATCGACCTTTAAGTTCATCAAAACTTTGCTGACATGCTTCCGACCACAAGTACTTCTTATCTTTTCTCAACAGATTAGTCATCGGTTGAGCAATTTTGGAAAATCCTTCCACGAATCGTCTGTAATAGCCTGCTAGACCCAGAAAACTACGAACTTCCTTCACGTTCTTCGGGGGTAGCCAGTCTCGGATAGCTTCCGTCTTCTGTGGGTCTACTCTTACTCCCTCTGCTGATATCACATGTCCCAGAAAAATAACTTCAGACATCCAGAATTCACACTTAGAAAATTTTCCATAGAGTTGTTCTCGCCTTAATGCATCGAGAACCTGGCGGAGGTGACACTCATGCTCCTCATGATCACGAGAGTAGACCAAGATGTCGTCAATAAAAATGACTACAAAACGATCCAGATAATTTATAAAAACCCGATTCATCAATTCCATGAACACTGCAGGTGCATTAGTCAGTCCGAATGGCATGACAACGAACTCATAATGCCCATAGCGAGTGCGAAAAGCTGTCTTCGGGACGTCAGACTCTCGAATCCGCAATTGGTGGTACCCGGACCTCAAGTCGATCTTGGAAAATATAGCGGCTCCCTGGAGCTGATCCAATAGATCATCGATGCGAGGTAAAGGATATTTGTTCTTAATTGTTACTTTGTTCAGCTCCCGGTAATCAATACACAAACGCAGCGATCCGTCCTTCTTCCGTACGAATAACACCGGCGCTCCCCAAGGGGATGCACTGGGTCGAACATATCCTTTCTCAGTTAATTCTTCGAGTTGTCTTTTCAACTCCTGCATCTCAGTCGGGGCCATACTATGGTGCTTTCGAAAGCGGGGATGTCCCTGGCTCCAACTCAATGGTGAATTCTACCTCTCGCTGTGGGGGTATTCCTGGAAGCTCGTCTGGAAATACATCTGGATAATCTCGAACTACTGGAATATCAATCAACTTGACTGGCCGGTCAGTTGTCTTGGTCATGTAACACCAATAACCAATGCATCCCTGGTTCAGTAATCTCATAGCCTTCATAGCGCTGATAACTCTCCCAGAATGATAGGGATTATCACCCCGAAAAATACACTCGACGCCATCATCCGATGTGACGGTCACCATTCGCTTCCGGACGCTAAGCACGGCATCGTGACGATCCATCCAGTCGATACCCAAGATTACATCATCTTTAGGTAAATCAACCACAATCAAGTCGGACAACCACTCACGGTTGTTCATGCTAATCGGACAGTTCTGTACTTCACGACTCCCAATAATTCTTCTACCATCGGGTAGACCAATTACATAAGGTTCACAATCGGTAACATGATTCAAATGCAAACGACTCAAACAAGAACTAGACAAAAAGGAGTGTGAAGCACCAGTATCAAAAAGAACACAAACGGGCTGAGAGTGGATCTCGAGAGTACCTGCAATCATGCTGGCTTCGGTAGGGCCGTTAGCGGTCCGAGTGAACCCGAAACCCGGTCATGAACCGGACCGAAATACCCGGGATCGAAACTCACCCGAAAACTAACGAGTTCGGATTCGAGTTCTAAACATTGAACCGAAACCGATAAGACCCGGACCGATAAAACCGAAAAGAAACCCGATAATAAATTAAAAAAAAGTTTATATGTATTTTATAATTTATATATTTTATAGATATATTATTAATACATTTTGCGTGTTTTAAACACAAATAGTATGCTGGTCAAGTAGTTAAGACGCTATACCTTTGAACAAAAGGTCTGGAGTTCGAATCATCTAACCCCATTTATGTGATTTATTTTGCTGCTCTTCCTTCATTTTCCTAGTAAAGATCCATCCCACATAGGGCTGTTAGCGGTCCGAGTGAACCCGAAACCCGATCATGAACCGGACCAAAATACCCGGGACCGAAACTCACCCGGAAACTAACGAGTTCGGATTCGAGTTCTAAAAATTGAACCGGAACCGTTATCGGTCCGGACCGGATCTACCCGGTAACCTATCGGACCGGATCCGAATTTGGAGAAAACCGGTCCGAACCGGTCCGATAACAGCTCTAGGCTTCGGGATCATCGGCTTTCTTCATCTCATAGACTCTGGGTTTTGCAACCCCGGAAGTGTAATATCCGCAATTTTCGATTTTTGGTAAATTTATTTTTTCGGCCGAAGTCCGTTTTGACGACTCGCTCATGACCGTTTCGTCATTCCGAGAATGATTAATTCTGCACTTTTTGTCATCCGAGCTCGTTTCGGTGTCGTTTTGTTGAGTTCCGTGCTTTTTAGCGGTTTTTCCGCATTTGAGTTCGTGCGAATCTCATCCGAAACTGTTGTTTCGACTTTCTCGTAAGTTCATTTAATGTTATTATTCATGTTGCGAGCTTTGGCTTGGTGTTTCGATCACGTATCGTGATTTTCGGGCGTTTTGGGCCATTTTCGTAATTTCCCAAAGTTTGGGGTAATTACTTTCCGTTGTCGAATTTTGAGCCTTCGGGTGGTCGGAATCGTGTGTTCTCTTAGTGCTCGGATTCGTCTTTGCGAGTACTTCGTAACCGTATCTTCGATTCGTACTCAGGTTCGGGTTTCGGGGTCGTTCGGGCCGTCGGAGTTGGTCCGGCCGAGTCATGGCCGGGCATCTTTGAGGCGAGCGGCCACTGGCCGGGTAACGTGCGGTCGTGATCGGCGATTACGTCGTAATGCGGTTAAATGCGTAAGGCCACGGCGTGCGTCATGTAACGCTTCCGGCATTTCGGGCGGCGTTCGGCCATGGCGATTCGTCGTAAGCCGTGGCGATTCGTACGTAACGTGGCCGATCGGCTATTTAAGGCACGGCGTATTTCTCGGCCATTTCTCACTCGTTCTTCTTCCCTTAGAGGCTGAGGTAGTGCTAAGCATGGAGGAGTGTTGTTATACAATTAATCCATGAAGTTTTGAGGTTCATATCATCAATCATCCATCCAATAACATCCTCCGATCTACCGAATCAGGTCAGATTTCCTAGAAATCTAGTTTTGGGGAATTTGGGTATTTTGGTTGTTTTCGTCCGATTAATCCGATTTAACTTAGGATTATGATGGATTGATGATTATTTAGATGTTTTATATCTTTTCCCTTGTTATTCCATGGTTGGATCGTATCGATTCGTTGTTTTGGTCGAGTTCTTGGTCGACGCCTTGAAGGTGTCCGGTAGAATGTCATAGAGGGGTTTTCGGGCGTTCTACGATTATCCTTCCTCGTATGATTGTTGATTTATGGATTATATGTTGTTAGGGTCGAGTTTCTTGCGAAGAAACCAAGTTGAACCCTTCCATTCGTTGTCGTTTTCCTTTTCGAAAACATCGGGCGTTTCGAAGCTTTCCGATTGAGCCGTGTTCGTGGGGATACTTGCGTGCCGATTGTGAGGCAAGTACCTTGTCCATATAATTCTTGTTTTGTGGATATGATAATTGGTGATCGTCTAAATGTGTTTGTGTGGTCATTTGAATTGAACTTTCAAAAGATTTGATTAGCCTTGTTAAAGGCCCTCTTTCAAAACGCATGTGTTTTGTGAATAGTGTGGTTTGTGAACTATGTGAATTCTATGGATATGTTTGGTGTTGATGTTGCCCTTGGTATTGCGTGTGGACGTATATGGTTTCTTTTCGGTGCGTTACGGTTTGACGTGGTGTTTTGCTAAGTGTTGTTGGCATTAACTCATGATTTGACATATTTGTGATTGTGGCAAATGTGAAACCCTTGTCGTTGTGAACTCTATGCATTGATGATTCGACCACAATGTTATCAATTCGGGTAGGTCTGGAGAGGGCTCCGAGAATCGTCACTTGCGAGTGCGATGTCACGATAACTTGTGGGTATATTCGATTGATGTTTACGGGTAGGGACGTGAGGCCTCGGCAGCGCATTACTTGCGAGTACGGCCATTTGATATGATTTGACCATAAGGTTATCTAATCGGGTAGGTGCGGAGAGGGCTCAGAGAATCGGTACTTGCGAGTACGATGTCAAGATAACTTATGGTTGTGGTATGTTGTGAATTGTTTCGCTAGCCCATTTCGGGAGGGTCCTTGAGGCCTCGGGTGGGATGTCCGTGGTAGCATCCGGTCTGGCGATGCGCGTGCGTGATTACGTTTCGTTGATTTTATGTCCGTTGAGGACACGTGATGTTGGGCTCTGGCCCTGTGAATTGTTGTCGGTTTTCTATTTGCGAAAATAAAACCTTTGGGCTGTGACCATGTTGATTTTGGAAAGAGAAGGATTTGATAATCCTAATTTGTTTTCTATTAAAACTCCCGAGGGTATTTTAAACCATTTTGCAAACCATTCTCGTTATTTGTGATCTTTCGGATTTGGAAAGTTTTACTCAAATTCTTGCCTCGGGAAGTATTCGTTTCGTGGTATTTTAATCTCTAAGGATTCCAGGTTATTGTGATTCGTGGAACTTGAATTATATGGCTCGTATTTGCACTTTGTATTTGCACTAGCAAAACAGTGGAGTTTTGCTAACCCCCGAGTATTCGGGGGGTGGATGTCTGTATTGCATTCAGGTTTTGGAGCAGAGCACATGGTCGGCATGAAGGATGATGAAAGATGAACGATACTAATCACACGAGGACCCGTTGATGTCGTATTGGTTTAGTTGTATTTTATTCCCGCTGCAGTATTTTTTTTCCCGTTGTACGGGAGCATTTTGTATTCGACCCCTGCGTGGGCATGTATTGTAATTAAGTTGTATGTATTTATTGAAAGGTCAAATCGGTCTATTGAGTCTTTTTAGCCTTAAAGGCATTGTCGAGTTGTTCGATTGTTGTTACCAGCCTGGTAGATCCTTGAGGAAAGGGTCTACGGCGTGTAATATCCCTGAGTGGATTGGGGGTGTTACATAAATGGTATCAGAGCTTAGGTTGTGGAAACCTAAATTTGTCGGGTCAGTGGTGTCTATTGAGTTTTTGTCTCGTCGGATTTTATCTGACTGAGTCGTGTCGCGACGCGTCGTCTGAGTTTGTTGGTCGTGATTAGTATCGGGGGCGATCATCATCTTCGTGCGACCTGTGGATGTAAGTCTCCCTTCTTTGTGTTGTGCCTCGTGTGACACGAGCTATTTTTATGATTATGAGTTAATTGACGGAATCCTCTTATGGATTTTGATTTCGTGATATGTGATTATTTGACTCCCATTTTTCGTTCATATGAGGAGTAGTGTTGTTGTCTTGTGCATGTTTGACTTTATTTCTTTTATCCGTTGCGTGAGTTCTTTTGTAATGGCTTTCGGTATTTTACCGACTGAGTTTTATTTCGAAAACCAATTCCCTTAACCGAGTTTTTGGCATTATGGCCTTGATCATTTTGGCGAAATTCTTATGACGGAATTTAGTATTTTGTAAATGGATTTTGTGAGTTTTTGAAATATTACCATCATCGGCCTTTTTGGTAGTTTATAAAAGGTTTTTAGCCTGGTGGGTTCCGGCGCGGGACCCACGGCGCTATATTGTTCCTTGTAATTACCTGAAATTTTTGGGCATTCTAGCCCATTGAATTATTTTTGAAAACCTTGAGTATCTTAGAAAACTAAAATTCGAGACGTACTTTTAAAACGAATTATTTTCTCGCAGTACTTTCAAGGTGCCTTCTAGTGCCGCAATATGTTTCAAAATTATTCCAATTGAGGACCAAAATATTTTGAGATATTTTCAATTATTTTTAGAAATGAGTTGCTTAGACCCAAGTGTCGAATATTCTGAAAATTTTCATTGAAAGAAAGGTGTCCTCATTTTTGTTCAAACGCAAGATGATTTTCAAAGTCTCAAAAATGATGTTTGTTCAACTTTTTGTAAAATGATACTCAAGATCAACTGGTGTTTCCAAACTATCTTCAAAAGGTGGTTTTCGTTTTAATACCCATCATTTCCTGCTTTTGGTCGGAGAAAGTGTCTATGATGTTTGTATTATTGTTAGGGTGTTAGCCTCCGAATTGTGATTGAATTGGTGGTGTGAACGTTGAGTCGTTCGCCACGCATATGTTTTGTTAGCCCTCTGTGAGAGGTGTGAACTGGTGTTTACTGTTTATCGCCTCGTGGTGATTTGCATGTTGTCGCACTAGTGTGAGTTGTTAAAGCTTGGATTTTTGTGCGTTATACACATGGGTGATTATTTCATGATGTTTGTGATTGTGTGCTGGCTATCGTTCGGGATGTTGTAATCGTCGAACGATGCCGTTGTTGTTGTGATTTTTGTATGCGTTGATATGTTATGCTGAGTTGGCATCTCTGGTATGTTGTTTTGCGGTGTTTTGTTCCATTGTATCGAGCATTTGTATTTTCGGTATGCCGAGCCGAGACATTTCAACCGTGATGTGCCGGGGCATGCACGTGTATATTGTCCTTCTCGTCGGTAACACATTTCAAGTGTGGACTGACACCGAATTCAATTTTGCGAATTGGCTACCGAGACTTTCGGAGTTCGCGCTCCAGCGCAGTTATCAGAATCGGCTTTGAGAGGCCTTTGAAGGATGTTTCTGTCGATTGCTTGTTGTGTTGTCGCCTTGATTTCGTTGTTGTGAGTTTCGGGGACGACACTTCTCTTAGAAGAGGTCGAATATAATACCCGTATTATATTTGGCTCCTGCATTTTCTCTTTCTCAATTCTATCGGCTCGCTCGTGTTCGTTGATACTTTCTGAACTTGTCCTGTATTTCGGTTTCATCGTTCGAACGAGCTGTGATCTTGTTTTGGGTCGATCTGGTTATCGCTGTAACTTTTCCGAGTTCGGTTCGATTCTTGTGAACCTTGTTCGGAAGTAACATCCTTTGGTTCTACTAATTCTTTTATTGGAAGTGGATCGGATTTGGAACACAGTTGTTTTCGACCACTGTCGACTCGTTTATGTTCGTTGATATTTACGAGCTTGTCACGCCCCTTGCTTTTGTTGATCGAACGAGTGTGGTATTATTTCGGAATAACTCGTTTGTCGTTGTGACTTTTCTATTGCTATTCCCTTTCCTGTGGATCTTATGTGAATCACATCTTGTTGCTTTTACCGGATTATATATTGTCTCGAGCCGAGACGTGAACCTGAGATTTGTTGTTTGAATTTTATTGTTCTTCGTGATTCGAACATGATTGTTCGATTTTTGTTGTCTCGACCGTTGTGGTTCGATCGTTTGATTGTTTGGTTTTTGTTGATCTCGTTTCGTGATTGTTGAGCGTTCAGACTCCTTCCTAATTTCCTTATATTCGGGAAATTTGTCTCGTTTTCGATCTTCCAACCCTTGGGCGGTGGAATTCTGTATTTCTTCAGCGATTGGCTCGCGTTTTGATTGATGTACCGTTGGGGTGGTCAATCATATTGATTTTCGTTCGTTGTGTTTTGTGATTGTTCGGATAATCGAACTTGGTTATATTATCTGTTTGATGACGCTTGTCACTTGTTGGTTTTATTATGTCTCTATCGGTGGCGTTGTGTTGGTCGTCGTGGAGCGTGTTTTCACGCCGTATGTTCCTTTGCGTTTCTTGCAGCGTTTCACCGTCGGGCGCGAGTTTTCGGTTTTTGGGTATCTCGTCGAGTTTTCCTGACAGTGGATATTGCTTATCCCTACTTATTTTAAGTTTCGGGACGAAACTTCTTTTAAGGAGGGTAGAATGTAATATCCGCAATTTTCGATTTTCGGTAAATTTCTTTTTTCGGAAGTCCGTTTGGACTCTCTCATGACGTTTCGTCATTCCGAGAATGATTAATTCTGCACTTTTGTCATCCGAGCTCGTTTGGTGTCGTTTTGTTGAGTTCCGTGCTTTTTAGCGGTTTTCCGCATTTGAGTCCGATTCTTGCGAATCTCGTCAAGCTGTTGTTTCGACTTTCTCGTAAGTTCATTTAATGTTATTATTCATGTTGCGAGCTTTGGCTTGGTGTTTCGATCACGTATCGTGATTTTCGGGCGTTTTGGGCCATTTTCGTAATTTCCCAAAGGTTGGGGTAATTACTTTCCGTTGTCGAATTTCGAGCCTTCGGGTGGTCGGAATCGTGTGTTCTCTTAGTGATCGGATTCGTCTTTGCGAGTACTTCGTAACCGTATCTTCGATTCGTACTCAGGTTCGGGTTTGGGGTCGTTCGGGCCGTCGGAGTTGGTCCGGCGAGTCATGGCCGGGCATCTTTGAGGCGAGCCCATTACAGCCGGGTAACGTGCGGTAGTGATCGGCGATTCGTCGTAATGCGATTCGTCGTAAGGCCCTGGCGATAACGTACGTAATGCTTAGGCATTTCGGGCGATGCGTTCGGCCATGGCGGATTCGTCGTAAGCCGTGGCGATTACGTCGTAACCGGCGTGATCGGCTATTTAAGGCTGGCGTATTTCTCGCCATTTCTCACTCGTTCTTCTTCCCTTAGAGGCTGAGGTTGTGCTAAGCATGGAGGAGTGTTGTTATACAATTAATCCATGAAGTTTTGAGGTTCATATCATCAATCATCCATCGATAACATCCTCAGATCTACTGATCGAATTGATTTCCTAGAAATCTAGTTTTGGGGAATTTGGGTATTTTGGTTGTTTTCGTCCGATTAATCCGATTTAACTTAGGATTATGATGGATTGATGATTATTTAGATGTTTTATATCTTTTCCCTTGTTATTCCATGGTTGGATCGTATCGATTCGTTGTTTTGGTCGAGTTCTTGGTCGACGCCTTGAAGGTGTCCGGTAGAATGTCATAGAGGGGTTTTCGGGCGTTCTACGATTATCCTTCCTCGTATGATTGTTGATTTATGGATTATATGTTGTTAGGGTCGAGTTTCTTGCGAAGAAACCAAGTTGAACCCTTCCATTCGTTGTCGTTTTCTTTTTCGAAAACATCGGGCGTTTCGAAGCTTTCCGATTGAGCCGTGTTCGTCGGGATACTTGCGTGCCGATTGTGAGGCAAGTACCTTGTCCATATAATTCTTGTTTTGTGGATATGATAATTGGTGATCGTCTAAATGTGTTTGTGTGGTCATTTGAATTGAACTTTCAAAAGATTTGATTAGCCTTGTTAAAGGCCCTCTTTCAAAACGCATGTGTTTTGTGAATAGTGTGGTTTGTGAACTATGTGAATTCTATGGATATGTTTGGTGTTGATGTTGCCTTGGTATTGCGTGTGGACGTATATGGTTTCTTTTCGGTGCGTTACGGTTTGACATGGTGTTTTGCTAAGTGTTGTTGGCATTAACTCATGATTTGACATATTTGTGATTGTGGAAAATGTGAAACCCTTGTCGTTGTGAACTCTATGCATTGATGATTCGACCACAATGTTATCAATTCGGGTAGGTCTGGAGAGGGCTCCGAGAATCGTCACTTGCGAGTGCGATGTCACGATAACTTGTGGGTATATTCGATTGATGTTTACCGGGTAGGGACCCGTGAGGCCTCCGGCAGCGCGTTACTTGCGAGTACGGCCATTTGATATGATTTGACCATAAGGTTATCTAATCGGGTAGGTCTGGAGAGGGCTCCGAGAATCGGTACTTGCGAGTACGATGTCAAGATAACTTTTGGTTGTGGTATGTTGTGAATTGTTTCGCTAGCCAGCTCGGGAGGGTCCTTCGAGGCCTCGGGTGGGATGTCTGTGGTAGCATCCCAGTCCTAGGCGATGCGCGTGCGTGATTACGTTTCGTTGATTTTATGTCCGTTGAGGACACGTGATGTTGGGCTCTGACCCTGTGAATTGTTGTCGGTTTTCTATTTGCGAAAATAAAACCTTTGGGCTGTGACCATGTTGATTTTGGAAAGAGAAGGATTTGATAATCCTAATTTGTTTTCTATTAAAACTCCCGAGGGTATTTTAAACCATTTTGCAAACCATTCTCGTTATTTGTGATCTTTCGGATTTGGAAAGTTTTACTCAAATTCTTGCCTCGGGAAGTATTCGTTTCGTGGTATTTTAATCTCTAAGGATTCCTGGTTATTGTGATTCGTGGAACTTGAATTATATGGCTCGTATTTGCACTTTGTATTTGCACTAGCAAAATAGTGGAGTTTTGCTAACCCCCGAGTATTCGGGGGGTGGATGTCTGTATTGCATTCAGGTTTTGGAGCAGAGCACATGGTCGGCATGAAGGATGATGAAAGATGAACGATACTAATCACACGAGGACCCGTTGATGTCGTATTGGTTTAGTTGTATTTTATTCCCGCTGCAGTATTTTTTTCCCGTTGTACGGGAGCATTTTGTATTTGACCCCTGCGAGGGCATGTATTGTAATTAAGTTGTATGTATTTATTGAAAGGTCAAATCGGTCTATTGAGTCTTTTTAGCCTTAAAGGCATTGTCGAGTTGTTCGATTGTTGTTACCAGCCTGGTAGATCCTTGAGGAAAGGGTCTACGGCGTGTAATATCCCTGAGTGGATTGGGGGTGTTACATGAAGCAGGTGTACCAACTTGATTTCCACGGACCATCCATTTGTTCGCCCCGGTAGTCTGGTAAGAAGCGGATGGAGGAGCACGTTCCTGAACAGAAGACTGCACTGGAGCAAGAGATGCTACTGGAGCACGCCCGAGTCCACCCCGGCAATAGCGAGCACGATGACCGTTCTTCCCGCAAGTGTGACAGGCAACGGCCGGCTTCGGACACTTGGAGCTGATATGCCCCTGGTCCCCACAGTTATAACACACGACAGGTGAGCTGATTACCCGAGAGTGCGTTCCTGCCGGTTTCGGTGCCATAGGTGGCCGCTCAGAAGGATTTGGTACAGGTTGAGGTTTCTTGAATACCCCCCGGTTACTGTCTCCTTGGTTCTGGTTCCTGGATCTCTTGTTGGAAAACTGAGGCTGCTTCTTAGAAATCTCCTTCGCAGTAAGTTCATACTCCAAAGCCTTCTCAATAAACTCCGGTAAGGTCGTACAGTGGTTATTGAGTAATTGCATCTGTAACACCCCGATAAGGCGGCCATTACAGTGCCGTGGACCCCACACTGGGATCCACCAGGCGATATCCAAAGTAAAGATTAAATACACAATACATGTGATACCGAACCACAAAACATAGTACTTACTCCGATGTGGAGTTTACAGCAATATGGCCTACGGCCTTATTACACACAGGATCCAAAACATAAGTATAATCCATATGGAGATGAATTATACCTTAAATAACAATACATTTGTTCAAACTTAAAATGAAGCAGAAAATAACATTACACGGTACGAACATGACCGGACACGAAAGACTTGGGGCCCCCGAACTAGTATCCTTCGAACCCTTCGTCATCACCTTGATCTTCCCGTGCCTTGCCTTTTCCTCGACCTAAAATACAACACAAGTATTTCGCCCAACACAGGGTCAGATATACATGATAAATGATTCTCAAGATAGTATACAATTCACGCATATAAGATTTCAAGAATAACGCCCGACTAACGAACATACCCCTCGGGCGTATGAGCTAAGTCACAAAGCGTCGAACACATCCACGTATAAAAATGGGTATGCGCGACTAAGATAGTACGGCTCAAGAGGGACATCACAAGACGCCCGATCCGAATATGTGTCGGTGCACATGTCCACCCGTATACGGAATCCGGGATATACGTGGGATAATGTACCTAATTAGCCTCAACGAACTACGTCTCGTGTGCACGACCTTTCACGGAAAATATTCACGCATGACTATATATGTGCCGCTAAAATCCTACACAATATCAATCGGAGCGTAGATATGACTCGGATATGTCACGATGCAACATGACAACGAATTCAAGAATTTCACAAAATCTGAATAAGGATCGAGGACTCACCGAGATGACAACAAGATCAACAATATCAAGGGTCCAAAAGTAACGAACTTGGGAATACAATCCCACGATGAAAACGGGACATCATTAAGAGCAACATCAAATCACAAGACACAAGTTTATAAGTGTTTCATATACACGAAATGCATAATCATCATAAGAATCCACACATCATTATAACCAAGCAAGATAACTTGCCTCAATACGGAGACGGGAATAGTCCTCTTCTTGTCGGAACGAACGAACGGTCCTCAACTAATATTGTGTACTCGAACAATCAACCTTGAATGAAGTATATTTTTCTCATTAATACGTTTATATGATCATCTACACCGAATGTTCACGAGATAACATCTTAATTTCCGATTGAGTAGTTTAACTTCTAAAGTGTTACTTCAAGAACCTTATTCAGACCATTCAATTCTGATAATTGATTACAAGATGATACCAATTGTTTGTTGGATTAAGAATCATTCCATAATGTTTTAAACAATAATCTCCTATCCTTTAATCTTATCAAGAACATCTCAAATGATTAAAAGTAAAATCTGCACTACATACAATTACTTATGTTGAGTTAATTAGTTGTAAATCCATATCATGGTTATGAAGACTATCTCAAGTTTAGCACCACTCTTATACTCTTCCAACTGACTTGGGGATTCAAACAAAACACCTCTGAATTCACTTAGCCTAGGTTCAAGAAGATTATTTCATTCTTCTAATGATCAACAAGGTTTCTTAAAACATTTATGGTAATTATTCCAATAAGTCATTTACATTACAATGGAACAAGGATTATTATTATACCAATGGTGTTATAAGTCTAGCAAGGAGAGTGTGGTTAAACTAAACATGATCATTACCATATTAAAACACCAAGAACACACCATTACAAACCCTCTAATCATCATGTTCATCATTAAGTTGTTGAAAGCTTAACTACAACATGTTTATTTTGATTAATTCATCACTAGGTGAAATATACTTAATCACTATCATATTAAATTCGAGATTATAGGGTTAAATCGTAGAACATACCTTCGAAATGGAGAACATTACACCAAACCACAAGAACACAATATAAGCTTCAAGAATGTCTCCAAGTTCCAATCAACAAGCTCCAAAATCAAAATGTAAAGCTCCAACACAAGTAGGAAGAAGGTAAACTTGCTCTAGGGATGAAGGGGATGATTATATGGGTGAAAATCGGAGGTTGGACGTGCAAAATGAAAGACACAAGTTGTCTTTTTATAACAAAGATTAGTTACGTACGCTACACAACAAGTGTTACGTGCGTAAGCTAAGTCGAGAGGTTCTTTGGACTGAAATACGAACTTCATTACGTGCGTTACCGCTAGAAGCATTACGTGCGTAATGTGGGTCAACTAGGTTGGCTCCAAAGATCGGATATTCGAATCCCACCCGGCCCCACACGCCGAAAGTTGAGATCGGATACGATTGCCGGTTACGTGCGTAATAGGTACCCCTACGTACGTAAAGGCCTCAAAATAGCGTACGCTATGACTTACGATTAACGTACGTTAGGCTCAGGTTTTTAATAGTTCAATATGCACTTATCTCTACAACACTGAAAATTCAAACATAATGCGAGTGATCATTTTATTCAAGTCTATTATGATATATTCCAACATCAATATTCATTTCACAAATGCAACAAGATTACAACAGTATTAAATTATCCGAATAGTACAACAGCAAGTAAGAATTCCGTCGGATATTACATACTCCCCCCTTAAAAGGGGTTTCGTCCTCGAAACTAAGGGGTAAACAATTCAGGATACCTCTCTTGAATGCTTCTCTCCGTCTCCCACGTGGCTTCCTCGACCCCGTGTCGACACCACTGAACCTTCAGTAGGGGAATCGTCTTATTACGCAGTTGTTTGGTCCTCCTCTCAAGTATTCGTACGGGGCGCTCCTCATACGAATGATCCTCCGATAAATCGATCTCATCGAACTGAAGTACATGACTCGGGTCAGCAACGTATTTCCTTAACTGGGAGACATGGAACACTTTATGGATCCGGCTCAGGGCTGGTGGTAAAGCCAAGCGATAAGCCAAATCGCCTACTCATTCCAAAACCTCAAACGGCCCGATATACCTCGGACTCAGCTTGCCTCGTTTTCCAAAACGAAAGACTCCTCGGGTAGGTGACACCTTCATTAACACATGGTCACCAACCTCGAACTCAAGCGGTCGTCGACGGTGGTCAGCATAAGACTTCTGTCGACTTTGAGCCGTTAACAACCGGCTCCTAATCAAAGTGATCTTCTCTCGAGCTGCTAATAACATGTCGGGTTCCGTACCCAGAGATTCTGATAGTTCGTCCCAACACAAAGGGGACCTACAGCGACGGCCATATAATGCCTCATACCGTGCCATCTGAATCGAAGCGTGCCAACTATTATTATAAGTGAATTCGACCAAAGGCAGTTGGGCTTCCCAATCGTCCTTCCAATCAAGAGGGCATGCTCTCAACATGTCCTCTAGAGTCTAGATGGTTCTCTCAGACTGACCATCGGTCTGTGGATGAAAAGCCGTACTTAAATTCAACTGCGTGCCCATCACACGATGAACTGCCTTCCAGAAGTGTGACACGAATCGCCCGTCACGGTCTGATACAATACTCCTGGGGGTACCGTGTAATCTCACAATTTCCTTAATAAACAGCTGGGCCAATCTCTCGGGACCCCACGCGTCCTTAATCTCCAAGAAGTGGGCTGATTTGGTCAGACGGTCCACAATTACCCAAATCGTATTCATTCCTCGAAGACTCATCGGCAATCTAGTAATAAAATCCATTGATATGTCCTCCCATTTCCACTCGGGAATCGGGAGCGGTTTCAGCATTCCTGCGGGTCGCTGGTGCTCAATCTTAACCTGCTGACAGGTTAAACATCTCGAAACAAATTCGGCAACCTCACGTTTCATATTTCCCCACCAATAATTCTGCTTCAAATCCTTATACATCTTGCTAGATCCCGGGTGAATAGAGTACGGGGTAGTATGGGCTTCTCTCATGATAGAGTTCCTTAACTCTTCGTCAGCGGGTACACAAACTCGATTTCTAAATCGTATCAATCCATCCTCGTGGATCACGAATCCAGGGGCTTTCCCTTGGGTTACCTCATCCCGGACTCGAGATAAGAATGGGTCCGTAACTTGCCTCGATCTGATCATATCATCAAGAGATGAAGAAATCTCAAGGGTGCAAAGTTGTCCTGAATCTGTGTAACCAAACTTCAATTTCTGGCCTCATAAGGTCCAATTGCAACTCTCTGTCTTTGTCAAACGGCTCACCATCTGCTCTGCCTTTGTCTTACGGCTCAAAGCGTCAGCAACTACATTTGCTTTGCCCGGATGATAAAGAATCTCGATATCATAGTCTTTGATGAGTTCTAGCCACCTTCTATGCCTCATGTTTAACTCCTTCTGAGTAAAAATGTATTTCAGGCTTTTGTGATCAGTGAAAATCTGACAGGTTACTCCATACATATAATGACGCCAGATTTTTAAAGCAAACACCACGGCTGCGAGTTCTAAATCATGGGTGGGGTAGTTGACCTCGTAAGGTCGTAGCTGTCTCGATGCATAGGAGATCACCTTCCCGTTTTGCATTAGTACACACCCAAGGCCCTGTTTAGATGCATCACTATACACTACAAACCCTTAGTTCCTTTCGGTAGGACTAAAATAGGTGCCGAAATCAACCGACTCTTAAGTTCATCAAAGCTCTGCTGACAAGCCTCTGACCATAAATATTTCTTATCCTTCCTCAACAAATTAGTCATTGGTTGGGCAATTTTGGAAAAACCCTCCACGAACCGTCGGTAATAACCTGCTAGTCCCAAGAAACTGCGTACTTCCTTAACGCTCTTTGGTGGTAACCGATCTCGGATAGCTTCGTCTTACTGGGTCTACTCGCACCCCATCAACTGATATCACATGCCCGAGAAAGATAACTTCATTTATCCACAATTCACATTTAGAAAATTTTCCATAAAGCTGCTCTCGCCTTAACGCCTCGAGAACTAGATGGAGATGACGCTCGTGCTCTTCATGGTCACGAGAATAGATCAGAATGTCATCAATAAAAACGACTACAAAGCGATCCAGATAATTAATAAACACTCGATTCATCAGCTCCATAAATCTGCCGGTGCATTCTTGATCCAAAGGCATCACTACGAACTCATAATGCCCATAGCGAGTACGAAAAGCGGTCTTGAAATATCGGACTCACGAATCCTCAAGCGATGGTAACCGGACCTCAGTCGATCTTGGAAACACTGGCCCCTTGAAGCTGATCCAATAAATCATCAATACGCGGCAATGGGTATTTGTTCTTAATGGTTACCCTGTTCAACTCACGATAATCAATACATAGACGTAGAGATCCGTCCTTCTTACGTACAAATAGTACTGGTGCTCCCCAAGGGGACGCACTAGGTCTAATGTAACCCTTCTCGGTCAAATCCTCAAGTTGGATCTTCAGCTCCTGCATCTCAGTCGGAGCCATGCGATACGGTGCTTTTGAGAGCGGGGACGTGCGAGCTCTAGCTCAATATTGAACTCTACATCACGATGCGGAGGTAAGCCTGGCAATTCATCTGGAAATACGTCTGGGTAGTCTCAGACTACCGGAATATCGATCAATTCAACTGGTCGATCCATTGTCTTGGTCATGTAACACCAATAGCCAATACATCCTTGATTAAGCAGTTTCACTGTTTTCATAGCGCTGATGATTCTCCCGGAACGGCTGGGATTATCACCCTGGAAGGTACACTCAATACCATCGTCAGATGTGACGGTTACTGTTCGCTTGCGGACACTAATTATGGCATCATGACGGTCCATCCAATCGATACCCAAGATCACATCATCTTTAGGTAAATCGACCACAATTAAGTTTGACAACCACTCACGGTCATTCATTCGAATCGAGCAGTCCTGAACTTCACGATTCCCAATAATTCTTCTACCATCGGGTAGACCAATTATATAAGGTTCACAATTGATAACATGCTCTAGTTGCAAACGACTCAAACAAGAAGTAGATAAAAAGGAGTGTGAAGCACCAGTATCAAAAAGAACACAGACAGGCTGAGATTGGATCTCGAGAGTACTGCAATCATGCGGCCGGGATCTTGACCCTCTTCATCTCGTAAACTCTAGGTTTTGCGGCCCGCACCGGATGTACTGCTTGATTTCCACGTCCCATCCCTTTGTTTGCCCCGGTAGTCTGATAAGAAGCGGATGGAGGTACACGGTCCTGAACCGAAGATTGTACTGGAGCATGAGGTGCTGCGGGAATACGTCCTAGTCCACTCCTACAATAACGAGCGCGATGTCCGTTCTTCCCACAAGTATGGCATGACACGGCTGGCCTAGGATATTTCGAATTGATGTGTCCTGGGTCTCCACAATTATAGCACACAACAGATAGGCTGACCGCTCAAGGTTGCGATCTGGTTGGCTTCGATGCCGTAGGTTGCCGTTCAGAAGGATTTGGCACTGGTTGGGGTCTCTTGAATGTTCCGGTTCTTTGTCGGTAGTTACGGTTCCTGAATTTCTTGTTGTTAGACTGCGGTTGCTTCTTGGAAATTTCCTTCACGATCAATTCGTACTCCAGAGCTTTCTCGATGAACTCCGGTAGGGTCACACAATGATGGTTCAACAGCTGCATTCTCATTCGGGGTTTGAGCCTTTTGAGAAAGTATTTGATCTTATCAGCTTCTGTGTGGACAATCGTCGCGGCAAAAGGGAGAAGTGCCTGGAATTTCTCGGCGATAGATAGTACGTCATCATCTTCGGACGGTTCCGGATTCAGCAATTCTGATAATTTGGCCTCGCGGAGAGGACCTGGATAGTAATGATCTAGCATGAGATTTTTAAATTCTTCCCAAGTACATACACCATCAGCTGGCCTCACCGAAAGCCACCAAGTGTGGGCACCCTTGCCCAAGTAGTAAGCTGCTACGGAGACGCGATTCTCTCTTGGGATATCTACCATATCGAACAACTTCTCGAAGTGTTCGATCCAATGCACGATATCGGCCGGCTCGGAGGAACCTTCAAAATCGGGGTCGTTGGCACGAGATGTCACCGATGATCCGATTCACTGCCCGCCATGTATAGGAGGTGGCCCACGATCTTTGGTCGTGCAGACTCTGCATTGTTTCCATTAATCGGCCCATTTGGGTCATCTGAGCCATCATGCCCTGCATTACAGTGTAAGGATCGACACGAGCATCCTCGCGTCCATTGTGGTGCGATTGGTCCCTAGAAGGCGAATCACTGCCTGCGGAACTATGCTCTGCGTTCGCACGTTTGTTGGCTCGCGGTATCGGGATTCGGCCCCTTCCGCGGCCTCGTCCCCCTCTGCCACGGCCTCTCAAATTTCTTTCCATACTGAAAGAATCAATTTGTAATGATAATCATAAGTATAGTTCATGATACCAATCAGAATTCACGCTAAGTTAATGGCAGTAAGAAATTACATATTCGAGAAAACAGTTCGTAATGAGTTATCATCACTACGAGGGTCACACAAAATATCATATCGACGTTTGAGTCGAATGATTTCTATCATATAATCAATCCAGAATTTTATTTGAATCATCAATCAGATAATTCCTGCCACAAACCCTTAAAATGCCGAGATCAACAAGGAGATCTATTCAGAGATCAATATCATGTCAATAATTTATTCATGGTTCATAAAGTACGTACCGCATTTGGCTCGTAGGATCAGGCGCTCGCACGGGTCACACGTGACACGAAGGTCTCTTGATACTAGTTCAATACACAAAGACTCAAAAAGAAAGAAAACGACCTCTCTTATACCATCTTCTGTAACACCCCGATAAGGCGGCCATTACAGTGCCGTGGACCCCACACTGGGATCCACCAGGCGATATCCAAAGTAAAGATTAAATACACAATACATGTGATACCGAACCACAAAACATAGTACTTACTCCGATGTGGAGTTTACAGCAATATGGCCTACGGCCTTATTACACACAGGATCCAAAACATAAGTATAATCCATATGGAGATGAATTACACCTTAAATAACAATACATTTGTTCAAACTTAAAATGAAGCGGAAAATAACATTACACGGTACGAACATGACCGGACACGAAAGACTTGGGGCCCCGAACTAGTATCCTTGAACCCTTAGTCATCACCTTTATCTTCCAGTTCCTTGGCTTTTCCTCGACCTAAAATACAACACAAGTATTTCGCCCAACACAGAGTCGGATATACATGATAAATGATTCTCAAGATAGTATACAATTCACGCATATAAGATTTCAAGAATAACGCCCGACTAACGAACATACCCCTCGGGCGTATGAATGCTCGATCCACAAACGTCGAACACATCCACGTATAAAAATGGGGTGAGCGACTAAGATAATACGGCTCAAGAGGGACATCACAGTACGCCCGATCCGAATATGTGTCAGTGCACATGTCCACCCCGTATACGGAATCCAGGATATACGTGGGACAATGTACCTAATTAGCCTCAACGAACTACGTCTCGTGTGCACAGCCTTTCACGGAAAATATTCACGCGTGACTATATATGTGCCCGGCTAAAAATCCTACACAATATCCAATCGGAACATAGATATGACTCCGGATATGTCACGATGCAACATGACAACGAATTCAAGAATTTCACAAAATCTGAATAAGGATCGAGGACTCACCGAGATGACAACAAGATCAACAATATCAAGGGTCCAAAAGTAACGAACTTGGGAATACAATCCCACGATGAAAACGGGACATCATTAAGAGCAACATCAAATCACAAGACACAAGTTTATAAGTGTTTCATATACACGAAATGCATAATCATTATAAGAATCCACACATCATTATAACCAAGCAAGATAACTTGCCTCAATACGGAGACGGGAATAGTCCTCTTCTTGTCGGAACAAACGAACGGTCCTCAACTAATATTGTGTACTCGAACAATCAACCTTGAATGAAGTATATTTTGCTCATTAATACGTTTATATGATCATCTACACCGAATGTTCACGAGATAACATCTTAATTTCCGATTGAGTAGTTTAACTTCTAAAGTGTTACTTCAAGAACCTTATTCATACCATTCAATTCTCACAATTGATTACAAGATGATACCAAATGTTTGTTGGATTAAGAATCATTCCATAATGTTTTAAACAATAATCTCCTATCCTTTAATCTTATCAAGAACATCTCAAATGATTAAAAGTAAAATCTGCACTACATACAATTACTTATGTTGAGTTAATTAGTTGTAAATCCATATCATGGTTATGAAGACTATCTCAAGTTTAGCACCACTCTTATACTCTTCCAAATGAATTGGGGATTCAAACAACACACCTCTGAATTCACTTAGCCTAGGTTCAAGAAGATTATTTCATTCTTCTAATGATCAACAAGGTTTCTTAAAACATTTATGGTAATTATTCCAATAAGTCATTTACATTACAATGGAACAAGGATTATTATTATACCAATGGTGTTATAAGTCTAGCAAGGAGAGTGTGGTTAAACTAAACATGATCATTACCATATTAAAACACCAAGAACACACCATTACAAACCCTCTAATCATCATGTTCATCATTAAGTTGTTGAAAGCTTAACTACAACATGTTTATTTTCATTAATTCATCACTAGGTGAAATATACTTAATCACTATCATATTAAATTCGAGATTATAGGGTTAAATAGTAGAACATACCTTCAGAAATGGAGAAAAATACACCAAACCACAAGAACACAATATAAGCTTCAAGAATGTCTCCAAGTTCCAATCAACAAGCTCCAAAATCAAAATGTAAAGCTCCAACACAAGTAGGAAGAAGGTAAACTTGCTCTAGGGATGAAGGGGGATGATTATATGGGTGAAAATCGGAGGTTGGACGTGCAAAATGAAATACACAAGTTGTCTTTTTATAACAAAGATTCGTTACGTCGCTACACAACAAGTGTTACGTACGTAAGCTAAGTCCGAGAGGTTCTTTGGGTGAAATACGAACTTCATTACGTACGTTACCGCTAGAAGCATTACGTACGTAATGTGGGTCAACTAGGTTGGCTCCAAAGATCAGATATTCGAATCCCACCCGGCCCCACACGCCGAAAGTTGAGATCGGATACGATTGCACTGGTTACGTACGTAACAGGTACCCCTTTACGTACGTAAAGGCCTCAAAATAGCGTACGCTATGACTTACGATTAACGTACGTTAGGCTCAGGTTTTTAATAGTTCAATATGCACTTATCTCTACAACACTGAAAATTCAAACATAATGCGAGTGATCATTTTATTCAAGTCTATTATGATATATTCCAACATCAATATTCATTTCACAAATGCAACAAGATTACAACAGTATTAAATTATCCGAATAGTACAACAGCAAGTAAGAATTCCGTCGGATATTACAGCATCCTCATTCGGGGTTTAAGCCTCTTGAGGAAATATTTGATCTTATCAGCTTCCGAACGGACAACTGACGTAGCAAAAGGGAGAAGTGCTTGGAATTTTTCGGCAATCGCTAACATATCCCCGTCTTCCGATGGGTCGGGGTTTAGTAATTCGGACAGTTTGGCTTCACGGAGGGGTGCAGGATAGTAACGATCTAACATAAGATTCTTGAATTCCTCCCAAGTACTCGCGCCTTCGGCAGGCCTCACAGAAAGCCACCAAGTATGGGCACTCTTACTAAGGTAGTAGGCTGCCACAACAACTCGATTTTTCTCTGGGCACTCCACCATCTCGAACAGTTTCTCGAAATGCTCTATCCAGTGTACAATGTCAGCAGGCTTAGATGAGCCTTCAAAAGTCGGAGGTCGCTGACGTGATATGTCGCTAATAATCCG
Organism: Orobanche coerulescens; assembly: GCA_033398695.1. NCBI lineage: Eukaryota > Viridiplantae > Streptophyta > Magnoliopsida > Lamiales > Orobanchaceae > Orobanche > Orobanche coerulescens. Next base: position 33,541,083 of record CM065804.1, read on the forward strand.
GCTCACGATCCCGCCAGGCACCAGAGGCGGAGGCTGTTGCCCCTGCTGTTGACCAGTAGTATTCCTCTGCATAGCTTCCATCAGCTGACCCATTTGGGTCATCTGGGCCATCATGCCCTGCATCACGGTGTAAGGATCGACACGTGCATTCTCTCCGGTGTGGTGTGATTGGTCCCTAGAAGGCGAATCACTGCCTGCGGAACTCTGTTCCACATTCGCGCGTCTGTTAGCTCGTGGTATCGGAATTTGGCCTCTTCCGCGGCCTCGTCCCCCTCTGCCACGGCCTCTCGGGTTCCTTTCCATACTGAAAGAATCAAGCCACAAGTACAGTTCGATTTATCAATCATAATTCATGCTAAGTTAATAGCAACAGGGAATTTCCTATCCAACAAAGCAGTTTGTAAAGAATCACTGGCACTACAAGTGTTACACACTCAATATCATATCAACATTAAGTCGAAACAATTCCAATCACATAATTAATTTAGGTTCACCTCAAACAGATGAATTTTGCCTCATGGTAGCAAGATGCCAAGATAAGTAAGGAGACCGATACATCGTCAATATCATGCTAGTAATCAATTTATGGTTCATGAGAACATACCGTATTCGACGGGTCAGGCGCTTGCACAGGTTACACGTGGCACGAAGGTTTCTTGATGCTATTTCGATTCTACAATGACTCAAAATAAAAATACACGCTCCGATACCATCTTCTGTAACAGCCCAAAAACAGTGGCTATTACAGTGCCGTGGACCCCTACCGGGACCCACCAGGCGAATATCACAATATACATTTAAAAATCTGACAATGTGGCACCGTACCACAATATTTATCAAAACCCCGGTGTGGAGTATGAGTTATTCATGTCTTTAAATACGAACAAACATACACAGGATCCAAATTCGGTACAGACCATATGACGATGGGTAGTACCTAACAAATTATAGTACATTCATCCGACACAAAATAAAATGAAAGTCACAATAAAACATAACCGAACAACCAAAAGACTCGGGGCCCCCGAAATAGCATACTTCAGAATCCTCAGTCGCCGTTGTGCTCCTCCTGTGCCTTGCCCTTTCCTCGCCCTGAAATACAAGTATTTCGCCCCAAACCACAGGGTCAGCTATACATAATAATGATTCTCATAACATTATACAATTCATATATATATATACTGATCTTAAAGAAAACCACTGACTACTGAATATACCCCGAAGGCGTATAAACAATCAGTCCCAACTGTCGAACATAACCAAATATACGAACGACCATATACTATGGCTCAAGACGGACGTCACAGTACGCCCGATCCGAAAATGTGTCCGTGCACATGTCCACCCCGTATATGGAATCCAGAATATACGTGGGACGATCTACCTAATTAGCCTCACGAACTACGTCTCGTGTGCACGATCTAAATGCGGAAAACCTCCACGCATGATCATCAAGTGCCCGGCTAAAAATCCTACACATAACCAATCGGCGCGCAGATATGACTCCAGAGATGGCACGATACAACATGACAACGAAACTCAACGAATTACACTTTTACCAAGGAATCGAGCAACTCACGGAAGTGTCAACAAAGCTCAAAAGGACTAACGGTAACAAGGACGGTAATTTCGGGTATATCATCCCCAACACCATGACAATACGATCAAGGGTATCACCATATCATGAATCATAGATTATCAGAACATTTCATACACACGAAACGCATAATAATTACAAGAATTCAACCATCATTATAACCAAGCAAGATAACTTGCCTCAATTCCGTAGATGAATAATCCTTCTTTGAATGGTCAAACGAACGGTATCCTCGTCTAACAATACTCACGTGAACAAGCAACCTTGAATGAAATGTAATTCATTCAACAACACATTAAATGCGATAATGGTATTATTACATAAATAATATTCGTAAATTTACTTGAATAAATCAATCATTCTATTGATCATTTTAATGTTCTTATTACAAATCATCGTATGTTTATCATGTTCATTCACATATTCTAACCTTAATGTCAAATACTTGATGTCTAGTTTATTATCAATGTAATATCGTGAAAATATCTTTTCAAATCATCGACACTTCCAATTACAATATAAGTTTGTGTTTAATTACGTTCTTTCATTATTTTACCAACGATTACATTCAAAACTTGATTACTATATGAAACATAAGTTTAAGTTTTTAGTGAACTAAGAACATCATCTTAAATTACGTCTCTTAACACGCACGGATTAATGAAATGGAATTTGGCTACTCATCTACCGCATTTCTATCATCATATTCAACACAATCCTCTTAAGAACATTATCAACCTATTAATGTAGTGATTACCACTCTTTAACGAAATCGATTAATTTGAACATATGAAGATTACAACTTCCTTCTATCAACATCCATTGTTTTACTTTGAAGAATTTATTAAAAGCCTAGTTATATCATTGGATACTTGAAATTTTTGAAGTAACTTCATCCCATCTAGCGAAGATCATCTTCAAAGGGTTAACATAATCTTTCCAACAATTTTATTACAAAGGTTTTAGAGGCCAAAAATCATGGTTCCATACTACCTTCAAGAATCAATAGAATGTTCAAGACAAATTTAACATTTCTCACTTTTAATCATTAAGGATATCATCCCTAACATGTTCCTAGTGTTGAGACTATAATCAACTTCCGATTATCATGTTATACATCAGGTTTTATGTATATCATTATCAACACAATCACATTATGAAGTTATTACATCAAGAAGTAACACTAATACCTTCAATGTTAATCTTCACTTAGTTTGAGCATGATTCAATTAACTTATCATGTTTGCACTAGTTTAAACTAACATTATGTGAAGTATTTAGCTACTAACATCATCATAAGCATGGAATTGATATGAGTTAAAGAAAGACCAACCTTAAAATGAAGAACAACACCAACACTTCAAGGGATACACTTCAATCTCTAACTCTCCAAGTCAGCAATCAAGTGCTGAAGCTCCAACACAAGTTAGAAAGGCTTAGAAACGAAGTTGGAAGGGAAAGGAATCGTTCCTCAGTTGGGAGGTTGAAAAGGGTCGAGTAGTAAGTGAATGGCAAGTTATACTTTTAAAATCTGAACTCGGCATTACGTACGTTAACGAACGTGGTTAACGTACGTTATAGCCCTTACGTACGTAATCTTATGATCATTACGTACGTAACCAATTTCATCAGATCTTACTGCCTCAAAACACGCAATTCGTTACGTACGTAACTATGTAGCTATTACGTACGTAATAGCCGTTGACTTGGCTGTCGCGATCGACTCGACCACCTACCCCGCTCGGCCCCACCGGAAAAGGCGACTCTTTGGAGGATCTTCCGCATTACGTACGTTAACGTATTGATGTTACGTACGTAAGGCGACATACATAGCGTACGTTATTAAGACAGGTTAACGTACGTTAAGTACTATAACAAGCATAAATGGAATTCTCCCAATATCACCCAACAACTAATATAGTATGAATGACCATGAATCCAACTTAACATAATTCGTCGATACTTGCTACAACATCACAGATATGGTGCGAAAACACTTAACTTAAATCATGAAATACAATATTAAAGGCGAGGGTATTACAGTATATGTTTTTCAGAGAGTTTATTGCTTCTATCTCCTTTATCTACTAAGGGAGTTAGGATCAATTCTTTCTCTTGATTCAACTAAAAATGACCACAAAAGCTTGTAATATGTGTAATAAACCCTTCATGGGCTAAGTAATCTTTAGTTGGGATTATAAACAAGGTTAGTCATGTTATTTATATTTGTATAAAGATCTATTGTGAATTACTTATTATTGTGTGTGATTTTCATTGTTTTAACAATCTTTATTTATTTGGCCAATAAATGACGATATTTATGGTCTTCATATGTTTCGAAAGAAAATATGTTTGATTAGATCAAATAATCTTCACTCTAAGTTGTTCTAGGGGATAGAAATATACCCCTAGTCCTTAGATGATTCTTTGAGTTATTTTCATAAATCCTAATGCTATGTATTGAAGCCAATCAACATAGAAATATAGTGGATTGATTCAATATGTAAGGGACGTTTATAGTTCGAAGAGAAACCGTCTTTTTAAGGAAAATCGAATCTACACAACATAATAAGTAAATTCATCTTATGATCTCCAATACATCTTTTATAACTAATGACGAACTAAGTTTGTAATCCCAACTATTTCATTTTATCGATAATCAATCTATTATTATTGCTATCTTTTTATTTCCTTATAACATTAGAACTAGTATTGTAATTTCTTTGCAATTATTAAACCAAACTTTTTAATTGTGTGTTTCACTCATCTTAAGTATCTATAAAAATAGACTAATAGTGTATAATTCAAATTATAACCAAACTTCCTTGTGGGATCGATAAACCGGACTCAAAAAGTCCACTTTACTTCTTGATACGATATCGTGCACTTGCGATAGTTACACTAAAAGCGTGTCAGCCACCAGCTCTGATCCGGATTCATAATGTGTTCCACGTCTCCCAGTTAAGGAAATATGTTGCTGATCCGAGTCATATACTTCAGTTCGATGAGATCAATATAGCGGAGGATCATTCGTACGAAGAGCGCCCCATACGGAAACTTGAGAGGAGGATCAAACAGTTGCGGAACAAGACGATTCCCCTACTGAAGGTTCAGTGGTCACGACATGGAGTCGAGGAGGCCACATGGGAGATGGAGAGCAGCATGCTTGAGAGGTATCCCGAATTGTTTACCCCTTAGTTTCGGGGACGAAACTCATTTTAAGGGGGAGTATGTAATATCCGATAGAAATTCTTACCTACTGTTGTATTATTCGGATAATTCAATACTATTGTAGTCTTGTTGCTTTTGTTTAATATTTACTGATGTTGGAGTATATCATAATAGACTTGAATATAACTACCATTCGCACTATGATTGATTTCTCGACATTGTATAGATAAGTGCATTTTTTGGCTAGTAATTCTGTGTTTAACGTACGCTATCCTTTCAGCATAGCGTACACAATCTTGTTGTTTTTACGTACGTAAGGAAGGGCAGTTTACGTACGTAAGGCTTGTAGTCTTATCTGATCTCAACTTTCGGTGTGTGGGGTCGGGCGTGATTCGATTATCTCACCTTTTTGAGGCAGCCTAGTTGACCTACATTACGTACGTAATGCTTCAAGCCATAACATACGTAATGATGTTCATATTTTAGTTCAGTAGCCTGTGGTAGTAGATTACGTACGTAACACTTTTTGTGTAGCGTACGTAAAATGGCTAACGTACGTTATCTACATACGATAACGTACATAGCGAAATGTGCTGTAATAAAAAGACAACTTGTGTCTTTCATTTTGCACGACCAACTCCAATTTTTCTCCCCTATAATCATCCCCCTGCCTCCCTAGATCAATTCTATCTTCTTCCAAGTTGTGTTTGAGCTTTGCATCTTGATTGGGAGCTTGTTGATTGGAAGTTTAGAGTCATTCTTGAAGCTTAGAGTGTGTTCTTGTGGTTTTGGTGTATTGTTCTTCAATTTTGAAGGTATATTATGCGATTTCACTCTATAATTTCGTAGTTATAATGTTAGTAATAAAGTATACTTCACCTAATGTTGAATTAATCAAGCAAAACATGTTTGTAGTTAAGCTTTTAACAACTCAATGATGAATATGGTGAATAAGGGTTTGACATGGTGTGTTCTTGGTGTTTTAAATGGTGGTAAACATGTTTAGTAGAAACACACTCTCCTTGCTGGACTATTAACATAACTAGGACAATAACAATCCTTAGTTTCATTTTAGATAGATTGATTTGTAGAAATGTTATCATTGTATTGACTCAAACTATCATGCTTAGGAAGATTTTGAACTAGAAGAACTTAGTTTTTTATCGGATTTGGTTGAACCTTGAATTATATCAACATAAGGTTATAGTTCAGAGATGATGAACTCATAACCGATGAGCATAGTAATAATTTTACAAATTCATGATTCGTTCGAACGATGATAATCACTGAGTAACCTTCATTTTGATCAATGTTTTATGGAACGTAGTTATTTGGATTATATTTTTCAAAACATTGATGTTGTTTTTAAGAAATTCTACCGGCATATCAATTTTAGCAAAGTTCTCCTTGATGTTTGTTCTTGATAAATTCTCATCCGTTTGAACCATACGAATAATCGAGAACACCTTGAATGATATCCGATAATGATAATAAATTGAAGCTAGTAAATGGAATTATGAATTGAATTTAGGATATCGATTCGTTGAACTAGATATCGATAGTTATGAGAATGTGTTATTGAATGGATTGTATCCCTTACAAGGTTGATTGTTCGAGTAACCGATATTGAAGTTGAGGATCGTTCGTTCATTCGACAAGGAAGGATTATTCTCATCTCCGTATTGAGGCAAGTTATCTTGCTTGGTTATAATGATGTTTGGATTCTTGTGATGATTATGCATTTCGTGTATATGAAACACTTATGAATTTGTGACCCGTGGTTTGATATTATTCTTGATGATGTTCCGTTTTCATCATGGGATTGCATTTCCCTGTTTGTCACTTTTGAACCGTTGATATCATTGATCCATATTGTCATTTCGGTAAGTTCTTGATCCTTAATCGGATATGTGATTTATTTAATTCGTTGTCATGTTGTATCGTGACATATCTGGAATCATATCTGCGTTCCGATTGGTTATTGTGTAAGATTTTTAGCCAGGCACATATATAGTCATGCGTGAATGTTTCCGTATTGGATTGTGCACACGAGACGTGGTTCGTGAGGCTAAATAGGTACATTGTCCCGCGTATATTCTGGATTCCGTATACGGGGTGGACATGTGCACTGAAACATCTCTGGATCAGGCGTACTGTGATGTCCATCTTGATCCATACTATTCTGGTCGTTCATACTCCATATATATATTTGGATGTGTTCGACGTTTTGTGACTAACTGTCCATACGCCCGAGGGGTATGTTCGTTAGTCGGGTTGTTTTCCTTGAAATCTAATATATGTGAATTGTATAATATCTTGAGAAATCATTTATCATGTATATCTGACCATGTGTTGGGCGAAATACTTGTGTTGTATTTTAGGTCGAGGCAAAGGCAAGGCACGGGAAGATCATGGTGATGGCGAAGGGTTCGAAGGATACTAGTTCGGGGGGCCCAAGTCATTTGTTGTCCGTTTTTTGTTCAAACCGTGTAATGTTATCTTTCCGCTTTATTTAAATTATGGACAAATGTATTGTTATTTAAGGTATATTCCATCTCCATATAGATTATACTTGTATTTTGGATCCTGTTTATAATAAGGCCGTTGGTCATACTACTATGAACTCCTAATCGGAGTAAGTACTTTGTATTGTGGTTCGGTATCACAAGTATTGCGATTTTAATCTGTATTTTGGGTATCGCCTGGTGAGTCCCAGTGTGGGGTCCACGGCACTGTAATGGTTGCCGTTTTGGGGTGTTACAAAATCGGCCAGACCTTTCATAATTGTATTACGGCACATGAACTCATTGTTACACCACTGGTCGTAAGCAAAGTGCTTTGTACGATAAGTTTTTGTCTCAGTCACCACAAGAGCATCATTCTTGAGGTAAACAGCAAGCTCCAAGGTAGTTAGATAAAATAACATCTTTTGCTGCCATCTCTTAAAATAATCATCTGAGAATTTTGTTGTGTTGGTACCGCCACTAGAAGGGGGGTCTCGATAGTGCGGTTAACAATATAGAATTCTTTTGCGATTGAAGAAGTGATAAAGTATGAAATGTCAATGACACAACAATATATAGAGGTTCGGAATGTGCCTACATCCTCTCTCTGTATATTTTCTTATAGGCTTAAGATAAACCTTTTCGCCTTATCTTATGTCGGTCTGAGGAAAACCATTAATCTTATCTTCTATCGGTCCAAGATAAACTGTTACAATCTTGTCTTTATGTCGGTCCAAGATAAAAACGTTTTTCTTTTCTAGCGGATAAGGAATCAACCTTTCTAGCTTTCTATAGGTAATAGAAAAACCTCACTTGCATTTAGATTATGATATGAAGGATCCACGATCCTAATAACACCGCATCAAATCTATAATTCTTTCTTTTCTTTCGTGTTTAGTTGAGTGAATTAAACACTTGAACTCTTATCAATTAAGCTCGATTACAACAACAATAATGTATATAACGATATCTGATGTATATAAACTTTGCTTGAAGTTGTAATGCATAATACCAAATGCATTGGTATTATAAGCTTGAGAGTCAAACTATCTGTTGCTGCCTGTTCTGATTTAGCGTGCGCTATATCGTCCTTTAACGTGCGCTAAGCTCTGCTGCATATGTTAACTTTGTATGTTACATTCGTTAACTGTTGATCAAGTCAGTCCAGTAGCTTCTACCTCTTTCTTTAGCGTACGTTAACTACCTCCTTAGCGTGTGTCAATGCTATGTCTGCGTTGCATCTTGTTGACCTTCTAGAATCAATCCGACAGATTGATTTATTTTGAATTCGTAATTCAAACTTCCATATCGTACGTTAACTTTACCCTTAGTGTGCGTTAACTCCATGTGACCATTGTACTTGTTGACCTTCTGAAATTCTCCAACGTGCTGATATTTAAACATCTTAGTGTACGTTACTTTCATAATATAGTGTACGTTAATCCATCTTCATTGCGTGCGTTAGTCTTCATACTAGCTTGCGTTATCTGCTTGTCTCACATACTCTAGTTTATTCTGACTTGATTACTAGCGTGCGTTACTATAGCTTGTTAGTGTGCGCTAACTTCATTCTTCTGTCCAGCTTTTCACCTTCGACTTTTGATGTTGAGTAATTGTTGTTTTTCTTTGTTCAACAACACATCATCAAAACTTTTTTATAATTGTGGGATAGAATATTCCAATAATATCCCCCTTTTGATGATTACAAAACAACAATTCTCGATGGATTATTGATACGAAATTGACTACTCCAATTGAAGAAGGCGAAGTGAGGATCGACGTAAAATACCTTGAACATACACCTACGTACTTAGGCGAGAATACGAATACGAGACTTGGAGTAACCTTGGTGATCGGACTCGGAATAACTTAGATGTGGTGACATGCATCATGACTAAGTCCAAATTGGTGAAGATCTTGGCCGATCTTGTCCAAGATAATGAAGATTTCATCCTATTTCTTTATAATAAAGTGATGCATGATATCTCAAGAATATCATGTGAAGAAGATTTCACCCATCCTTTGTCCCCTTTGTTTGATTACGGCATGGAGTGTGCCATACCTTTTTGTTGTCCTTTTCCTTTATTTTAAAGATCATGTGATCTTACCTTTTTAATATTTTAAGTAATCTTGTAAGGCTACTCTTACTATAAGTAGTCATGTTTGGGGTGTAATTGGAGATTCATTTTGAATTATCAAAAAAAAATACATTGTGTATTGTTTAAAGTGTTGGACGAGTTTCCTTACAAAATTTGGTTATAATTCGACGCCCTTTTCGAATTTTAATCGGATCGATTCTCAATAGGTCTTGAGAAGAAATCACTTTATCGAATTATAGGTCTAATTCGATAAACAACTTATTCCTATTCTGTTTCAGTAGAATCGCTCTATTTTCAGACGATTCTTACATTTGTTCCATACTTCAAATTATTGTTCCTGTTCTCTGTTCGCAAAAGACACTTCTCTTGCTTTCGATACAGGGTTATACCTAATCGGGAGTTCGCATCAGTTGTTGTTCATTGTCCGAAGCTTGCTTTCTGTTTGCCGTTGCATCCGACTAGAGCTTGCTGTTTCGATTGCTGCTGTTTGGAGTTGGCTGTTCTTGTTTGTTTCCATTCGGCCTATTCCTGTCTTGTGCGCGTTACTTCTGTTAGTAACAAGTTGCTGCTGTTCGCTACTGCTGTAGCGACGAGTTGGTGCTGTCAGTTTGCAAACCGCTACTGTTCGATTCCTATTGACCGTTTGCTGTCCACTCGTGAAATTGCCTTCCGCTCATTTCGATACAGGATTCGTATCAATTGTATACCTATAAAAAATATAGTAAAAAATATACAAATCAAAGTTTTTCGGCTTTGTCCATTTTTGTTAGTTTTCTTCTCCTAGCATTCTTTTCTTTTCTTTCCATCATTTCTCCCATCACGCCTTTTCTCCCCCTTTTTGTCATTAGCAAAAAAAGGATATGAAATCATTATATCAATATAATATTTTGACAATAAATGGGTAAAAACTCCCTCTTAATATAATATTTGAACAATAAATGGGTAAAAACTCCCCCTGAATTTAATATCTCCCCATAATAACTCCTCCTAAAGGTAATAACACCCCCTAAAAGTAATATTAATTAATTTGAATTTTTTGGGGTCCAACCGACTCTTGGTCGTTCTTCATTTGGTAAATAGATGATATTTGATATTATGGTTTCTTTTGAAATTCATATCTTCTTTATCTTGATAGTTCGTCTTGGGTATTTACAATTTGAAATATGTTGCCCGATTTTAAATATTTACCACATTGGAATATTTTAAAATTTAAGGATTCATTTTTATCGCTTTGTTTGAATCCTAACGAAATTTTTTGAACAGAAAGTATTTTTCCAAATTTTTCATTTTCGAGAGAAAATTTATTCGTTAAATATTTTAGTTCATTTTGAACATTTAATAAATCATCCTTTGATTTATTTTCTTTTTCTAGGTATAAGGAATAATCATTTTCAATTAGTTTTTTTCCTCAAATTTTGGAGATTTCATTTTTCAATAATTTATTTTTCATTTAAGGGATTTATTGTCTTTCAACGAATTTTGAAAGTGTGTGTAATAGTTCGAAAGCATTAAATAGTTCATCGTGAGACGAGGTACTTACCTGGCTTTCATCGTCACTATCGTCAAACGAACGCCTTGCCATGGGTGTGAGATTATTTTGAATATTTTCATTTTCATCGTCTTCGTCACTCCAGGTGGTTATGTACACTTCCTTCTCGGAAATCGAGCTATAACAATTCTTCGCAAAGTGATCGGGTTTTCCACAATTTCGACAATTATTGTCGAACCTTTTTAACTCATTCCGGGCTTACGAGTTGATGTCTTTTCTTCTTCGGTTCAATAAATTTTGGTATTTATTGATGTTCTTAGCATAAAATGCCGATTCTTCATCGTTATCATCAATCGAGATTTCTTTGTCATTATCCGTCATCCTTTTAGATTTTAAAGTTATGGACTTTTCTTTCGGTTTCGGCTTGGCATTTCATGATTTAAGCACGATCTCGTAGTTTATTAGCGAACCGACAAGGGCGCTAAAATCAAGCGTGTTGAAATATTTCGACTCCATGGTAGCCGTGATTGTCCCGTCCCATTCACGAGGTAGTGATCATAATATTTTCTTGACTTTTTCACTACTCGATAATAGTTGCCCAAAACAAGCTAGTACATTTGTGATGACCGAAAATCGATCGAGCATATTTGTTACGGACTCGTCATCTTTCATCATAAAAACTTGTATTCATGGAGAAGCATATTTATATTCGTCTCCTTGACTTGAGATGTTCCTTCGTATGTTACCTCAAGTATTTTCCAAACTTCTTTGACACTTTCACATGATGAAATATGATTATGCTCTTCCGGATTTAAAGCACAATAAGTAATTGAGTAGCTTTACAATTGTGATGATCGTTTTTCCAATCCTCATTATAATCTTTAAAACTTTTGAGAGAGCCGTCGGATTTTGTAGGAATTTCTGGACCAAGAAAAATTACCTTCCAAAGTTCGATACCATAGGCTCGGATAAAGATTGACAACTTTTTCTTCCATGTCATAAAGTTCGATCCGTCAAAAAATGGAGGTCGGTTTAAGACGATACCTTCGCCCGGTGTAAAATTATACGCCATCGGATCTTTGTCTCCTCGGATGTTAAGCCGACTATAATAAGAGAATCGCTCTGATACCAATTGTGAAGTAGGTACCGTCACTAAAAGGGGGTTTAAATAGTGCGGTTAAGAATATAAAATCCTTTTGCGATTGTGAAAGCGATGAAGAGCGGAATGTAAATGGCATAATGATGTATAGAGGTTCGTGTTGGAAATAAAATGCAGATGAAGCGGCGGGTTTGTATTTACTAAGATCAGCCCTCAAGAATCGGATGTATTTAGGTTCGTCAAATAATTAATTAAACATATTAATAAGCAATTTAAACAAACAAAATTAATCTACGCATCTAACAATGATAAGTCCGTAGTATTCTTATCTAGATCTAAGAGATCTAAGAATATATTACCTTTAAAGCTAAGTCTTCAAATTTTTCCTTGATCTCCTTGTATTTCTACCTTTAGATCTTCTGGAGTATATCCTTCCTATATCCGGATTTCGGGTGGGCAACAATCTACCGGACTTACTTGAACAACAACTTGAAATCGGCCGAACCCCTTTATGCTTAATGTCACTCAATTTTTCCTTTCTTTATTTTCTTGTATTAATAAACACTCTTAGAAAATTAGTGTGTTATCTAAATTGTGGAATCAAAGACACAAGTCAAGATCCATAATTAAACACAAAAAAAAAACAATCAAACTCACAAGGTTGGTAAAAGTGGTTCGGTTGTCCCTTATATGTTGTATTTATAGGTGTTATGGGCTACTCTAAGGATCTTAAGGAGGATTAGGGAAGGACTACTAATAGACCTCAAATTTCCATATTAGGACATTTCCTAATATATTGAGCCTATTAATATCAACTCAGTCCAGTATAGAGTTAATATTGCACTTCCTACCCAAATCTCAATTTACGAAATAGAGCTTCTTATTTAGATATATTATTTCCCGTGTTTAAGATATTAAATATCCATTAATTAATTTAAGGTACTGACACCTTTAATTAATTATTATCTTATCCAAGAGTAGTACCACTGAAACCTTATTATTATATCAGAATTAAATCCATTTGCGGTGTTTAATATAATAATCATTATCGAGCTCCTCAAGGGGACATCATCAACCCGCATGAGTCGGGACATGATTTGTAATCATAATAATTGTCATATAAATAATATTATTGCCCAAGATACGAAGCTTATTGAGTCAATCACTCTGAATCTCACCCATGGTAAATCAAAGCAATAAATATTATAAATACACAATTAAATATTATATACTTAGAACTAAGAAATAATAATTATCCGAGATTTACGTTCTTCTTATAGTCAGTACAGAAGACACTATCTCCCTTCGATCTAGTTCAACGTATGAAAATATGCTAATGCATGCTAATAGTCAAGACCAACTAATCTCAAGCATACACTACAACCTTTCATATAATTTGTCTAATAATTATAAAGGTTGTGAACTATTATATTATTTTATAAGGCACTGATAATGTGATCTTCAATGCGACACCAACACACCACATTATCTATAATATAAAATAATTAGACATTTTATTTGCATAATCATAACGTGAATAATTATGCAAAATGTGTGATTATATGTAATTAATATTCTCATAGGTAGTTACAGGGAAATAAGTTAACACAAGCATAAAGTATGCTTTGCAGTATACAACCCTAACTATCTCCCACTTATACTCAAAGTATGCTTTTAAGTATACTACTCTATTACATAGTCTCTCATTTCTCCCACTTATACTCAAAGCAATGCTGCCATACACCGTAATCCCATTCCTTCCACATGCCTTTCAAAAACTTTTGAGGGTAGGCCTTTCGTGAAAGGATCAGCAAGATTATCTTACGATGCAACCCTGGCTACACCTACATCTCCTTCTTTTATGAAGTGTCGTATGATGCGGTACTTGCGGTTGATATGTTTACTTGCCTTGTGGGCTCATGGTTCCGTCAAATTTGCAACTGCACTAGTATTATTAAAATAAAGTGTAATACCCTTTGGCAAATTGGGAATCACATCTAAGTCTTGCAGGAAGTACTTTAGCCATACCGCCTTTTTGGCTGCCTCAGAGGCTGCCACATACTCGGCTTCCATGGTAGAGTCCGAGATACATTTCTGCTTAACACTCCTCCAACTAATGGCTCCACCTCCCAGTCTAAACACATAACTGAAGTAGACTTGGACTATTCTTTGTCTGATGAAAAATATGAGTCAGTATAACCCACCGGACACAGGTCGTCCGATTGATATACTAGCATATACTCCCTAATCCTTCTCAGATACTTGAGTATGTGCTTGACAGTAATCCAGTGTCCTGGTCCTAGGTTCGACTGGTATCTAGCAGCCATGCCTACGGCATGACAGATATCCGGTCTAGTGCAAAGCATAGCATACATGAGGCTTCTCACAGCTGACGCATAAGGGATAAGCTTCATGTAATCTATCTCCATTTGTGTATTGAGACACATATCCTTAGATAGTTGAATTCCATGTCTGTAAGGTGTAAAACCTTTCTTGGAATTCTCCTGCTAAACCGCTTTAGCACTGTATAGATATAGGATTCCTGAGATAAGCACAACATCCTTTTCTTCCGATCACGAAATATCATGATTCCAAGGATGTGTCCTGCTTCTCACAAATCCTTCATATCGAACTACTCAGATAGCCATACTCATACGCCCGATAATTCCTTCACGTTGTTTCCAATCATAAGGATATCATGTACATACAGTATAAGAAACACCAGCATGTTTCTATCGCATTTATTATACACACAACTCTCACTTAGACATTAGACGAATCTATATGACTGGACAACCTCATCAAATCGAGCGTTCCAAGATCTAGATGCATGCTTATGTCCATAAATAGATCTCTTAAGATTGTACACTAAGTGCTCCTATCCTTTAGTAATGAATCCCTCTGGTTGGCGCTTGTAGATTTCCTTGTCTAGACTTCCATTCAAGAATGCAGTCTTGACATCCATTTGCCAAATCTCCAAATCCAAATGCGCAGTGTTGTTACCCAAAATATTATCTGGAGATAATATTGCTGGAATGATCAAGTAACAAACAAATGCGAGAACACTTCCGTGGGAAATTAAATAACACAAGATTTACCGGGGTTGTTAATCCCGGGCTTGAATGCTCTCGCGAGATGTTATTAATATAGATACTTTGGAGTACAAATATTAATGTTAGAATCTATTACAATGAGTGTAAAGACTTCTAGTTATCTTAGCTATAGAGCATAAAGATTGACGGAAGAACCAGATATGAAGCTCTGTGAGTTCTTGCTTTTGATGTTCTGTATATGAGAATGTATCTCTCTCTCTGTGCGTTTTTCACTGTACTCACGATGATTCTAGGACACTGTTGTAAGCCTCCTATTTATAGGAGACAAGGTTGTTGGGTCATCTCCGGCGATCGCGGGCGACCGCCGTTTTCTATATTAGAATAAGGTGGGCGATCGTCCGTCACGTGGGGCTGTTCCCTTAAAGTCCGAGGCTGTTGATGGCAGCCAGCTGTGCAAGCCAATGGGAAGCCTGCACGCGTCATGAGTCGCTGTCCGGGGAGGACCCACTTTGTACCTTTCGGCGGGCCTGTCGGTAGGTGAAGTAGGTGACAGGCTGGGGTCAAAGGCCTTATCTTGCGGCGCCTTTTGTGGATCTGTACGTGGGTCTCCGTCCAAGATTCGGTCTTCAACGACTTTGACGGATGTTGGATTCATACGTGGCACGAGACGATCGTCTATGGTCGGACATCTAGACGATCGCCAGATACCAAAAGATGATCGCCATGGGTGTCGACTGCTGGGTGTTTGCCCAGCGTATGTCTTCTATGGTTGGCTCTCAGACCATTATGCCGATCGCCATCGTGGCATATTAATCGCTGCACAACAATTGCCCCCCAGCTCGCTTCGATGTTGAAAACACGGGGTGAGGTGGCACTGTTGGCGATCGCCAGTGTTTAGACGATTGGCTCGTTTGTTTATGGCAAGGATGATCGTTAGGACAATCTAATTTCAAATTTGGACGATCTCCTTTTGGGCTGGAATCAGCGGGAAATGAAGGCGGGCTCTCGAAACGTTGCAAGGACATGCGTCGCGCTACCATTGGGGGAGTCCGACGGTTTTGTTAGACTTGTAGCCCGGCGTGCCCTCGAAAATACTTGATGTTTGAAGAAGTAAGCCCTTAGCTTGCGAACACTCATGACTAGAGCGTAGGCGATCTTCTCCAAAGGCGTATAACGTGTTTCCTCGTCATGGAGCGCTTGACTAACGTAGTAGATCGGCAAGTGGGTCTGCCCCTCTGCTCGCACTAATATAGCGCTCAGCGCGACTTCCGAGGCCGCTAGGTAAAGGAATAGCTTTTCGCCGGGGCTCGGCTTTGCTAAGATCTGGGGGTTAGATAGATACTCCTTGATTTTGGCGAACGTTATTTGACTCTCCTTCGTCCATGCGAACTTGTTGTTCTTTATGGTCACGAAGAGAGGCTTGCTTTTATCGCCGAGCCGAGATATGAAACGGTTGAGGGCGGCTAGACAACCTATGAGGCGTTGCACCTGCTTGACATTTTGTGGCTCCTGCATGTCGAGGATCACCTGAATCTTGGTGGGGTTCGCCTCGATCCCCCTTTGGCTCACGATGTGCCCCAGGAATTTTCCGTAGCTCACCCCGAAGTTGCATTTCTTGGGGTTCAGTTTCATGTTGAACTTCTCGAGGATGGCGAACGTCTCGGCAAGGTCATTGAGGTGGTCTTTCTTCTTGAGGCTTTTGACCACGATGTCGTCAATGTAGACCTCCATGGTCTTACCGATATGATTGGCGAACATTCCGTTGACTAGACGTTGGTAGGTTGCCCCCGCATTCTTCAAGCCGAACGGCATTTGGACCCAAAAGTATATGTCTTTTTCCGTGTGGAAAGATGTGTGCTTTATGTCTTTCTCCGCCATTGGGATTTGATGGTATCCGGCGAAGGCATCCATGAACGACATCATTTCGCAACCTGCTGTACTATCGACCAAGTGATCAATATGAGGCATCGGAAAGTGGTCTTTTCGACATGCCGCGTTGAGGTCAGTGAAGTCGATGCATAACCTCCAGGAGCTGTTCGGCTTTTTGACGAGCACCGCGTTGGCTACCCATTGTAGTTCGTCTGTAGCTACTCCGATTAGTTTGTTGTTGAGTAGCTTTTTGACTTCTATGTCGAGCGCTGCGTACTTCTCGGGACCGAATTTCCCATATTTCTGGTGAACAGGCTTCCTTGCCGGGTCGATCTTTAGATAGTGGAAAGCGTGTTCAGGATTTATGCCAACCATATCTTGATGCGACCAGGCAAAGACTCCGATGTTCTTACATAGTAAATTGATCAGATCCTCTTTTAATTCACGGTCGATGCTTGCGCCGATCTGTACTTCTCGCTCCGGGTGAGCCGGATCTATCGTTATACTCTTCAACTCTTCAACGGGGACGGTCGTCTCTCGTTTGGAATGATTTCCGGACTCGATCCTTGGATCGATGTCGAGACTTGGCTCGAAACTGATCGTTGTCTCTATGTCGTCCGTTAATCGATGTGAGATGGCATCCTCTGAGTCGGGTTGGTACGATGTGCTTGGCTCGTCGATCTCTATGGGTTGATTGTCGATCGTTTCAATGTTACACACAACATGGGAAGTATTGAAAGAAGTTACGACATAGAAGTAATTCAAACATTTCTTTGGCATTAGCTGATCTCCTTTTACAGTACCGACCGTCCCATCGGCAGTGGGGAATTTGATACAGTAAAAGAAAGAAGAGGCGACCGCCTCGAAGCTTTCTAAAAATGGACGACCTAGGAACCTATTATAGATAATGGGCCTATCTATGATTACAAAATTTAGGTTCCTAGTAATCCTAACCTTGGGATCGTAGTGGCATATTAGCTCGACAGAGAGCTTGATCCTTCCATAGGCTTGGACTGTGCTGTTGCCGAACCCTTGGAGCACGGTGTCGAATGGCTTGACGAACTTGGTTAGGTTGCCGAGCTGGTCAAGAGCAGATTTGAATATGATATTGCAAAAGCTCTCATTGTCAACCAGCACACGATCGACCATTGCAAAAGCCCTCCCTATCCTTGTTGGAGAAAGTTATGAGCGCGTCTTTAGAGATGGTCAGCTCTGGGGGTACCACGACATGGACCCCGGTAAATGCCCTCAGTTCGGCATTTCGCTTTCTGTTCGACATGGTGGAAACCGGGGAAAGGCCCCCGAGGTTTCCACCTCCCGCCTGAAGCATATTGATCCAGCTGCCAGGTTTGATCGGATGAATTGATTCGTTGGAATACTCCGGCTCGTTTTGCTCGATCCTGGCGACCGGATTGGGAGGGATTCCATCGTTCTGTCGGCGCTCGCGCCCTCTGGTCCTTTCTGTCTGAGGTTCTGGCTTGGTAACCAAGTTGTCCAATTTGCCTTCCTCAAACAGTCGCCAGAGTTGTCTGAGGAGGTCGCGGCATTGGCTGGTGTTGTGGCCGGGACTCTTATGGTAGGCACAAAATTTGCTGCGGTTTAGATGACCGTGGTCCCTTATCGGTTTTGGTTTGTTAAGCCACTCGCGCCCCTTGATGGCGTTAAAGATGTGGGTCGGAGATAAGTTGAGGTTGCAGAGGAGGTGAACCTCCACATCCTCGAAGGCTTTGAACTCACCAGGCAGCTTTGCGACCGCCTTTCTGGTCTTGGCGACCGCCTTCTTCTGTACGTGGGATGGCGCCTTCCCTTCTCCGGCAGATCCCTCGCCTAAGCGGAGGGTGAGCATCCTCTGCCTGGACAGGAAATCAGCGACCCTGACGCGGAAGATCGAGTATGTCGGGGGGATGTCCTTTGTGAGATGTCTGAACATGGGCGAGTGGCCATAGAAACCCCTGGGACTGAGTAGAGAGCGAGCTCGTCACTAATGGGCTCACCGGTGAGGACTATTCCGTCCACCCGGTCGATGTAATCTTCATCAGGCTTGTCTTTCCCCTGCCTGATTTTCATCACGCGGTGGGGGCCTTCTGGCCGAGCAACTTTGGTGGCGAAGTACGACGTGAAGTCGTTTGCCAGTTTCTCAAAGCAATTGATTGAGCGAGGTGGTAGTGATATGTACCACCTGTGGGCGAGGCCGCCCAGAGTTAATGGGAACATTCGACATTTCGTCGCATCTGATGCTCCGCATCCGGTCATGTAAATTCGGAATTTGCTCAAATGGGTCTCCGGATCCGATCTCCCCTCATATAGAGGTGTTTGTGGGGGAGCGATCTTTGGTTGAACTAGGGTGACCTCGATCTGGACCGCGAGTGGCTCACTCGGTCCAGCGATCGATCTCCTGGCGCCTGTCTCAATTTCTAGGAGCGCCTTCATTTCGTCGAGCTGGCGCTGCATGGCGGCAATCGCCGTAGCCTGACTGCTCGCTGATTGGCTCCCAGAGTGTGAGCCAAGGCGATCATGTACTGATCCCCTGGCCCCATGGTAGATGATGAGTTCTCCGTCGCCGGGCTTAGTTCTTGGGCGAGCGGGGGACCGTTGGCCGGCTTGTCTTCTGGGAGTCAGATATGCCGAACTCCTGGTGATGGATTCGGACTCCAATGCCTCCCGGCTGGGGCCCGAATGCCCGGGTCGCCACGAGGGATCACTCCCTAGGCGGCTGAAGACGGAGTCGTCCCGCGTCACGAGGGCTTTTTCCTGCAGCTCGGGGTTTTCTGTCGATTTCTTAACATATGTCCCTTTCATCTTCCGCTTGCCTGCTCGGTGGATGGCTGATGGAGTAATGGTGGGCGAGTCGCACGCCCTCCGTCGCTCCATGAGGATGGCTATAGCCTCCTCAATCTGTTCCGCGGTCTGGAACTGATCGAGTGAGAGGCTTGGACCATCCCTCGGGGGCGGGAGTGAGAGTCTAGCGTCGCCACGGTCACCTTCCGTCGTAGGCTGGGATTCAGTCTGGGCCGGAATGAGATGTCCGGCAGATCGCAGGGTGGCTCTTTTGGAAGTCGTGGCAGATGTCATGTCTCTGAAGGTTTTTGTTTTGAAGAACAGTGAGTATTTCTTCAAGTATATGCCCCAGAGAACAGTGAGTGTTCTTCGATACGGTTGGAAAAAATGAAGGTTAAGATGCCCTCCTTCTAGCTCCAATTGTTGTTACCCAAAATATTATCCGGAGATAATATTGCTGGAATGATCGAGTAAAAAACAAATGCGAGAACACTTCTGTGGGAAATTAAATAACATAAGATTTGCCGGGGTTGTCAATCCCGGGTTTGAATGCTCTCGTGAGATGTTATTAATATAGATACTTTGGAGTACAAATATTAATGTTAGAATCTATTACAATGAGTGTAAAGACTTCTAGTTATCATAGCTATAGAGCGTAAAGATGGCCGGAAGAACCAGATATGAAGCTCTGTGAGTTCTTTCTTTTGATGTTCTGTATATGAGAATGTATCTCTCTCTCTCTCTCTCTGTGCGTTTTTCACTGTACTCACGATGACTCTAGGCCACTGTTGTAAGCCTCCTATTTATAGGAGACAAGGTTGCTGGGTCCTCTTCGGCGATCGCGGGCGACCGCCGTTTTCTATATTAGAATAAGGTGGGCGATCGTCCTGTCACGTGGGGATGTTCCCTTAAAGTCCGAGGCTGCTGCTGGCAGTCAGCTGTGCGAGCCAATGGGAAGCCTGCACGCATCCTGAGTCGCTGTCCGGGGAAGACCCACTTTGTACCTTTCGGCAGGCCTATCGATAGGTGAGGTGGGTGACAGGCTGGGGTCAAAGGCCTTATCTTGCGGCGCCTTTTGTGAATCTGCACGTGGGTCTCCGTCCATGATTCGGTCTTCGACGACTTTGACGGATGTTGGATTCATACATGGCACGAGACGATCGTCTATGGTCGGACATCATAGACGATCGCCAGATACCAAAAGACGATCGCCGTGGGTGCCTACTGCTGGGTGTTTGCCCAGCGTATGTCTTCTATGGTTGGCTCTCAGACCATTATGTCGATCGCCATCGAGGCGTATTAATCGCCGCACAACACGCAGCTATAGCTAAAAGAATCTGGATTGACTTAAGCATGGCTACTGGCGAAAAGGTTTCGTCATAATTGATACCCTCTTTCTGAATGTTACCTTTCGCAATAAGCCTCGCTTTGAAGGTTTCAACCTTCCCGTCACCTACTTTCTTTCGCTTGTAGACCCACTTACTCCCAATGGCTTGTACTCCATCAGGTAGTTCTACTAGCTCCTATACTTGATTGGAATCCATAGATCTCATTTTGAATTCCACTGCTACTTGCCAGGAGTCAGCATCTTTATCTTGGATTGCCCCCTTGTAAGTCCAGGAATCTGAGTTGGTGTTAAAGTCTCAGAATCGATACACAGTGCATTGTTTGGCACCTGTACGATTGGTATAGACGGAGTCTCTCCCCTCAACTCTTCCAGAATTATTTCGCCCATGGGCTTGTAACTAATCATATAATCATCTTCCAGGAATCGGGCATTGGTGCTAACAATGACCTTCTGATCCTGGGGACTATAAAACAAGCCACCCTTCGTAAGGATATCTTACAAACACTCGTACTTCTGTTCGAGTTGCCAACTTATCAGCTTCCTTATTCAGCATATGTGCTGGAGTACCCCAAATATGAATATGTCCTAGACTGGACTTTCACCCACTCCACAGTTCTGCAAGTGTTTTTGGAACTGATTTCGAAGGCACCAGGTATACAACATATGCTACTGTTTCTAAGGCATACCCCTAGAATGAAATAGGTAAATCCGAATAACTCATCATTGACCTAACCATTTCTAAAAGAGTTCTGTTCCTTCTCTAAGCAATACCATTCTTTTGTGGAGTTCCCTGTGCATTGAGTTGGGACGAAATCCCCTCATTTGCCAAGAAATCCAAAAACTCTCCACTAAGATATTCGCCACCACGATCAGATTGTAGTGACTTGATACTCTTTTCATGACGCTTCTCCGTTTCAGCCTTGAAGTCTCTGAACTTGTCAAAGGCTTCAGACTTACATCGCATCAAATAGATGTATCCATATCTCGAATAATCATCTATAAACGTGAAGAAGTATTCGAAACCACCCATAGCCTATATATTCATTGGACCACATACATCCGTATGAACCAATTCCAACAAATTTTGAGCACGGTTTCCTTTGGTCTTAAAGACCCTTTTTTGTCATCTTACCTTCTAGACAGGATTCACAAATTGTAAATGACTCAACTTGGAGGTGATCCAATGGGCCATCATCTACCAATCTTTGAATCCTCCTAAGGTTTACATGACCTAATCGTAAATGCCACAGATATGTTTGGTTTATGCTCGAAGGTTCTTTTCTTTTTTTAGGTTTAGACAAAGAGTTAAGCGATTTATGTCTATTCATGGGAGTTTGTGCAGTATTAATGACGTACAGTCCATCAGTAAAAATACCTTTGCAAATATATTCACCATTTCTTCTTCTAATAATAGCATCATCATCAAAAGAAACTAAATAAACATCGAATTTTAATTTAGAAACCGAAATTCAATTCATTCTAAAATCTGGTACTAATAATACATTATTAAGGATTAATATTTTATCATTAATCTTCAACTACACGACTCCCACTGCAACAACCATAAGCCTGGAATAATCGCCCCAGTTGATGGTTATCTCGCCCTCACTAAGCTGCTTGATTACCTGAAAACCATGCGAGTCAAAGCAAACATGATCAGTGGAGCCTGAATCAACTATCCACAAAGTGGAAAGAACAAGTTGCCAATAATTCATATAATAAAAGAGGAAGGTCTTACTACAATCATGTTTTGATTACTAGTGCATGAGACATACCTTTCTTAAGAGTAGGGCAGTCTGCTTTAAAATGTCCTTTCTGACCGCACTTGTAGCACTTCCCCTTTAGATTTTTGTTCGCCTCAGTCTAAGGAGCCTTGATTTTTACCTTGAGAGTTGCCACTTGCTTCTGGCCCACTTATTTCTTCTTCTTCCCCCACTTGTATTTAGAAGTCGAAACACTAGTAGCCGCAAGAACTTGATACCCTTGCCTGAAGAGACCTTCTGCAGCTTGAAGCTCTGTCAGTAATTCTGCCAAGGTATACTCCCTACGATTCATATTGTAGTTTAGGCAGAACTGCTCAAAGATCCTAGGTAAGATGCCTAGGATTATATCGACCTGCGTTTCCGCATCAATAGTAGCCCCTAAGATATCAAGTTCATTTAGATGAGAAATAATCTTTAGAAACGTGATCCCTTACCGGGGTTCCTTCAGGAATTTGGTTCATCATCAAGACCCTCATAGCATTTTGCCTAGCCGCCCGGTTCTGATGATCAAGCATCTCACCGAGATTTTTCATCATTTCTGTAGTCGTGCCCATACTCTGATGCTGATGCTGCAATATATTTGCTAAAGAAGCCAAGATGTAACACTGAGACATCTCATCAGATTTCTTCCATATGCGGAATTCTTTCACCTCATCTGGTGTCGAATCCGCATCTGGCTCCAATTGGCATTCCTCAGTTAGAACAAACTTATGTTCTTCAGCAGTCTGGACAATATTAAGATTACGTTTCCAATCAGCAAAGTTAGTGCCATCTAATTTGTTTTCCTTGAGAATTAGCAAGTGAATTGAAAGACATCTGAGATAACATTAAAAACATTCATCACATAATTCATAGCAAAATATATTGAAAAATCTTAAAAACACACAATATATATATATGCTAACAACCAACACCTCGATAAACCTGCATATACAATCCATAATCATGTGGACGTTTACACACACATTTTTCAAGTAGAGTTTTACGTCTTTGATTTTACTATCTAGTCAATTTACATTATGACAAGTAAAATTAATAGTTGATTCCTCTTGGCCATGTATTAATTAATATAGATTCCGATGGGGAGCTTATTAATTAATACACCTAAGTGAATACTATAATTTAACAACCTTAAATATTATCTTTTGAATAATAGCCCTACAGATGGAGAGGTCCTATCATAAAATAATAATATTTACCTTTTGTTATCATTTGAGATTTTAAAATAGTGAACCTATAATTAGCACATCTGATATGGAGGAATATCCTAATGTCAACGCGCATACTAATTACTTCACAATTTAAATTAAATATGGAGGCCAATATGATTTTATTTTAAAAACAAATTAATTTAATCACTTAGTTATTTTAGCTTTAATGGTATTTTCTCATCCTAACATTCAAGAAACATATCACGCATACATCCATACATGACATACATCCAAAATAATAAAAACCAACAATAAAATAAATTGAATAATTAAATCCAATTATCATGACTTTTATTCCTCGTTTTGAATAACGAGAAAATCTTCGGCCCGAAATCTCCCACTGCTTCAAGCATCTCGTCACCTCTTCCCGGTTGGCCCACAGAATATTTAAATTTGAAAACTTTCTTTTCCATGCAAAATTAGTTGCAAAAGAAAATTCAAAATTTAAATATTGTGCACCAACGGACGCAACGAACGGCGAAAAAACGAACAGGGTCATACACCGGACGACTTGACCCGGACATCCCGATCCACTGCATAACCCGACCCGACCCGTGGCATGATCCGCGGCCTGGACCGGATGCCCTCGGCCGGACCCGATAGGCAGCTTCTTGGTCCCGGTCGGTTCATCCGATTGGGACTCTTCTTCGCACGGGAATCCTTTTTCCTTCCTGTTTTGTGTACTTCAATTGGATTATAATTTTATACGAAATAAAACACATCGAATTTACAACAAAATTTCAAGAAAACATAAAATTAGATTCTACCCGTGAATTTTCTCACGTGAAAAACTTATACATGCCTAAAAAACAAGCCAAATTACCAAAAATGCATAAATATAAAATTAATCATATAGCCATGATAATTGGACCATATTCACCTACAAGACAATTCTAGCAAAATATTCCAAAGATCATAATATATGAAAAATTTTAAATTGCTCGCAATTAATCACAAAATTAATTAAACTGAACGGAACCCAAAGACTATCTCCGATCCTATTGTTGGAAACAAAATGCAGCGGAAGCGGCGGGTTTGGATTTAATAAAATCGGCCCTCAAGAATCAAATCTAATTAGGCCCGTCAAATAATTAATTAAACTGATTAATAGGCAATTTAAATGAACAAAATTAATCTACGCGTCTAACGATGATAATTCGTAGTATTCTTATCCAGATCTTCTAGAGTATATCTCGCCTATATCCGGATGTCGTGTGGTCAACAATCTACCGGACTTCCTTGAACAATAACTTGAAATCGGCCGAATCACTTTATACTTAATGTCACTCGATTATTCCATTCTTTATTTTCTAGTATTAATAAACACTCTTGAAAAAATATTGTGTTATCTAAATTGTGGAATCAAAGACACAAGTCAAGATCCACAATTAAACACAAAAAAAAAAAATCGAACTCACGAGCTTGGTAAAGGTGGTTTGGCCATCCCCTATATGTTGTATTTATAGGTGTTATGGGCTACTCTAGTGATCTTAAGGAGGATTAGGGAAGGACTCCTAATAGACCTCAAATTTTCATATTATGACCTTTCCTAATATATTGAGTCTATTAATATCAACTCAGTCCACTAGAAAGTTAATATTGCACTTCATACCCAAATCTCAATTTACGAAATAGGGCTCCTTATTTAGATATATTATTTCCCGTGTTTAAGATATTGAATGTCTATTAATTAATTTAAGCTACTGACAGCTTTAATTAATTAATATCTTAGGCAAGAGTAGTACTACTCAAACCTTATTATTATGTCGGAATTAAATTCACCTGCAGGGTTTAATATAATAACTACTATCGAGCTCCTCAAGGGGACATCATCTGTAACACCCCAATACACAAATGGGACGTTACACGCCGTAGAACCCTCACGAGGTCTACCAGGCTGACACTTGACACATAAACCACAATATAATCCCAAATGATGCATTCAAAAAGTAAGTAAGGCCGTGGCCTCGGCCAAAACATTTTAACGGAGTACATGAATGTAAGATAAATACCAATTCGTTGCCCACGCAGGGGACTTAAAACAAGTTCAAGAATAAACAGTTTAACTCCAATACTCGACATATGCAACGACAAAACATAAAAATAAACAATACAGACTCGAGCCACTATCATCAAGCCATCCCATCCTTCCCGGTCGTGCCCCGTGCCTGCTCCTCAGCTCTCCCGGTACCTGAAATGCATAAGACGCATTTCCCCCATTTAAGGGGTTAGCATTCGAATAGCTAGTGCAAGTACACAATTACACAACATTATATACAAAAATACGGTTTACACAATCATCTCAAACATAAGTCATTTGCCACATATATATTCCGGAATACTACATTGGCAATCACATCGATTTTCAGTCATCACGATATCACAAAATCACAATCGTATCCCGTGGCCGTACCCCTTAGTATCGACCCCGGACATCGTCGAACACTCCGGGTGGGATACCACTTCCGCGGCCGTACCCCTTAGTATCGACCCTCAGACATCCCGTCGAACACTCCGGGTGGAAGTTCAATCACACACGCACCCAAGTCCACTTCCGCGGCCGTACCCCTTAGTATCGACCCCCAGACATCCCGTCGGACACTCCGGGTGGAAGGAACACAACTCACGCACCCAAAAATCACCATTCATCATTCATTTCGAAATCACAATATACATAACGAAATGTAATACATGTACTTGCCTTGAATGAAACGAAACGAAGGAAACGACGACGGGATAGGTTTCGGTCCGAACAATCCTCCCAAATCCAATCCTAACACAATAACGGTATACCCAAGTCTCAATAATGCGGAAAGGTAAGAATTAATCCTAATTCTACCCGTTGGGACAATTCATCGGACACCAAGAGTGCATAAGGAAATGAAAGCGGTCAATGGTATAACAACGGGATTTCATCCCAATCAAAACAAGAAAACCAAGGGTCACGAGTATACTATCAAATCTAACAACAACATCGGTTAATTCGGATTAAAACACAAGATCACCACCAAACCCTCCCCAAAATCGTACTAGGGTCAAAGGAGTGCTTACCTCGTGAAGAATCAAGCACTCAAATCCGAAAACCACGTGTTAGATCCGCAATCCGAGCCACCCGATCGAAAAGAGATGAAGAAATATACACAATTAAGTGGTGTATGGAGGAACTCTCCCTCTCAAGACTCTCCCTCTCTCTCGCACGGTTGAAGAAGGGGGAAGGAAATGAGGGATTTCGCTGAATAAAACGCTGATATAGCGCTGACTGCGCCGTGTGCCGCGGCTCAGATAAACTGTGCCGCGGCACAGAGCCAAAAATTGTGCCCAGTGGTCGGCTGACCGCTCGTTGTGCCGCGGCTCATCCGAGGTGTGCCGCGGCTCAGACTCGGCATGTGCCGCGGCACTGCTGGACTATGCCGCGGCACGCGGTACAGTCGATTTTGGCCGGCAAGTGTCACACGGGTGTGCCGCGGCTCGGACAAGTGTGCCGCGGCACCGACTCGGCAGTGTGCCGCGGCGCACAATCCTTGTGCCGCGGCACACGGTACAGTTTGTTTAGGCAACAATCGGGTGATGTGTGTGCCGCGGCGCACAATACTTGTGCCGCGCCCACACCCCTCGGTCCCAAAATGGCGAAAAAGATCCTAAGGAGAATAAAAGCAACAGGATCGATATTTGGGCAACAATAACACATAGTGGAAGTACGGAACCAAAAACGATCTGAGGTACACAACCAAAGTTGAACAAGGGACAAATTCCCTAATCTTCTAGGAAATTACAAAAACGGCCCAAACATCCGAAAAATCACGACACAACGTCGGATTAACAATCCGAAACTCGCAACATGCTCTACACAAGCATACGAACTCATGGAAGTAGGAAAACGATGAAATCGAACGAGTTTAATGAGAATCGAATACACATGAGACAGAATATAACACGAGATGAAATTACGTAAAAACATTATCAAGACCCGTCTAAACGGAAAAACTCCAAGAACAAAATAGGTTCAGAATTACAAAACAGTGCCAGGCGAGTTGTCCGAAACGAATATGCACCAAAAATAGAAATTACCAAGGATAGAAAACGCGGATATTACATTATCTCCCCCTAAAAAAAAGTTTCGTCCCGAAACTTACAACACGAATAACTCGGGGTATCTCGACCTCATACTCTCGTCTGTTTCCCACGTGGCCTCCTCGGATCCATGCCTCGACCACTGCACTTTGACCAAAGGGATGGTTTTGTGCCTGAGTTGCTTAACCCGACGCTCTAAGATCTGAATCGGCTTCTCCTCGAAGGTAATGTCGGGCCCCAACTCGATCTCTCCAAAATCAATAATATGGCTAGGGTCCGGTACGTACTTCCTAAGCTGGGAAACATGAAATACGTTATGCACGTGGCTCAGAGACGGCGGCAAGCCTAACCGATATGCAAGCTCTCCAACTCTCTCTAGAATCTCGAACGGTCCAATAAATCTCGGACTAAGTTTACCCTTCCGACCGAAACGGTAAACTCCCCGCGTCGGCGACACCTTAAGCAAGACATGATCTCCCACCTCAAACTCCAACGGTCGGCGACATGTATCGGCATAAGACTTCTGCCGACTCTGGGCCGTCAGCAATCTACCACGAATCAGGGAAATCTTCTCCCTCGTCTCAACTATCAGATCGGGCTCGGTACCGATTAGCTCAGACGTATCATCCCAACACAACGGTGATCTCGCACATCCTTCCATACAACGCTGAATGGTGCCATTTTGATCGAGGCATGCCAACTATTGTTATACGTGAACTCGATCAACGGCAAGTGTGTCTCCCAATCATCCTTCCAATCTAAGGCACAGGCTCTCAACATATCTTCTAGCGTCAGATCGTCCGCTCGATCGTCCGTCTGTCTGGGGGTGGTAGGATGTACTAAGTCTCAACTCGGTTCCCAAAGCTCTATGAACGGCCTGCCAAAAATGTGATATGAACCGGCCATCACGATCCGAAACAATGCTCTTAGGGGTCCCATGCAATCTCACTATTTCCGCAACAAACACTCGTGCAAGCCTCTCCGGCCCCCAAATGTCCTTAATACTTAGAAAATGAGCTGATTTGGTTAGTCGATCAACAACGACCCAAATCATGTTCATTCCCGTCCGAGTCTTAGGCATATTGGTAATGAAATCCATAGAAATATCCTCCCATTTCCACTCCGGATAGGAAGTGGTCGTAACAGCCCAGCTGGTCGCCGATGCTCGATCTTAACCTGCCGACAGTCAAACACTTCGCCACAAACTCGCTAACATCCATCTTCAAATTACTCCACCAGTAGTTACTCCTCACGTCCTTGTACATTTTACTCGTACCAGGATGTATGGAGTAGGGCGTGGTATGAGCTTCGCTTAAGATCTTCTGTCTCAGTTCCTTATCACATGGTACACAAAGTCTGCCGCGAAACCTCAAAACTCCATCATCGTGAACCACAAATCCAGGGGCTTTCCCTTTCCTCACATCCTCCTTAAGCTGGACCAAAAACGGATCGTCATACTGCTTCGCCTTGATATCATCAGTCAAGGACGAAGTGATCTCTAATGCACATAACTGACCCTGAACTCTCTGAACCCAAACCTCAATATTCTGACGGATGAAATCTCGCTGGATCTTACTCTGCGGTGTAAGTACCTCTAACATCTGCAAAGCCATCGGTTTTCTGCTCAACGCATCAGCCACTACGTTGGCCTTACCCGGATGGTAAAGTATCTCGAGGTCGTAATCTTTAATTAGTTCTAACCACCTACGCTGTCTCATGTTCAACTCTTTCTGGCTGAAGATGTACTTCAAACTCTTGTGATCCGTAAAAATCTTACATGATGACCCATAGAGGTAGTGCCTCCAGATTTTTAAGGCGAAAACGACCGCAGCTAACTCCAAATCGTGCGTGGGATAGTTTACTTCATAAGGCTTCAATTGGCGGGACGCATAAGCAATCACTCCTCTCTCGCATCAAAACACACCCTAGACCAAGGCCCGAAGCATCACTATACACTACGAAGTCCTCGTTCCCGAGGCAATGCTAAAACGGGCGCGGTAGTCGACGTCTCTTTAACTCGTCACAAAGCTGCCCCGCCTGTCTGCACCCACTCGAACTTCCGAGTTTTCTCGGAGCAACCGAGTGAGTGGTCTAGCGATCTTAGAAAATCCTCAATGAATCTGCGGTAATAGCCGGCGAGACCCGAAAACTCCTCACCTCCTTCACATTCTTAGGCGGCTCCCAAGCCATCACCGCTCTATCTTCTGGATCTACCCGAACTCCTCTGAAATCACATGCCCGAGGAACGCTACTCTCGAGCCAAAACTCACACTTAGAGAACTTCGCGCATAACCGCTCACCTCAAAGTGTCTAATACAATTCGGAGATGTAAGGCGTGATCCTCCCGCCCGTGAATAGATAAGAATATCGTCGATAAAAACGACTACGAACTTGTCCAGATACTCAATAAAAACCTTGTTCATCAACCGCATGAACATCTGGGCATTGGTTAGCCCGAAGGCATAACCACAAACTCGTAATGGCCATATCTCGTCCGAAAGGCGACTGGGATATCGACGCCCAATTCTCAATCGGTAGTAGCCCGATCGCAAATCAATCTTCGAAAAGACCGCCTCAAGCCGATCAAACAAATCGTCAATCCCGGGCAAAGGGTATTTATTTTTGATGGTCACTTGTTTAATTCTCGATAATCGATGCATAAACGGCGACCCCTCTTTCTTCTTAACGAAAGTACGGCGCACCCCAAGGCGATGCGCTCGGTCGAATATACCCTTTATCTAACAATTCTCCCAACCGGTTCTTCAACTCTAACATCTCCGACGGTGCCATACAAGACGGTGCTCGAGAAATAGGGGCCGCATTCGGCTCTAGATCGATAGGAAACTCCACCTCTCGCCGTGGTGGTAACCCCGCAAGTCGTCTGGGAAGACATCGGGATACTCACTAACAACTGGAATTGACGACATGTCAACTCCACCATCTTCCGCCTTCAGAGCATAGCACCAGTAGCCGACACAGCCCTGGTTCAGAAGTTTCATCGCCTTCAAGGCGCTAATCACGCTCCCCGATCTACCCGGCATACAGCCGACGAAAGTATGCTCGGTGCCATCCTCGGCCACGATCGAGATAGTACGAGTCCGATAGTTCATGATAGCACCGTGACGCTCTAACCAATCGTCCCCGAGGATTAAATCCTCACCCTTGAGGTCGATAACAATGAGGTTCGAGGGCCAATCTCGGCTCCCGATCCTCACGGGGCAATCCCTAACTTCCCGGTCCCCAACCATACGATCCCCACTAGGCTTACCCACCACAAACGGTTCACACTCAAACAAGTAGTTAAAGCCAATACGATTCACACAATCCGATGCAATAAAGGAATGGGTAGCACCCGAATCGAAAAGCACGGAAATGGGATGAGTAAGGATCTGAGTGGTACCTGACGCCACCGGAATGTCCGCCTCCTCTGTGCGCCTCATCTGGTACAATCGGGGGTGTACTGAACCCGAGCTCGAGGCTGTGCGGCGATCCGGCTGTCCCCGTCCTCTACCACGACCCGAACTCTGCGGAATATGAGTAGATGGAGTGTTATGATCCCTCTGCTCGGTAGTGGTAGTCGGAACTCTAGCGACCCTGGTGGCTCTCTCACAATGAGTCGCCCGATGCCCGGTCTGCCCGCAAGTAAAACAAATAACTGGAGGAAAAGGGCAATCCTTCATCAAATGCTCATATTGGTTGCAGTTAAAACAAACCCTGCCACCAGAAGCAACGGACTGGACTGAACGATTACTCTGAGATCCCCCAGCCGGCTGAAACGGTCTCTTCCCGGGTGTAGGAACAGAACGAGACCTCGAAAACTGACCACCTTTCCCGGTCGAGAATCCACCGGTAGTCTTCTGCTTCTTAGCTTCCGAAACCGACTCTGATTCCGGAACTGCCATCTCGATCGCTAGGGCGCGATCCTGGTATTCTTTCAAAGTGGCACACATGAGCGGTGCCATACTCGCCTAATATGCGGCTTCATGCGCATATTGAAGTAACGGATTTTATCACCTCCGTCCTCACTCCGATCTCTCACGAAACCCAACCGCCGATTGTAAGTAATGATGGCACGAGAAATAGGCACGTCCCGAGGTGTAGCGGTGAAGAATTCCACACTGCGTTCCTTGGTAGCGGCGGACAATACTGCTTCCATAGCACCTTGAATTCCTCCCAAGTAGCTCGACGGTCTCTGGGCACAACGGCCTCCCACCATTCCGCAGCCTTCCTTATCCAGAGGTACTGGGCAATATGTACCCTCTGTCTTCGTGACTACCACGGCATCGAAGGTCCTGGACAACTCAAAGAGCCAATTCTCCCAACCGAGGGATTCAGAGGATCCGGAGAAACGAGGAGGGTGCATCTTAGTCACCGTCTGAAGCCACTTACTAGCCTCCTCTTCCGGTGTCGGGGGCGGATTCTGGCGTCCACCCTGAGCTATCTGAGTAAGTTGGGCTACCAATCGCTGGCACGGCAAGAGCTCGGCCGGCATTATTACCCGACGGCACTGAGTGCGAGGCTGAGTCCGCAGAGGACTGAGAAAGTGAGCCCTCCTCATTATCAGCACCCCGACCACGGCCTCGGCCGCGTCCCCTAGCCGGTCTACCACGACCTCTCAACATACTGAAGGAAGTAAGAAAAGGACAAGATCAGAAAGATTCACAATTCACAAAGTTGGTAACACAAGTCACGATTCGAGCAGTAAGAAAACGAATTACAGAGATATAAGAGTTCGAGGAGACTTACAGCCACGGGTTGCACGAAAAGACGGTAGCATGATGATATTAGGCTCAACGACTGACTCTAATGACGCAACTGACAGACCCAAAAATTCACCGACAGCCTAGGTATTCAAAACCAAAGCTCCGATACCATAAATGTAACACCCCAATACACAACTGGGACGTTACACGCCGTAGAACCCTCACGAGGTCTACCAGGCTGACACTTGACACATAAACCACAATATAATCCCAAATGATGCATTCAAAAAGTAAGTAAGGCCGTGGCCTCGGCCAAAACATTTTAACGGAGTACATGAATGTAAGATAAATACCAATTCGTTGCCCACGCAGGGGACTTAAAACAAGTTCAAGAATAAACAGTTTAACTCCAATACTCGACATATGCAACGACAAAACATAAAAATAAACAATACAGACTCGAGCCACTATCATCAAGCCATCCCATCCTTCCCGGTCGTGCCCCGTGTCTGCTCCTCAGCTCTCCCGGTACCTGAAATGCATAAGACGCATTTCCCCCATTTAAGGGGTTAGCATTCGAATAGCTAGTGCAAGTACACAATTACACAACATTATATACAAAAATACGGTTTACACAATCATCTCAAACATAAGTCATTTGCCACATATATATTCCGGAATACTACATTGGCAATCACATCGATTTTCAGTCATCACGATATCACAAAATCACAACTGGTATCCCGTGGCCGTACCCCTTAGTATCGACCCCCAGACATCCCGTCGAACACTCCGGGTGGGATACCACTTCCGCGGCCGTACCCCTTAGTATCGACCCCCAGACATCCCATCGAACACTCCGTGAGGAAGTACAATCACACACCCACCAAAATACACTTCCCCGGCCTTACCCCTTACTAACGACCCCCGGACATCCCGTCGGACACTCCGGTGGAAGGAACACAACTCACGCACCCAAAATCACCATTCATCATTCATTTCGAAATCACAATATAAATAACGAAATGTAATACATGTACTTGCCTTGAATGAAACGAAACGAAGGAAACGACGACGGGATAGGTTTCGGTCCGAACAATCCTCCCAAATCCAATCCTAACACAATAACGGTATACCCAAGTCTCAATAATGCGGAAAGGTAAGAATTAATCCTAATTCTACCCGTTGGGACAATTCATCGGACACCAAGAGTGCATAAGGAAATGAAAGCGGTCAATGGTATAACAACGGGATTTCATCCCAATCAAAACAAGAAAACCAAGGGTCACGAGTATACTATCAAATCTAACAACAACATCGGTTAATTCGGATTAAAACACAAGATCACCACCAAACCCTCCCCAAAATCGTACTAGGGTCAAAGGAGTGCTTACCTCGTGAAGAATCAAGCACTCAAATCCGAAAACCACGTGTTAGATCCGCAATCCGAGCCACCCGATCGAAAAGAGATGAAGAAATCTACACAATTAAGTGGTGTATGGAGGAACTCTCCCTCTCAAGACTCTCCCTCTCTCTCGCACGGTTGAAGAAGGGGGAAGGAAATGAGGATTTCGAATAAAACGCCGATATAGCGGCCGATCGCGCTGTGCCGCGGCTCGGATAAAGCGTGCCGCGCAGAGCCAAAATTGTGCCTGGTGGTGGCCGCTCGTTGTGCCGCGGCTCATCCGAGGTGTGCCGCGGCTCGACTCGGCATGTGCCGCGGATCGCCGGGACTATGCCGCGGCACGCGGTCTGATCGATTTTGGCGGCAAGTGTCACACGGTGTGCCGCGGCTCGGACAAGTGTGCCGCGGCATCGACTGACCGTGTGTGCCGCGGCGCACAATCCTTGTGCCGCGGCACACACGATGCTTTGTTTAGGCAACAATCGGGTGATGTGTGTGCCGCGCGCACAATACTTGTGCCGCGGCCCACACCCCCTCGGTCCCAAAATGGCGAAAAAGATCCTAAGGAGAATAAAAGCAACAGGATCGATATTTGGGCAACAATAACACATAGTGGAAGTACGGAACCCAAAACGATCTGAGGTACACAACCAAAGTTGAACAAGGGACAAATTCCCTAATCTTCTAGGAAATTACAAAAACGGCCCAAACATCCGAAAAATCACGACACAACGTCGGATTAACAATCCGAAACTCGCAACATGCTCTACACAAGCATACGAACTCATGGAAGTAGGAAAACGATGAAATCGAACGAGTTTAATGAGAATCGAATACACATGAGACAGAATATAACACGAGATGAAATTACGTAAAAACATTATCAAGACCCGTCTAAACGGAAAAACTCCAAGAACAAAATAGGTTCAGAATTACAAAACAGTGCCAGGCGAGTTGTCCGAAACGAATATGCACCAAAAATAGAAATTACCAAGGATAGAAAACGCGGATATTACATCATCAACCCGCATGAGTCGGGACATGATTTCTAATAATAATAATTGTCATATAAATTATATTATTGCCCAAGATACGAAGCTTATTGAGTCAATCACTTTGACTCTCACCCATAGTAAATCAAAGTAATAAATATTATACATACATAATTAAATATTTATATGCTTAGAATTAAGAAATAATAATTATTCTAGATTTACGTTCTTCTTACAGTCACTACAGAAGACACTATCTCACTTCGATCTAGTTCAACGTATGCAAATATGATAATGCATGTTAATAGTCAAGACCAACAAATCTCAAGCATACACTACAACCTTTCATATAATTTCTCTAATAATTATATAGGTAGTGAACTATTATATTATTTGATAAGGCACCGATAATATATTTCATGTGATACCAACACACCATATTATCTACAATATAAAATAATTAGACATAATTTGGATAACCATAACATGAATAAATATGCAAAATATGTGATTATATATATAATTAATATTATCATAGGTGGTTACAGGGAAATAAGGTAACACAAGCATAAAGTATGATTTGCAGTATACAACCCCAACAGTTCGGTAATGTGCCTACGTTCTCTCTCCGTATCTTTTTCTATAGGCTTAAGATACGCCTTTCTGCCTTGTCTTCTATCCGTCCGAGAGAAATCATTACAATCTTTTCTTCTAACGGTCCAAGATAAACCGTTATAATCTTGTCTTTATGTCAGTCCAAGATAAACCGTCTTTCTTTTCTATCGGATAAGGAATCAACCTTTTTAGCTTTCTTACGGTACTAGAAAAACCGCACTTGGATTTAGATTATGATTTTAACAATGCCGGGTCCACGTGCCTAATAACACAGAATCAAATCTACAATCCTTTCTTTTCTTCCGTGTTTGGTTTGAGTGAATTAAACACTCAAACTCTTATTAATTAACCTCGATTACAATAATAATAATAATGTATATAATGATATCTGATGTATATAAACTTTGCTTGAAGTTGTTGTTATGAATAATACCAAATGCATTGGTATTTATAGGCTTGAGAGCCAAACTAGCCGTTGCTGCCTGTTCTGATTTAGTGTGTGCTATATCATCCTTTAGCATGCGTTAAGCTATGTTGCGTACGTTAACTTTGCATGTTACGTACGTTAACTATTGATCAAGTCAGTCCAGTAGCGTATGCCTCTTTCTTTAGCGTATGTTAACTACCCCCTTAGTGTGCGTTAATGCTATGTATCCGTTGCATCTTATTGACCTTCTAAAATCAATCAAACATATTGGTTTATTTTGAATTCGTAATTCAAACTTCCATAGTGTACGTTAACGTTACCCTTAGTGTGCATTAACTCCATGTGACTGTTGTACTTGTTGACCTTCTAGAATTCTCCAACGGGCTGATATTTAAACTTCTTCGCATACGTTACCTTCATAGTATAGCGTACGTTAATATGTCTTCATTGCGTGCGTTAGTCTTCGTACTAGCGTGTGTTATCTGCTTGTCTGACATCGTACAATTTATTCTGACTTGATTACTAGCGTAGGCTAATATAGGTTGTTACCGTGTGCTAACTTTGTTCTTATGTCCAGATTTTCATCTTCGACTCTTGATGTTGAGTAATTGTTGTTTTTCTTTTTTTGACAACACATTATCAAAACTTATTTATTATTATGTGGATTAGAATATTCCAACAAATTTTTCTAGTGTCTCAACATGTACTGAAATGGTGGGAGCAATAGGTGCAGCATGAACATTAATAGCATTGGCAGCATCACCACAGCTGTTGCAGCGGCATCAGTGGTGGTCGCCATTGGAAATTACATAAAACAAAAATGGTCTTACGATTGTTGGTTCTGTATAATTTCAAAAGTATAATTGTAATAAAAATTACACAAGTATATTGCCTACTAAAAATTCAACTGAAAAAAAAAATCGGACAAAAGACGAAAAATGAGACTGAAAGTAGAGGTGAGAGACTCTCTTTTCGTTGGGCCGCAAAACTATTATAGTTGTAGCACAAGCTCTCAAGCTCTCAAGCCACAAGACTCAAGTCGTCAAACTCAGGCCCAAAGCCCAATTGCTAAGAACCAAGAAACAAGATCCAAGGCCCAAGGCCAAAGGTCGAGCCCATGCCCGAGACAAGCCGGGCAGTGGTTGGGCAACGGCTGAGGCGTGTCGGGGTGGGCTTCGGTGCTGGTCCACTAGTATAGACTACTAGATCGTTGAACTACACATACACATTTTTACTAATAAGCTATTCAAGCACGTTTTATTTTTCAATGTGATATTTTTTCGTATCCAACTTTATATCTTCATCTTCTCATTAAATTCAATTAAATTGCCAACTTTAATTATTCTTTTCTAATTCATAGGAAATAGGTTTTGAGAAAAGTAAAATCCTACGTTTATCTCCTCGAACGTAGATTCACAATTTGCAATTTAATTTTCAAGAAATAAATATTTTGCCGTTATTAAATTGGTTCAAAATTGAGTCAAAACTCATTTTTCTAAATCAATTTCCAACACTCATATATCATGAGTTGTCTTCTCATGTAAGATTACAACTACATGTGCGTGAAAAATAATATAACTTCGGTACTATTGTACTCATGTACTCGACTAAGTTGAGTATACTAGTACTCATATTGATATATGACTACTGATAATAGTCATATAGTGAGCAATAAAAATATTATTATATATTTAAGAATAACTTAATTATGGGAAGATTTAAGTATGAGATCTATACACCATTATTAAGTAGGTGTTTATTAGACAACTGAAACCTCAGGGAAATGTTTGTACTACCTTGATTAAATTGTTTTGCAATTTAAAAATGTGATTTGAATCTGTGTATTTCGTAAATCCACTCCAAGTTTACTTCTATAATAGAATTGGTGTATTTTAAGAGATGGACTGAATGTGATAAATGTGTAAGTTTTGTAAATATTATGGTGATAGATGGTGTGACTAAATAATAAAATGTAATAATGGTGAATGTATTGTGGAGAATAAAAGAAATAGCGTGATTTTTAATGTGAATGGAGGTATTTAGTGAAATATAATGCTACAGTAGAAACTCGATAAATTAATACTCGATTATTTAATAAACTCTCTAAGATAATATTTTTTACCGGTCCCGACTCGGGGATAGGGTGCTAAATTAGTAATTCGCTAAAATTATAAGATAATACATTTTTGATAATTTCTTTAGACCCCATATAAAATATAAATTAATAATTCCTTATATATAGCATATTACATGAAGGATTTATGAAGGTTTCTTGAAAAATGACTCAATTGTCTTTTGTTTTTTGTTGAAATCAATTTCCCCCTGAATCTCGTCTCTAATTTTCCTTAGCATGGTAAGAACTTCTGGTGTTGTTTTCTCATAGCTCAACAAGAAATTGTCCAATGTGATTGCCGCTTTAATAACTTCGTTTCGCGAAGGGGGCTCCATTGTAGAACTTTCATCATCTTCTTCATCGATATCATCTTTATTAATTCCAATAACGTTTTCAATAATTTCTTCATCACCAACAATCATAACTACATTTTCTTCTGGGTGAGTCAGAACATTTTCGACATCCATTGCATTGCGATAACCCCACTCTTTGATCAAATTCTGGAGTTCTTGAGTGCTTTCACCACCTTCATCTGAGTTCTCAAAAGTCATGTTATCTGTTGATCGAAGTTTACAATGACGAAAGCAGTTCGCAATTGTATTTGCACGAACATCCATAGTCCATGCTCAAATTGCAAGATTCATTGCATCTAATACATTTATTTTTGCTGGATTTGGAACCCCTAATTCATAACCCTCCAAAAGACTTCTATAAAATCGACGACGATAATGCATCTTAAAAGCTCGTATGATCCCCGCGTCACAAGGTTGAATTTTTGAAGTTGTGTTTGGTGGCAAAAAAAATAATTCAACATTTCGTAATCCTTCAATAATTTTTGGATGAGTAGGGCAATTATCCACAATCAAGAGAATTTTTCTTTCAACCATTTTTTTATCAAGTTGGCAAACATATTCTTCAAATAACACACCAGTCATCCAAGCTCGTTTGTTAGCAAGACTACAGCCTGTACTCTTCAAGTTTACATTCTTGAAGCACATTGGTTTAGCATATTTCCCAATAATCCATAAAGAAAGTTTTTCCGAACCGTCCTCATTACAGCAAATAGCAACAGTTAGTCTTTCCTTGTCTTGTTTTTTCCCTTCAAGCTGCATTGTTGCAAGGAAATGATTCGGTTGAAGTCTAAAAAACAAACCTGTTTAAGATCAAAACATGTAAATAATTACATCACTAAAGTACAAAATATAAAATAAAATAATAAAAAAACAAACATGTTTCATCCATATTAAAGATGTCTTTCATTTCAAACTGATCAACTTTGTCTCTTATGGATTTTAATTTGTCCTCCATGCCCTCCATTTCAACAGATCCACTCTCTCCGAAACGCCAGAAATTTTTAATTCCATATCTTGCTTTGAACTTTCCAAGCCAACCAATAGAAAAAGTAAAGTCTGGAGTATCCACCGGATACATATCTTTCATGAACTTTTTCGCCTTCTCGATGATTAGTTCACCTGTCATATTCACATGTTCTTGATATTGAAGAATCCATTCATAGAGAGATTTTTCTAGGTCAGGAAATTTTGCCTGTTTGTGTCGCTTAACATCGCCTCTTTCGGGAACAAGTGAGAGATACTCTAAAGAACGCTTAACTGTATTCGATATTGTCGCTTGACTCACCTGCAAACCATAGTTACTAAGAACCCATTCTTGCAATTGCTTTTGAGTGAGACTTGGATTATCCTTGTTGTGCTTGCATAATGCTCTTCGAATCTCGTCTGTCATTGTTGTTTTTTTCATACCTTTAAGATGAGAAGCCATGTTGTGTGTGTGATTTGTTTGTGTTAACCTATTTTGATCTTGAATTTATATAGAAAATATTTTTAATGTCCATAAAGTGATACATTGAACACAAGAAGAATAATAAGGTGGGAGATTGAAGGTTCTTTCAAATTGGGCCGTTTATTTTATATACATGCATTGTATACAATAATTAAGTGGAAGCTTGAAAGGTGTTTGTAAATTAAGTATTCTACTATAAATTAATAAAATATTAATTAATATATAAATTAATAATTATTAATTTATCGATTAATTAATAACTCTTTTAATTAATAAATTTTGGTAGTCCCAAGTGTATTATATTATAGAGTTTCTACTGTGTATATATATATATATATATATATATATTTATACTCACATATCTCAATCATTCATTTAGTGTAGTCCCATAATAAGTATATAGGTCTCGTAATAAATGAATGGATAAAATACAAGTATATACAAATATTTCTATACATTATGTGTATATCAATATTACTCCCTCCGTCCCTTAATACCTTTTGTTTGAAAATAAAATTTGTTCCATAATACATGTCATTTTCCATTTTCATGCAAATTTGTAAACAAATTCTAATAATATCTTTAATTTATTATGGACTTTTCAACTTCAACATATACAAACATATTAATTAATATAACTGTTTTATTAAATTGATGTAATTAATAAGGACGAATATAGAATTAGCTAATTATCATTAAATTTTTTAATATTTGTATAATTTTAAAACGGGACTACTATTAAATGCAAGACTTTTAAGGGTTCAACATGGACTATTTAAGTAAAAAAACCTCCGAATGAAGAATTTTTAAACAATCCTGTGGTTTAGAGAGGCGCCAACCAGACTTCAACACATATCCATAAACTAAAATAAAAGTCCACTTATCCATAGGGTATAGAGTGATGGTAAGTTGCAAGGTGATTGAGGTGAAAACATTCTGACATTGTGGGTTCGAATGTGTGGTGACAATATTTTGCTGTAATATTGCAAGGTTTGTTGCTGGGTTCGTGTCTAGTTGGTACTCTCCCTTACAGGGCTGCCATTAGTGACATCCCTCGATTTAACACCCGTCTGGTCAAGAAATATCTGATACAGGTGGAGAGTTTCTCATCTTTCCCTCAACAAAAAGAAAAATAAAATAAAAAAAGGCCAGTTGCCTTTGGATGCCAACCTTAAATTAGGCAGTAGGGTCAAGGACCCATATTTATTTCAGCATCACTCCCCAAATGTAATTGACCTTAGGACAAGAAAAAGGAAGTCTTGAAAGGCCAACAAAGAGGAGGGCATATGCGCAAATAGCATATGAAAGGCTAGAGGTGCCCAAAACGACCCAACCCGCCGGGTCGACCCGGCTGACCCGTGCAAGACCCGGACCCGGCCGACCCGTGCGACCCGCCGACCCGGACCCATGGTATACACGGGTGGGGTCCGGGTCGAGCTTCCCAACAACTCAGCCGACGCCGGGTCCGACCCGTCGACCGCGGAAATTAAAAAAAAAAAAAAAAATTCAAAAATGGCCGTTGGACCCGGCGGGTCGGACCCGACCCGGCGGGTCGGACCGGACCCGCGGGTCTAACGGCTAGTCCGATTTTTTAAAAAAAAAAAAATTCCTAACTATAAATACCCTCCCCAACACAATTTTTCCACACCTTCAATACTTTCTATCTCTCAAACTCTCATTGTTAATTGCTATACTACTTAATCTCTCTTTTTTTCGCATTTTATCATTATGTCGAGTTACAAGGGAAAGGGTATTGCTACATCTCCCAAAAAATCCAAATGTCCAAGTTCGAGCGAATGGGTCTTTGGGGCAAATCAAGAAACCATCCTAATAATTATTCTGAGCCCCAAAACCAAACTCCACCCGATTTTGAAAATGAAAGTCAAGATCCCGAATATGATGTTACACATGAAAATATCTATTACGGTAGTACAACAACTACCAAAGTGAAGAAGAAGTTGATCTCCTGGGATTTCGACGTGTCCCGAATCGTCAACAATCGCAAAACATCGACGAAGAAATGGACCATGAAATCGATGAAGCTATGTTAAATCAAACATATGCAACATTCGAGCGCACTCTTCATGGCGTACTCAACTCCACGCAAAAATCAAAGTCGGGCGTCTGCGGCAAGCCAGTGAAGAAGAACCTCCTTATGTTGAGGAGTTATCGTCAGGAGGAAGAAAATGTGAAAGGCAGAGGAAGCAAGAAAACTAAAGCAAGAAACAAGCCCGCCTCGTTGCAGAAAAGGAGACTGATCCGTACTTTTTCAAAACACTTTAAGAAGGAAAAATGCCGATGGTTCGATGAAGGTATCTTGCAACTACCTCGAAAGAGTATCCGTATAAAGCGGGGATGGATATGGAAATTTTAAAAGGCATTTTGAAAATAACCATGCCTCGTCCACGGAGAACAAAAGTCACAAAGTCAACTCAACTTCCAACCTTCTACTCGAGCCAGGTGCGGCAATCAAGGTATGTCCGAATCTCAACTTTATAAATATAATGAAAAAATTGCTAGAGAACAAATGGCAAAATTATGTGCACAAGAATCTTTACCTTTTAATTTTGCGGATAGTACGGGTTGGGAATACGGGATGCAAAATGCCTATAATCCCGCTATTAAAAGAATTCCACGTACCACAATGACTAGACAAGTAGTATACTTAGTCAAACAACATAAACTTGCACTACGAGCTTATTTTAGATCTATAAATCATAGAGTTTCTTTAGGCAGATACTTGCAGATTTTAAACAAAAAAATGATTATATGGGAATAACTATACACCTGGATTGATGAAAATTGGAACTTAAACAAAAGATTACTTGCGTTTAAAAATTTAATTGTACACATAGTGCAGATAATATAGCTAGAGCAATTATTAAAATTTTAACTTTTTATTGCTTAAAAGATAAAATTTTCACAATTGGTTTTGATAATGCTAGTTCTAATATGCAAGTGTACCAAAGATTAATACAAGCTTGCAACTCGCTTTTAGCGGGTCGATTATTTCATACTAGATGTATATGTCATATTATAAATTTATTTGTACAATATGCATTAAAATTTGTAGATGAAGCAATAGAACCAATTATAAAATCAGTCTTGTTTTTACATAATAGCACTAAGTTAGATAGACAATAGGTAAAATTTTTAAAGTCAAAACAAATTCAAACCAAATTTTTACTCCAGACGTCAAACATAGATGGAACTCAACTTATGAGATGTTAAATTCAACTAATGAATATAAAGAATTATTGTGTGAATTTTTGATACGTATTTTCACGTAGAAGGATTTTATTTATTGCCAACGACGTATTGTGATGAAACTTAAGATTTAATAAAACTATTAAGGGTTTTTGAAAATGCAACTAAAGATTTAAGTGGTTGTTATTATCCCATGTCTCCCAAAGTTTTATTTCATTGTTGTTTTATTGTATCTGAAATGGATGCTTGTAGTAAATCCGAAAGATTATCGAATGCTATTTACAATATGTGTTTAAAATGGCTAAAATACTTTAATCGTATTCATGATGTTTTCTTGATTAGTTCTGTTTTATCTCCCGATTTAAATTTAGCTCAAGTAGAACAATTACTTGATATATATTATAATATTCTTAAAAATTTGGGTTTTCCTAATATTGAGGATACTGTTGAAAGTCAAACTTTATTTGAAAATATTCCTGACGTTGAACAAGTAAAAATTGATTTGAAAAATAGTTTAGAAACTGTTTTTTCTGAATATTCTTCTAAATACGGTGATAAGATTCAAACTCAAAAAACAAGAACTAAGACTACAAATACATTTAACATGGAATTCGTGAACTCCCACTAACCCTTTTCAACAAATAATCTATATTATAGCAAGAAATATGGGTGGTAGTAACTTTTGTCATAGAAATGACCTTAGTAGATATTATGCAACTAGTTTTGTCTTGGGAGGATGACAATGCAGTACTTTGATCTTGGATTGGTGGAAAAGAAGGGGAACCAATTTCCCACACTTTCCATTATGGCACAAGAAATTCTTGCAGTGCCCGCATCCACACCCCCGTTGAGAGTGCTTTTAGTGAAGGAGGCTATATGGGACGAGCGGAGATCCCGAATGACGCCAAAAATCTCGAGGCTCAAATGATACTTAAAGACGCAACAAAAGCCGAGTTACGAGATCAAGAAAATAAATGGGATGACCTATTAATGACCAAGATGCCTATCAAGAAGGCACTACCAAGGAGAGTCTAGTCAAATGAGTCAAACCGACGATCAAGACGATTTACGACATCGACTTCACTAAAGGTAAGTAAGGTAAGTCGGTAAGTAAAGAACTACGTAGGGCTTTGATTCCTCACTTAGGATACGTAGGCAATTTAATTTTAAGTGAAAACTTAAAATTAAATACAAGCCCATTTTTTTA
This sequence comes from Orobanche coerulescens, assembly GCA_033398695.1. Lineage (NCBI taxonomy): Eukaryota > Viridiplantae > Streptophyta > Magnoliopsida > Lamiales > Orobanchaceae > Orobanche > Orobanche coerulescens. The sequence goes on from CM065804.1 coordinate 33,585,604, forward strand.
ACTCTTCTCAAGTAAAAGAACTACGTGGAGCTTTGATTCCTCACTTGACATTAGGCAATTTAATTTTAAGTAAAAACTTAAAATTAAATACAAGCTAATTTTTTCAAATGATTTCCTTTTTCATTTATAGTTATTTTTCGTGTATAAAATGATAACAAATAAAAGTTTTATATATATTTTTAAAAAAAAAAAAAAAAAAAAAAAAATAAATGGGTCGACCCGTGACCCGGCGGGTCGGACCCGACTCGACCTGCACCCGTCGTCGACCCGCCAACCCGTACATTTCATATGTACGGGTGGGGTCCGGGTCCTGTCCTGCCGACCCGGCGACCCGGCGGGTCCGACCCGGACCCGGACCCGGACCCGTGGTTGGGCACCTCTATGAAAGGCCAACAAAGGGAACCGAAAACCCTCTCTTCGTACTTTTATCCACAAATAGCGAAGGCCATATGCGCTCATCGACAAACACTGATTTTAATGTTTACCTTGGGCAGTGGGAAGAACATTGAATGCAATACACATTGAGTCGGTGTCATGGCTTGGTTAGTGTGATTTTATAGCTCTGCTCTGCGCTCTTAGGGGGAGGGAGTGGGGCTCGGGTAAGGGAATCGGGTACCCTTACCCGAGCGGTAACACCATCGCCGAGGCCTCGGGTAAGGCGGGCGGTGTTCTCATTCGGCTTATGAAGCCGATCGGTGTGTGTGTGTTTGGTTTTTTTTTTTTCCTTTTTTTTTTGTTTTTGAAACCCCCCACTTTAAATTTATATATATATATATATATTTAATGAAATGGTATGTTTTTATTTTAATATTGTATGTGATTTTATGTATGAAAAAAAAATTGGGTATGTTTTTATGTAATGTTTTTTTTAAGTATTATGTAATGTTTTTATTTTTAATGAAATGATATGTTTTTATTTTAATATTGTATGTGATTTTATGTATGAACAAAAAAAAATCGGCTATGTTTTTATGTAATGTTTTTTTTAAGTATTATGTAATGTTTTTATTTTTAATGAAATACTAAGTTTTTATTTTAATATTGTATGTGATTTTATGTATGAACAAAAAAAAATCGGGTATGTTTTTATGTAATGTTTTTTTTAAGTATTATGTAATGTTTTTATTTTTAATGAAATGGTATGTTTTTATTTTAATATTGTATGTGATTTTATGTATGAACAAAAAAAAAAATCGGGTAGTATAGGTTACCACTCCCTCCACTTAGGGTAGTGTTAGTGTAGAATTGAGTAGTTTTGAGTTGGAGGGTTTTTATTGGATAGAGGTGATGTGGCACCTAGGGTATTAGGTGACCACTCCCTCCCCCTTATATTTATTATGATAGCTCAGGTACCCGGCCTATCGGAACGGATTTTGCGAGAATTCAGAAAAGTGGATATCCATTGTATGTAGATCTAGAGGTGTTCAAATATTTGGTTGAACAGGTCAAATCGCCGGTTCTGAATCGATGACCGCGGTTCGGTTGAAAACCAGAACCGACAACCGTTTTAAGACGATTTGGTTGCGGTTCGTATTGTTGGCGAACCGTGAAACGGCGGTTCAACCGCCAGTTTTTAGGAGGAAATTTTCAAAATTCTAGGGGGAATTTTCAAAATTTCAAATATTGAAAATTGAAAATTCAATTTTAAATGAATTAAGCTAAAATCAATTTTGACCTTACACTTTTTATTTTGTGGGAATCAATTTTTTAATACCAAAGCATAAAATTGATAAGTTCTATATCTTCATTCATAAAACTATAAGTTTTTGGTACCATTTTGATTGAAAAGACTAAAATGTCCTCTCTTTTTGTTGTATTGTTGACTTCTCTCTTTTTTTTTTTTTTATTTAATTTAAACTACTTTTCTTCTCTTTTTTCTTTTTTACTTTCCTCCTCCGATCGATATTAATGTCCAGGAACCAAAATTTAACTACAAACATATACATCAAAACAACACAGCCATTTTATTTTTGACAAAGGGTCTCTCAAAAAATCTTATAGAAATCACAAGATTGTTCGAAAATAAAAGTTGACGTTGAAATAGGACTTCATTTGTCGTGCTTCTGAGTTCATAAAGAAGGTATGTATCATTATTTGAACGATGAAAAAGAAATTCCAGATCTGTTCTTACGAACACGATCGCTGCACACGATGGGAAGCCACCGTGTGCAACGATCGTGTGCAACGATCGTGCGCAACGACCTTAACATCGTGCGCAACACTAACGTGTACACGATCGTTTAACACGATCGTATAAAATCGTGTGCAACGATCGTGTTCATGAACAGAAACTTGCACACGATCACTGCACACGGTAGTATACGACCGTGTGCATCGGTCGTGTCCAAGGCAGACCATAATATTGTTCGCTCATTTTTCTGAATAGTTATTCATCTTTTTGTAATCAGATGTCGTGGCAGCGTATTTTGATACATCACGGTGGTCATTGGGAGCGATCGACATATGTAGACGGGGACTCCTTTTTTGTCTATATCGACACGAGCAAAGTTAGTCGTGCAAACCTCGTGGGGGTTATCAGAGAGGGTTTGGGTGGTCCAAATGAGTCCGATTACAAATTATGGTACTTGACACACATGGCCAAAGGAAACAAAGTAAAAGTCCTATTAAGGGGCGATACCGAGATACTTCGATTACTAGTAGAATACAAGGAGGATCCTGAGGTCTATGTTGAGAACAGCAGCCTCCTCCACTCCCGAGGTTAATATGGGATGTAGCAATGAGAGTAGAGCCGGCAACATAAATTATGACATGCCTTCCAAAGAGTATCAATACGAGGAAGATGAGGAAGATGAGGAAGATGAAGAGGTGCATACATCCGAAGATGAAGATTGTTGTAAAGACTTGCTTGAGTCACTATCTGCGGAATTTCTTGCTTGGGTTCGCCAACCGCCCAAATGGATAGGATTATGAGTCGTCGGAACTTCTCATCCGACCATCAATCTGCGAGCGAGCATGAGCATCTACAATCAATGCGTAATCGATCATTCCATTTAGGACCCTAGTGCCGGACTTTGGGTTGGGTCGAGCGGCCTCCACCTAAGCACGGTCGGCTAGAGGTGGGGTCCACCTTTCGCTCAAGACGAGTTGAGGATAACCGTAGGAATGTATCATTTGGAAAACATGCTACGTGTATCACCGATCGCTCCGCCGATAAACGTATAGTGTTTGTCTGTAAGAGTGGGCGAAGAAATTGTCGGTTTAGGTTGTGTGCTATTGAGGGTGCAACTATTTGGAGAATTACTAAGTTGACATTGGAGCACAATTTACTCGATTTGAACCGTGTTGCCGCACGATCGGTCACTTCGAGGTTGCCGCCCATTATTTTGCTAAAAGATCGACCGGTGAGGGGGTCACTTTGAGGCCAAAGGAGATGATTGCAGAGATGTGTAGGAGTATGGCATTGACATGCTATACGCTTTGCTCTCCTGACGAGGAATATAGCGATAGAGAATACATATGGCGGCTTCGATGAGTCGTATCGAGGCTCCCATCTTATCTCGTATTTGTTAAAACAGCGTAATCCACGGACAATTTATGATTTGCACGACTCGTGAGGGAGTGTTTCGCCACATGTTCGTTGCACTCGGACAGAGTATTAGGGCATTTGATACGTGCCTTCGAAGTGATTATAGTTGATGGGACCCACCTAAAGGGAAGGAATAAAGGAACTCTATTTGCGCCGTCACATTTGATGGGAACGAGCAAGTTTTTCCTCTTGCCGTTGGTCTCGGTCCGATAGAGAACGACGAGTCATGGACTTATTTTCTCGTATAACTCGCAGATGCTACAATCCGACGGAAGATTTACGATTGTGAGTGACCAACATAAGAGCATTCGAATCCGTTCGAGCCGTCTATCCGAATGCATTCCACGGGTTTTGATATCACCATCTTGCAAAAATCTGACCTCCTATGGTGCGCATGCTATAGGACTCTTTAGAACTGCTACCTACACGCATCGAGAAGAAGTTTTTGAAAACTACTTTTCGAAACTACATATCGAAAGCCCTAATGGGGCGCATAGGCGCCTTTCTGAAATTGGGCCAGAGAGGTGGGCTAGGTCGAAGTGTCCGGTACGACGCTATAACTTCTTGACATCCAATGCTGTTGAATGCTTTAATAATCGTATGTTGTGGGCTAGACGCTTACTGCTTGCTCGTTACTTGAGATATTTCGCCTAATTTTAGAGAATTGGTTTGATGAGAAGCGGGGAGAAGCTACGTCAAGAGACCATGAGTTGACAATGCACACTTTTGAAAAGCTTTCTAACTCTGTGCAAGCCAGTCTGACTCTTACCGTTCGAGCTACCACCCCACTTGTTTATAAAGTCGAAGAAAACAAAGTTTCTTATGAGGTCGACCTTCGAACATGGACATGTTGTTGTCGTGAGTTTGATTTGGATCAGATTCCATGTCGTCATGCCGCTGCCGATATAAGGTACATGTCTATGCTGTTGTGTGCACGATCGTTACCCACGATGGGCACGATCGTTACCCACGATGGGCACGATCGTTACCCACGATGGGCACGATCGTAACTCACGATGGTCACGATCGAAACCCACGATGGGCACGATCGTAACCCACGATGGGCACGATCGTAACCCACGATGGGCACGATCGTAACCCACGATGGGCACGAACGTAACCAATGATGGGCACGATCGTAACCCCACGGTCGCCATGACCGTAACCCACGATCGCCCTTATCGTAACACACGATCGACGCGATCGTGTTTTCCCATCGTTTGCAAAATAGGGATGGTCTGGATTTATCACCTCATCAATATAAAAAATACATTATCCTATACAACATCCTTGACATAATTGCTTATTGTAACAGGCGCGCCGACAATGGTTTGTCCGTGTATGATTTTGTTAGTCGTTATTTCAAGCAACAAGGCCTTAGAGAGACTTATAAGGAGCATATTAGTCCCATCCCACATCCTGATGAGTGGAATGTCCCACCGGAGATCTCATCCATCGTTTGCGTACCTCCAGAGGAGGTACGACAAGCCGGCCAACCAAGGATGAGTCGCGCACGGTCCGCTATTGAAAATTTGCACGCAGGTGGACGGCCTCAGGTGTGCGGTAGGTGTAAAGGAACCGGCCACAATAGAAAATCTTGCAAAGCATTCATTCCCATAGGGGGTGTGGATTTGAATATCCCTGAAGAAACTCAAGAAATCGATGCACAACCGAGGCAAAGGCGCCGGCAGAAGAAGAGGTGTAGCATTTGCCGTAATGATGACCATGACATAAGGGGATGTCCATACTGTGAAACTTAAATTGCTTATGTATTTTTATATTTTGTGACTTACTAGCAACAATCATGTGTTGATATTTTGATCCTCGATGGACCATGTATTGATTCAGTATTCTGATTATTAGTTGAAATGCATAATTTTGTGTCCATTTTCTTTACCTTTGAATTGAAATTTAAGTGTTCAGTAATGTAAAGCAAATAAAGGTGATTATGGAGCCAAACATTAACCATAACAAAGTAGCTCACTTCAAAGAGCAATAGTTTACGCCCAAAGCATATAACTTTACAAAACAAAATTTAATCACCATCACACAAAATATCTAATAATAACATAAAAACAATCAATTGGATCCCTTGTCCCCAATCTGCTTCGTATCTTTAGTCTTGTATCACCGTCTTCATGAACTTCCTCTTCCAAAATAAATTTTTGCTTTTATTCTCGAAATCTCCAAATCATTATCATCATCACCATCTAGTATGACCGGAGTGCTCGCAGTGTTTTTAAATAGGCCTGTTTCATGGAACACATTAATTTGCAATGATAGTCACTACACATACAACAAAATCAAAAACTTACTCGAGCATTGAGTATCTTCCTCTCGGCCTAGTTCTCGTATGGTGGGTTGGGAGTAGGTATCCTCCTTCTTCTTTTGGTGGTGGTGCTTCGCTTCCTCCTAAATCGGTTTCGTAATCGGCCGCTCATTTCGCGTATTTGATTTTAATGAATTTTAATCGATGTTAATTGATTAGGGTTTGAAGTGAAAAAGGGGTGAGACCGACGATGGGATTTTAAAGTAAAGGGGGACTCGGGATTTTATAATAAAGGGGGACCGACTTATAATAAAGGGGGACCGACGGGATTTTATAATAAAATAATTTGACCTTTGAAGTAAACACGATCGTGTACACGATCGCCGCGATCGCGTGTTCCAATCGTGTGACACGTTGGCAACCAGTGTCAAATTGGCGCAGTATCCACGTATGCACACGATCGTGTACACGATCGCCGCGATCGTGTGTTCCAATCGTGTGACACGTTGGCAACCAGTGTCAAATTGGCGCCGTATCCACGTATGCACACGATCGTGTACACGGCCGTACACGATTGAACACACGATCGTGTGCACAAGAACGTCAAGAATTTTCACCAATTTCTCAAATTACTCGTCAATTTAGGTGTTGTTACTTATATATTAACAATTATTTGTTAATGATACACTTATATAAAAAGTTATTGATTGAATTACCATAATATATTGCATATCATGTGTCGTCCAATTGTTCTATTAGTACGTACGGATAAGTTCAATCATCTGGATGAATTACCTCATATACTAATGAATTACAACGAAACGACAAATAGGAGTTCGTATAAGAAGCCATATTGTAATTAATGTTTGAACAAGCGATGTTTGAATCACAAAACATCATTCTAGATAACACAATAGTTCAAATTTGCAAAAATACCAAAAGTGCATATGCACACGATCGTGTACACGGTCGTGGCCACGATTGAACACACGATCGTGTGCACAAGAACGTCAAGAATTTTCACCAATTTCTCAAATTACTCGTCAATTTAGGTGTTGTTACTTATATATTAACAATTATTTGTTAATGATACACTTATATAAAAAGTTATTGATTGAATTACCATAATATATTGCATATCATGTGTCGTCCAATTGTTCTATTAGTACGTACGGATAAGTTCAATCATCTGGATGAATTACCTCATATACTAATGAATTACAACGAAACGACAAATAGGAGTTCGTATAAGAAGCCATATTGTAATTAATGTTTGAACAAGCGATGTTTGAATCACAAAACATCATTCTAGATAACACAATAGTTCAGATTTGCAAAAATACCAAAAGTTCATATGCACACGATCGTGTACACGGTTGTGGCCACGATTGAACACACGATCGTGTGCACAAGAACGTCAAGAATTTTCACCAATTTCTCAAATTACTCGTCAATTTAGGTGTTGTTACTTATATATTAACAATTATTTGTTAATGATACACTTATATAAAAAGTTATTGATTGAATTACCATAATATATTGCATATCATGTGTCGTCCAATTGTTCTATTAGTACGTACGGATAAGTTCAATCATCTGGATGAATTACCTCATATACTAATGAATTACAATGAAATGACAAATAGGAGTTCGTATAAGAAGCCATATTGTAATTAATGTTTGAACAAGCGATGTTTGAATCACAAAACATCATTCTAGATAACACAATAGTTCAAATTTGCAAAAATACCAAAAGTTCATATGCACACGATCGTGTACACGGTCGTGGCCACGATTGAACACACGATCGTGTGCACGGCCGTTCCCACGATGGTACTCACGGTCGTGTGCACACGGTCATGCCAGCCATCGTGCGCACACGACAACATCAGACGCATGACCGTGGGTAGGTTGCACACGATCGTAACACACGATGGCCACGATCGTGTGCATCCATCGTGTGTAACACAGAGCCAACACATTCAGATTTAACAACACTGACACATTCATCCAAAACTGTCTAAATACAACATAAATATTGTACAACACAACATAAACCATTCTACATGTCTAAAGACAACATAAAGATTTTAGCAGCTAGACCATATCGATATTTCTTAATATATTTTTCATTAAGTTCCTTGATTTGGTGCCTTGCTCCTGGGTTTGCAGAGACGAGTCGATCCAAGTACATGCACGCGAAGGGGCCACAACTGTGATTGTCGTTTTGTATGAACTGTAGCTCTCGTGGCATAATTTTGAAACTCATCTCCGTGTCATACTTCGTTTTCGATTGGTTGTTCATCCAATACCCGGATTGAGCTAGCACACGAGGCATCAGACGCATAATCGGTCGCAGTTGGTTGAATCGGTAACGACCATCTTCGTGGTGGTGTGACAAGGAATCGTACAACTCCACGATCCATGCTATGATGTCAATCTTGATAGTCACCCAGTGACTTTGGTCGAGGCAACAAATGGCAATGATCTGTTCAAACACAATATGTAATCATATAAGATCATCACATCAAATATAGCGAATCATTTATAAATATAAATTTCAAATGGCAACAAATCGTCAATTATTTATAAATATAAATTTCAAACTTACTTCGTTGCAATTTAACCATGGAACCGCATGTGGTGTATCAAGACCTATCATGTAGTCCTCGATGCATTTAGGAATTTTCCACTCCTTGTAAACCGGCTTCCCCGTCACCTGGATGCCAAGTGGATCATCCGGATGGAGTCTTGCAAACTCGTTGGCCAAAACTAACTACAAAAAGCCAAACCACAAAATTAAAAAATATCGATATCATACCAATGATATACAAGTGAGTAGGTTATAGAACTTACGTAAAATAGGGAGCCGGCAAGTACAGTGCCAACTCTACCGACACCAACACTACGGACTCCCCTCCGAAGCCTCGCTCGAGTCGCAAGCACATAACAGTCTATCACCTCGGCATCAAAGTCTTCACGGCTAGACTCTATCCGGTCAAATAACGCCTGGGTGAGAGCATGCCAGTCTCCAAACACGGACAATAGCATCACGTGGTCGCTCCCTCCTAAACCGTAGGTACAACTTCTTCGAGCCTCGCTATCTCCGGGAGGCGCAACCACAAAAGGCTCTCGAAGAGCGGCAGATGGTCGACTCACTCGCGGTGGAAGACTACGCTCACCCAAATCTGCGTTCGGCACTCTCACCATCTTCGTCACCCTCAAGATCCCTCTCACAACTATAACGATCGAGAGTCAGCATGGGCCGCTCGATCTCAAAAACTGGCCGCTCGATCCGAAATGGAGGTTGCCGCCAGACCACCACCCTCACTGCGAAACATCGCACCGTAATGATGCTCGTCCTGAAACCGGTCGAACATCGTCCCATATCTTTGAAACGGCGCCTCAAATGGCTCATACCGATGCTCGTAATCAAGGGGCCGCCGAGTCCGCTCAACGTAATGATGAATCGAGAATGGTGACCGTGCCGGACCTCGGAATGGTGGGTAGGCGGATGCCGAGAATGGTGACTCAGACGCCGAGAATGGTGACTCGAATGATGACTAGCCGACGATGAGAATGGTGACCGTGTCCGCGCGAGACCGAGTGACGTGGAGGGTCAGAATCCTCCGCCGGCGCCGCTAATGTATGCGTAATGACGAGGCCTATCATGGCTCCCACCGAGTAGTGTCACGGCTCCTAGAACGCCTATGCATAGGCCCGAAGAAATCCACGATCCCGTAAAGCACCCGGCGAGAAACTCGAGCAATAAATCCGACTCAGAATCGTCGTACAAGATCGCCTTCAAACGGCGATCGAAGTACTCATCCTCGCCCGTGTCTGGGTGTGGTCCGACAAGGAAGTCCGTGGACACAACACACCCTCTCTGCCGCCTCTCCCGGTCCGATGTCTCGCACCATCTACCGGTGGGGTACTCACGGCGTCGCTCGACACTTTATGTGCCGACTCATATGTAATCAATTTTCCAGTGACCTTCTTCAACCTATCCATAACTTTCTTCCTGGATCGGCGCAGCTCATCCTCCTTATTTCTCACAAACTATTCTTACAGGCTTAATGAACTTAACGTCATAAGGCGAGCCATTCTCAAAGCTCGGGTAATAGTACTCACCTCATCCTCCTCCGGATGCGGTAAAGAGGGAAGTACTTTGTCCGCAACAATAGTCATTAAAGCATACCATTAGATGGGCAATCACATAATGTTGAAGAGATGAGTGAAGTTAGGAGAAAATACGTTTACAAATTTATGTACCTTATCGTCGAAGAAATGAGTGAAATCACAAAACATCTTCCTCGTAGTCCACATCAAACACCTGGGACTTGGACAGCTTTATCTCGACTACCACACAATGCTCCCAATGCAGAATCATCTCATACGACCATATTTGTAAAGCCCAAACAGACCATAGAAGTGATAGTCCTTGTGCTCTTGTCCCTCCTTCATGGCAACGTTGCCTATGTAGTAAGATAAAACCCCAAAGGCATAAGAACCCCAAGGAAACATATCCCATCGCTCGAAATCCTCCACTAATGCCCATGCCCATGTCTCACCATAATGTCGTCACGGCATAGGATAAAGTAGTAGTATATAAGCAAATTGGCAACCTTGAGATAATCTCTTATGTCTCTACCAAAATCTTGAGCATTGAACCTCTTCCGTAACACTAACCTTAATGTTTTTGCCATGGAGTATTCTGTGGAAAATACCGCTTGACGGAAGGAGATGGTCGCCCGGGATGGAAGCTAGAGTTTCCAAAATGGAGTCCCGTGATCAAGGCGAAATCACGGGCCGTAAAACGAATGGTCCTCCCGCAAACCTGGAACCACGACTCATCCGGGGGGATTTGATCACCCTCCAATTGACGAGCAATCAAGTGATGTAGGGCAGTATTTGAACTCTCATTCCTCCTAACTTTAATCAAGCGCCCCAGGACCCCCTCGGTCAAGCTCTCGATAGCTCGATCAGCAATAGCGGAATTGCGGCCCATACTTCTTAATGTCTCAATGATCTCTTTAAATACCGTCTCCCGTATGTAAAGATTCACTTGACGTGTAACAAAACGCAATGTAGGTCTCTTCCATACGCAACCAGTCTGCAATATGGACATACAACTCATAAGAATATGATAAAATGCTTAAGAGAACGAAAAAAAATTCTGCCTTGCACACGATCGCATGCACACGATCGATGCCCGTCGTGTGAAGACCATCGTGTGCCACACGACGGTTCACACGACGGGAAACGATCGTGTGCCTGCGATCGTGTGCAAGGCAGGAGCTTTTGCACTTCTAGCACACGACGGAACACACGATCGACGACCGTCGTGTGTAGCCATCGTGCCCACGAAAGACCATCGTGTACACGATGGTCTCATCTTCTTCAGCACGATCGTGGGAAGATGAACAACCGTCGTGGCACGATCGTGTGTGAATGAAATACACTAACCGACGGCTCATTGACGAATTGCTCTTCAGATGGAGTGTCACTAGCGGAACTTCTGGCGTCTTCAGATTCTCTGTGGTAGTCGGAGGTTGACATTTTACGGCCGAAGGGTTTCACGACGGAGACTTTTGTGCAGAGAGGAGGAGAGTTTTTTGGAATATTGAGTTGTGGGACCTTTTTTTATTGTTGTTTCGTTTTAATAATCTTCCTTTTTCTTTTTTAGTTTTTTTTTCTCTTATTGGTAGACTTTAAGGGTAATAAAGTCTTTTAACACATTTTGGTATCAAAAACTTATAGTTTTATGAATGGGGATATATAACTTCTTACTTTTATGATTTGGTACTAAAAAAGAGAGATCCCTTTTATTTTTAATGTAAAAAAATTAATCTTATAATTTTTTTAATTAAAAAAAGAAATCAAAATTTGAATTTTTAAATATAGGGGAGGAATTTTCATATTTTAAAATTTTGAAATTAAAAATCTCAATTTTAAATATTAGAATTAAGTTCGGTCTTCCTCTACTTCAAGTTGAGATCTAGGTCCATTTTTTATCCTAGACTTTTTCTTGTTAAATATGAAAATTTTAATCTTATAATTTGTTTTAAAATAAAAAAGTGAGCCGCGAACCACCGGTTGTGGTTAGGTTCGGAATCGATGGTTCACGGTTCAAAATTTTGAACCGTTGAACACCTCTATGTAGATCGGTTCATGGTTCGATTTTTGTCAAACCGATGGGAGCGGGTGGATTCATAGAAATTAGTCATTAACCGGGTACTTGGTACATGAGTACCTAGGGGTGTCGAACGGTTCGGTTCCGGTTAATCGAACCGAAATTTTCGGTTAACTGGAACCATAATTGCCCAAAATGAGAACTGAAAATCGGACCATATAAAATTTCGGTTAACCGGAACCGGACCGATTATTTTCGGTTCCGGTTCGGTAAAACCGACAGAACCGTTTTTTATATATAATATATAAATTATAAATTATAAAATTAATATTTAATACATATATAATATATTATTATAAATTTTTAACAAATTATAAAATATTTATTTAACAATATTAGGGTTTTAATTTTTTAATTTACAAAAATAAAAATAATAAAATATATAAGTATAAAATATAAAAATAATATTTAACAAATATATTATAAAATCGGTTTTCGGTTCGGAGCCATTCGATTCCGGTTTCAAACCGAAAACCGAAAAATTATGTAATAAGGAACCGAAAACCGAACTATTAACCGATTATACGGTTCCAGTTAACCGGAACCGGCTCGGTTCCGGTTCGGTTCCGATTCTAACCGAGAATCGGGAACCATTTGGACACCAGAGTACCCCTACTTATAATTGCAACTTTTGGGTCTTTGTGCTTAGGGGTGTCTAAATGGTTCTGCTTCTGCTAAGAACCGGAATCAGCCTTGCTAACCTAACCGTATAATCGGTTAAAGGTTCGGTTTTCGGTTTCTTATTATATAATTTTTCGGTTTTCGGTTCGGAACGGTTCCGAACCGAAAACCAATTTTATAATATATTTATTAAATTTTATTTTTATAACTTATACATTTTAATTTTTGTAAATTAAAAATTTAAAACCCTAATATTGTTAAATAAATATTTTATATTTTGTTAAAAATTTATAATAATATATTATATATGTATTAAATATTAATTATATAATTTATAATTTATAATTTAACCCGTGCAAAAAAAATTCTGTCGGTTTAACCGAACCGGAACCGAAAATAACCGGTCCGGTTCCGGTTAACCGAGATTTTATATAGTCCGGTTCTCGGTTCTCATTTTTGGGCAATTGTGGTTCCGGTTAACCGAAAGTTTCAGTCCGGTTAATCGGAACCGAACCGTTCGACACCCCTAATTTGTGCTTGATAATATATAATTTTGATCAATAATATTTGTATTTTTTATTAAAGGTTATTAGAATTTAATATTTTCTAAAAACAACATATATTTTGAATCTGAAGAAATAGTGTATGTACATACTTCCTCCATTTTATTACAGTTGCAACATTTTGACTTTTAAACTTTTTACGCACTTCGTTTTGACCATCTTTTAAGTGGGACGCTATTTTTTGATATATTTAAAGCTTAAGATGAGACGGATGAAGTAGTATTGATATTGTGAAGTGACATTGAATAGTTTGACGGTATAAATTGTACTATAATAGTAGTGATGCTAACAAACGACATTTGATATTGCACCGATACCGTAAAATGAGTTATATTTCGATCATTAATTTTTTCATAAAAAAATGATCCTCAGCATTCGAAAGTTAGAAATTGTTATAGTAATATTTTCATCCTATTAGCCAATATAGCTCTGCGCTCTTATAACTAAGACTGTTAAAAAAAACAAAACAAAAAATGAAAAATCGAGAAAATCAATTTGCTTCGGACAGCGAAAACGAGTGCTCGAACTGCCTAAAGCAAGTAGGACGAGTATAGGAGGTATATTATAGTGGATGGAGTTGCGGTTCTCATTTTTGTGAACCGACAAATCCTCCAACTTGTCCACTTATAGGGGTATTTTTGTATTCTTTTGTATGAATGGACTAAAAAATATTATTTTACTTTCTTATAGTGTTATTGTATTATTGTTGATTGAAGATAAAATGAAAACTTGTATTTAAATTTGATCTATCAACAAACTAATACTTCGAAAAATATATATAAACTTAGTGACATTTTATATTTTTAATTTTATTTTTATTTAAAAATATATATATTTATTATGATAGATCTCGTCAGGTACTCAGCCTATTCGAATGGATTTTGCGAAAATCCGAAAAAGTGGATATCCATTGTTGTAGATCTAGAGGTGTTCAAATGTTTGGTTGAATCGGTCAAACCTCTAGTTCTGAACCGTTGACTGCGGTCCGATTCAAATCGGAACCGACAACTGTTTTAAGACGGTACGGATTCGGTTCGTATTGTTGGCGAATCGCGAAATTGCGTTTCAACCGCCATTTTTTAGATCGAAAAACAATTGAATTTTCAAAACTTTAGGGGGAAATTTTCAAAAATTCAAAATTAAATATTTTAATTTCAATTGAATTAAGCTAAAATTCATTTTTCCCACACTTTTTACTTTAAATGTAAAAAATATAATCTTATAATTTTTTTTAAATTAAAAAAAAAATCAAAATTTGAATTTTTAAATTTAGAGTGGGAATTTTCAAATTTCAAAATTTCAAAATTAAAAAGATCAATTTTAAATATTTAAATTATGCTCAGATCCATTTTTTACCCTACACATTTAATTTTAAAATAAAAAAAGTGAACCATGAACCGCCAGTTCTGGTTAGATTCGGAAACGGCGGTTCGTGGTTCAAAACCGAACCATGAAGCCCAATAAAACGGTTCGGTTCCGAGTCCAAATTTTGGCCAAACAGTTCAAAAAATCGACGGTTTTGAACCGCTAAACACCTCTATGTAGATTGGTTCATGGTTCGATTTTTGCTAAACCGATGGGGGCGGGTTGATTCATAGAAATTAGTCATTGATCGGGTACTTGATCATTAATATTTATTTTTTTATTAAAAGTTAATCGAATTTAATATTTTTTTAAAAACATCATATATTTTGGATATGAGGAAATAGTGTATGTATATACTTCCTCCGTACCGATACAATCGCAACACTCGACTTTTAAACTTTTTACACAATTCGTTTTGACCATGTTTGAGTGAGATGCTATTTATTGATATAGTTAAAGCTTAAAATAGGGCGGGTGTATTGATATTGTGAAATGACATTGAATAGTTTGACGGTATAAATTGCACTATGATAGTATTGATGCTAACATACGATATTTGATATTGCACCAATACCGTAAAACAAGTTATATTTCGATCATTAATTTATTCACAAAGCAAAAGAAATGATCCTCGGCATCCGGAAATTAAAAATTGTTACAGTAATATTTTCATCCTATCAACCAATCATTGACACTCCATATGTTTAAGTTGGAGACTTTGCTCACAGACAGGATTCATGTATTAAACTGGGACAGTAACAAGCACATCACTATGACAGCAGTAAAACCTTAATTCCACCAGTTCAAATGTTGCAAGGACAAACAAAATTTATTTACACCGAGGGTCGGAAAGCAACAACACTATATACATACAAATGGCTTTATTTATTTACACTACTTCAAACGTTTCCCCACGCACGCCATAGTCTATCTAATTATCATACCCCCCACCCCCCAACTATTCACAATGCTTTTGCATTAATTTGCAACCCAATGCAAATTCATCCCTTAAGGACATTTCCTCGGACTTCATACATCGTCTTCAATTGTTTAGAGTTCTACGCTAGAAACGGATGGTTCGATTCAAGAATGGTAAAATGTAGTAGTAATTACCACGTCCGATGAGTCACGTCACGTGGTTAACTTTCAAAAGTTCTAAAGAGAGGAAATCCATTGCTCCATATACTGTGTGCCATCTGCCAAACAACAATCACGACATTCAAGCATCAATATCCCTTAAAGGGGGGGACTGTGTCCCGCACGCCAAGAGCACCTAGCAAGGTGCTCACCTTGCTATATATAGATATATACTTGTCATACTTATCCTCCCAGACACTTACAATTTGTTGCGGGGGTGTCGATTAGAATATGTAAGAGTCATGGAAGACGCAAATTGACAGTTCCAGAATGAGCGTAATTTGACAATGGTTAAACAAAGAGAATCATAGAATTAGAGCAAAATAAATCACAGGGACTTCTGAGGTTTGAAAAGTCCTAACACGGTGATTTCACCTTATTTCACCAAATTTTAGCAAGACATTTGCTGCCACCTTATAAGGTGATTTCACCATATCTGACCAAATTTGTCGCTTTTTAACTAAAATAAGTCTGTTTGGTAAATTTCCGAACATTCATTACCTTATAAGTGTCGTAGAACTGCTTATTTTTATTTCAACTACCTGATTATAGTTTATTCCATTTATATCCCACATAGTTGTAATATAAGTATTTAGACTTGTTGACTTCTATCATTCTGTAATATATCAGTCTAATTTACCAAACACTTCCGGTTTAATCATACATTATAAGGTTTCAGGTAACTTATCAGATTTCAGTTGCCTTTATCACTCAGTTTTACCAAACAGAGCCAGAGAGTGTGATACTACATAACTAGTTGTCATCATTTTTCGAACTAACAATCATACTCTACAATATAATTTAAAACCTGGCGAAATGATCCAACTGCTTTCATGATTGCCTAACAAGCTCGCGATATTAAATCCTTCAAAGCACATAATACACATTTTATTAAGCTAAGACTGAAAAAAAATCACTCTTACCAACAGCATGTTCGGCATTGACTAATTGTGCAACAGAGTACCCGACGAAATCGAAGTGCAAATAACATAAACATCATTTCATCCTCGAACACAGTTTTCTAAACTAGGTAACATTATCGCGAGTAAAAACAATTAGATATTCCATCTAACATGAAATCTAAACAACTAAAAAAAAGACTGTATCCAATCAATCTCTTACCAGAGGAGTAATTGACTGGAAGATTCTTCACGGCATTCAAGAACGGATTATGAGTAGTCCCCTCATCCTCATGATCATCATTTACTTCTTCACAGCCATGCCTATAGCAAGGGACTAAAACAGCAAAACTATCATCCACATCATCATCACTCTGGAAATCAGAGGCATGTGGCTCTAGCCAACCGATAGACCAGTCCGAGTCATCGGATTCCGACCCTGATAAACAAACCCCATCAGATGGCACTAAAACCACATCATATTCCTTATCAACTATCCTCCCCCTCTCTTCCCTACTTTTCCATTTTCTCTTAACTTTTCTATTCGAGCTCGAAGAGTGCATTCTTGTATCAACCCCCTTAATCGAACACAATTTCAAATTTTCGACATCTCCCCTCAAGCCCAAACCCCAATCGCCCAAAGAATTCATTGCATTTAATATGGACCCATTTGAGACTTGCTCTTTTTCTTTCCTTCCCAACCACAACCATGAAAGTCTAGTGAAAGATAGAGCCATGTTTTTTTTTTCTTTAAGAAAAAATAAGGTTAATCATAATACATAAGGTAGATTAAACGGCAGAAAGAGATGAGGTTCAATGAATTCAATGTATCCAATCTAAGCAGAATACCATAAAACAGCCACCACCTACCAACTCGAGAATAAAATGGGTAAAAAATGTCAAAAGCTTTTTTATATGAATTTATAAATATGGCAACAAATAATCGAACAATAATCCGTTTGAAAAACTTTGAAGAGTTCCAGAAAGTACCTAACAGCAAAACAGTAATGTTCAAGAACTTCAACAACACGAAAGAGGGGCCGATTAAATTCGATTTTTTTTTGGGTAAGAAAAATAAGTAGAAAAATCAAATAATGATTGAAGAAGATAACAAGGAAAACACCCTTCTGTCCCCTCTCTCACCATCCATCCATCAAGACTGCAATTTTTGATGAAGTATGTCGAGAAAATGAAACGCCGGGCACTACCCGAAAATGTATCCCGGGATTAAAGAAATGAACGGAGATTATCACCGATAAAAGCGAAATTCTCGAGGGTAAATGAGAGAAACCAAAAAAAACAAATCGGAAGAATACAACAGAACAAAACTTGAAATCCCCAGATGGAGAAACTTTCTGAGCTATCTCTCAAACAAATCCATTTTTTTAAGAGTGTTGCGGAGAATCCTCTCTCTCCTCTCTCTAGTATTTTCTCACACGCATGAGCAATCACAGTTCATTTATCAACTTCAAGAGTCTGATTGGGTGTGATTCGATGGTTTCATCTGAGATGAGTGATACTCCAAAGACGTATATTTGATATCTAAAAGAGGGTCGTACAATACACATGTCTTTATGTAGATTTTTTAAATTAATTATTTTTTTAAATATACTAACTCCTATCATTTGAATGAGAGTTGATGGAATCAATTTTTTTTTTCTTTTTTCTTTTTATTTTTCTCTCAATATTTAGAAGTTAATAGTTTTATCGTCTCAACTCTATTTTTTATTATTAATATTTTAAATTAATCTTATTTTTACGATATTTTAATTTAACATTCATTAGGCATATATATAATTAAAATATTTCTTTTTGAATATGAGTTGTTTTTGAATAATTATTGTATTATATCTTGATTTTAGATTATTTGTATATAAAATATAAAAATCAGATAATTTTCAAATAATTTCATTGAAGTAAATCTATATTTTTACAAGATCAATATTTTTACTTCAGTTTTCATCTTCTTATAACTATTTTAGATTACCGAGTTATTTTATTTTAAAAATATTTGGGAAAAGAATTAGAGACATGTTAGATTTTCATCCGAGTAGAAAGATATATTATTCGTTAAAATAGTTTTTTGATTGATTCTTCTTTTTATGAAAAGAAAAATTATATAAACAAATATAATAAGCTGATTATATTTTTATTTAAGTACGTCACAATAATATACTTTATCACCCTTTATCTAATGAATTACTATCATTGTGGATCTCATGGTATATTATTAAGTATAAATGTGTGACTTTAATCAAAATATTTATCAAAAATATATGACGTTCTTTCACATGTATCGATATGTAATTATATTAGTATATTAATATAAATATTACAAATATACAATGATCATATAGATTCTGTCATGTTTATATATTTTATATCGAACTTTTCTTTGAAATTTGGGATTTTTACCCAAGAACCGAATTTTAATAAGAACAGGCCGAAAAATTCGGTTAGGTTGAATTTTTATTATTAACCGGTTAGGTTCTTAATTGGTTCCTTTTTAATAATTCGGTTCGGTTAGGTTCTGTTTTATGATGTTAGAAAAAGCTGGTTTGGGCTGTTCTATATATATTATATATAATAATAAAAATGATATTATATATAAATTTTTACATAATGTAGGTATTAAATAAAGCAAATTAAATGTACTTTGTTCAAAATATTACACATTAAATTCGGTTTCTACTCAAAATTCGTTTTTTTTTACAAAATTCAATTTTTTTGCACAATTCGGTTCCTAAAAGAACCGAAAAACTCGATTTTTACACATTAAATTCGGTTCCAGTTCCTAATTCGGTTCCTGAAGAAAAACCAGTTTTTTCGGTTTCGGTTCCTAATTCGATTCCTGGAAAAAAGTGGTCAAAAACCGAACCGGTTTATGTATTTAGAAACCGGTTCTGGTTCTTTAAATTTTTACCAAGAACCGAACCGGTCCCAGTCCTAACTTTTACACATCTATACTTAATATTAAAAGAGAGTCGCAAGAAAATATAAGGAAACATGTATCATCTCCACGTTAATCCTCTTTTTAAAAATCTTAAAAAATGGACGTTTAATTTGAGAGGGGTTGGATGATTATTCCATTATATACTATCTACCAATTAAAAACTTCCTCTCATTTTATTCCTTTTATTTTAACCTAATAGTTTAAACAATTATAACTTTTACGTATCAATTTTATTTTTGAAAAAAATATATTAAATTCGTGCTCTTTAATTTGACATCCATATAGTATATATAAAGTAATATAATTATAATATATTTAGATGATTTATAATCTTTTTATTTTCATAATTTTTTAACAATTATTTGATTTTTAAGAAATATTTTGTTCTTATTATAAAATAGTAAAATATATTACATTAATGTCAAATCATATAAAATTATATTAGTAAAAATATCGGTTGTATACTTTTAATGAAAGTTGATAATATATCACCAACAACAACATCATCTTTTTATAATTTGATTTATAATATATCCAGTCCTAACATGGATATTTTATAATCTTTTTATAATATTATTGAAATTCGATCACATATTGTTAATATAATAAAATATTTAACATTTTATGCCGTGCATCGCACGGGAGGACATCTAGTATATCTAAATAAGACACTTTCTGGATATTCCAATTGTATCTGGGTGTCTGTTAGAGAAATAATAATATTGGGATATTCTCGGACGTATATTTGATATATAAATTGAATAATGCTACACACACATACAAATGCAGACACAAATGCACACCCCTGCTTTGTTGGATTGTACCCTGCGTAGTAGGGGTTGTACCCTGCTTTATAGCACACCCCTGCTTTGTTAGGTTGTACCCTGCGTAGTAGGGGTTGTACCCCTACTACCTATAAAGCAGGGTACAACCCCTACTAAGCAGGGTACAACCCCTACAAAGCAGTGGTGTACATTTGTGTGTGCATTTGTATGTGTGTGTAGCAGCTTTGATATAAATTTGATTTTTTTTGCGGATTAAAAAACTAGTAAAGACAGTTTTAGCATTTTTAAATATTGGATTTTGATTGAAGCCAAACAATCTTTAAAATGATCGATTTTTCTGAAAAAAAAACTATTGACAGAAAATAAATAAAATAAAAAAAATAGTTTCACTGCTGTTATTTTTTTAAATAGATTGTTTTTAAAAATATTTATTAACCGAAAATAAAAACACAAAAAAAAGAATATATTTTTATTAACACGAAATAAATATTTAAAAAATAAATAGAAAAAAGAATAGTTTTTTCCTTGTTATTTTTCTTTTAAAATGTTAAAATGACCTATAATTTTTTAAAAAAATTATTGACAGAAAATAAATATAGAAATAAAAAAATACAAAAAATAGTTTTACAGTTTTTATTTTTCTTCCAATAGTCTGTTTTAAAAAATTTTATTAATCTAAAATAAAAACATAAAAAATAAGTAAAAAAGAATATATTTTTATTAACACGAAATAAAAACAGAAAAAATAAATAAAAAAGGAATATTTTTTTCGTTTTTCTGTTTCTTTTAAAATGACCCATTTTATTAATAAATTATCGACAGAAAACAAGTACATAAATAAATCAAATAAAAAAATAGTTTTACCATTTTTATTTTTCTTGTAAATAGTCTGCTTTTAAATAATTTTATTAACCAAACATAAAAAATAAATAGAAAGGAATATATTTTTATTAACACAAAATAAAAACAGAAAAAATAAATTAAAAAAGAATATTTTTTTCTTTTTCTTTTTCTTTAAAATGACCTATTTTTTAAAAAAAAAATTATTGATAGAAAATAAGTACATAAATAAATAAAATAAAAAAATAGTTTTAACATTTTTTTGGTCTTTTAAATAGTCTGTTTTTAAATAATTTTATTAACCAAAAATAAACACATACAAAATAAATAAAAAAGAATATATTTTTATTAACACGAAATAAAAACAGAAAAAATAAATACAAAAGAATATTTTTTTTGTTTTAATTTTTCTCAAAATGAACTTAAATGTCCAAAAAAAATATAAGAGGGGCTTCGATGAGAGTGATGTCTCCTGCATGGGTCCTCATGATAATAAACCCTTTAAATAATAATGATGCAAGTAATGATAAGATATATAGGATGAAGATTAAAAAATGGGGTTGGCTAAATATACCAACCCCTTTTACTAAGTATACCAACTTTACGTCCTTTCAGATCTTTTTTTTTTGCGCTTTTACCCCTCCCTCACCCTGCTGCCCCCCCCCCCCCCTCTCCCGCCCCTTGCTGCCGGCATTTCGCTGGCAGCTTTTTTCTTTTTTTAGTTTTTTACCTTTTTTATTTTTAATTTAACTTACTTGCTTATAAATATACTAAATTTATATAAAATAAAGAAATACAATATTTAAATAGACATATTGTGTATGATGATTCAAAATATAAATATATATTATATTAAAAATAGATAAATACAATTATGATAATACCAAAAAAATTGTGTAAAAATATATTATTAAAATAGATAAATATTATACATCATGTTTATTAAATACATTACGTAAGATAATACAAAAAAGTAGAGAAGTACAATTATGATAATACAAGAAAAAAATTAACTCTTTCACGACATGGAGTGCAAAAGTTCATTTTACAAATTTTGCCGATTTATATACGGGAAGGTCCATGCCGGGTCATAATTGTAATGAAACCATTGCGAATGGTTAAGAGGTAATGGTTGAGGAGTATGGGCTCCCAATCCCTGAATCTCTGGGATTCTGTCAGGTGAGTCGAGATTTACTTTTCCGAGAGCTCAACCTTCATGAGCCCGGTGATTCCCGACTCTGGGTATGACTCGGTAGGTCGACTCATATTATAAAGGGTCACTTAAGTCGGGACACTCTTATCCAAGTACATAGATCGGCGAGGACTCCGAGGTCGGCACCCTCTTATCCAAGTCCATAGATCGGCGAGGCCTCTGAGGTCGGCACCCTCTTATCTGAGGTCATAGGTCGGCGAAGCCTCTGAGGTCGGCAGCCTCTTGAGGTCATAGGTCGGCGAGGCCTCCGAGGTCTGCACCCTCTTATCTAAGGACATAGGTCGGACTTCATTCGTCTAGGTCTCCCCTCCTTTATTCAAAGATCGGTACGCCGGTTTATATTGGTCCTCTTTAAACCGGGTTTTTAGGAAGCATACATTCGTCGTCTTATCAACCAGTCCCCCCTACTCTAGTCGAGCTGTAAGACCGAGTAGAGTAAGATTTGTTTATAAACTGACGACCTCGATACGGTAGTCTTTGGGGCTCCCGTTCCCAGGTAACGAGGCTCCTCGAGATTCGTGCGCCTTTATATCAACTGTTGTTGCCCAAAATATTTATCCGAAGATTAAATACTGCTGGAATGAACAGACAACAAACAAAGTAGGTTGCAGGAGCACTTCCGAGAGAATATGTATAAACACAAGATTTGCCGGGTTTGTTAGGCCCGGGCTTGAATGCTCTCGCGAGATGTTATTAATACAAATATTCGTGGATACAAGTATTAATGTGAGAATCTAAGTACAATGAGTGTAAAAAGACTCTGTTAATCCAGCTCTTGAGCGAAGCTTGGTGTTCTTCGTCCCTGCCGATCGTCTTCAGTATGAGAGAGGCCGAGAGAAGAAAGAACCGAGAGATAGCTGTTGTCAAGAGTAGGAGAAAGCCAAGTTGTGTATGAAATCTCGTGGGTGCTGAAGTTCTGAAGCCTTTCACGGAGTAAAAGTTCGGTCCTTTGGACAAGTGCAGGCTGCCCTCTATTTAAAGAGGCTGAGGAGCCTTGTCTTCTGGCGGGCGATCGTCTGCCGGCCAATATAATAATGGGGCGATCGTCCTTAAGTCACACGGGTTGTCGGCCTAAAGTCCAAGGCAGCTGCTGGCATCCAGCTGTGCGGTCCAATGAGGAGCCAGCACGCGTCCGGAGTCACTGTCACATGCGGTCCTACTGACACCTTTTGGCGGGCCTGTCGGCTGGTGGGAAGATGCTGACAGGCTGAGGTCAACGATCCGTGATATGCGGATCTTGTCTCGGCACTGCACGTGGGGTCTGTCCTGAGGCTCGGCCTTTGCCGACTAGATGACTATCGGCTTCGAGCGGCATGAGGCGGTCGTCTCTAGCTGGTCACCAGAGGTCGGCATCGGCCAGTTGCTGAGGGTCGGCATCGGTCGGTCACCAAGGGTCGGTCGGCAAGTGCCGGGAGGTGATCGTCTACTAGTCGGCCACCAGGAGTCGATCGCCAAGTACCGAGAGACGATCGTCTTAGATGTCGATCGCTCGGCACCGGGACTTGTCCTAGGACTTTCAGTTGGCAGATCTATCTTGGCTGCCGGGCTAAGGCTAGGCCGTCTGGTCGCTGGTCGGCAGTTCTGCCTCGGCTGATCGGCAATGTCTAGGTCGCACGATCTCCAAGGCGATCACCGGTCGGAGAGTATAATTCTCGACACAACAATTGCCCCCCAGCTTGCTCCGATGTTGAAGACATGAGGCGAGGTGGTTCTTGCTGGCGATCGTGTAAGATGAGGACGGGCGATCCGTTGAGCTGACTCTGGATTCGGACTTGGGCGATCATGGTCGATTGGCTAGCTATCTTTCGGTCTTGTACCTGCAAAAAACAACATTGGCCGGTCCCTCGTAGAAACTTGATTGTTTCGTCGCTGAGGAACCGTGCACAGTCGCGAAGTTCGATGGACCGAATCCATGACCGTGTCTTGTGCGCGAAGACATTGAGTGTCTCGTGACTCATTTTATTGTGAGGGTCCTCTGTTAGGCTGCGCCTCGCCTCGTATTTAAACGAAGGGCGTGCGGTCTTGGTCTAGAGGAGTCCTTGCGCGGGGCATCGTCGGATTAATCAACTCCACTTCCGCGGCTTATTAGCTCTGCTTCCACCTCGGCCTGCCATGAAGATGACGAACCTCGACGGTGTACGTTGAGATGGGGGTAGTGGCACGTGTCGCATTGTCCGGGTACATCATGTTAGATGGTGAACCTTGAGGGCGGGCAATCGTATCCACTGATTAATTTTGGAGAGCCCTCAGACTACGTCGGCCTCGTATTTAAATGAAGGGCGGGCGATCTTGGCCGAAAGGGACCTTGCATGGCCGAAGCAGCCGGTTCCATCGACTACCAGGACCATGGCTGTAAGTTGTGCGGTGGAGGCGATCTCGTGCCTTAGTCCATCATGTTGGATGGTGAACTGTCGATGGCGAACGAGTCCTCCGGGTTTTGGATGATGTTGCTTGAGATCGGCGATCGGGCTGGAAGACTGGCGATCGTCGCTCGGCTGCCGATCGCATTATATGTAGGTTGGTCTCGGCGATCGGGCGGGAGATCAGTGATCGTCGTTCGGGCGCCGATCGCGCTGCTCATAGGCTGAGGAGAAACCTTTGCCTGGCCAGAAAGTCTGCGGCCTTAGCTCGGAAGATCGTGTAGGTCGAGGGTTGGTCCTTCGTAAGATGCCTGAACATAGGCGAAAGACCATGGAATCCTCCTAGGACCGTGTAGATGGCGATCTCATCACTTATGGGTTCGCCATTGAGGATGATCTCGTCTACCCGATTGATGTAGTCCGAGTCGGTCTCTTCTTCTCCCTGCCTGATTTGCATCATGCGAAGGGGACCTTCCGGTCGAGCGACCATGGCGGCGAAGTACTCTGTAGAGACGTTCGCCAGTTGGTTAAAGGAGCCGATGGACCGAGGTGGCAATGAGGCGTACCACCTGTGGGCGAGGTCGTCCAGCGTCAGAGGGAACATTCGGCACCTAGTCGCGTCTGATGCCCCACACCCGGTCACGTATATGTTGAACTTGCTCATGTGTGTTTCAGGGTCTGATCTCCCCTCGTACATGGGTGTTTGAGGAGGAGCGATCTTATGCTGCACAGGGGCGAGCTCGATGGGGACCGCAAGCGGCTCGCTCGGCTCGGCGATCTTGTTCTTGGCGCCTGTCCCGGATTCCAGGAGCGCCTTCATGTCGTCGAGCTGGCGTTGCATCGCGGCCATCGCCGTGGCTCGGTCGTTCGCGGATCGGCTTTGGGAGCGGGAGCCGAGGCAATCGTGTACCGATCTCCTGACTCCGCTGCTACCGATCTCGGCTATTTGGCGAGGGGGAGCCAGACGGCTGGTCAGCCTTCTGGGAGTCGGATAGGCCAAGCTCCTGGTGACGGACTCAAACTCCGTCGTCTCGTAGCTGGGGCCGGATTGCCCCGGTCGCCAAGACAGGCCGCTGCCCAGGCAATCGAAAACAGAGGTGCCTCGGCTAGCGAGCGCCTCTCCTTGCGGACGAGAGCCTCCTGGCGATCGCTCGACCAGTAACGCCTTGAACTTCCGCTTGGTCTTCCGGAGGATGGCCGAGGGGGTAATAGCGGGAGGCGCGTCGAGAGCACTCCTTCGCTCATGTAGGACGGCCATGGCCTCGTCGATCTGTTCCGCGGTTCGGAGCTGATCGAGCGAGAGGCTTGGGCCGCCGCCCAGAGGCGGGATCGAGCGTCTCGGACAGCGGCGACTACCTTCCAACATCGGCTGTGGCTCGGACTGAGACAGAACGAGGCGTCTGGCGGGCTGGCCAGCGGCTTTCTTCGACGCGGAGGCAGAAGACATGATTTCTGAAAGATTTCTTTAAAGCGCAGTGAGTGTCACTTCAAGTATATGCCCCGAGAACACTGAGTGTTCTTCGAGACGGTAGGAATAAAAATTTGAGGGTTAGATGCCCCTTCTTCTAGCGCCAATTGTTGTTGCCCAAAATATTTATCCGAAGATTAAATACTGCTGGAATGAACGGACAACAAACAAAGTAGGTTGCGGGAGCACTTCCGAGAGAATATGTATAAACACTAGATTTGCCGGGTTTGTTAGGCCCGGGCTTGAATGCTCTCGTGAGATGTTATTAATACAAATATTCGTATATACAAGTATTAATGTGAGAATCTAAGTACAATGAGTGTAAAAAGACTCTGTTAATCCAGCTCTTGAGCGAAGCTTTGTGTTCTTCGTCCCTGCCGATCGTCTTCAGTATGAGAGAGGCCGAGAGAAGAAAGAACTGAGAGATAGTTGTTGCCAAGAGTAGGAGAAAGCCAAGTTGTGTATGAAATCTCATGGGTGCTGAAGTTCTGAAGCCTTTCACGGAGTAAAAGTTCGGTCCTTTGGACAAGTGCAGGCTGCCCTCTATTTATAGGGGCTGAGGAGCCTTGTCTTCTGGTGGGCGATCGTCTGCCGGCCAATTTAATAATGGGGCAATCGTCCTTAAGTCACACGGGTTGTCGGCCTAAAGTCCGAGGCAGCTGCTGGCAGCCAGCTGTGCGGTCCAATGAGGAGCCAGCACGCGTCCGGAGTCACTGTCACATGCGGTCCTACTGACACCTTTCGGCAGACCTGTCGGCTGGTGTGAAGATGCTGATAGGTTGTGGTCAACGATCCATGATATGCGGATCTTGTCTCGGCACTGCACGTGGGGTCTGTCCTGAGGCTCGGCCTTTGCCGACTGGATGACTATCGGCTTTGAGCGGCATGAGACGGTCGTCTCTAGCTGGTCACCAGAGGTCGGCATCGGCCAGTTGCTGAGGGTCGGCATCGGTCGGTCACCAAGGGTCGGTCGGCAAGTGCCAGGAGGTGATCGTCTGCTAGTCGGCCACCAGGAGTCGATCGCCAAGTACCGAGAGACGATCGTCTTAGATGTCGATCGCTCGGCACCGGGACTTGTCCTGGGACTTTTGGTTGGTATATCTATCTTGGCTGCCGGGCTAAGGTTAGGCCGCCTGGTCGCTGGTCGGCAGTTCTGCCTCGGCTGCTCGGCAATGGCTAGGTCGCCCGATCTCCGAGGCGATCGCCGGTCGGAGAGTATAATTCTCGACACAACATCAACGTCTTTTCCTTTCCTCGCCTCCCAACCGTCGCATCTATGCCTAGGTCCAGGTGTCAGCCTGCTATAGGTCGGATGAGTCGGTGCCAGATCCAAGCCGTTCTTTTACAGAAGGCATCAGACGCTCCAGATCGCCCGCTATCTTCTTGGTTTTCGCCCTTCCTCCCTATAAAAAGAGATCCTCTACCCCTTCAGCCACTTCCGCTCTTTATTTTGCTAAACACTACTGTGAGAGTTTTTCCGGCGACACCCGCGATCTTGGTTTCCTGCCTACGCTGGTGCTTTCACTATCTTCCTCCGGCGTTCTTCCACCCAATCTCATGGGTATGTCTATCCAAACACCTGTACTATTTTCTTCTTTATTTTTTCTTTTTGTTTGTTACCTATATTTCCCTTTCTTTTCCCTCTCCCTTTTCTTCCTTTTATTATGTCGTCTGCCTCCGATTCTCAGAATCTTTCCGGCCAATCGGCCGTGAACTCCTTTTTAGAAGGTTTGTCCTCTTCCGATGGGGATTCGGGGGATAGGTCGGAGCGAGCTACGGTCTCCTCCCTTTGTCTTAGAGATGAACCCCTAGGTGATGTAGATTGGTCCGAGCTGGGCGACATCCCTTCTAACCTACCCTCCGGCATCCCTCTGATCATCGTAGATCCCCCATCTCCCCCTCCTATGGGTGAAATAACTGTGACCGGCCTTTTAGATGATCCGTATCAAGCGGTCGCAGGAGCTACTCGAGTTCTTCCTTCTCATTCTCTATCTAGGACTAGTCCAGCCGCGTTGGCTAGTTTTATAAAATTTCTTAGACTTCCTCCAGGGTGGGAATTTGTCACGCCTCAGTCTCGCGACACCCCTGATCATCCTCTTCCAGATCATATTACCTGGTTCGTGGATCAGGTGAGCAGTGGTCTTCGCTTCCCTCTTCATCCCTTCTGTTGTGTCGAGAATTATACTCTCCGACCGGCGATCGCCTCAGAGATCGGGCGACCTAGCCATAGCCGATTAGCCGAGGCCGAACTGCCGACCGGAGATCAGGTGACCTAGCCATATCCGAGCAGCCGAGATAGATCGGCCGACCGAAGATCCCAGGACAAGTCCCGGTGCCGAGCGATCGACATCTAAGACGATCGTCTCTCTGTACTTGGCGATCGACTCTTGGCGATCGACTCCTGGTGGCCGACTAGCAGACGATCATCTCTCAGTACTTGGCGATCGACTCCGGGTGGACGACTAGTAG
Organism: Orobanche coerulescens; assembly: GCA_033398695.1. Classification (NCBI taxonomy): domain Eukaryota; kingdom Viridiplantae; phylum Streptophyta; class Magnoliopsida; order Lamiales; family Orobanchaceae; genus Orobanche; species Orobanche coerulescens. The sequence goes on from CM065804.1 coordinate 33,614,286, forward strand.
ACGATCATCTCTCGGCACTTGGCGATCGACCCTTGGTGACCGACCGATGCCGACCCCTGGTGACCGACCAATGACGACCGCCTCATGCCGCTCGAAGCCGGTGATCGTCCAGTCGACAAAGGCCGAAGCCCAGGATAGGACCCACGTGCAGAGCCGAGACAAGATCCGCATTTCACGGATCGTTGACCACAGCGTGTCGGCAGCTTTCCACGAGCCGACAGGCCCGCCAAAAGGTGTCAGTAGGACCGCCTGTGATAGTGACTCCGGACGCGTGGTGGCTCCTCATTGGACCGCACAGCTAGCTGCCAGCAGCAGCCTTGGACTTTAGGCAGACAGCCCATGTGACTTGAAGACGATCGTCCCATTATTATATTGGCCGGAAGGCGATCGCCCACCAGGGAACAAGACATCTCAGCCCCTATAAATAGAAGTGTTGGCCACTAAGTATACTGGATACAGTTTGGAAAATAGTTTGAACAACAAACTGTAAGGATTCTAAATCTGAGTGCGTAGCGGAAGTCTTGGATACAGTAGGTTGCTGTGGATACAGCAACTAAGTGTATAGTGTATACTTAATATATCACAATAATTTAAAACAGTAAAAGCTGAAGGTAAATGACACAGTAATTAAAGTGGTTCGAGGTAAACCCCTCTACGTCCACTGGTCCTCCACACAGGAGTAAAAAGTTTATTATAATTACTGCGTACACAACTACATAATTATAACAACACACACAATCAATATATCGTTCACACAGATTGATATAAAGATCTTAGCTTAAACCGTTCACACAGATTGGTTTTGAGCTAATGCTTGACTTGCTTCTTCACACACAGTTCTGAAGCTTCGTCTTCTTCAATGCAATTCCTTCACACACAGCCTGAGAAGCACAGTTGTTCACCCACACAGGGCTGATCTTGAGTTTGTTCAACATATATAACAGATGGTGAACAACAACTTTGACTTTAAGAGCTTTCAGCTGATGAAGTGTTGTTCAGGATGATGAGCACTGTATATCTCTTTCATTCTTAATTGCAGTAAGCTTTGGAGATATGTTTGCTCTGATGATAACTTTTGATAGCTTGAGTGTTAGGTTACTTGGTAACTGATCTTCAATGTCTTCATAGGATATATATAGTCTCTGAAGAATGTATCCGTTGAGATGTATCCGTTTGAATGAGATTTCATTTCAACGGGATTATGACACGATCCGGATTTCGCGGGATTCTGAAGATCTGAAGACTGGCAATATTTAAATACCTTATCCTTGAGTATTTAAATACTTCTTTATTCAACGGGACTTGACTTCTGTTCCTTCTTTGTCCTGTTGTGAGCTGTATGGAAGATAACTGTGTTTGAGATTCGAGACAGTTTCCATACTTGGTCTTTTTACAAGACTACTTGCTGTACTGACGAGCTTCACTATATGCTGATTCGAGGCAGGTCTTCGATACAGGATAAAGCCTCAAAGCTTCGATACAGTTTCCTTTACTGTATTCGGATTGGCATATATGTCAAAACCTCTTTATCAAATATCATTCGATACAGGGATCGGGTACCCCGGCTGTTTCGATACAGGGTCTTTGTTTTCCCAACAATTTCCCCCTTTTTGACAATTTGCCAAGACTTTCTTTCTTAACTTTTCAAGTCTTCTTGATGATGCCAAAACCTTCTTCATGAAGCGATCTTCTTTGATGACTTCTGGCAGATTTCTTGGTCTTTTGTCAACAGGTCTGACTTAGTGACTTAGTCTACAATAATGAACTGCTCGCAGGCAAGTTCGATACAGTTTAAGATTTATTACAACTTAAGCTTATGATTGGCTCACAGGCATAATCTTACAATGTATTCTAAGCTTACAACTGAAATTATGAACTGTTCGTAGACTAGTTCGTACAACTTATTTTTCAATCAAGTTTATCTAACTTTGAGATTTCTATCAAACAAATCAAGTAATCATACATCAACATAGTAGATTACGAGTTGTAATCTTTCAAGACAAACAAACGTTTTTATTGATATTAAAAATGGATTGAGTACAGAGTTTGCTGTTTCGAATAGAAATTACAAAACAAAAATAATATACATAGATTTCAGCTCCTTATCTATAATCCGCATGCCTCCATGGTCTTTTCCCTGGTTCATTCTCGGTACCACGCCACCAGTTCTGAAGAGAATCATTGCCTCGATCCTGGTATATAGCTCTTCCATCATAGGATCGATCAAAGGCAAGTATCCAGTCTTCTGGATGGGTGACCCGATCTCCTCTTCTGTGTTTGGATTTCATTTCGATTTGGAGAGGGAGTTTCCCTTCTTCTAGCATTTTCGTAAATTTATCTGCGGCCTCCGCTAACGTTTTATAGTTCTTGAAGATGGCGGATTCCCTGATGAGTCTGACAAAGTATCTCATCAGTTCGTTCTTCCTCCAGTGCTTCACTTCGTCGGCAGTAGGGTTGCGGTTGGTCGGCAGACGAATTTCCGAAGGTCTTTGAATAAGAGTTTGCCAAGGGATATTGGGATCATGAAATTCCGGTCTGGAGCCTGAAATTTTAAAACTTTGGGATGGAGGTGCTAGTTTGTTCAATTCGGCAGTGATACTGTTCTGAGCAGCCTCAAATTCCCTTTCTTGTTGCAGCCTAATTCTCCTAGCAGCTTCTCGTGCCTCTTCCCCGTTCTTGGCTTCATCAAGACTTTGCAGGATTTCTAGAGCAGCGTCCTGTTTTGTCTCGATGCTGGTCATTCTCTCTACAAGGGAGGAAAGAGTCTGCGACATTTCCTGAATGCATTTGTCGTGAGCACGCAGCTGAGAGCTGTTTTCAATCATAGCACAAGCGGTCTTGGCTTCAGCTATCCTCGTTTTTGTTGCTTCTTCCTTCAGCAGTTGCTCCTGCTTATCTTCCATGATCTTCAAAGCTTGTTTGAAGACTTCTGGCAAAAGAATGAATGCGTCGACAACACGAGATACTTCATGTTGAAGAGTGGTCATTTCTTCGACGGCAGAAGTATGCATCCAATTCAATGCTTTTTCAACGGAAGATAGAGCATTTACTGCATCCTGGATGAATATAGTCTGAAGGCCAAGAGCACGCAGGCGCTCTTTTCGTGCGGCAGAGATCGGAGAATCTGGTTGGGCAAGGTTCATTGCTTCAACCTTCTTACATTCACGGATGGGCGTGAAGTAAGTTGGACATCCTCGGGTTCGATACCGTCCCTGATTCCACGGTTGAAGGGGCGGAGCAGCCTTCCGTGGTTCGGCGACAGGGGTTGAGAAGCTTCTGTTGCGAAGATTCTTCAGCAAACATGGATACAGGAGGGACTGAATCCTCCTGTTGGCTTTCAGGAATGGCTTCTTCGGTCGCAGCAGGCTCAGGTGCCTGTTCCAAAATTTCTTGTACTTCCTCGACTGGAGGGACTGATTCCTCTTCGTCGGGAATGTTCTCAGGCTGTGGCGAAGGGGGATTGGCCTGGATAGAAGGCCCTTCGTCATCTCTGGGTGGAGAGGCGTCTCGAGCTTCAGCCTCTTCACGACTCATTCTCAGACCTGCTTGTAAAGCATCGTCGTCGTCGTCTGAGTCATGATCGTCGTCATCTTTTGGATTGGTGGGAGAATCCTCTGACTTTTTCTTTCCTTTCCTCCGAGCATCAGATTTGTGCAGAAGATGGCTTTCAATTAGATCCTTGCAATAGGGGTTGTCCCATCGAAGCAGGGCCTCAATTTCTGTGGAGTCCGTCACTTTTGAGACGAATCTCTCTTCGTGGCTCCAATCGCTCCAGTTGTATAGTGTATCGTACGGAGCTAGCCTGTAGCCTTTCCATTGCAAAAATCTGTCATAGGCATGTTCAATTTTAACCGAAAGAAGGGTCTGATTAATGATCGAGTCAGGGGAGGGACTTCGAATAACGTCTGGAGACGCTGTTTCGAGGGATTCTTGTACAGGTATGGGATTCTGTACGGAAGAGGGACTCCTTACAGGGGATGGTGCCCTGAAGGAAGATGGATCCTGTACGGGTGTGGGATCCCGCATAGGAGAAGTAGCTTTTGGCTCCGAATGGGCAGCCGACTCGCTAAAGTCTTGATCGTTGGCAGATGTCTCAATATCCGTCCTAGCCGCTAAAGGCTCGGGATCTACTGTCGACACAGTAGGAGACACCTCTTCCACTGGGGTTGGGCCCTGGGGTTCTTCATCAGTGGGTTGAGCCACGGGGGAGACTTCCTTGGAGTGCTTGGCAGATTTGATTTTCGAAAGCCTCCTGAGTCTCTTCTTGGGCTTCTCACCAGCAGAGTGTTTCTTGCTGTGAGATCTCTTTCGCTTCTTTGAAGATTCCACTTCTGGGACCTTCAAGGATTCATCTCTTGGGTTATCAGAAATTGGCATGTGCCTGGTTCTAGGGTGGTTGCAATGCATGGTGCTCTGGTTATACGCAGTGGGCTTGACGCCTCCTAAGTATATCCTCGAGCTATTCTTCTTCGCATCTGCGGATTGCGTCAGTCCGCACTTCGTCAGGATATAATTCAGCATTAAACCGAAGGATTTCTTCTGGGTGGCAGGTTTGCACACCTCCTCTTGTAGGCGTTTCAGAATTATTTGGCACCAATTGACGTTTTCGCAGGTCAAAATAGCCACCATCATCCTGAACCTTAAGTTTGTGCACATCTCGAACGCACCGGTTCGGTTTTCAATAATCCTGGAGCAAAAGTCATGAAGATACACAAAAGGAAGAAGAAAGTTTTTCTTGTGACAAGTAGTTGTCACCATGGCAACAACTTTGGACCCTGTAAACAGTCCATAAAATTTTGTAATGAGCTCTTGAGACCCGAACGTCTCAAGTTGGTCCATAGTCAGGCCATCAGCGGGTAGCCTGTAGATTCTCTGGAGCAGATCGCGATCGATACAGATCTCCACTCCCTGGACTGTTGCAGTGATGTCAGCAACATGACCTCCCTGGGCCAATGACAGAAAACGGACGACGGCGTTGAGGTAGAATTCCTCAACCAGATGGGGGTCGAATTTGTCGGCGGTCTTGCTCCCAAGGCGATAGAGGCCTTGTTGTTGAAGACGAGTAATGATATATTCCATAGGTTCTGCGTCGTTGGTTTTCGAGAGAATACGCTCAATGATGACAGGTTTGGAGAAGATCCGGCCATCAATGATGTTGGCGGATTTCTTCAGAACAGGGGAAGAAGATTGACCAGCCATTGATGTTTTCTTAAGAAAAAGGGTGCAAGAAAACAATCGAAATATGCAGTGAAATGCAGAAAAATATGTAGGCTGTATTTGCTTGAGAACTCTTGTAATTTGCAGAAAGCGTAAAGAGTCTCTAATGGCAGATTCAGTCCTTTTATAGTTGGGCGGCGAAATAGGGTTTTGCAGAGTACGAATGGTTAGATTTTAAGGGATGGGAACCGGTTTTGAAATCAACGGATAAGAAGGACTGAGTGTAACTGGTACGCTAATTCATTAAAAAGTTTAAAAATTGAGCGGGTCCCACTTCTGACATAGGTTGATACCCTAAATGCCTAAAACGGCGGTTTAAAAATAATAAACAATTTAAAAACATCGCGGCTTTTGAGATTCAGATGTCCAGATGCCGTGTAAGGCATTTAATGAACATGACGTTTGACATAAAAACAGGGCACGTGGACAAAAATTATTTTGAAAGGAAATAATATTATTTTATATACTGAATCGAAATCCTATAGCATGTGCTGTTTTCCGCGTCGATACAGCGTTCCCCCTCAAAAAGGTACTTATAGGTTTTGAATTCCATACAACAATATTTGGATTAATGCTGTATTCATGGGTCCTACAGTATTCCCCCTTAATTATTGCACACACCAGCTGTAGGATTCATATGCCTTCGCTCGCTACTGATCTTGTATTGATGATTCCGAGTGTACAAATAATTAATGTTGGATACAGTATTCACGGGTCTTACAAAGATTCCCTCAATTGTTGAGTAAAAACAAGAAATTACTTACAGGAGTCTGGCCGTAGCATTCTCAATTCTTGTCCGAGCATGTTGAATCTTGCCGTGTCGAGAGGCTTGGTGAAAATGTCCGCCACCCGAACGTCTGTATGAACTTTTTCCAGCGAACATCCTTGTTCTCGACGTGATTCCCGATAAAATGATGCTTCATGTTGATATGTTTAGTGCGCGAGTGCAATGTGATTGTGCGTAATTGCAATTGCACTCGTGCTATCACACATGATCGAGTCTCTCTAGCATCGATTCCATAGTCCGACAGCTTGTTGCCGCATCCAAAGGATTCGCATACAAGCAGCCTACCAAAGAGATAGTACTGATTCACCGTGGAAAGAGAGTTAGCCAATTGCTTCTTACCGAACCAAGAAACTAGTCTAGGTCCGAGAAAGTGACAAGTTCCACTTGTACTCTTCCTATCTAGCTTGAAACCTCCGAGATCCGAGTCGTCAGATCCAACTAAATCGAATCCGCCTTCCTTAGGATACCATAGTCCCGCATCGACTGCCTTTAATGTACTTCGTGATTCGTTTAGTCAGATTGAAGTGTGATTCCTTAGGTGCAACTTGGTATCTCACACACACTCTAACAGCAAACTGGATATCGGGCCTCCTAGCCGTTAGGTACAGGAGCGAACCAATGAGCTTCCTGTAGAGTGATTGGTCAAACGGCTTTCCGGCTTCATCAGCACTAATTTGCACGGAAGTGCTCATAGGGGTTGGCGAGGATTTGGAATTGTTCATTCCAAATTTGTTGAGAAGCTCCTTGCTGTATTTCTCCTGGTTGATGAATATACCAGTAGGCAACTGCTTTACCTGCAAACCTAGGAAATAACTAAGTTCCCCCATCATACTCATTTCAAATTTACTTTGCATGAGATGAGAGAACCTTTGACATAGAGCAAGGTTAGTTGAACCAAAAATAATGTCATCCACATAGATTTGTACCATTAAAAGGTCATCACCTTCCTGTATCTTGAACAAGGTTTTGTCCACGGCACCTTTCTCAAATCCGTTGTTGGTTAGATACTGGGACAGGGTTTCGTACCAGGCTCTAGGGGCTTGTTTAAGTCCGTACAGCGCTTTCCTTAGCCTGTAAACTAGATCGATACCGTCTGTGTTGGCAAACCCTGGTGGTTGTTCAACATAAACTTCTTCTGCAAGATCTCCATTCAGGAAAGCACTCTTGACATCCATTTGGTATACGATAAAACTCTTATGGGCGGCAAAGGCTAAAAATATCCTAATGGCTTCTAGTCTCGCTACAGGGGCGAAGGTTTCATCATAGTCGATTCCTTCTTCCTGACAATAGCCTTGTGCTACTAGTCTGGATTTGTTCCTTATGATAAGTCCATTTCGATCCTTTTTGTTTCGAAATACCCATTTGGTTCCTATAACCGATTGGTGTGTCGGTCTGGGTACAAGATACCATACATTGTTTCTTTCGAAACCGTTAAGCTCTTCTTCCATAGATGTTATCCAATGAGAATTATTAATAGCGTCTATGGTCGAAACAGGTTCGGACTGGGCTAAGAATACAGCGATAGTGCACATATTGAGTCTCCTAAGTTCGGATTGAGATTTCCATTCAGGAAACTGTGAGACTTCAGCATTAGATTCTTCTTGTGCACAAAGTACATTTCCTTGTGTACTCTGTATTCTCCTACGAGTAGAAACACCGGCATTAATGTTTTCAATGATCAGCTCTTGCGGGTGATCTCTCAACCATCTTCGGTCGGGTTCTAATTCAGGATCCCGTACTGTATCGAAAGTTTCTGTGGATACAGCTTCAGCTTATACAGCGTCGGCTTCATCCACATCGATTCTTACAGCTGCGGGGTTGATTTCTAAATCAACGACAGGTTCTATGGGTGTAGGTGGATCCAAAATAGATAGATAGTGAATGTTCTGAGTGATATCATCTACTCCTGTAGGGTCATGGTGTGGTTCGTCGAACACTACATGAACTGATTCCTCGATCGTCAGCTTCCTTTTATTAAAGATTCTGAAAGCTTTGGCTTGTGGAGGAGTATCCTACGAATATTCCTTCATCTGATTTTTCATCAAAGGTTCTAAGTTGGTCCTTCCCATTGTTCAATACATAACACCTGCATCCAAAAATGTGAAAATACGAAACTAATGGAGTTTTGTTATTCCATACCTCATATGCTGTTTTGTTGTGGTGCTTGTTGACGATACATCGGTTTTGAGTGTAGCACGCTGTATTGGTTGCTTCACCCCAGAAACGCTGTGGCAATTTGCTTGCGGCAATCATTGTCCTTGTTGCTTCTTTCAACGTCCTATTCTTTCGCTCGGCAACACCATTTTGTTGAGGTGTACGGGCAGCTGAGTATTCGTGTTGTATTCCATTTTCCGAACAGTATTTCTCTATAAAGCGGTTAGTAAATTCAGTACCTCTGTCGGAACGAATGCACACGATACTCGATGCTTTTTCATTTTGCAACTTTCTCAGGAGCTCGGGCAGCCTTGATGTTGTTTCCTTCTTCTTGCTAAGAAAGATCGTCCAAGCATACCTGGAATAATCATCAACAACAACCATGCAGTATTTCTTACCTCCCAAACTTACTGGGTCTACAGGACCGTAGAGATCCATGTGTAGCATTTCCAACACTCTTTGGGTTGAAAGGTAGGATTTGCTTTTCGTGGTTGACTTGATTTGCTTGCCTTTACGGCATGGTCCGCAGACGCCTTTCTTGAATGACACATCCGGCAAACCTCTAACCATTCCTGTCTTGAAAGCTTGTTGATCGTCTTGAAGTTGACGTGAGACATCCTCTTGTGCCATAACCACTAATATCTGCAGTGCCTTTGGCAACAAAACATGGAATTGAGGAGCTCATAGGCTTAGTCGGCAATGTACATATTACTCCGATCCGCTTCTGTAAGCACAACTTCCTTGGTTTGGGTGTTCTTGACTCTACAGCGATCTATATAGAACTTCACCGAGAACTGTTTATCATAGAACTGGCTAATACTAAGTAGATTATACTGTAAGCCTTCAACATATGCAACATCGGTGACCTTGAATTTTCCGACAAGTAGGTTTCCTTTCCCTCTTGTTCTTCCTTTAGACTTATCACCGAAGCGAACTTTTGGACCGCGACCTTCTACAAAATCAGATAGCTTGCTCCTATCTCCGGTCATGTGACGAGAGCATCCACTATCGAAGTACCAGGTATCCTCCTCTAGAATGTCCTCATCGTCGCTGTCTTCACCTTCTGGAACATCTTTGGCCATAAAGCACATGTATGCTTTATCATCGAACTCATCGTCAGATGAATCACTTTCAGTGACCACCTGAAGACATTCTGCTGATTTGGATGGAGTGGGGGAGGCTTCTGATTCTCCAATCAGGGCCTTGAGCTTGTCTTTCCAAGCACGTCTTCTTTCATCTCTCTCTCTTGTTGCTCGGCCTCAGGCAATCTTTGGACTTTGGGATGAGGACATTTGTTTGCATAATGGCCTGGTTTCCTGCAATTATAGCACAGGTTAGCATCACCAGATGATGTTTCAAGATTTACCTTGTGGACAGTTTGGGCTCGTAGGAGTCTTTCAGTCGTTTGATGAACTTTTGAATTTATGCATTAGAAGCGCCATTTCATCTTGGGACGGGATGTCGTCGTCACTGTCGGCATTCTTGTGGTGGCTTCGGCGAGCTAGGCATCTTTGTGTCGACGGTTCGATACGGCGGCGAGCCGTGACCTTTGAAGGAGATTCTTGACTTTCTCTCTTGTCAATATCATACTCAAAAGCTTTGAGGTCGGAGAAGAGATCAAAGTGGATATTTCATTAAGATTACGGGATACACGCATAGCCGTGGTCTTAATGTCCCATCGGTGCCGAGAGATCTGAAAATTTTTAAGTTCTTCTCCTTTTGGGTGTAAACTTTGCCCAACGCTTCAAGTTCACCAACAATACCAGTAAATCTGAGGTCAAGTTCCTCAAGTGTTTCCATTGGTTTCATTTCAAAAGATTCAAATTGCTGAGTTAGTTTTAAAATCTTGTTTTCTTTTGAGAGCTCAGTTCCCTCACAAATTAACTTGAGTTTATCCCAGATTTCTTTGGCTGTTTTGCAGCTCTTTACCTTTGAGAACGTGCCTTTGTCAAGAGTGACAAATAACACGTTCTTAGCCACGTTGTCGAGATTGGCTCGCTTCCTTTCATCTGTTGTCCATTGCTCGCGTTCCTTCTCGAGCATTTCAGCATGAGCTTGGCCCTCAATCTTTGCGGCCGGATTTACCTTCATGATCTTGATGGGACCATCCTGTATAACAAAAATCATCTCTTCGTGCATTGCTGCAAGATGAGCTTCCATTCTAATTCTCCAGTCGTCAAATTCGTTAATAGAGAACATAGGGACTATGTTAATCATAGAAGTATCCATACTGATAATATAGGAATGAAAGAGACTGTTTTGAAAATAAGTGATTTGAATCTGATTCGGTTAAAAAGAAATACGACTGATTCTTTTTAGAATCAACCGCTCCGATACCACTTGTTGGCCACTAAGTATACTGGATACAGTTTGGAAAATAGTTTGAACAACAAACTGTACGGATTCTAAATCTGAGTGCGTAGCGGAAGTCTTGGATACAGTAGGTTGCTGTGGATACAGTAACTAAGTGTATAGTGTATACTTAATATATCACAGTAATTTAAAACAGTAAAAGCTGAAGGTAAATGACACAGTAATTAAAGTGGTTCGAGGTAAACCCCTCTACGTCCACTGGTCCTCCACACATGAGTAAAAAGTTTATTATAATTACTGCGTACACAACTACGTAATTATAACAACACACACAATCAATATATCGTTCACACAGATTGATATAAAGATCTTAGCTTAAACCGTTCACACAGATTGGTTTTGAGCTAATGCTTGACTTGCTTCTTCACACACAGTTCTGAAGCTTCGTCTTCTTCAATGCAATTCCTTCACACACAGTTCCGGAGAAGCACAGATTGTTCAGTCCACACAAGGCTGATCTTGAGTTTGTTCAACGTATAGAACAGATGGTGAACAACAACTTTGACTTTAAGAGCTTTCAGCTGATGAAGTGTTGTTCAGGATGATGAGCACTGTATATCTCTTTCGTTCTTAATTGCAGTAAGCTTTGGAGATATGTTTGCTCTGATGATAACTTTTGATAGCTTGAGTGTTAGGTTACTTGGTAACTGATCTTCAATGTCTTCATAGGATATATATAGTCTCTGAAGAATGTATCCGTTGAGATGTATCCGTTTGAATGAGATTTCGTTTCAACGGGATTATGACACGATCCGGATTTCGCGGGATTCTGAAGATCTGAAGACTGGCAGTATTTAAATACCTTATCCTTGAGTATTTAAATACTTCTTTATTCAACGGGACTTGACTTCTGTTCCTTCTTTGTCCTGTTGTGAGCTGTATGGAAGATAACTGTGTTTGAGATTCGAGACAGTTTCCATACTTGGTCTTTTTACAAGACTATTTGCTGTACTGACGAGCTTCACTATATGCTGATTCTAGGCAGGTCTTCGATACAGGATAAAGCCTCAAAGCTTCGATACAGTTTCCTTTACTGTATTCGGATTGGCATATATGTCAAAACCTCTTTATCAAATATCATTCGATACAGGGATCGGGTATCCCGGCTGTTTCGATACAGGGTCTTTGTTTTCCCAACAAGAAGGCTCCCTGCACTCGGCCAACTCACTGTCTCCTGCGATTTCAGCACACAACTTGGCTCTCCTACTCTTGGCAACAACTATCTCTCGGTTACTTCTTCTCTCTCAGCCTCTCTCACACATAAGACGATCGGCCGAGAGCAAGAACACCAAAGCTTCGCTCAAGAGCTGGATAATAGGATCTTTTTACACTCATTGTACTTAGATTCTCACATTAATACTTGTATCCACGAATATTTGTATTAATAACATCTCGCGAGAGCATTCAAGTCCGGGCCTAACAAACCCGGCAAATCTAGTGTTATTTACACCCCCTCGGAAGTGCTCCCGCAACCTTGTTTGTTGTCCGTCCATTCCAGCAGTATTTCATCTTCGAATAAATATTTCGGGCAACAACAATTGGCGCTAGAGGAAGGGGATCTAACCCTCAATTTTTTTATTCCTACCGTCTCGAAGAACACTCACTGTTCTCCTGGGCATATACCTGAAGAAACACTCACTGTTCTTAAGATAAAGCTTTCAGAATCATGTCTTCCGCCTCCGCGTCGAAGAAAGCCGCTGGCCAGCCCGCCAGACACCTCGTTCCGTCTCAATCCGAGCCACAACTGATGGCGGAGGGTAGCCGCCGCGGTCCGAGACGCTCGATCCCGCCCCTGGGGAATGGCCCAAGTCTCTCGATCGATCAGTTCCGAACCGCGGAACAGATCGAGGAGGCCATGGCCGTCCTAAAGGAGCGACGGAGTGCTCTCGACGCGCCTCCCGCTATCACCCCTTCGGCCATCCGTCGGAGGACCAAACGGAAGTTCGAGGCGTTGCTGACCGAGCGATCGCCAAGAGGCTCCCGTTCGCAAGGGGAGGCGCTCGCCAGCCGGGGCACCTAGGTTTTCGATCGCCTCGGCAGCGACCCATCTTGGCGACCGGGGCAGTCCGGCCCCAGCCACGAGACGACGGAGCTCAATTCCGTCACCAGGAGCTCGGCCTATCTGACTCCTAGAAGGCAGCCCAGCTGTCTGGCTCCCCCTCGCCAAATAGCCGAGGTCGGCAGCAGCGGAGTCAGGAGGTCGGTGCACGATCGCCTCGGCTCCCGCTCCAAGAGCCGATCCACGAGTGACCATGCTACAACGATGGCCGCGATGCAACGCCAGCTCGACGACTTGAAGGCGCTCATGGAGTTCGGGGCAGGCGCCAAGAACAAGATCTCCGAGCCGAGCGAGCCGCTCGCGGTCTACATCGAGCTCACCCCCATGCAGCATAAGATCGCTCCTCCTCAAACACCTTTGTACGAGGGGAGATCAGACCCCGAAACACACCTGAGCAAGTTCAAAATCTACATGACCGGGTGTGGGGCATCTGACACGACCAGGTGCCGAATGTTCCCTCTGATGCTGGACGACCTCGCCTACAGATGGTACACCTCATTGCTGCCTCGGTCCATCGGCTCCTTTAACCAACTAGCGAACGACTTCATAGCGTACTTCGCCACCAGGGTCGGTCGGCCAGAAGGTCCCCATCGCATGATGCAAATCAAGTAAGGGGAAGAAGAGTCCGACTCGGACTACATCGACCGGGTAGACGAGATCATCCGCAACGGCGAACCCTTAAGTGATGAGATCGCCCTCTACACGGTCTTAGGAGAATTCCATGGTCTTTCGCCTATGTTTAGGCATCTTACGAAGAGCCAACCCTCGACCTACGCGATCTTCCGAGCTAAATCCGCATACTTTCTGGCCAGGCAGAGGTTTCTTCTTAGCCTATGAGCAGCGCGATCGGCGCCCAAGCGACGATCTCCAGTCCGATCGCCGATATCAACCTCTGATTAATGCGATCGGCAGCCGAGCGACGATCACCAGTCTTCCAGCCCGATCGCCATTATCAAGCTACATCACCAAAATCGGAGGACTCGTCCGCCATCTACAGTTCACCATCTAACATGATGGACTAAGGCACGAGATCGCCTCCACCGCACAGCATTCAGCCATGGTCCTGGTAGTCGATGGAACTGGATACTTCGGCCATGCAAGGTCCCTTTGGGCCAAGATCGCCCGCCCTTCGTTTAAATACGAGGCCGGCGTAGTCTGAGGGCCCTCTAAAACTAATCAGTGGACACGATCGCCCGCCCTCAAAGGTTCATCATCTTACATGGTGAAACCGGACAATGCGATGCCTCACTACCCCCGTCTCAACGTACACCGTCGAGGTTCGCCATCTTCATGGCGGGCCGAGGTGGAAGCAGAGCTAACAAGACGCGGAAGTGGAGTTGATTAATCCGACGACGCCCCGCGCAAGGAATCCTCTAGACCAAGACCGCACGCCCTTCGTTTAAATACGAGGCGAGTCGCAGCCTAACAGAGGACCCTCACAATAAAATGAGTCACGAGACAGTCAATGTCGTTCGTGCACAAGACACGGTCATGGATTCGGTCCATCGAACTCCGCGACTGTGCATGATTCCTCAAACGACGAAACCATCAAGTTTCTGAGGGGGATTGGCCAATGTTGTTTTTTGCAGGTACAAGACCGAAAGATAGCTAGCCAATCGACCAGATCGCCCAAGTCCGAATCCAGAGTCAGCTCAGCGGATCGCCCGTCCTCATCCTACACGATCGCCAGCAAGAACCACCTCGCCCCGTGTCTTCAACATCGGAGCAAGCTGGGGGGCAATTGTTGTGTCGAGAATTATACTCTCCGACCGGTGATCGCCTCAGAGATCGGGCGACCTAGCCATAGCCGAGCAGCCGAGGCTGAACTGCCGACCAGAGATCAGGCGACCTAGCCATAGCCGAGCAGCCGAGATAGATCGGCAGACCGAAGATCCCAGGACAAGTCCCGGTGCCGAGCGATCGACATCTAAGACGATCGTCTCTCGGTACTTGGCGATCAACTCTTGGCGATCGACTCCTGGTGGCCGACTAGCAGACGATCATCTCTCAGTACTTGGCGATCGACTCCTGGTGGCCGCTAGCAGACGATCATCTCTCGGCACTTGGCAATCGACCCTTGGTGACCGACCGATGCCGACCCCTGGTGACCGACCAATGACGACCGCCTCATGCCGCTGGAAGCCGGTGATCGTCCAGTCGGCAAAGGCCGAAGCCCAGGACAGGACCCATGTGTAGAGCCGAGACAAGATCCGCATTTCACGGATTGTTGACCACAGCCTGTCGGCATCTTTCCACCAGCCGACAGGCCCGCCAAAAGGTGTCAGTAGGACCGCCTGTGACAGTGACTCCGGACGCATGCTGGCTCCTCATTGGACCGCACAGCTGGCTGCCAGCAGCAACCTTGGACTTTAGGCAGATAGCCCATGTGACTTGAAGACGATCGCCCCATTATTATATTGGCCGGAAGGCGATCGCCCGCCAGGGAACAAGACATCTCAGCCCCTATAAATAGAAGGCTCCCTGCACTCGGCCAACTCTCTGTCTCCTGCGATTTCAGCACACAACTTGGCTCTCCTACTCTTGGCAACAGCTATCTCTCGGTTCCTTATTCTCTCTCAGCCTCTCTCACACAGAAGACGATCGACCGAGAGCAAGAACACCAAAGCTTCGCTCAAGAGCTGGATAATAAGATCTTTTTACACTCATTGTACTTAGATTCTCACATTAATAGTTGTATCCACGAATATTTGTATTAATAACATCTCGCGAGATCATTAAAGCTCGGGCCTAACAAACCCGGCAAATTTAGTGTTATTTACACCCCCTCGGAAGTGCTCCCGCAACCTTGTTTGTTGTCCGTCCATTCCAGCAGTATTTCATCTTCGGATAAATATTTCGGGCAGCAACACCTTCCTTGTTTCTCTCTCTGTTAAATATAATCTTCCCCTCAACCAGTTTTCTCCCAATTCTTTTCGTTATATGATCAATTTTCTCGTGCTGTGTCATTATAGACACGAGGAACCTGACCTGGATTTTTTCTATTTTTGCTTCGGGCTAAAGAGCTTTAAAGGCTCATTTTATTTGACTTCCCGAAACAATGCCCATTTCTTTACCCACCTCCCTTCCAATGTGAAGGACTGGAGGTCGCGTTCCTTTTTTCTCCGGCTCCCTTCGACTGATTCCTGGGGCTTCCCCACGGAATGGACGCAAGCTACTCCGAGCCAAGCTCCTATTCCCAGGCGCAGTTCTATCTGAGTTGGGTGGGTCGAAAAGGTTCGGTAATCGAATGCCATTCCTTACAATGCTTTCCAACTGACGCAATTTCATGATCTTCTATTCCATTGTGGGCTGAGCTCGAATCCTTACCCAGCTATTCCTGATATTAGTAGGTTTTAACGGCTCTTTCCATAGTATAATCTTTGTTATTCTGTTTTTTGGCTATCTTACTGACCTATTGTATTGCTTTTCGTAGATCACTTTATGCGGACCTGCTAGTCTGATGCCTCCAAGTCGGCTGAACCGACGAATGAGAAGGTCCCCAAATCGATGAATCCCCCTAAATAGAGGGAGGAGGGCTCGTCAAAGACCAAGCAGAAGCACTCATCCCGCCCCAAAGTTGGGGTGACTCTCCCATCCGACCTGGCCCCTACCTTGACCACTGGGCGGAGCCCTGCAAGTTCCTCTCGGCAACTTCAGATCACCAAGAGGGCCCATTACCCCAGCTCCCCTATTTCTAAGAGGCCGAAGACTGCAGGTCCCCTGGGTCCGGTTATGGAGACTTTTCTCCATTGCCAGGAGTGGGAGAAGTTTCTTCCGTATTTCAGCTCTATGATCCCAGCTAGGGATAAGCAGGCATTACGAGACTCCACGGAGGATTCTCGTTTTGATGCTATGATGATGTATTTTGGGAAGGTACTCCTTTTCTTGCCTTTTTCCTATTCTCTACTACTTTTATGTTTATTATTACCTTTTGACGTCCTGATGTGACTGTTTTCCTTTTTCCTTTTTTTTTCTTGCGCAGTTCTGCACCACTTTTGTGACCTTCGCGGAAGAGCATGAGATCGGTGCTTCGTCCTCTTCCCAGCTTACCCAGATGTCAGCCGATCTGGCGGCCGCCCTGGAGGCTAAGTCCGATCTCCCTGCTCAGCTTCAGAAGAGGGAATATCGCTTAGATTTTGCCCTTAAGAAAATTTCCGAGCGAGAGACAGTTTTGGAATGGGCTCAGATGGCCAACGTTCAGCTGAATCAAGAGTTGAAACTTTTAAAGGCCCAGTTTCAGGCAGAATCGGAGAAGGTGGTCCAGCTCGAGGCTCAATTGACGGAAGCTAAGGTCGAATCTGAGAAGATTACCCAGCTCGAGGCCCAGGCTAAAGCAGAGTTGGAGAAGGTCGCCTAACTTGAAGCTCAGGCTAAAGCAGAATCAGAGAATGTCGCCCAACTTGAAGCTCAACTAGCCGAGGCTAGATCCGAGGAATTGTCCTATGAGCGCGGAGTAACGGATGGTCGACGTCGATTTCTGGCCAGCGACGTTGGTTACTCTTTCCTAAAGGCTTACCGTTCTGCCCTCCTAGCCCGGTATCACAATTCCACTACTTATCTAGTCAGGGTGGCTCCTACCGCGACGTAGTATTTTGATTTTGCTCTAACTCGCGCCCGTGAACAACTAGCTGCTTTGGGTTTCATGGGTGAGCTGGACCGGGATGCTGCTTTGGATAGGGCTCCCGTCCCTTCAGGTTGGTCTGGTGATGTGAATGAATCTCCCGAGGTAGCCTGGTGGGAGGACGCCCTTGGAGAGTCTGTAAAGGAATTCGGCCTGGATTTAGAGCTGCCTTCTATCCCTTCTAAATCATTAGCCAAGGCTAGCACTCCTAATCCCGATGCGACTGGGACCGACCTTGATGCCTCTCATTCATCGCCCCCCCGATCTTCCTAGCCTGTAGCTTAGTCTTTATTAGTAATATATATTTATTCTTTTTGTTTGTTTATTGTACTGGCACAACTGTTTTTAATGAAAAGTTTTTGAGTTGAATATAGTTTGGATCTGTACGATAGTGATATGCCTCGTTAATATAACTTGCTTATGAAAACATAGCTCGTTTCTACAAACTACTTCTTTAAAGTTAATATGGCTCGGCGTCAACTGTAACCTCAATATATCTCAACTATTTGAAACAATATGACCACTTCCAAATTTCTTTGAAGTCTAAGCCTCTCGCTTTTTAATCCTTTCCTTAGTATAGCTCGGATGCTCTTATTATTTTAAATTTTGCAACAACTTAAATATAACCCGACCACTTCGATTTTACAAGTTGTAATGACTTGGTGGTTTTAGGTTGATTCAACCTAACCTTATCACCGACCTTAATACAGGTCGGATATTTCGAACAACTCTTCGGAGTTCAAGGTAGCTCGGATATTTCTGACTTTCTCGAGTGGGATATAGTCTGGATAATTCCAACTCTTTTTACTGAAAGTATCCTTTTTTTATAGGTCGGCTCATACTTTAAGTCTGAGGCTATTTATAGATTGGGGTAGTTTACTTTTACCTGAAATCGAGGGTATTTCACCTAGTCAGATTTTTTAAGGCGGTTCACCCTTACTCGGATCTGAAGGCATTTCACCTGATCAGATGTCATAGGGTGATTCACCCTTACTCGAATCTGAAGGCATTTCACCTAATCAGATGTCATAGGGCGGTTCACCCTTACTCGGATATGAAGGCATTTCACCTGATCAGATGTCATAGGGCGGTTCACCCTTACTCGGATCTGAGGGCATTTCACCTGATCAGATGTCATAGGGCGGTTCACCCTTACTCGGATCTGAAGGCATTTCACCTGCTCAGATGTCATAGGGCGGTTCACCCTTACTCGGATCTGAAGGCATTTCACCTGCTCAGATGTCATAGGGCGGTTCACCCTTACTCGGATCTGAAGGCATTTCACCTGATCAGATGTCATAGGGCGGTTCACCCTTACTCGGATCTGAAGGCATTTCACCTGATCAGATGTCATAGGGCGGTTCACCCTTACTCGTATCTGAAGGCATTTCACCTGCTCAGATGTCCTTTCTAGTTTTATTCGATCAATACATTCAGAGATTTTTTTCTGTAATAGACTTTTATTAAAACACCACAAGCTTTCCTCAACACTTCTTCATACAAAATATTTTTTTAAGTGTCATATGTTCCAAGGTATTTTGATGGGGTGTCCCTTCATATCCTCGAGCTCATAAGCTCCCCCTGCATAAATTCGGATTACCTTGTAAGGCCCTTCCCAGTTTGGCTCGAGTTTTCCTATTTTTCTAAGGGCATCAGCCCGCCTAAGCACCAAATCACCGACTTGGAACTATCTCTTTCTTACTCTTTTGTCGTGAGCTGCTTTTGTCAAGCTTTTGTATCTTTCCGTTCATGCTGGGCCGTTTCTCTTCTTTCTTCTATGGTGTCCAACGCCTCCCTCATCAATTGTTCGTTTTCCTCCTCGTTGAACCACCGAACCCGATCGGACATATCTCCAATCTCCACCGGGATGACGGCTTCGGACCCGTATACCATACTGAAGGGTGTTTCCCCCGTTGATGATCTAGGTGTGGTCCGGTATGACCATAGCACCGAGCTAAGCTCATCCACCCATCCTCCTCTAGCCTTGTCTAAATGGGTTTTGATCCCTTGCAAGATTGTTTTGTTAGTTATCTCCACTTGTCCATTAGTCTACGGATGAGCAACCGCAGCGAACCTTTGCTTGATATGCATCCCCTCACACCAGGACTGGGTTCTTTTCCCATTGAATTGAGTTCCATTGTCTGAGATAAGTATTTGAGGCGCTCCGTACCTGCAGCAAATGTTGTTAAATAGAAAACTTATGATTCTTTACTCGGTTAGGGTGGCCACGGGCTCAGCCTCTACCCACTTGCTGAAGCAGTCTATGGCTACTACTAAAAACTTCCTTCCTCCCGAGCTAGGTGTAAACTGCCCCATGATATCGATTCCCCATTTAGCGAAAGGGCAGGGTGCTCCCATGGTAATCATATCTTCAGCTGGGATGTGTATTAAGGGTGCGTGTATTTGACATTTTTGGCACCGCTTAACCATCTCCACCGCCTTCTTGCTCATGGTCGGCCAGAAAAAGCCAACTCTTAGTGTTTTGCTAATTAGCGCCCTTCCTTTGGTATGATCACCGCAGCACCCTTCATGGATTTCTTCCAGTATACCCCGCCCTTCTTCTTCCGAGACGCACCGCAGATATGGACCGAGGTATGATCTCTTGTATAATTCATCATTAATGCAACAGAACCTCACTGCCCTTCGTACAATTTTCATTCTCTCTCGCCTTTCATTGGGTAGTTCTGCTCTTCTTAGGTATGCCAACAAAGGAGTTCGCCAGTCCGTAATCTCGTTCACCTCCATCATCTGTTTCGTGATGCTACTCCGGGCTGCTCCTAAAATCGTTACTGTCCGTGAGCGACAATCCACCAAAGAGCTTCCCATTTTTGCTAAGTAATCAGCTTTTACATTTTCCGCCCTAGGGATATGGATCAACTTCCATTCACCTAGTTTTTTTGCAGCCTCTTTCACTTCTTCGACATACTTCTTCATCCGTTCCTCATTTATCTCAAATTTTCCTCATACCTGTTGTGTGACTAGATGAGAATCAGAATAAGCTATGAGTCATCGCGCGCCCAAGTATATTCCCAGCTGCATTCCCTTAACCAGGGCTTCATACTCGGTCTCGTTGTTAGAGGCTTTGAAATCGAATTTTACGGCATACTCTAACTGCTCGCCCTCCAGGGTAGTAAGGACTATCCCTGCTCCGGATCCATTGGTTGTCGCCGATCCATCCACATGTAGTAGCCACTGTCCTTCTGGCGGCGATGGCATGGCCCCCTCTTAGATGAAGTCCGCTAGGGCCTGAGCTTTAATTGCCGTTCTTGGCTCTTATTCCATGTCATATTCCCCCATCTCTACCGCCCACTTCACGAGGCGACCTGACGCATTAGGTCGTCCTAGTGTTTCTCTTAAGGGAAAGTTGGTTCGCAGCTTTATTCAGTGGGCTAGGAAATACGGCCTCAATCGCCGAGCTGTAACTACTAATGCCAGTGCTCCCTTCTCTAGCTCGGAGTAGTTCCGTTCTGCCCCTTGCAAAATTCGGCTTGTATAATAAATGGGCTTTTGCTTACTCATTTCTTCTCTTAGCAAGACCGAGCTAACCGCCCCCTCTCCTATGGATAAGTAGAGTATGAGCTCTTCTCCTGGTACTGGTTTGGTGAGTAGAGGCAGCTCGGCCAAATATTCTTTTAACTTTTCGAATGCTGCTTGTGCTTCGGAGGTCCATTCGAATTTGTTCCCTTTTCTTAAGAGTTTAAAAAATGGGAATCCCTTCTCGGCTGAGCGTGATATGAACCGGCTCAGCCCCGCTATTTTTCCTGTTAGTATCTGGATATCCTTGATATTTTTTGGAGGATTCATTTGTAGTACTGCTTTGACCTTTTATGGGTTGACCTCGATTCCTTGCTCTGTGACTACCCAGAAATTTTCCCGATTTTACTCCAAAAGAACACTTTGATGGATTGAGTTTCATTCCGTACGTGCACAGATTTTTGAACGTTTCCTCTAGATCTTTGATATGCTCTCCCGCTTTTACGCTTTTTACTAGCATATCATCCACGTATACTTCCATGTTTCTGCCGATTTGGGATTTAAAGATTCTGTCAACCATCCTTTGATACGTGGCTCCCGCATTCTTTAACCCGAAAGGCATGCACACATAACAAAAAGTTCCTTTTGATACCACAAAGCTAACCCTCTTTCTATCTTCGGGTGCGAGGGGAATCTGATGATATTCCTGAGAAGCATCCATCATACTAAGCAACTCGCACCCCGAGGTTGAGTCCACCAGCTGATCTATGCAGGGTAATGGGTAGTGATCCTTTGGACATGCTTTATTTAGGTCTCGGAAGTCCATGCACATCCTCTACTTCCCTTGGCTTTTCCCTACCATGACAGTGTTGGATAACCACTGCGGAAACTGGATCTTCGTTATGTGTCCAGCTCGGAGGAGCTTGTCAACTTCTTCCCCAATGATCCCATCCATCTCCGGCCCAAAATGCCTTCTCTTCTGCTTCACTGGCCTTACGGTTGGGTCGATGTTCAACCTGTGCTCGGCGACTGCTGGGCTGATTCCCACCAGATCCTCGGCCGTGAACGCGAAAATGTCCACAAATATCCTTAGCAAGCAGATAAGGTTTTCTCTTATCCCATCATCCAACCGATTTCCCACGCGAGTCTTTGTTTCTGGCTTTCCAGAAACCAATTCTATCTCCAACAACTCCTCATTAGGCTTGACACCTTCTTCCTCAGCTTCCTCGGGCGCTTTTGATTTTTTATTCTTTTTAAACTCTAGATCCGGACCTCCTAGCTCGGACGTCCTCTTACCGCGCTGCACTTCCTGTTTTACCGTTGTTTGGTAACAAGATCGGGTCATAAACTGATCCCCGGCTACTTCCCCTACCCCGCCTTCTACAGGGAATTTTACTTTCATGTGCGCGGTAGATGCCACTCCTTCGAACTTATTGAGCCCCGGTCGCCCTAGAATGGCGTTATAGGCCGATTTGGTGTCCACCACTAAAAACCTCAGCGTCTTGACCTTCCGATGAGGTATCCGACCCAGTGCTACCAGCAGCACCACTTCTCCGACCGGTTGCACCTCGGTCATGCAGAACCCATAAAGTGCCGTATCTACCTTCTTTAATTCTACCTCAAGGTTCATTTGTTTGAAACATTCATAGAACAAGATGTCTACCGATCTTCCTGTATCGATGAAAACTCTTTGCACATCATAACTGGCAATCTCTACGGTGATGACCAGTGCGTCATTATGGGGCGCATGTATCCCGCTATAATCCACAGGGCCGAACTAAATGATAGACCCACTGCTCACAGAGGCGACCTCTTCGAACTGATGACACCTAGCCCTTCGTGTGTGAGCTTTCCTAGCCTGGTTAGAATTTCCGTCGGTTGGTCCTCTTGATATCATGTGGATCACTCCTTTCTTAGCTCGGGGAGCAGCGGGTCCCCGATGGGCTTCTCTTTTCATCCCCGTCCCCCCTTGGGGCATGGGTGGTTGCCTCCGGCCTCCATTCCTCTGCTGATATGTGAACTCCATTAGATGCCCCACTCGGACCAGCCTCTCGATCTCGTCTTTAAGGTATTTGCACTCATCTGTTTTATGCCCATAATCATTGTGGAATCAACAATAAAGCTCGGATTTCGGCTGGGTAGGCCCATTAGAACGAGATGTAGGCCACTCGATAACCCTATTCATCTTACCTTCAACTGCTTCCAAAACCTGCGCTCTTCTCATCGTTAATGGGCTGTATTGGTCAAATCTCGGTCGCCTTAGACCGATATCGATCTTCCTTCGGTCTGTGTTCCGGTCTGTCTTTCCACGCGGCATTTCCTCCCGAGGCAGATTTCCTCGAAAGGTATACTCCTTTCGCCGCACCACTTTGCTAGCTCATCTTTCCCCAAATTCGGGTTTTTCTTGCAATTCTTCCATATCCTTCTCGGTTTCTTCAACATTGATGTATTTTGAACATCGGGCTAAGACCTCATCATATGTCCTGGCCGGTTTTTTAGCCAACGAGGTGCGTAGCAATCCAGGCCTTAGTCCCTGCGTCAAGGCACTGGTCTTTACCTCTTCAGACGACGAGGGTACCTCCAGACATGCCTTTGTAAATCGGGTCACATAAGCTCTCAGCGCTTCTCCGGAGTACTGCTTGATGCTGAATAAGGGCATGAAGGTCTTCTGGTGTGCCCTAACGCTTGCAAAGTGAGTCAAGAATGCCGAGCTGAAAGTTTTGAAGCTAGTGATTGTCCCAGGGGGTATCTGGTGGAACCAATCCTGAGCTGACTCCGTCTGCGTAGCCAGGAATGCTCTGCAACTCACGTCATCTGAATATAGGTGTAGCACGGCCATGTTCTCGAATCGGTATAAATGTCGGGTAGGATCTGAGAGTCCATCGTAGGTGAAGGTGACAGCCCTAAACCCATATGGGTTCAGCCTGTAGTATGCCCTCCGAGAAGGGGTGGCCTGGATGACTCTCCACGTCCTTCCCCGCAACCCTCTGTCGCAACTCCTCTAGCTCGTCTTGCATACTGGATATTAAGGGATCCATCATTTTTTCCTGTCTAGATCGCTCCCATACTCTTGGATAGCTCTCCCCATGCTCTTCCTGCTGATCAATTTCCTCCGGCCTATCCGAAAGGATATGGGTATTACTTTTCGTGGTATTCTTTGCTTTTCGACCTCTCGGCTCTTCTGGATCACACTAGCGATTGTGTCGGCTAAGGCTTCCTTCGTCAGTGTGATTGTGCTGGGTGAAGCTTATTCTACCGGGGTGATGGGTGTTTTTTCCAGAGTCGATTCTCCACCCGCAGGTGCTAGTTCCTCTTCTAAATTTCGGGGTATCAACTCCCCTATTTTCTTCTGGTTCGTTTCTTCCGCTATTACTGTCCTCACGTCTCAGCTCAAAATGACTCGATGTCACCTTTCCCACAGACGGTGCCACTTGATGTAACCGAGCTGATCGGTCACCAAGAACCGGGTTAATCTCAGAAATTTATCCGAGAAAACCCGAATATGTGAAGTGTCGCTCTATCTCTCTTTCTGCATATATTTCTTTCTCTCTCTAAAAAAATACTGTAATCTCAGAATTATGCCTGGACTTTGAAGGAAAGCCCTCTCCCCCTTTTATAGAAGGGAGAGCCGCCTATCCTTTAAGATCTTTCCCTGATTTTTAGGGAAGATCTCGGATATCCAGGGATTCAGGCTGCGATTTCCCATCCCTCGATATCTGGGATTGAGGAGTATGGGCTCCCAATCTCTGAATCTCTGGGATTCTGTCAGGTGATTCGAGATTTACTTTTCCGAGAGCTCTACCTTCATGAGCCCGGTGATTCCCGACTCTGGGTATGACTCGGTAGGTCGACTCATATTATAAAAGGTCATTTAGGTCGGGACACTCTTATCCAAGTCCATAGATCGGCGCGGCCTCCGAGGTCGGCACCCTCTTATCTAAGTCCATAGATCGGCGAGGCCTCCGAGGTCGGCACCCTCTTATCTGAGGTCATAGGTCGGCGAAGCCTCCAAGGTCGGCACCCTCTTATCTGAGGTCATAGGTCGGCGAGGCCTCCGAGGTCGGCACCCTCTTATCTGAGGACATAGGTCGGACTTCATTCGTCTAGGTCTTCCCTCCTTTATTCAAAGATTGGTACGCCGGTTTATATTGGTCCTCTTTAAACTGGGTTTTTAGGTAGCGTACATTCGTCGTCCTTTCAGCTCTAAACCCACAATTTCCATCTCCCTCTACATCATTTACCTGCGTGATGTAAGGATGAAATTTTTTTGGCATTTTTTCTAGAATATAATAGTTATACGAACTATCGAACTCATCTGGGACCTCGTTCAGGTCTATCACGTATGAACTCTAAAACTCATCTGGGACCTCATTCAAGTCTATCAATGGTTCCTTGTTCAAGTCCATCACGTATTAACTATGTCTCTCTGGTTCCTTAATCGAATCTGACCCAACAAAATTTGGCATGATTGAACAAGATCTACGAGAATCTTGATGAATGGGATCGACATCCCTTTTTTGTTGTGGTTTCTTTAAGCTTGGTCGTCCACGAGTATTTTTTTGAACTCGTGGCACTTGAATGTCGGTTGTAGTTCGGCCCATGATATCCTTTAGCTTTCTTCACAAACTTTTTTTCTCAACTTTGGACTGATTGTAAAAGTTTTCTTTAAATTGTTTTAGTTCACCGTCACTACTAATATCATCATTTTTCACAGATGTTGACGGTGAAATATCTAGCTTCCTCCAAAATATATCAATCGAATCCAAAGGAATATACTTACCCGTACTTCTAAACAATGAAAGTTCGCAAGCACATGGTACCCCACAACTGTTGCGAAGTCGACAATCACAGTTTGAGGAGTATAACTGAAGATCCTTCCATCGTTTACGTTCTCCAAGAATTATATCGAGAGCTTCATTTGAAACAAAACCACGCAATAGTTTGAAGCACTGAATGTTGTGTTGATGAATACGGATAATTCTGCTTTTTTCTAAGCTTTCTTTAATTGATGTAAGTTGCGACTGCACTATTCTATCAATACAACCCAGAAATCTATCCAAACTAGACTTTGCAGAATTCAAATGTTTTTTAAGCTTCGCATTATTTCCAAAGTTGAGATGCTGATCAATCCAGACTGACACAAACATTTCCTTGTATTTGTTCAACCAACTCTCATTTACGTAATTTAAAAAACCTGGAAAGTAACGTAAATTTGGATGAAAATATATAAGAAAAAAATAACTTTGGGACATAGAAAAATAAATATTAAATGTGAAATATATAAAACATACGTGGATATTTTATCAACAATGATTGAAGTCGCATGTAGTTTTCTGTGTAAACTGCACGTATTGCGGAATCCTCTAGTAACTTCCACAATGAAAGAAATGATTCCCAATCATTTGATGACCTAATAGATGGCTTTAAATTCTTCCAAATATTTTTACTAATGTGCCATCTACAAAGTAATTGAGCAGTATTCGGGAAAACTTTTTTGCATGCATTTATTAGAGCTAACTCCCGGTCTGTAACTATAACATGTGGGTGCATGCACTTGTCTAGTGTCAACTTTAGATAATTTAATGCCCAAGTATAGTTAACCTCCCTTTCATTATGCATAAAGACGAAAGCTATGCAAAATGTCTTCTTGGTTGAAGTTACGCCAACAATTTCAACAAAAGTCATATTATACTTGTTCATTTTGTACGTGGTATCTATCATCAATACGTGTGGAAATGCGCACCAAATATCAAATGAAGCTGGATGAACGAAGAATAAATTTCCCAACTCGTTTGAATTACTTGTAGAAAACTCATAAACATAACCATTAGAATGTAAAAGGTGTAATACCCGGTTGTAATTCAATAATTATCATTCAGTAGTTGTCACTGTCAGATTATTTCACTCATTAATAATCTTTCATCATTCATGACTCATTCATTTGTATTCATCGTTGGTGTATTTTTTTACCGTGTATCAATTACCGATCGTCATTCATATCCGTTTGAGAATCGAGATGAGAGTATTGTCATAATTATCGTGATTGGTAGTCTTGTGTTGTAAGTATCATCTATCGTACGTTATTGGACTTAATTATATTCATACAAGTATGATATGTCGAATCATTCAGCGATGTGTGTCGAGTAGATGGATTTGTTGTTTTGTTGGCGTCCAGCAGCGAGTTATGGGCGTAACATGCTTGCATTACGACCGTAACATACGTTCGTTGTATTCAGGACAGTTCGGACGAAGAGGATTTACGGCCGTAAGGGTTGCGACATACGGCCGTAAGGGTTGTGGCATACGGCCGTAAGTTGAGGCAGGTACGGCCGTAAGGCTTGGCCGGTTACGACCGTACGATTCGAGCAGGGTGCTCCGGTCAGTTTCGACGAAGGCTTCATACGCTCGTAAGTTTTGCCGAGTACGGCCGTATCAGTCGAGTTACGCCCGTAAGACATGTGCTGTTACTGCCGTATGCCTGTCGGCAGATTTTTCGACGAGGTCGAGTTACGCCCGTACGAGTTGGCTGGTTACGGCCGTAAGGCCGTTAACTTGGGGATGTTAAAGCCGTAAGTAGGCCGAGTTACGGCCGTAACAATGGCAGTACTTAAGTACTCGGACGGGTCTTTGAGCTCATTTTTCACATTTCCTCACTTGAGTTCCGAGAGAGAAGTTCTTGAGAGAGATTTCCTTCATCACATCACTTGGGTAGGAGTGTTCTTAGCATATATCTTGTATTGGGAAGCTTGGATAGTCGATTTAACACGATTTCACTGGATCAAAGTATTTGGATCTTCAAAAGGTAAATTCTTCAACACATTGGATTTCAATTTTGTGTTGGGTTATGATGTTTTGGACGTGATAATCATGATATATGAAGTGATATACTTGTGATTATGAATTGTTAAGGATTATCATCGGATTATTTGGGTTTATTCAAGAACACCTTGAATATTGATTTGGATTTGGGGATTTTCGATTAGATGTTGTTTGAAATCTCGAATTGGGTATTCATTTTGGATTATGGATTGTGTTAAAGATGTTTTGTTGGATTGAAACACTCCTTGGAGGTTTGATATGGATTTAATTGAGGTTAATTGTAAACAATTGAAGATTTGTTACAACATATGCCCCAATGAACTTGGATTTGTCATATCGACGTTTTGAATTTGTTATAATCATGCTTGTTACGTATATTGAATGGATTATAGGTAATTGTGTTATTCAAGGTTGTTCGAGCGACCGACATCTCATTGTAGGACGTTTGTTCGAGGAAGGACATTCTTCACCGGTGTTGTGTAAGTTAATTCTTACTCGGTTAAAAGGATACTCATTGCTTTCGTGGTTGTTCATTCATAAATCAAAATCATTAATAATGTACTAATCATGTTGAGACTTGTAATTATCAAAATAATCATTTCATTCACGAGGAACGACGGTTCCAATCATTTCAATGAGCTATCATTCATTTCATCATTGTGTGATCCCGGTGAGTCATTATTGACCTTTGTTGTATTGTCATTCATTAATGTTCTTTGGTCACTTTTGCTCTTGTGGACTTCTGGGTTCATATTGCGTGGCCGGGTGGGGATGTGTGGAATTTTTAGTCAGGCACATGATAGTCATGTGTTCGGGTTGACTGACACTTTGGACTATGCACACGGTAACGTACCTCCGTGATACTAATTAGGTACAAGGGAGGGTGTGTTCGGACACTCGTCTTGTGCACTTGCACATACCATTACGGGCGTACTATGATGCCTCTCTTCAGCTTAATTTCATAATTAAGATATATCATGCTTGTGTATATTCAACTCTTGAGGATTGTTGTTCTGTGTAACTGACCCCGTTGGGGGATGTTGTTTTCAGATCTTGGCAGGGCTAAAGCCCGGAAAGAGAATGTTGACGGCGAGGAGTCCCAGTGATACTAGTAGGGCCCCCCAGTCCTTTCAGTCATTCGTGTTTCTTCATTTTATTTTCGCTGTAGACTTTCGTTTGAATACTCATTTTTATTCAGTGTTGTATATTTTATCTTCATATAAAATATACATGTATTCTGTATTATCTTGGGTGTGTTGTACTTGAAACTCCTCGTCGGAGTAATTGATGACATAATGTGGTTCGGTACTACAATTATATTATTTAAGTCATTAATTTTCTTTCACCTGGTGGGTTCCAGTCGGGGGTCCACGACACTGTAATAGTCGCCTAATTTGGGGTGTTACAGAGTTGATATCGGAGCGTGGTTTTGAATACTACCTTCCGAGTCATGTCTCATTTGAAATCATCGTTCATCATACTAGTATCATTGGACTTTCGCGTCACGTGTGACCTGTGCAAGAGCCAAGCCCCTCAAATCAAAGAACAGTAAGATTTCTGACGCCATGGTATAATTTTTGGCAATAAGAATCGCTCATTTATCATTCAACAGTCAACAATCGTCAATCATCATTTTCATTTTGATCATATCGATCATGTTAACTCATTAATCACTCAATTCATTTCATTGCTCAGTTGTTGATTGTAAGGATCGTATCATTAATCTTGTTAACTTGATCAAGATAATCATTTCAAGATTTCATCAGATAATCATGTCACCTCAGTTAATCATTCATGTAATCACTATGTTAGAGCACGTATGCTCATTTTAATCATTTCATGACGTAATCATAATGTGATATTCATACGAGATCTATAATTATCATGTGACTTTCCTACTTCAGTATGGAGAGAGCAGGCAGAGGACGCGGGGGAAGAGGCCGTGGTGTGGGCCGAAACCCGAGAGCTCGTATGAATACACACGCGAACGCGAGGAATAATGCTAATTCATCGAGCAGCGATGCTGCCACTCATTCACCCATAGATGATCATTCACGATCAGGGAGTCGTACCTAGGACACATCTCAATCAGAAGGTGTTCGGGTTGATCCACGCGCTTTTATGCAGGGCATGATGGCCCAGATGACACAGATGGCACGCCTCATGGAGACGATGCAGCTCAGAATCAACAGGCTCCTCCGCCGCCACCTCAGGGGCAAGAGAGGGGAGTAAGCAGTATTATTGGCGACATCTCTCACCAAAGTCCACCTACTTTTGAGGGCTCATCTGAGCCGATGGATATTGTTCACTGGCTGGAGCATTTCGAGAAGTTATTTGCTATGGTAGTCCCAAAGGGCACAAAGTTTTAGTTGCGGCTTACTATTTGGGTAAGAGCGCTCATTCATGATGGTTATCGTTGAAGCCCACCGACGGATCATGTACTTGGGATCAATTTAAGACTCTCATGATGGAGAGGTATTATCCGGCCCCACTCAGAGAGGCCAAGTTATCAGAATTACTCACTCCCGACCCCTCATCAGACGATGATGTTCTCGCCATCGCCGAGAAATTTCAGGAACTTCTTCCTTTCGCCTCATCTATTATTCACTTCGAGGCGGACAAGATCAAGTATTTCAGCAAGAGGCTGAAACCTCGTATGCAGATGCAGTTGATTAATCACAATTGCACCACTCTGTCCGAATTCATTGAGAAAGCTCTTACTTATGAGCTTACTGCTAAGGAGATTGCTAAGTAGCAACCTTCATCTGCTAGCAAGAAGTCTAAGAATCGTAATCAATCTGAAGGCGGTCAGGCAACCTTCAAGAAGCCTCGTGCGGGCTCTACTTTCTTTGAGCGACCTCTTGTGGCGTCCAGACCCGCGGAATCACAGTCTCGAGCAGCCAGTTCGGCCATCACCTGTTTCAACTGTGAAGAACAGGGTCATTTCAGCATCAAGTGTCCGAGGCAGACTATCACATGCCATAACTGTGGGATTGGTGGGCATAAGGCCCGTTTTTTCCGAAGAGACTCAAAGCCTACTCCGGCGTCATCTCAGGCCCGAAAGCAGTTAGCTGTTCATAATCAGGCCACTCAGTCTGCGTCGTTTAAGACGACAAGAGCAAACAAAGGTGGAGCCAAAAGCTATCAGACGGGAGCATCCGATTCAGGGGCCGGCAAGCCCCGAATTTATGAGATGAAGAAGACCGACGACCCGGAGGCCCGGATGATCTCAGGTATACTCAATATCCTATCTCAACCTGTGTGTACCCTTTTTGATACTAGTGCATCGCATTCATTCATTTTCGAGTCATGTTTGAGTAGACTACGTCTCGGTAGTGCTACTAGTTGTGAGCCTGATGTCATTGGTCTACTTGATGGTAGAAGAATTATCGGAGATCGTGAGATTAAGGATTGTCCGATTCAGCTTCATGGCCGTGATTGGTTAGCAGACCTAATCGTGGTGGATTTAACTAGAGATGATGTTATTTTAGGCATTGACTGGATGGATCGTCATGATGCAACACCCCAAACTAGGCGGATATTACAGTGCCGTGGACCCCCGACCGGGACCCACCAGGCGAATGAAAATTGATGAATTAAATAATATAATTGTAGTACCGAACCACATTATATTACCAAATACTCCGATGAGGAGCTTAAGTACATTACACCAGGACATAACCGAATACTAGTATATTTTATATGAAGATAAAATACACCACCCTGAACAAATAAACATCTCAAACGGAATTTGCAGCGGAAATACAAGTGAAGAGAAATAAGAATGACTGAAATGACAGGAATAACCAGAATGACTGGGGCCCCCTACTAGTATCACTGTGACTCCTCGCCGTCAACATGCTCTTCCCGTGCCTTTGCCTTGCCGTGACCTGAAAACAAAATCCCCCAACGGGGTCAGTTACACAGAACAACAATCCTCAAGGGTTAAAATTACACAATCATTATATGTCTGAAGTTATGAAATATCCTTAGTTATGAATTACACTGAATAGGAGTATCACAGTACGCCCATAATGTTTTGTGCAAGTGTACAAGACGAATGACCGGACACACCCGTCCTTGTACCTAATTAGTCTCACGGAGGTAAGCGTTACCGTGTGCACGGTCCAAATGTATCGGTGAACCCAATACATGACCATCGTTTGCCCGACTAAAAATTCCACACAACCACACCCGGCCACGCAATATGAACCCAGAAGGTCATATGAACGAGGATGACCGCAATGAACATCAATGAATAATAATTCAACAAGGCCAAGAATGACTCACCGAGATGAAAATAATAGTGACGTGATTGATAACTCAATTAAATGATTGGAACCGTCGTTCCTCGTGAATGAAGTGATTATTTGACAATTACAAGTCTCAATACGGTTAATACATTGATGAATGAGTATGATTATGAATGATCAACAACAAAAGGAGTGAATATCCTTTTAACCGAGTAAGAATCAACTTACACAACCGGTGAAGAAAGTCCGTCCACGAACAACATCCTAAATGAAATGCCGGTAGCTCGAACAACCTTGAATAACACAATTACCAATGATCCGTTCAATACACGTATCAATCACGATTACAACCAACTCAAATATCGATACAACAATATCCAAACTCATAGATGTACTCTAACGAATACATTGAGAATATCCTTCCCGTTGGTTATAACCAAACCCAAATTATCGAAACCAAATTTCAAATGATTGATTCAAACCAGCAAAACAATATCAATGACATCAATAATCCAATAGGAATCCACAATTCAAGATTACAACAACATCAATCGGAAAATCCCCAAATTAACCGAAGTCAACCCCAAGGGTTCCTGAAATAATTCCCAAAATAGCCATTAAATCCGTAGGAATATATTTATCCAAGGTAGATAATCCATATCTAACATATTCCAACAATAATCCAAGCTTACATGAAGAAATCGGAAGGAACAACCCAAAAATCCGAAATTCTAGATCCAAGAGATTAATACCTTAGATTCGATGTTAGAAGGTGATGAAATGATGATTACTCCAAATTATACGCTTGAAGATGATGATTGATGATTACACCTCGAAGAATACTCTCCAATTCGCTCCAAATCGCCCGGAACCGATGAGAGAATGAGAAGAAATGACAAATGACGAAATCTGGGCTACACTGTCCAATTTATAGAAATTCCAGTTTAGCGCGCGCTAGCCCAAGTTCTTAGCATGCGCTAACGGGTGTTATGGTAAGTCCAGTACTCACTGTCCGACAATGCTAGCGCGCGCTACGTACCTTTTTGTAGCGTGCGCTACGGCTGAACACTTAGCGTGCGCTAAACCCAAAATGTTAGCGCACGCTAACGAATTATCTGATGTCCAGTACTGGAGTCCAGAACCTTTTGTCCTCTGATCTGGTCGTGGTAGCATGCGCTACAATCAATATTTAGCGTGCGCTACAATATCGATTGCGTACGCTAAAAACCTCTCATAGCGTGCGCTATGAATTAATCCAATGCAGTCCAGTAGCCACTGGACTCAACCTGATTCGAACTTAGCGCGCGCTATACCGACTTCATAGCGTGCGCTACTCCGGCCTACTAGCGCGCGCTACTTACCATTCGTAGCGTGCGCTACATATAACTCACCTGCAGCCAAAGGCCTTTCCTGGATCGCAACAGACAACATTAGCGTGCGCTAATGCTGAGTGGTAGCGTGCGCTACCTGTACTCAATTAGCGCGCGCTAAAGAGAGTACGTAGCGTGCGCTACTCCTCACACACTGCCCACCATGAAGATGACAATGATGATACGCTCGACCCGACTATCCAACTGGGTTGAATGATGAAATAACAATGATACGCGATACCAATATACTCCGAACAGTGAATACAATGAATGAAATGAACGATGAGTGATCATTAATGAGTGAAAAAATTACTGAGTGACAATTACTGAATGATAAAAACTGAACGATAATGACTGAATTACAACTGGGTATTACACACGATGCCAACATTAGTGTCCGTAAGCGTATGGTCACTATCATTTCAGATGATGGGGTCGAATGTGTATTTTAGGGAGGTAATCCCAGTTGTTCCGGTAGAGTCATCAACTTGATGAAAGCAGTGAAATTACTCAGTCAGTGGTGTATTGGTTATTGGTGCTATATGACCAAGACCGAGAAATCATCGATAATGTTGACGGATATTTCGGTAGTGAGAGAATATGCCGATGTATTCCCAGACGAGTTACCTGGTTTGCCTCCACAGAGAGATGTGGAATTTACGATTGAGTTGGAGCCTGGTACGTCTCCAATATCGAAGGCATCGTATCGGATGGCCCCGACCGAAATGCAGGAACTGAAGAATCAATTGGAGGATTTGACTGAGAAAGGTTATATCCGACCGAGTGCGTCCCCGTGTGGAGCACTAGTGTTATTTGTCAAAAAGAAGGACGGTTCTTTTCATTTGTGTATCGATTATCGGGAGTTGAACAGGGTGATGATCAAGAATAAATATCCTCTACCCCGTATTGATGATCTTTTGGATCAATTTCAGGGAGCTTCAGTATTTTCCAAGATTGATTTAAGATATGGATATCATCAGTTGCGTATCTGAGAGTCGGATATCGCAACGACGGCGTTTCGAACACGCTATGGTCATTATGAGTTTGTGGTAATGCGTTTGGGTTAACTAATGCACCTGCGGTGTTCATGGAGTTAATGAATCGGGTTTTCATCGACTATTTAGATCAGTTTGTAGTTGTCTTCATTGATGATATTTTGATTTATTCTCATGACCGAGAGGAGCACGAGGCTCACCTTCATCAGGTTCTCGACGTGTTGAGACGAGAGCAACTCTATGGAAATTTTTCCAAGTGTGATTTTTGGATGTCCGAGGTGATTTTTCTCGGACATGTAATTTCATCAGACGGTGTACGTGTCGACCCTCAGAAGACGGAGGCAATCCGAGATCGGCAACCTCCGAAGAATATTAAGGAAATCTGAAGCTTTCTCGGGTTAGCAGGCTATTACCGGTGATTTGTGGAAGGATTTTCTAAAATCACTCAACCAATGACGAACCTTTTGTGAAAGGATAAGAAATACATGTGGTCCGCGTGTCAACAGAGTTTTGACGAACTCAAGAGCCATTTAATCTCAGCACATGTCCTTTCCTTGCCACAAGGGACGGAAGGATTTGTGGTTTATAGTGACGCATCGGGACACGGTCTTGGATGTGTATTAATGCAGAATGGGAAGGTTATTGCCTATGCTTCACGACAACTGAAACCTTACGAGGTCAATTACCCAACCCACGACCTCGAATTAGCAGCCGTGGTTTTCGCGTTGAAGATTTGGCACCATTACCTTTATGGCGTCACCTGTCAGATTTCACCGATCATAAGAGTTTTAAGTATATATTTAATCAGAAGGAGTTAAATATGCGACAGAGACGGTGGTTGGAACTAATCAAAGATTAAGATATTGAGATACTATACCACCCGGGCAAGGCGAACGTTGTTGCTGGTGCCTTGAGTCATAAGTCCATTCAGGAGCAAATGCTTGTTCGTTTAAAAGTTCAGAAGGAGCTTCAGCAAGAATTTCTGAGACCCGATATCGAGGTCTGGTAACAGCGAGTGCAAGGGCAACTTTGCATGTTAGAGATTTCATCGCCACTTGAGGAGGCGATCAGAGTGAATCAGGGTTCAGGCCCGTTTTTGTCGCGCATCCAAGAGGATGTGGCTCAAGGGAAAGCCCCTGGATTTGTGGTCCACGAGGATGGACTTTTGCGATTTAAGAATCGGTTATGCGTACCGGCGAATGATGAGTTGAAAAACTCAATTTTGAGAGAAGCTCATGCTACCCCTTATTCCATTCATACAGGGTCTAGCAAGATGTACAAGGACTTGAAAAAAAATTACTGGTGGAGTAATATGAAGCGAGAAGTCGCGGAATTTGTTTTGAGATTTTTAACATGTCAGCAAGTCAAGATAAAATATCAGCGACCCGCGGGTATGCTGAAACCTCTCCCTATTCCAGAGTGAAAGTGGGAAGATATTTCTATGAACTTCATCACGAGTTTTCCGTCGAGTCATCGTGGCATGAATACGATTTGGGTAGTTGTGAACCGCTTAACTAAGTCAGCTCATTTCCTTGAGATTAAGGATACGTGGGGTCCCGAGAGACTTGCCCAGTTATTCATCAAAGAGATAGTGGGATTGCATGGTACTCCTAAGAGTATGGTTTCTGATCGTGACGGGCGATTTGTGTCACATTTTTGGAAATCAGTTCATCGTGCCATGGGAACTCAGCTTAATTTCAGCACAACTTTTCACCCTCAGTCCGACGGACAATCAGAGAGGACTATTCAGACATTAGAAGACATATTGAGGGCATGCGTCCTCGATTGGAAAGACGATTGGGAAGCCCAACTACCGTTGATTGAGTTCACGTACAATAACAGTTGGCATGCTTCGATTAAGATGGAACCTTACGGGGCCTTGTACGGTCGTCGTTGTCGATCTCCTTTGTGTTGGGATGACTTATCAGAATCAATCGGCACCGAGCCCGATATGCTTATAGCCGCCCGTGAGAAGGTAGCTTTGATAAGGAGTCGTTTGTTGACCGCTCAGAGTCGACAGAAATCATATGCAGATAATCGTCGTCGACCATTAGAGTTCGAGGCAGGTGACCACGTTTTGGTCAAGGTATCCCCGAGTCGAGGTATCTTCCGTTTCGGGAAGCGGGGAAAGTTGAGTCCGAGATTCATCAGACCGTTTGAGATTTTGGATCGAGTGGGCAGTCTAGCTTATCGATTGGCTTTACCTACGGCGTTGAGCCGAATTCATAATGTGTTTCACGTCTCTCAGTTGCGGAAGTATGTTGCCGACCCGAGTCACATACTTCAGTTCGATGAAATCAAGATCGCGGATGATCATTCGTATGAGGAGCGTCCTATACGAGTTTTAGAGCGGCGAATCAAACAGTTGAGGAACAAGACGATTCCTTTGGTCAAGATTCAGTGGTCTAGACACGGAGTTGAAGAGGCTACTTGGGAAATCGAGGATAGTATGCGGGAGAGTTATCCCGAGTTGTTTGACCCTTAGTTTCGAGGACGAAACTCCTTATAAGGGGGGGAGTATGTAATACCCGGTTGTAATTCAGTAATTATCATTCAGTAGTTGTCACTGTCGGATTATTTCACTCATTAATAATCTTTCATCATTCATGACTCATTCATTTGTATTCATCGTTGGCGTATTTTTTTACCGTGTATCAATTACCGATAGTCATTCATCTCCGTTTGAGAATCAAGACGAGAGTATTGTCATAATCATCGTGATTGGTAGTCTTATGTTGGAAGTATCATCTGTCGTATGTTATTGGACTTAATTATATTCATACAAGTATGGTATGTCGGATCATTCAATGACGTGTGTCGAGTATACAGATTTGTCGTTTCGTTGGCGTCCAACAGCGAGTTACGGCTGTAACATGCTTGCATTACAGCCGTAACATACGTTCGTTGTTTTCAGGACATTTCGGACGAAGAGGACTTAAGGCCGTAAGGGTTGTGGCATACGACCGTAAGTTGAGGTAGGTACGGCCGTAAGGCTTGGCCGGTTACGGCCGTACGATTCGAGCAGGGTGCTCTGGTCAGTTTCGACGAAGGCTTCATACGCCCATAAGTTTTGCCGAGTACGGCCGTATAAGTCGAGTTACGCCCGTAAGTCTTTCCCGGTACGGCCGTATGCCTGTCGGCAGATTTTTCGACGAGGTCGAGTTACGCCCGTACGAGTTGGCTGGTTACGGCTGTAAGGCCGTTGACTTGGGGATGTTATGGCCGTAAGTAGACCGAGTTACGGCCGTACTTAAGTACTTGGATAGGTCTTTGAGCTCATTTTTCTCATTTCTTCACTTGAGTTCCGAGAGAGAAGTTCTTGAGAGAGATTTCCTTCATCACATCACTTGGGTAGGAGTGTTCTTAGCATATATCTTGTATTGGGAAGCTTGGATAGTCGATTTAACACGATTTCACCGGATCAAAGTATTTGGATCTTCAAAAGGTAAATTCTTCAACACCTTGGATTTCAATTTTGTGTTGGGTTATGATGTTTTGGACGTGATAATCATGATATATGAAGTGATATACTTGTGATTATGAATTGTTAAGGATTATCATCGGATTATTTGGGTTTATTCAAGAACACCTTGAATATTGATTTGGATTTGGAGATTTTCGATTAGATGCTGTTTGAAATCTCGAATTGGGTATTTATTTTGGATTATGGATTGTGTTGAAGATGTTTTGTTAGATTGAAACACTCCTTGGAGGTTTGATATGGATTTAATTGAGGTTGATTGTAAACAATCGAAGATTAGTTACAATGTTTTTGTTGTAATGCCCCAATGAACTTGGATTTGTCATATCGATGTTTTGAGTTTGTTATAACCGTGCTTGTTATGTATATTGAACGGATTATGGGCAATTGTGTTATTCAAGGTTGTTCGAGGGACCGACATCTCATTGTAGGACGTTTTTTCGAGGAAGGGCATTCTTTACCGGTGTTGTGTAAGTTATTTCTTACTCGGTTAAAAGTATACTCATTCCTTTCGTGGTTGTTCATTCATAAATCATAATCATTAATAATGTACTAATCATGTTGAGACTTGTAATTATCAAAATAATTATTTCATTCACGAGGAACGACAGTTCCAATCATTTCAATAAGCTATCATTCATTTCATTATTGTGTCATCCCGGTGAGTCATTCTTGACCTTTGTCGTATTGTCATTCATTAATGTTCTTTGGTCACTTTTGCTCTTGTGGCCTTTTGGGTTCATATTGTGTGGCTGGGTGGGGATGTGTGGAATTTTTAGTCGGGCACATGATAGTCATGTGTTCGGGTTCACCGATACGTTGGACTGTGCACACGGTAATGTACCTCCGTGAGACTAATTAGGTACAAGGGCGGGTGTGTCCGGACACTCGTCTTGTGCACTTGTACATACCATTACGAGTGTACTATGATGCCTCTCTTCAGCTTAATTTCATAATTAAGACATATCATGATTGTGTATATTCAACTCTTGAGGATTGTTGTTCTGTGTAACTGACCCCGTTGGGGGATGTTGTTTTCAGGTCATGGCAAGGCTAAGGCACGGGAAGAGAACGTTGACGGTGAGGAGTCCCCATGATACTAGTAGGGGACCCCAGTCCTTTCAGTCATTCGTGATTCTTCATTTTATTTCTGCTGTAGACTTTCGTTTGAATACTCATTTTTATTCACTGTTGTATGTTTTATCTTCATATAAAATATACATGTATTTTGTATTATCTTGGGTGTGTTGTACTTGAGACTCCTCATCGGAGTAATTGATGATATAATGTGGTTCGGTACTACAATTATATTATTTAAGTCATTAATTTTTATTCGCCTGGTGGGTCTCAGTCGGGGGTCCACGGCACTGTAATAGTCGCCTAGTTTGGGGTGTTACAAAAGGGACAGGAGAACCTGCATTGGAGATTTGCCTACTTGCTCGACCATGTGGATTTTATTACATGCATTGTAAATAGTTTTGAGTGTGGACATATTATTTACATTCCACTGCTTTAGTATTGATAAAATATCGCAGGGCGTCACATTCATCATTGTCAATTCTGCAATCTCCATATACTGTGCAGGTTGATGGTTATGTTTATCACATGTCACCCTTAACCTCCACGAATCATATTCATCTAAATATTTTCCTTCTAATTCAAATGGACAATTACTTTCTTTGGTGCCAGAAACTTTACTTGAATTCTTAACTTTATAGTCGCCACCACGATCACACATGAGTACAACTTTATACACGAAACCACAAGGTTTCTTATTTGATCTTTTTTGACGATGACAATACCTAGAGAGTGCACCATATTTTGTACGCAATCCATCAATTCTTCACGAGACCCGAACACCTAAAAATAAATTACAAGTGCATAAAAAATCGACATTTACAAAAGATTAAAACCATATAATTGCACCTGATTAGTGGCAAATTCTGGTGTCATCGTGAAAAATCCAACATCTCCAGTTAAATTATTTTCGTTAAAAATCGACATCTGTGGGCGTGGATGTATATGTGTGTATAGTTGTGTATCCATTATGTGTGTGCAATATCGCCTAAATATAGAGTTGTGTGTGTGTGTGTGTTGGGGAAGGAAAAAAGTGAACGTGAATGTCTATTGTCTTTGTCTTTTTTTTTTTATTTCTTCCTTCTCCCCATCAATAATGTTGTCCAGCCCCCCCCCCCCCCATGTTTTTATCTGTTCGGTATTTTCCCTATCAATAATGTTGTCCAGCCCACCCCATATTTTTATCTGTTCTGTATTTTCCCCATCAATAATGTTGTCCAGCCGCCCCCCATCAACTAGTAAAGACAGTTTTAGCCTCTTTAAATATTTGATTTTGATTGAGGTCAAACAACCTTTAAAACGACCGTTTTTTCTAAAAAAAAACTATTAACAGAAAATAAATAAAATAAAAAAAAATAGTTTCACTGCTGTTATCATTTTTAAATAAATTTTTTTTAAAAATATTTATTAACCGAAAATAAAAACACAAAAAAATAAAAAGAATATATTTTTATTAACATGAAATAAATATTTAAAAAATAAATAGAAAAATGAATAGTTTTTTCGTTGTTATTTTTCTTTTAAAATTTTAAAATGACCTATATTTTTTTAAAAAAATTATTGACAAAAAAAATATAGAAATAAAAAATACAAAAAATAGTTTTACAGTTTTTATTTTTCTTCCAAATAGTCTATTTTAAAAAATTTTATTAATCTAAAATAAAAACATAAAAAATAAGTAAAAACGAATATATTTTTATTAACACGAAATAAAAACAGAAAAAAATAAATAAAAAAGGAATATTTTTTTCGTTTTTATTTTTCTTTTAAAATGACCAGTTTTATTAAAAAAATTATTGACAGAAAACAAGTACATAAATAAATAAAAAAAAAAAGTAGTTTTACCATTTTTATTTTCTTTTAAATAGTCTATTTTTAAATAATTTTATTAACCAAACATAAAAAATAAATAAAAAGGAATATATTTTTATTACCACGAAATAAAAATAGAAAAAATAAATTAAAAAAGAATATTTTTTTGTTTTTCTTTTTCTTAAAATGACCTGTTTTAAAAAAATTATTGTTAGAAAACAAATACAGATTTTTTTCTTTTAAATAGTCTGTTTTTAAATAATTTTATTAACCAAAAATAAACACATAAAAAAATAAATAAAAAAGAATATATTTTTATTAACACGAAATAAAAACAGAAAAAATAAATACAAAAGAATATTTTTTTTTTGTTTTGATTTTTCTCTAATGAACTTAAATGTCCAAAAAAACATAAGAGGGGCTTCGATGAGAGTGATGTCTCGTGCATGGGTCCTCATGGTAATAAACCGTTTAAATAATAATGATGTAAGTAATGATAAGATATATAGGGTGAAGATTAAAAAATACACTGTATTAATAATGGGTGTGTCATTCGTTTTAAAGAAGTCTATGAGTCTCCATACTTTTATTTGGAGATTAAAAACTAAAAGATGGTTGTTTGATTTGATTGTGTAAATGTGATAAATATAAATTTTCTAAAGAGATAAAAAAGAGTTAATGTAAAGTTTTAAGCGGTTATACAATTTATATTGAAAAAAGGAAATGGATCATATGAAAACTAATTATCTTGTGAAATCTAGAAACTTTTGTAGGCCATTGATATTAGTGATCTAACGACTATAGATGAGTAGAATTATATGCATTTATGTATTTTTTTACTGCATTATTTATTGCATATACTAGCGACCAGCTTGATGCAATAAATAATAAAAATATGCAATGTAATTACTTAATAATGCAATTGGTTTCTAGATTTCACCATTAAGGGTGTTTCCACCATAGTCAATCCCATTGAAAAAATACCTCTTTCGAAGTGCCACATTTTATAAAAACTTCTCCAATAACATAAAACAATTACTTTCTAGTCTCTCTCCGTCCCTCAAAACTGTATAATTAAGACTAATTTTGCCTGCCCCTGAATCGGCGCTAAGCCCTCTTCTCTTCGCTCTGATCCTTGACGTCATTTCGCGAGGGATACAAGATGGCGTCCCGTGGTGCATACTTTTTGCTGATGACATTGTGTTAGTGGCGGAGTCGAGGAGGGAGGGAACTCGAAGTTGGAGCTATGGAGGTCTAAGTTAGAATCCCAGGGCTTGCGTGTGAGCCGGTCTAAGACAGAGTATCTCTGGTGTAACTTTAGTGGTGAGGCCGACGAGGAAGATGTAGAGGTAATGATTGCGGATCAAATCGTTCCCCGTACGGATAAGTTCAAATATTTGGGTTCGATCATTCAGAAGGAAGGTGAGTATGAAGATGATGTCACTCATCGCATCAAGGCAGGGTGGCTAAGGTGGAGAGCAGCGACAGGGGTCCTGTGCGACAAGAAAGTCCCTCGAAAGTTGAAGGGTAAATTCTATAGAGCGGCAATCCGACCTGCAAAGTTGTATGCCTCTGAATGTTGGGCGATGAAGAAGTCGCTTGAGAGCAAGTTGGAAGCGGCTGAAATGAGAATATTACGCTGGTCGTGTGGTCGCACAATGTTAGATAGAATCTCGAACGGGGTCTTCAGGAACGCGCTAGAAGTGGCGCCCATTTCAGCGAAAGTTAGGGTGGGGAGATTGAGATGGTTTGGCCACGTCCGCAGGAGGGAGGCATCTGCTCTGGTGAGGAGGGTCGAGAGTTTAGTAGTTGTCGGGGAGAGGAGAAGAGGCAGGCCGAGGAGGACGTGGGAGGAGCAGCTGAGATTAGATTTGAAGGCCTTAAACCTTTTCGAGACCATGACTGTTGATAGGTGCGCTTGGAGACGCCATATCAGAGTTGTGGATTCTCTAGTTGGGAGTGGTGCTGTAGTTGAGAGCCTCAGGGTAGGGTTGTCTCGGTTAGCTTTGACATAGAGCATTGCATTTTTACATTTATTGTATATTTTATCCTATTGCCTTTTGCGTGTGGTGTATTTTTGACAGGGAGCTGTGCGCGGAGTCAACCTCTCTTCTGTTTGAGCAGCGTTCATCGGGAGTGAAGTAGCCAAATTCCTCTTAGGTAAGTCCCATGTGGATTAAGCCATGGGCTCATGTATGGTATTGAGTTTTTTCGTATCATATGCTTCCCTGTGTATTTTTCACTCAATATGTTGTTGTGCATTAAGCTGAGGGTCTTCACGGAAACAGCCTCCCTACCGTAATAAGTAGGGGTATGGTCTGCGTACATCTTACCCTCCACAGACCCTTCTTTGAGCGGGATATACTGGGTATGTTGGTTTGGTTTGGTTTTTTTTGCCTGCCCCTGAAAATTATACCACATCTACTATAGGTCATGACCCACACAACTCACTACATTTTTATCCTAAACAAAGCTCACAATTAAAAAATAATGGGTCTCTTTCTCCACTCAACAAACAATCTACCAATTATTTTTTAAAATTCTTGCCACTAAAGTTGTG
The DNA here is from genome assembly GCA_033398695.1 of Orobanche coerulescens. Classification (NCBI taxonomy): domain Eukaryota; kingdom Viridiplantae; phylum Streptophyta; class Magnoliopsida; order Lamiales; family Orobanchaceae; genus Orobanche; species Orobanche coerulescens. The sequence continues at coordinate 33,657,338 of CM065804.1, forward strand.
ATACAATTTTTAGACTTAGTGAGTATTTTTTTATCTTTATCACACACTTATCATCAATACTTACAAAACGTACACTTGTATCAAATTCAATTATTCTTTTAAAACACCAGTTTTACTCAAATATTGCACTTAAACTCGGACGTAAAGAGTATATGTCATTTTAATATGTATTTTTATTTTATTTTGAATTGTATGAGATTTTTTATAATTATACGGACATGAGTTAGCTGTTAAGAAAGGTTATACACTGTTGTGTACTTTGTTAGATCTATTTGAATTCCAACTCAAGACTCAATTCTATTTTTTATTTATATACATTCTCAAAATATTATTAAATATTACTTTTTTAATATCCCAACTAATTTTATTTTTGTTGGAACTATAATTAAATTTTCATAAATTACTTTTTTTAATTAACTCAAAAAGATAATAAGTCCGGTTCTTATGGATCTTACCATATGAAAAAAGATCGAATTCAGAAATGGAACCGAAAAAATGGATACAGATCTTAAAGATAACACATTTTTATATTAGAATCGGAACCAAACTATTTTTTTGGTTCGGTTCCACCGATTCTTTGAATATAAATCTCAGTCCTATTACACAATCAAATACTTATTTCAATTAATATTGGGTAAGCCAACATTTTTTGTGTAGGTACCTCATGAATGAAAGAAAAAATGATCAAAAAGAGAGTATCAATTTAAGCAATATTGTGGAAAATAAAGTTATTTATCTCCAGTGAGAAGATAATTATGAAAACGATGTATGGTTGGAATTTGGTATTGAGTTTTGTAAGTATTATTATTTAAAAGTTTCAAAATATTCCAAACTAACTGAATCATAAAGAATGTTTTCATAACTTGAATATTTTGTGATTTTTTAATACTTTTAAAACGTCTCGTTTAAATTCACACAAATTTTCAGGACCCTCAAAATATCTCATTTAAAAACACCAAGACTATGCAGGATCCTTAAAATGTTCAATTTAAATATATCAAGGTTTTCGAAGTCTTTAAAAGTCTACGTATATATCAAATGAATACATACCCCTAATATATACTCTTATATCCTATTTGAAGAGTCTATTCTGTTTGAGGTACAATTTTTTAACTTTAGTCATCTTAACAAACATAAGATTCATTTTAAACTATCTATTTTTACTTATATTTTTGAAAAATAAGTCCAATCAACTAATGTTACAATTTGTATAACAAAAAAATATTAATTTTAAGAATTATTTTATACTTTGAATGTACATTTTCTATTAGGATTAAATATGAACATAAATTCTTCAAGTGGGATGATTGAGAAAAACTTATGGGCAAAAATTATAAATACCATCTTTGAAAAAATCAATGTTGAAGCTACCCTATTTCCAAATACACATATATTTTCTACCCTTTTTTTAGAATAATGATATTATGTTATGGAAGTTGGTGAAATCACTGACACCTAGATTATTATATACATTTAACTTGTTTTTTTATGTCTTATTTTTTTAAATTTTTTTGAATTGAACAAGCTTTCCCGTGATTTTTTTCGGCCTTTTCAGAGAATACAACTTCTCTTTTTCTTTCTTTCTCGTGAATTTGTACTTTTTTAAAAAAAAATAACTCGAATTCTCGTGAATACAACATGCTCGAATTCAGATTCGGGTAATTCAAATTTGATGTTACCCGAATCTGAATTCGAGTAACCCGAATCTGATTCGAGTTACCCGGATCAGAAATTCGAGTAACACTTTTTACCCAAACACTGCACATGCACGAATTACACTGCACATGCACGAATCTGATTCGAGTTACCCGATTTTGTTATGGGTAACTCGTATCTTATCCGGTAACCCAGATTCGGGTTACTCGATTGTTTAATTGTGTTACCCGATTGTCAACTTTTCTCAATATTGTATATTTTTTAAAGTTGATTCGAAATTATGTTACTCGAAATTACAATATATGACTCGGATTTATTCGGGCAAAGGTCAATTTCGACAATTTGGGTATCAAAAGAGTTGTTGCTAAACTTGGGACAAAAAAGAATAATACCAAAACAAGTTTTCACTCAAATTATAATCCGTATGTCAGTATTTATTAAGAAAATGAAGTATTAAAAAAATATTTTAAAAAATATATATGATGTGGAAACCATTTGGAGAAAAATATCAGCATATCAAGAAGGGTGCAGGAGTGGGGCCAAAGGGTATTAAAATATAAAAGGTGACATTTTTTACATGTGTATAAAAAAGGGTATTTCATACATGGATTTCTCAAAATAGGGTATAAATAAGTATTAGGAGAAAACTTATTACCTCTTCCCTCACAAAAAAAATTAATCTTAATTTCATGTATACAAACTAAGTAGTAAATTTGTTCCAATTAAGGCCTCAGGCTTGTCACTTACACAGTAGTAATGAGCTTATATAAGGTGTTACACAGGTTAATGAGCCGAAAATCTTTAAAGCTCTTGGGATTGCCCACCTTGGTACTAAGAACAGTCAAAGTAGCAGCTAGGGGTGAGCAAAACCGAAATCGAAAACCGAAAAACCGAAAAAACCCGATAAAACCGAAACCGAGCATAAAATCGACGGTTTGGGTTTGATTTTTTAAAAATCGAAAGTCATGGGTCGGTTTCGGTTTTTTAGATAGGTGAAACCGAGAAAAAACCTAATCAAACTGATTTAAAAATTATATCGTATATATATATATATATAATTGATATCCGTGTAAAGATGGCACAAATAAGACTCCAGCCTGGTGGTTAATGTTGGAATATCCTATTCCATATAATTACAAAAAGGTTTTGATGATGTGTTGTCGAACAAACCGAAACAACAAAAGAAATATTAGATCGAAGCAAAACAACAAGAAGACGAAGTCGCTCAAAACAGACGGGAACGTCACCTGATCCTAAGAACAGATGAGGAAAAGTCACCTGATCAGACCAGACGGGAAAAGTCATCTGATCAGACCAGATTGGAAGAGTCACCTGATCAGACCAGACGGGAAAAGTCATTTGATCAGATCAGACGAGAAAAAGTTACCTGAAGGCAGTACGTAATATACATAGTATAACGTACGTAAAGCAGACTAGTGCAGACGACATGAGTTAACGTACGCAACACATGGAGAATAACATACGCTAATCATCAAAGCTAACATACGTAATGCAGATTGTTGTGTGGCAATTTATACGCTTAGATGGCGATCGGCATAATGGTCGGAGGCCAACCAAAGAAGACGGATGATGGGCAAGCTCCTAGCGGTCGACGTCCAAGCCGATCGCAATTGGCATCTGGCGATCGCCTCTAATGTCCGATCGGGGACGACCGTCCCATGCCACATGTGAATCCGACACTCGTCAAAGTCTGCGAAGACCGAATCTCAGGATGAAGGACCACGTACAGATCCGCAAAAGGCGCCGCAAGAACAGGCCCTACTCCAGCCCATCAGCAGCTGTCAGTGATAAGGACGGCCTCACCAACCGACAGACCCGCCGAAAGGTCCTAGGTGGGACCTCCCAAGACAGCGAGAAGAGGCACCCACCGCCTCCTCATTGGTTCGCGCATCCGGCTGCCAGCAGCAGCTGCGGACTTTAAGGAAACAGTCCCACGTGCTAGGACGATCGCTCGCCTTATTTAAACGTAGGAACGGCGATCGCCCGCGGGAGACAGAGACATCCCAGCAACCTCTTCTCCTATAAATAGAAGGCCTCCAACATTGGCAAAAGGAGAGTTAAAAACGTTAACACGATTACACACAGCAAACAATACAAAGAACTCCTCATCTTTGTAACAAAAACTCACAGAGCTTCAACTCTGGTTCTTCCGGCAATCTTCAGCACTCAAGAGCTAAGATAACTAGGGTCTTTTACACTCATTGTAATTGTACTCTAACATTAATATTTGTACTCACCAATATTCATATTAATAATATCTGGCGAGAGCATTCAAGCCCGGGACTAACAACCCCGGCAAATTTTGTGTTATTTACTTCCCCACGGGCGTGCTCTCGCATTTTGTTTGTTACTCGTCCATTCCAGCATATCATCTCCGGACAATATTTTGGGTAATAAGGCCCTACTCCAGCCCACCAGCAATTGTCAGTGATAAGAACGGCCTCACCTACCGACATACCCTCCGAAAGGTCCTAGGTGGGACCTCCCAAGACAGCGAGAAGAGGTACCTATCGCCTCCTCATTGGTTCACGCATCCGGCTGCCAGCAGCAGCTGCGGACTTTAAGGAAACAGTCCCACGTGCTGGGACGATCGCCCGCCTTATTTAAACGCAGGAACGGCGATCGCCCGCGGGAGACAGAGACATCCCAGCAACCTCTTCTCCTATAAATAGAAGACCTCCATCATTGGCAAAAGAAGAGTTAAAAACGTTAACACGATTACACATAGCAAACAATACAGAGAACTCCTCAACTTTGTAACAAGAACTCACAAAGCTTCAACTCTGGTTCTTCCGGCAATTTTCAGCACTCAAGAGCTAAGATAACTAGGGTCTTTTACACTCATTGTAATTGTACTCTAACATTAATATTTGTACTCACCAGTATTCATATTAGTAATATCTCGCGATAGCATTTAAGCCCGGGACTAACAAACCCGACAAATTTTGTGTTATTTACTTCCCCACGGATGTGCTCTCGCATTTTGTTTGTTACTCGTCCATTCCAGCATATCATCTCCGGATAATATTTTGGGTAACAAGACCCTACTCCAGCCCATCAGCAGCTGTCAGTGATAAGGACGGCCTCACCTACCGACAGACCCGCCGAAAGGTCCTAGGTGGGACCTCTCAAGACAGCGAGAAGAGGCACATGTCGCCCCCTCATTGGTTCGTGCATTCGGCTGCCAGCAGCAGCAGCTGCGGACTTAAAGGAAATAGTCCCACATGCTGGGACGATCACCAGCCTTATTTAAATGCAGGAACGGCGATCGCCCGCGGGAGACAGAGACATCCCAGCAACCTCTTCTCCTATAAATAGAAGGCCTCCAACATTGGCAAAAGGAGAGTTAAAAACGTTAACATGATTACACACAGCAAACAATACAGAGAACTCCTCATCTTTGTAACAAGAACTCACAGAGCTTCAACTCTGGTTCTTCCGGAAATCTTCAGCACTCAAGAGCTAAGATAACTAGGGTCTTTTACACTCATTGTAATTGTACTCTAACATTAATATTTGTACTCACCAGTATTCATATTAATAATATCTCGCGAGAGCATTCAAGCCCAGGACTAACAACCCCGGTAAATCTTGTGTTATTTACTTCCCCACGGACGTGCTCTTGCATTTTGTTTGTTACTCGTCCATTCCAGCATATCATCTCTGGATAATATTTTGGGTAACAACAATTGGCGCTAGAGGAAAGGCGTCTACCTTCATTTTCTTTCCGACCATTTCGAAGAACAGTCACTGTTCTCCGGAGCATATACTTGAAGAAGCACTCACTGTTATTCAAAGAAAAACTTTCAAAATCATGACGTCTGCCACGACCTCGAAAAGAGCCACTCTACAATCCGCCGGACACCTTATTCCGGTCCAGGCCGAATCCCAACCTGCGACGGAAGGTGACCGCGGCGACGCTAGACTCTCACTCCCGCCCTCGAGGGACGGCCCCAACCTCTCACTCGATCAATTCCAAACCGTGGAACAGATCGAGGAGGCCATGGCCATCCTAAGGGAGCAACGGAGAGCATGCGACTCACCCACCATTACTCCATCAGCCATCCGCCATGCAGGCAAGCGAAAGCTCAAGGGGCTATATATCGAGAAATCGTCAGAAACCCCCGAGCCGCAGGAAAAGGCGCTCGTAAGGCGGGACGATTCCGTCTTCAGCCGCCTAGGGAGTGATCCCTCATGGAGACCCGGGCATTCGGGCCCTAGCCGTGAGACATCGGAGTCCGAATCCGTCACCAGGAGTTCGGCGTACCCAACTCCCAGAAGACAGGCCGGCCGATTGGCTCCCACTCTCCCATGAATTGAGCTCGGTGGCAGAGACCTCGTCACCTACCACGGGGCCAGGAGATCGGTACATGATCGCCTTGGCTCCCGCTCCGAGAGCCAGACCGCGAGCAGTCAGGCTACGACGATGACCTCAATGCAGCGCCAGCTCGACGAAATGAAGGAGCTCATAGAAACTGGGGCAGGCGCCAAGAGATCGATCGCCGGGCCAAGTGAGCCGCTCGCGGTCCAGATCGAGCTTGCCCCCATGCAACCGAAGATCGTTCTTCCTCAGACACCTCTATATGAGGGGAGATCAGACCCTGAGACCCACTTGAGCAAGTTCCGGATCTACATGACCGGATGCGGGGCATCGGACGTGACGAAGTGCCGAATGTTCCCATTAACATTGGGCGATCTTGCCCATCGGTGGTACATCTCATTGCCACCGCGCTAAATCAACTATTTTGAGAAGCTGGCGAACGACTTCACATCGTATTTCACCGCCAAAGTCGCTCGGCCAGAAGGCCCCCACCGCATGATGAAGAACAGGCAGGGGAAGGACGAGCCCGACGAAGACTACATCGACCGGGTGGATGAAATAGTCCTCACCAGCGAGCCCATTAGCGACGAGCTCGCCCTCTACTCGGTCCTAGGGGGTATCTATGGCCATTCACCCATGTTCAGGCACCTCACGAAGGACATCCCCCCGACCTACGAGATATTCCGCGTTAAGGCTACCGACTTTCTGGCCAGGCAGAGGATGCTCACCCTTCGCTTAGGCGAGGGATCTACCGGAGAAGGGAAGACGCCATCTCCCATCCCGAAGAAGGCGGTCGCCAAGTCCAGAAAGGTGGTCGCAAAGCTGCCCGGTGAGTTCAAGTCCTTCGAGGATGTGGAAGTTCACATCCTCCGCAACCTCAATCTATCTCAAGCCCATATCTTCAATGCCATCAAGGGGCGCGAATGGCTTAGCAAGCTGAAGCCGATGAGGGACAACGGTCATCTGGACCACAGTAAATTTTGTGCCTACCACAAAAGTCCCGGCCACAACACCAGCCAATGCCGCGACCTCCTCAGACAACTCTGGAGGTTGTTTGAGGAAGGCAAGCTAGACAATTTGGTGACCAATCCAAAACCCCGGGCCGACAGGACCGGGGGGCGCGATCGCCGACAGAACAACGGAATCCCTCCTAATCCGGTCGCTAGTATCGAGCAAAACGAGCCAGAGTACTCAGACGAGTCGATCCTTCCGATCAATCCCGGCGGCCAGATCAATATGCTTCAGTCGGGAGGTGGAAACCTCAGAGGCCTTTCCCCGGTTTCCACCATATCAAATAGAAAGCGGAAGGCCGAACTGAGGGCATTCGCCGGAGTCCATGTCGTGGTGCCCCCAGAGCTGACCATCTCCAGAGACGCGCTCATCACCTTCTCCAACAAGTATAGATATGGAGTGCAGTGCCCCAAAGAGGATGCATTGGTGATCTTTGCATGTATCCTTGGGAAAATGGTCGACCGCGTGCTGGTTGACAATGGGAGTTTTTGCAACATCATATTCAAATCTGCTCTGGACCAGCTTAGCAACCTGACCAAGTTCATCAAGCCATTCGATACCGTGCTTCAAGGGTTCAGTGACAACACGGTCCAAGCCTATGGAAGGATCAAGCTCTCTGTCGAGCTAATATGCTGTTACGATCCCAAGGTTAAGATCACTAGGAACCTCAATTTTGTAATCATAGATAGGCCCAACATCTATAATGGGTACCTAGGTTGCCCCTTTCTAGAAACCTTCGAGGCGGTCGCCTCTTCTTTCTTTTACTGTATCAAGTTCCCTACTACCGATGGGACGGTCGGTACTGTAAAAAGAGACCAGCTAATGGCAAAGAAATGTTTGAATTACTCATGTCTCATAACTTTCCCTTTAAACGTTTCCCGTACTATTTATAACATTTAGGCGATCGACATTCAACCAATAGAGATCGACAAGCCAAGCACCTCATACCAGCCCGACTCAGAGGATGGCAGCTCGCATCAATTGTCGGACGACATTGAGCTAAGGATCGCTTTCGAGCCAAGCCTCGACATTGATCCAAGGATCGAGTCCGGCAATTGTTCCAAACGAGAAGCGACCGTCCCCATTGAAGAGTTGGAAAGTATAACAATCGATCCGTCTCGCTCGGAGCGGGAAGTGCAGATCGGCACAAGTGTCGGTCCCGAGTTAAAAGATGATCTGATCAGTTTACTACATAAGAACATCGGAATCTTTGCCTTGTCGCATCGAGATATGGTCGGCATTAGTCCTGAAAATGCTTGCCACTATCTAAAGATCGACCCGACGAGGAAGCCTGTTCACCAGAAATGTAGGAAATTTGGTCCTGAGAAGTACGCTGCGCTCGACGCAGAAGTCAAAAAGCTACTCGACAACAAACTGATCGGAGTAACTACCGACGAGCCACAGTGGGTAGCCAATGCGGTGCTCGTCAAAAAGACAAGCAACTCCTGGAGGTTATGCATCGATTTCACCGACCTCAATGCGGCATGTCGGAAAGACCACTTTCCAATGCCTCATATTGACCACTTGGTCGATAGCACGGCAGGTTGCGAAATGATGTCGTTTATGGACGCCTTCGCCGGGTACCATCAGATCCCAATGGCGGAGAAAGACGTAAAACACACGTCATTCCACACGGAAAAAGATGTGTACTTTTGGGTCCGAATGCCATTCGGTCTGAAGAATGCGGGGGCGACCTACCAACGACTAGTCAACGGGATGTTCGCCGATCAGATCGGCAAGACCATGGAGGTTTACATTGACGACATCGTGGTCAAGAGCCTCAAAAAGGAAGATCACCTAAAAGACCTTGCCAAGACGTTCGCCATCCTCGAGAAATTCAACATGAAGCTTAACCCCAAGAAATGCAACTTCGGGGTAAGCTCCGGAAAGTTCCTGGGGCACATCGTGAGCCATAGGGGGATCGAAGCGAACCCACCAAGATCCAGGCGATCCTCGACATGCAGGAGCCACGAAATTTCAAATAGGTGCAACGCTTCACGGGTTGTCTAGCAGCCCTTAACCGTTTCATTTCTCGGCTCGGAGACAAAAGCAAGTGATTCTTCGCCACCATAAAGAATAAGAAATTTGCATGGACGAAGGAAAGCCAAAAGGCGTTCGCCAAAATCAAGGAGTATCTGTATAATCCCCAAATTCTGGCGAAACCAATCCCAGGCAAAAAGCTTTTCCTCTACCTGGCGGCCTCAGAGGTCACATTGAGCGCTGTATTAGTGCGAGCAGAGGGGCAAGCCCACTTGCCGATCTACTTCATCAGTCAAGCGCTTCATGATGCGGAAACGCGTTACACACCTCTGGAGAAGCTCGCCTACGCACTAGTCATGAGTGTTCAAAAGCTGCGGGCCTACTTCTTCGAACACCAAGTGGGGGTTATGACGACTCTCCCTCTAAGGCAAGTTCTGCACCGGCCAGACAACAACGGGCGACTCCTCAAGTGGTCACTGGAGATCGCCCAATACGGTGTTACGTACGCTCCTCGCACGGCGATCAAAGGCCAAGCTCTGGCGGATTTCGTGGTGGAATTAACGTTCCCGCCCAGTCCGACCCTGGTCGGCCGTCCTGCCTGGAAATTGTACGTAGATGGCTCGGCGACCAGCTCGCGAGCAGGGGCGGGGAATGTCCTCATCAGCCCCGACGGCCAAAGTTTTACAAATGCTGTGCATTTCGGGTTCCGTGCGACCAACAATGAAGCCGAATACGAAGCCTTGGTAGGCGGGCTCGATCTAGCACTCGACATGGACGTTCGTCGCCTCCACATCTTCATGGACTCCCTCTTGGTCGTGAACCAAGTCAAGGGGGAATATGAGGCGCGCGGCGAACAGATGATCAAATATCAAGAATTGGTCGCCAAAACGTGCACAACGTTTGAAGAAGTGCTGATCGAACAAGTCCCGAGAGAGAACAACTCCCAGGCTGATGCCCTATCTAAGCTCGCATCGTCAGATGGGGCGGCAGACTTCTCTAATATCCAAATCACGAAGTCAGCAAAATCGGCGATCGACAGAAGCCTGGTCACCACAGTTGCCATCGCCGAAGAGAACTGGATGACTCCGTTCGTTAAGTACTTGAAGGATGGAATGGTCCCCACAGATCAGATAAAAGCTCGCCAGCTTCAGCTCCGGGCAACCAAATACACCCTATTGGACGACCGGCTTTACAAGCGAGCTTTCAGCCTACCTCTCCTCAAATGCATTACGCCGGAGGAAGGCTGACTCGTTTTAGCTGAAATCCATGATGGGATCTGTGGAAATCACGCTGGAGGGCGAGCTCTCATCCACAAGACGACCAGGCAAGGCTTTTTCTGGCGTACACTACAAAAAGATGTGATCGCCTACGCCCAATCTTGTCACATGTATCAAGTAATGGGCCCGAACATCAAGCTCTCCCCCGAGCAGCTCACTTCTATGTACAGTCTGTGGCTGTTTGCCCAATGGGGCATCGACCTCATTGGTCCCTTACCGACGGCGCCAGGGGGATGTAAATTCGCCATCGTGGGAGTCGATTATTTCACGAAATGGGCAGAGGCCGAGCCACTCAATAAGATCGTCCAAGAACAAGTGATCAAGTTCATTTGGAAGAACATCATATGCCGATTCAGTCTACCTCAGGCTATCATCTCCGACAACGGAAAGCAGTTCGACGGTTTGGAATTTATGCAATTTTGCGAGAAATAGGGAATTAAAAAGCTATTCTCGGCCCCTTACCACCCTCGGACGAACGGGAAGGTAGAGGCTATAAACAAGATTCTCAAACACACGATCAAAGCAAGACTCGAATCCAAACAAGGACGATGGGCGAGCGAGCTCCCGGATGTTTTGTGGTCTTACCGAACGACGACCCGAAATTCAACCGGCGAAACCCCATTCGTCCTCGCCTTTGGAACAGAAGTAGTGATCCCTTCGGAGATCGCCGTTCTCAGCCATCGAACTGCACAACAAATGACGGCGGACAATGATGTAGCTCGACGGATCGACTTGGATATGCTCGAGGAACGACGACTGACCTCGGAAATGAAGAACACAATCCACAAAAGGAAATCCGAGAAATTCTTCAATTCGAAGGTCAAGGAAATGCGATTCCAAGTGGGCGACCTAGTCCTCAAAAAGGTCCAGGCTCACATGGGAGTATTTGGCCCGAATTGGGAGGGGCCCTTCAGGATATCCAAATGGCTGACCAAAGGAGCCTACGAGCTCCAACACCTAGACGACAATCCGGACCAATATCCCTAGAATTCCGTTCATTTGAAGAAATACTATGAATAAAAACTCTGTATTCAGTTACCCAATGTACAAAGAGCTTAATGAGATTTTCCGATCCCCTCTAAATGATTCGCCTCGACAAAACAAACAAATAAAAAGAGGACGACTCGCTCGCCCTCCAAGAGTTCGTCATCTAACCTGATGGACCTAGGCAAGCGATCGCCCCCTATCACAACGTATACCGTCGAGGATCGTTATCTAACATGGCGATCCGAGGTAGAAAAGTGCAGCCATGGTTCTGGGGGTCGATGGAACCGACAGCCCATCCATGCAAGGTTTCTTTGGGCAGAGATCGCCCGCCCTTTCGTTTAAATATGAGGCGGGCGTAGCCGAAGGACCCTCCAAAATAGATCAGTGGACACGATCGCCCGTCCTTGGATCCATCATCTAACATGGTGGACCTGGACAATGCGACGCGTCCCTCCCCCCGTCACAACGTATGCCCCCTTAGGTAGAAAAGTGCTAACAAGCCACGGTAGCGAAGTCGATTTTTCTGACGGCGCCCCGTGAAAGGACTCCTCCAGGCAGAGACCGTCCGCCCCATCGCTACATTGCGAGGCAAAACGTACCCTACGGAGGACCCTTACAATTAAGTGAGTCGCGAGAAGTTAACCATCAGACGGAATGTCGCTCGCGCACAAGACATAGTCGTAAAGGTCGGTTCTATCGAACCCCACGACTGTGCGAAGTCTTTCCAGGCCGGGACGTTCGGCCTCCATCGAGGAATCAACAAAATCGAAAATCGCATGAACCAAACTAAAGATAGCTTACTAAACGAATTATTTTCGTTCCCTTACTTTCACCAAGTAAACAAAAACAAGGGGCAGAGCGGAGCCATACATGCGATCACAAGGACAGAACCACATACGATCGGCTTTGTTCAAATACTCATATGACGATCGGTTTTTGTTCAGAAATTTACAAGTAAGAATTTTAAGTATGCCAATACATTCGGAGTTATACATACAACGAACACTCCTCAAACACTTGTGTGAAGTCAAATGCGAAAAATTCAGACAGGCGATCGTACAAGCAAGGAATCAGATGCAATTATTTATTTTATTTCATTCAAGTTATTTGTACATACGCCCGAAGGCAAAACACGATGAAACTGAAAAATTACAAGGGAAAACAAAATGAAAGCGGTCTAACTCAGGCTGCCCCCGCCTGGCCTTCGCCTCCGGCCGCTAGATCGGTCCGGCCTTCGTCACAAGCTGCTGGATCGGCGTTCACTTCCTCGCTGGCATCCGAATGAACGAGTTTGTCTGGAGACGGATACCAGCTCAGGTCGATTCTGAGGTCGGAGAGGTCAAGGATCGGCACAAAGAAGGCCGGCTGCATGGGATGCTCAAACACATAGGCTTTGAAGTTATCGATCAGAGGGCCGACCTCAAGCCCTCCCTTCTTGGCAGCACAGATGGCGTCAGCGTAAGCCATGTGATAGGCAAACTCGCCGACATACTCCACATTGAGGAAGGGATTGGCCTCGGCCGCCTCCAACTTCTCCTTCAGCCCCGCGATTGTTTTGTCCGCATCCTGGAGCTCGGCAACCTTGGCGGCCAGCTCCCCCTTCGACGACTCCAACTCGCTATTTAACCGGTCTACCACCGCCTTCAGCCCGGTCGCCTCCTCCTGCGAGGCCGCATGCAACCGACGAGATTCCGTCATTTGATCGCGCATCCGGTAGGTCGCCGCTCGGGCCCGGTCGAGATCCTGCCTCATCCAGTCGAGATCCTGCTTAGCCCGCTTGGCCGTCTCCACGTACTCCTTCTCCATTACTGCAACCATGTCGGCTAACTCAACATTCCGACTCCGAGCAGCCTCGAGGTCCGAATGGAGACGGGCAGTAGAGGGCCGCCCCTCATAATCCTTTACAGCTTGAGTGGCCATCGTCGCCGCTTGGAGGGTTAGGGCAAGAGTCGCCTGCATTGCGTCTCCGGACCGCCGGCGCGCGATCGCATCCAGGTCGGTCGTCCAAGCCTTCGGTAGGGCGGAGATAGCCCGAGAGATGTAGTGAAGGACGTCGCTAGGTTCGCGGGGAGACCTGCTCGCGAGGAAGTCCAACACCATCGGCGAGCATTTCGGGTTGGCAAGACGGACCCTGCACCAAGAACAAAGGAGTTAGTATGTCCCCTACATAAATGGCTTAACTCAACAGATCAACCAAGCTTACCTTTCGACCTTCTCGGGGTCGCGGCCGAAAAAAGGCTTGCCCCGCGGGGTCTGGGCGTCAGCGGTCGCCATGGCCTGTAGGAAGGACGATGAGGGCGTAGGCCCCTCCGCCATTGGAATAGTAGAAATTGGAGGTGCGGCGACCGGCGGCACCACTACGGGCGCCTCAGCAGCAACAGTTAGCAAAGGCTCCTCCGTCCTCCGCCTTTTGCGGTTGCACTGTAGCTGCTCCTCTTCTCGAGTCTCCGGCTCGACGATCGGCCCCATGAGAGGTCTCGCCTCGGGGATAGGACAGGTCATCGCTGCAGGGGCATGACCCGTCTTCTTCCCTTGGCGGAGACGATTCATAAGACCAGGGTTCGACATAGCAATCTCTCTCGGCGGCTCGGAGTAGGGGGGGAAGTAGATCTCTGTCAAAGAAGACATTCAACCAAGTTAGACATCTCTTTCAATCAAAGACGATCGCCAAGCAAAAAGGAGATCATAAACATTTGTACCTAGGACCTTTAAGTGGCGAGGAAAGCGAAACAACTGAGCGCCCAACCAATGAGCTTCGTTGTTGATCACACGAGCGTTGATGTAACTGTCCGGTAGACCACGGATTCGCTCCTAGACGATCGAAAAATAAAACGGAAGGTCGCCGGCTGCTGGAACAAGGGAGCCTGCAAAAAGAAAACCAAATTAGATCAGTTCAAGGTGTATCCGAACGAAGGGAGAGTTAAAACCCTTACTCGGATTCCTCTCCCGAAAGCCGGTGGGGATATCCAACTCATCCTCGGGTTTGTCGCTCGCGGCCGATTTCCATGCTCTGCCGACCCAACACCATTTTTTCAGGTCGCCCCGTACCTTGTTCGGCACCCCAAGGACCACCCGGCCCATGCGACCCTGAATGTGGTAGCCGCCAACTGAACCCTTCTGCGCCGTCATCTTAAAGAGGTAGTTCATTTCCAGCGCAGAAGGAATACGGAACAGCCGATGACCGCCAAATAGAGTCAAAGTACTGACGATCTGCAACTAGGCGTTCGGCGTCAGTTGGAGCAGCGCTACATTCCAGGCAGTTAACAGATATGACATGGCGAACGGCAATGGGAACCGCAATCCGGCCCCCATGATCAACTCATTAACGGCGACCATACCCTCGGGAGGTTGGTCGGCGCGCTCGTTCTCGGCTGGCACATACAGTGAAACATCGGAGGGGACATGGAACTCCACCCTCCAACGACTCAAATCCTTCTTAGTCGCCGAGCTCTTAATCTGGCCGAGGGTCCACGAGGAGCAGTCCGCGGCTCGAAATGACGTCCGCTTTATGGGTTCATAGGGGTGAGCGACCGAATATGCGCGAAAATCAAACTTAGGACGTGGTCTAGTAGCCAGCCTCTCCATAAGCTCGGCAAATCATAGAAAGGCTCGGCCGAACACACTGTTCTGCTCCCAGTACACTCTCACTGCCTCATCCTCGTCGGTCGGCGAGTGCTTCTGCTCCGCCGCCGCCGACCTCGCCGCGTCAGCCTCGTTGAAGAGTTCTTCAACCTCCGCGGGTTCAATCCCAGCGCGAATGGCCTCGATGGCCGTCTCCATGTGAAAATCCGCGGAGGTTTCATCCCGGGCAGTCGAAATCGTGGCGGCGGAAGTGCTACCTGCCTCATACACGATGGATCCTCCTCCAGACATGTTCAAAGAGAAAGGGGGGAGAGAAGTTTTTGTTCTTACCTAGAGACTGAGTCGAACGTCGATCGACGCACAAAGCTTCAAGAAATTTCAGCTATGTCTTCTTCTAAGGCAAGAGCACATAAAGATCTAACCCCAGTACCCCTAGCCCCTTTTATAGGCGAGAGCAGGGACTTCTGGGCAAATAAGCAGAATCTCGAGGGCTGAAGTGCGACCGTCGGGTAAGCCGCATTTAATGCAGCTCTCGAAATCCGCGTACGCGTCGTTTTGAGGGCACGCCAGACGACAAGTCTGACAAAACCATCGGAATCCCCCAACAGGAGCGCGACACATGCCCCAATGACGTTTCAAAGTCTGCCTCCACTTCACGCTCTTTCCAGCATCCGAGGAGATCGTCCAAATTCAAAATCAGTTCGTCCGGGAGACGATCGTCCGCTTCATAAGTAGATGAGTCGCTCGTCTAAACCAAGCGATCGCTAACAGAGCCACCTCACCCCACGTCTTCAACATCGGAGCGAGCTGGGGGGCAATTGTTGTGTGGCGATTTATACGCCTCGATGGCGATCGACATAATGGTCGGAGGCCAACCAAAGAAGACAGATGTTGGGCAAGCGCCTAGCGGTCGACGTCCAAGGCGAACGTCAATTGGCATCTGGCGATCGCCTCTGATGTACGACCAGGTACGACCATACCATACCACGTGTGAATCCGACACTCGTCAAAGTCTGCGAAGACCAAATCTCGGCATGAAGGCCCACGTGCAGATCTGTAAAAGGCGCCGCAAGAACAGGCCCTATTCCAGCCTATCAGCAGCTGTTAGTGATAAGGACAGCCTCACCTACTGACAGACCCGCCGAAAGTTCCTAGGTGGGACCTCCCAAGACAGCGAGAAGAGGCACATGTCGCCCCCTCATTGGTTCGTGCATTCGGCTGCCAGCAGCAGCAGCTGCGGACTTAAAGGAAATAGTCCCACATGCTGGGACGATCACCAGCCTTATTTAAATGCAGGAACGGTGATCGCCCGCGGGGGACAGAGACATCCCAGCAACCCCTTCTCCTATAAATAGAAGGCCTCCAGCATTGGCAAAAGGAGAGTTAAAAACGTTAACACGATTACACACAGCAAACAATACAAAGAACTCCTCATCTTTGTAACAAGAACTCACAGAGCTTCAACTCTGGTTCTTCCGGCAATCTTCAGCACTCAAGAGCTAAGATAACTAGGGTCTTTTACACTCATTATAATTGTACTCTAACATTAATATTTGTACTCACCAGTATTCATATTCATAATATCTCGCGAGAGCATTCAAGCTCGGGACTAACAACCCCGACAAATCTTGTGTTATTTACTTCCCCACGGACGTGCTCTCGCATTTTGTTTGTTACTCGTATATTCCAGCATATCATCTCCGGATAATATTTTGGGTAACAACACAGATCAAATAACATACGTAATGAAGATGTTATGAATTCAAACAAGGAACCGTTGAAGATGACGTCATGGAGTAGGTCAGCATGCAATGGATATTTTGACTGAAGACAACGTACGTATTGCGTATAATGATAACGTACGTAAAGAAGACCACAGAAGCTACTGGACCGATTTACATAGAGAATAACGTATGTAATAGGAAGTGTTAACGTACGTAATGGACTGCAGTTAACGTACGTAATGCATGATGCATGTAACACCCCAAACTAGGCGGCTATTACAGTGTCGTGGACCCCCAACTGGGACCCACCAGGCGAATGAAAATTAATGAATTAAATAATATAACTGTAGTACAGAACAACATTATATTACCAATTACTTCGATGAGGAGTTTCAAGTACAATACACCCAATAATACAGAATACATATATATTTAATATGAAGATGAAATATACAACACTGAATAAAATGAAAGTTCGAACGGAAACTGCAGCGGAAAATACACATCCAAGAAACATGATTAAATGGAAAGACTAGACCCCCCCTACTAGTATCACTGGGACTCTTCGCCATCAATATTCTCTTCCCGTGCCTTTGCCTTGCCATGACCTGAAAACAACATCCCATATGGGGTCAGTTACACAGAACAACAATCCTCAAGAGTTGAACAAATACAATAATCACATGACTTAGTTATGAAATCCAATTGAACGAGGGGCATCATAGTACGCCCGAATGTGATGTGCAAGTGCACAAGTATGCTGAGTGCCCGACATCCCGCATAGACACCCGCAAAACTTGGCCTAATTAGTATCACGGAGGCACGTTACCGTGTGCACAGTCTAATGTGTCTGGATACCCACATGTACACAATGACCTTAGTGTGCCCGACTAAAAATTCCACACATATACCACCCGGTAACGCAATACAATCCCAGAAGGTCACAAGAACAAAAGTAACCATGATGAATAAGGATGAATAGAAATCCGACAAGGACCAAGAATGACTCACCGAGGTGAAATAATGGCGCGATGAGTGATAGCTCAAATGAAATGATTGGAACCATCATTCCTCGTGATTTGAATGATTAGTTTGATAATTATAAGTCTCAACATGATTGATATCTTATGCATGAATTATACGTATGAATGAACAACAACGAAATGAATGATTATCCTTTTAACTGAGTAAGAATTAACTTACCCCAATTACCGGTGAAGAATGTCCTTCCTCGAACAAACGTCCTTAAGGTAATTATAGGTCACTCCAACAACCTTGAATAACATAATCACCAATAATTCGCTTAAAATATGAATCAAGCATGGTCACAACCAACTCAAAAGGTCGATACAACAATCCAAACTCATTGGGGGTAATCTAACAAGCATGTTGTAGACAACCTTCAATTGTTTACAACCAAAAACTCAACTATATCGATACCACGCCTCCAATGAGTGATTAAATCCAACAAAATATCATCGATACATTCAATAATCCAATAGAAATACTCCATTCGAGATTACGACAATATCTAATCAAAACCCCAAATTCCAAAGTCAACACTCAAGGTGTTCTTGAACAATTCTCCAAATACTCAACAATTCCGAAAAATACACCAATAAATTCGTAAGAATACATGTATCCAACTTAGATAATCCATATCCAACATATTTCAACATAATAGCAAGCTAACTCGAAGAGATCGGGAAGAAAACCCTCAAATTCCAAAATTCTAGGTTCATGAAAAGTTACCTTGATTTGGAGCGATGTAGGGGATTAAATATTGATTAATCTGAGCCAGGAGCTTAGAGATGTTGCTAGATGATTGTATCTCGAAGAACTCTTCGTGAATCGCCCAAAATCACCCGGAATGGAGGAGAAATGAAGAAATGACGAAATGAAGAGTGAAGTGTCCTATTTATACCAAACCCAACTTAGCATGCGCTATCTCCTGCGATTAGCGTGCGCTAGCGGGTTCACCGGGTAGTTCAGTGAACTCTGCCTTCCGCGTTAGCGTGCACTTCGTACTTGGTAGCGTGTGCTAGTGCCTTCCTCTTAGCGTGCGTTAAACGGGTGTTAGTGTGCGCTACCTGATAGTTGATGCCCAGTAACTGGAGTCCAGAACCTACTGTCCTATGCCCTGCTCGCCTTAGCGCGCGCTACTACGATGACTTAGCGTGCGCTATCAATATAGTTAGCATAGACTATTTTCCACTCATAGCGTGTGCTAGGAGTTCTCCAATTCAGTCCAGTACCTTCTGGACTGTCTGCCTCAATTGCACTAGCGTGCGCTACCAGTACTCAATTAGCGCGCGCTAAAAAGAGTATGTAGCGTGCGTTACTCTTCACACACAGACTATCAAAATATGATGATAATGACAATATTCTCGTCTTGATCTCAAATAGGGTTGAAT
The DNA here is from genome assembly GCA_033398695.1 of Orobanche coerulescens. NCBI lineage: Eukaryota > Viridiplantae > Streptophyta > Magnoliopsida > Lamiales > Orobanchaceae > Orobanche > Orobanche coerulescens. The sequence continues at coordinate 33,676,311 of CM065804.1, forward strand.
GACGAATAATAACTGATATACGATTCAAAAATACGCCGAACGGTGAGCACAAATGATTGATGAATGATTAATAATGAATGAAAATTACTGAGTGACAAGTAACAAATGATAATAAATGAATTTACAACTGGGTATTACATACCCCCCCTAAAAAGAGTTTCGTCCTTGAAACTAAGGGTCAAACAATTCGGGATAACTCTCCCGCATACTATCCTCGATTTCCCAAGTGGCCTATTCAACTCTGTGTCTAGACCACTGAATTTTCACCAAAGGAATCGCCTTGTTTCTCAACTGCTTGATTCGTCGCTTTAGGACTCGTACAAGATGCTCCTCGTACGTATGATCATCCGCGATCTCGATTTCATCGAACTGAAGTATGTAACTCGGGTCGGCAGCATACTTCCGCAACTGAGAGACGTGAAACACATTATGAACTCGGCTCAAAGCCGGAGGTAAAGCCAATCGATAAGCCAGACTGCCTACTCGATCTAAAATTTCAAAAGCTCCAATGAATCTCGGACTCAACTTCCCTCTCTTCCCGAAACGAAAAATACCTTGACTCAAGGATACCTTGACCAAAACATGGTCACCTGTCTCGAACTCTAATGGTCGACGACGATTATCTGCTTATGATTTCTGTCGACTCTGAGTGGTCAACATACGACTCCTGATCAAATCTACCTTCTCGCGGGCGGTTATTAGCATATCGGGCTCAGTACCGATTGATTCTGATAAGTCATCCCAACACAAAGGAGATCGACAACGACGACCGTATAAGGCCTCATAAGGTGCCATTTTAATCGAAGCATGCCAATTGTTATTGTACGTGAAGTCGATCAACGGTAGTTGGGCCTCCCAATCATCTTTCCAATCGAGAACACATGCCCTTAACATGTCCTCTAACGTCTGAATAGTTCGCTCTGATTGTCCTTCGGACTGAGGATGAAAAGCTGTGCTGAGATTTAGCTGAGTTCCCATGGCACAATGAACGGATTTCCAAAAATGTGACACGAATCGCCCGTCACAATCAGAAACGATACTCTTAGGGGTACCATGCAATCTCACGATCTCTTTAATGAATAACTCGGCAAGTCTCTCAGGACCCCACATATCCTTAATCTCAAGGAAATGAGCTAACTTAGTTAAACGGTCCACAATTACCCAAATTTTATTCATGCCACGACGACTCGTCGGCAAACTCGTGATGAAGTCCATTGAAATATCCTCCCACTTTCATTCTGGGATAGGAAGCGGTTTCAGCATACCCGTCGGTCGCTGATGTTCTATCTGGACTTGCTGACATGTCATACATCTCGAAACAAATTCTGCGACTTCTCGCTTCATATTACTCCACCAGTAATTTTTCTTCAAGTCTTTGTACATCTTGCTAGACCCCGTATGGATAGAATAAGGGGTAGCATGGGCCTCTCTCAAAATCGAGTTTTTCAACTCATCATCCACCGGAACGCATAATCGGTTCTTAAATTGCAAAAGTCCATCCTCTTGGACCATGAATCCAGGGGCTTTCCCCTGAGCCACATCATCTCGAATGCGCAACAAAAATGGGTTTGAACCCTGATTCACTCTGATCGCCTCCTCAAGTGGCGATTAAATCTCTAGCATACAAAGTTGTCCTTGCACTCACTGTAACCAGATCTAGATCTCAGGCCTTAGGAATTCCTATTGAAGTTCCTTCTGAGTGGTCAAACGAGCAAGCATTTGCTCCTGAATGGATTTACGGCTCAAGGCATCGGCGACAACGTTCGCCTTACCCGGGTGGTATTGTATCTCAATGTCATAATCTTTAATCGGTTCTAACCACCGTATCTGTCGCATGTTTAACTCCTTCTGAGTAAATATATACTTTAAACTCTTATGATCAATGAAAAGCTGACAAGTGACGCCATAAAGATAATGTCACCAAATCTTCAATGCAAAAACCACGACCGCTAGCTCAAGGTCATGGGTCGGATAATTGACCTCATAAGGCCTCAGTTGTCGCGAAGCATAGGCAATCACTTTCCCATTCTGCATTAATACACATCCTAGACTATGTCCGGACGCGTCACTATAAACCACGAATCCTTCTGTCCCTTGTGGCAAGGAAAGGACAGGCGCTGAAATTAAATAGCTCTTGAGTTCCTCAAAACTCTGCTAACACGCGACAAACCACGTGTATTTCTTATTCTTCCACAAAAGGTTCAATATAGGTGGAGCGATTTTATAAAACCCTTCCACAAATCGCCGGTAATAGCCTGCTAATCCGAGAAAGCTTCATATTTCCTTAACATTCTTCGGAGGTTGCCAATCTCGGATAGCCTCTGTCTTATCAGGATCAACACGTACCCCATGTGATGAAATCACATGCCCGAGAAACGTCACCTCGGACATCCAGAACTCGCATTTGGAAAATTTTCCATAGAGTTGCTTCTATCTCAACACGTCGAGGACCTGATGAAGGTGAAGTTCGTGCTCCTCTCGGTTACGGGAATAAATCAAAATGTCATATATGAAAACAACCACGAACTGATCCAAATAGTCGATGAAAACTAGGTTCATTAACTCCATGAATACCGCATGTGCATTACTTAACCCAAACAGCATCACTACAAACTCGTAGTACCCATAGTGTGTACGAAATGCCGTCCTTGCGATATCCGACTCTCGAATTGGCAACTGATGATACCCAGACCTTAAATCGATCTTGGAAAATACTGAAACTCCCTGAAGTTGATCCAAGAGGTCATCGATGCGGGGTAGGGGATATTTATTCTTGATCGTCACCCTGTTCTTCTTGACAAATAACACTGATGCTCCCCACAGGGATGCACTCGGTCGGATATAACCCTTCTCGATCAATTCCTCCAGTTGATTCTTCAATTCTTGCATTTCGGTCGGGGCCATACGATATGGTGCTTTCGATAATGGGGACATACCAGGCTCCAACTCTATCGTGAATTCCACATCTCTCTGTGGAGGCAAACCAGGTAACTCATCTGGAAATACATCGGCGTATTCTCTCACTACCGGGATATCAGCCAACGTCACTGATGGTTTCTCGGTCTTGGTCATATAGAACCAATAACCAACACACCTCTGATTGAGTAACTTCACTGCTTTCATCATATTAATAACTCTTCCAGAACAGCTGGGAATACCCCTGAAGTACACACTCGACTCCATCGTCTAAAACAATAGTGAACATACGCTTACAAACACTAAGGATGGCATTGTGATGATCCATCTAATCAATACCCAAAAAACGTCGTCTTTAGTAAATCTACTATGATTACGTCCGCCAACCAAACGCGGGCATTAAGCTGAATCGGACAATTCTTAACTTCACAATTTCTGATAATTCTTCTACCGTCTGGTAGACCAATGACATAAGGTTTGCAACTAGTAGCACTATCCAGGTGTAGTATACTCAAACATGACTCAAAAATGAATGAATGTGATGCACCAGTATCAAAAACGTTACACACAGGTTGAGATAAAATTTAGAGTGCACCTGAGATCATTCGAGCCTCCGGATCGTCGGTCCTCTTCATCTCGTAAATTCGGGGCTTGCCAGTCCCTGAACCGGATGCTCTCATCTGATAAGTATGGGCTCCGCCTTAATTTGCTCCCATTGTCTTAAACGATGCTGACTGAGTAGCCTGATTCTGAACCGCTGACTGCTTCGGGGTCTGAGATGCCGTCGGAGTAGGCCTGGAATCTCTTCGGCAGAAACGGGCCTTATGTCCGGCAATCCCATAGTTGTTACATGTGATAGTCTGGCTCGGACACTTAGTGCTGTAATGACTTTGCTCTCCGTAGTTGAAATAGGTGATGGCCGAACTGGCCGCTCGGGACTGAGATTCCGCAGGTTTAGGCGCCATAGGAGGTCGCTCAGAAAAAGTAGAGCCGTACGAGTCTTCTTGAAGGTTGCCCGACTACCCTCGGGCTGATTATGCTTCTTCGATTTCTTGCTAGAAGATGAAGGTTGTTGCTTAGCAATTTCCTTAGTGGTAAGCTCATAAGTAAGAGCTTTCTCGATGAATTCGGCCAGGGTGGCACAATGATGATTAAGCAATTGCATCCATATACGAGGTTTCAACCTCTTACTGAAATACTTGATTTTATCCGCCTCGGAGTGGATAATGGATGAGGTAAAGGGAAGTAGCTCCTGAATCTTTTCGGCGATGGCGAGAACATCATTTTCCGCTGAGAGGTCGGGACTGAGTATTTCCGATAACTTGGCCTCCCTGAGTGGGGCTGGATAGTATCTTTCCAACATGAGGGTCTTGAACTGATCCCAAGTGCAAGATCCGCCGGTGGGCTTCAAAGATAGCCACCATGAGTGAGCGCTCTTACCCAGATAGTAAGCCGCAACTGAAACTTTGTGCCCTTCGGGACACTTCACCATAGCAAATAGCTTCTCAAGATGTTCAAGCCAGTGAATAATATCCACCGGCTCAGATGAGCCCTCAAAAGTAAGTGACCTCTGGCGAGAGATGTCGCCAATAATACTTCTCACACTCATCTCTTGCCTCTGAAGTGGCGGTGGAGGAGGCTGTTGAGTCTGAGCGTTTGAGTTCTGCATCGTCTCCATCAGACGTGCCATCTGAGTCATCTGGGCTATCATGCCCTGCATAAAAGTGAATGGATCAACCCGTACACCTTGTGATTGAGCTGTATCCCGGGTATGACTTCCTGACAGAGAGTGATTATTTCCCGTTGAATGAGTAGCATCGCCAGCTGAGTTGGCAGCGTCGCTACCTATTGAATTAGCTTTATTCCTTGCGTTCGCATGGGTATTCACATGAGCTCCCGAGTTTCGGCCCGCATCGCGGCCTCTTCCCCTGCGTCTTCTAACATCTCTCTCCATACTGAAGTAGGAAAGTCACATGATAGTTATGGATCTCGCATGAATATCGCCTTATGATTACATTATGAAACGATTATAACGAGCATACACACTCTAACACAATGAACGCATTAATAATGCAGTAAAATGATCGTCGACATTATGCCGGAATATGATAAGATCGCATGAAAGATCAACTGAGGTGACATGATTATCTGATGAAATTCTTGAAATGATTATTTTTAAACACGTTAACATGATTGATAATACGATCTACGAGATCAATAATTGAACAATGAGATTGACTGAGTGATTAATGAGTTGACATGATTGGCAAGATCCAAAGAAAATGATGATTGAGGATTGTTGACTGATGAATGATGAATTAGTGATTCTTATTGCCAGAAATTATACCATGGCGTCAGAAATCTTACTGTTCTTTGGTCTGAGGGGCTTGGCGCTTGCACGGGTCATACGTGATGCGAAAGTCCAAAGATACTAGTTTGATGAATGATGATTCTCAATGAGACATGACTTAGATAAGTAGTATTTAAAACCACCACTCCGATACCAACTCTGTAACACCCCAAACTAGGCGGTTATTACAGTGCCGTGGACCCCCAACTGGGACCCACCAGTCAAATGAAAATTAATGAATTAAATAATATAACTGTAGTACCGAACCACATTATATTACCAATTACTCTGATGAGGAGTTTCAAGTACAATACACCCAAGAATACAGAATACATATATATATATATATATATATTTCATATGAAGATGAAATATACAACACTGAATAAAATGAAAGTCCGAACGGCAACTGCAGCGGAAAATACACATCATAGAAACATGAATAAATGGAAAGACTGGGCCCCCCTACTATTATCACTGGGACTCTTCGCCGTCAATATTCTCTTCCCGTGCCTTTGCCCTGCCATGACCTGAAAACAACATCCCCTACGGGGTCAGTTACACAGAACAACAATCCTCAAGAGTTGAACAAATACAATAATCACATGACTTAGTTATGAAATCCAATTGAACGAGAGGCATCATAGTATGCCCTAATGGGATGTGCAAGTGCACAAGTATGCCGAGTGCCCGGCGTCCTGCATAAACGCCTGCAAAACTTGGCCTAATTAGTCTCACAGAGGCACGTTACCGTGTTCACAGTCCAATGTGTCCGGATACCCGCATATACATGACCTTAGTGTGCTCGACTAAAAATTCCACACATATACCACTCGATAACGCAATAGAATCCCAGAATGTCACAAGAACAAAACTAACCATGATGAATAAGGATTAATAGAAATCCTACAAGGACCAAGAATAACTCACCGAGGTGAAATAATGGCGCAATGAGTGATAGCTTAAATGAAATGATTGGAACCGTCGTTCCTCGTGATTTGAATGGTTAGTTTGATAATTATAAGTCTCAACATGATTGATATATTATGCATGAATTATACGTATGAATGAACAATAACGAAAGGAATAATTATCCTTTTAACTAAGTAAGAATTAACTTATCTCAATTACCGGTGAAGAATGTCCTTCCTCGAACAAATGTCCTTAAGGTGATTATAGATCGCTCCAACAATCTTGAATAACATAATCACCAATAATTCTCTTAAAATACGAATCAAGCATGATCACAACCAACTCAAAAAGTCGATACAACAACCCAAACTCATTGGGGTAATCTAACAAACACGTTGTAGACAACCTTCAATTGTTTACAACCAAAAACTCAACTATATCGATACCACGCCTCCAATGAGTGATTCAATCCAACAAAACATCATTGATACAATCAATAATCTAATAGGAATACTCCATTCGAGATTACGACAACATCTAATCGAAACCCCAAATTCCAAAGTCAACAATCAAGGTGTTCTGGAACAATTCCCCAAATGCTCAACAATTCCGAAAAATACACCAATAAATCCATAAAAATACATGTATTCGAGGTAGATAATCTATATCCAACATATTCCAACATAATAGCAAGCTAACTGGAAGAGATCGGGAAGAAAACCTTTAAATTCCGAAATTATAGGTTCATGAAAAGTTACCTTGATTTGGAGCGATGTAGAGGATCAAATGTTGATTATTCTGGGCTAGGAGCTTAGAGATGTTGCTAGATAATTGCAGATCGAAGAACTCTTCACGAATTGCCCAAAATCGCCCGGAATGGAGGAGAAATGAATAAATGACGAAATGAAGAGTGAAGTGTCCTATTTATACCAAACCAGCTTAGCGTGCGCTATCTCCTGCAATTAGCATGCGCTAGCGGGTTCACCGGGTAGTCCAGTGAACTCTGCCTGCCGCGTTAGCGTGCGCTAACGCCTTCCTCTTAGCGTGCGTTAACCGGATGTTAGCGTGCGCTACCTGATAGTTGGTGCCCAGTAACTGGAGTCCAGAACCTACTGTCCTCTGCCCTGCTCGCCTTAGCGCGCGCTACTACGATGAATTAGTGTGCGCTATCAATACAGTTAGCATATGCTATTTTCCACTCATAGCGTGCGCTAGGAATTGTGCAATTCAGTCCAGTACCTTCTGGACTGTTTGCCTCAATTGCACTAGCGTGCGCTAATGTTGAGCGATAGCGTGCGCTACCAGTTCTCAATTAGCGCGCACTAAAAAGAGTACGTAGCGTGCGCTACTCTTCTCACACAGACTATCAAAATATGATGATAATGACAATATTCTCTTCTCGATCTCAAAGAGGATTGAATGACGAATAATAACTGATATACGATTCAAAAATACGCCGAACGGTGAACACAAATGATTGAATATGATTGATGAATGATTATTCATGAGTGAAAATTACTGAGTGACAAGTACTGAATGATAATAAATGAATTTACAACTGGGTATTACAATGCAGAAACTAATGGCTAGTTGAGGCTTTATGCCTATAAATACCAAGGCATATGGTATTATCCATAACAACAACTTTGAGAAAATCATATATACATTTGATGTCATTGTATACACTATCGTTGTTCTAATTGTGCTTAATTTATAAGTGTTTGGGTGTTCATACACGAAAACATACACGAGAGGAAAGACACGGATTGTAGATTGATTCGGTGTTATTAGGATCATTGATCCGGCATTGTTAGAATCATATATAAATCCAAGTGAGGTTTGTCTAGTACCCATCGAAAGCTAGATAGGTTGCTTCCTTGTCCAATAGAAAAGGAAAATGATTTATCTTGGACTGACATAAAAACAAGTGTGTAACAGTTTATCTCGGACCGATAGAAGACAAGATTGTAACTGTATCCCTCAGACCGATAGAAGACGATGTGCAGAGGTTGATCTTAAGCCTAGGAAAAAAGATACGGAGAGAGAACGTAGTCTCGTATGGTCGAACCTCTATAAATATTGTGTCATTTACTTTCCACAAGTTAATTACGCTTCCACAATGCAAAAGAGTTTAAAAACTCTACTCCGCAATATTATCCACCATTCTAAGTGGGGTTCCAATTTTCCAACAATTGGTATCGGAGCGGTATCTCTTGAAAGCGGCTTAACATCCGAGGAGAAGATGATCCTATGGCGTGTCAATTGGCCTCGGTCTAAGGTCTTACTTTAAATCAACCTCCATTCTTTGATGGATCGAATTTTATGACATGGAAGAAGAAAATGTCTATTTTCATCCGAGCCTACGACATCGAGCTTTGGAAAGTTATTTGCTTAGGTCCGAAAATTCCTACAAAACTGGATGACTCTCTAAAAATCTTCGAAGATTACAATGATGAGGATTGAAAAAATGACCACTATAATTGCAAAGCAACACAATTATTATATTGTGCTTTAAATCCGGAAGAACACAACCGGATATCCTCACGCGAAAGTGCCAAAGAAATTTGGTAAATGCTTGAGGTGACTCATGAAGGAACAAACCAAGTCAAGGAGATGAAGATCAATATGCTCCTCCACGACTATGAGCTATTTATGATGAAGAGTGAAGAGTCTATTACCAATATGCTCGACCAATTTTCGGCCATCACAAATGGACTAGCTTATTTTGGGAAACCATTAACAAGTAGTGAAAAAGTAAAAAAAATCTTAAGATCACTATCTGTTGAATGGGACGGGACGATTACGGCTATAATGGAATTAAAGGATCTCAATAATTTTAATTTTAGCACCCTCGTCGGATCGTTAATAAACTAAGAGATAGTTCTTAAATCTCGAAATGCCAAACCGAAACCGAAGGAAAGATCTATAGCTTTGAAAGCTAAGATGTCAAGAAGAGAAGAAGAAATCCCGGTGGACAAAGACGATGAAGAATCGGCATATTATGCCAAGAATATAAATAAGTTTCAAAATTATTGAACCGGAGGATACACATTAAGACGAGCGAATCAAAGAAATTCGACAATAATTGTCGGAACTGTGGTAAACCAGGCCACTTTGCGAAAAATTGCATAGGCACGACTTCCCAGAAAGAAGTTCTTGTAGCAACATGGAGTGACGAAGAGGATGATGATGAATATACTCAAAATAACCTCGCACTCATGGCAAGAAGTTCATTCGACAAAAGCGACGTCGAAAGCCAAGTTAGTACCCCGTCTCACGATGAATTATTAGAAGCATTCGAACTTTTACATACCGATTTTCAAAATGCTTTAATTGAAATTAAATCCCTCAAATCGAAAAACAAATTATTGGACGATGAAATCTTCAAAATTCAAAAAGGAAAATCTATAGAAACCGATCATTCTAAATGCCTTGAAATTAAAAATAATTTAAAGAATGATCTTTTGAAAGTTCAAAACGAACTTAAGGCTTTAACGAACAAATTTTCTTGCGGAAATGACAAATTTGAAGAAATGATTTCCGTTCAAAAATTTTCTTTAAACAAACAGGGGTTAGGATTCAAACCGAATAATAAAATCGAATCCTTAAATTTTAAATACCTGATATGAGAAATGTTTAAAACATGGGCATCATATTTCGATTTGCAAAAGCCCAAGACGAACGATAAAAAATTAAAAAAATTTGGATTCCAAAAGGAACCCTTATACCGAATATCGTCTATGTTTCAAAAGAAAAACCAACTCTCGGTTGGATCCCCAAATATCAAAATTAATATATTTCCATCAATTGGTATTTTGATAATTCATATATTTTTCAATTGGTATTTAACTCAAGGAGAGTTACCATTATTTTTCTAAATGAGGAGATCTATTTTTCAAGGGGAGTTTTACCCGTTAATTGTCATATTTAATATATCGATTTTCTATATTTATTATCGCACCTTTTGATTATGACAAAAAGGGGGAGAGAGTATGAGAAAGGGGGAGAATATCGATAAAAATGATGGGAGAAAGAGAATACGAGTCATGGAAGAATGACGAGAAAAATAAAAAAATATTCCGATCATGAAAAGGAGAGAAAAATCGAAGGAGAAGAATGTCGAAAATAGAATAAGAAGTTGGAAAATAAAAAAATTGAAAAGGAGAAAAGAAAAGATGGGGAGAAAAAAACTAACAAAACGGACAAAGCCAAAAATATTGATCTGTAATTATTTATATTTTTGTAGGTATAAAATTCCATCGAAGGTTGTTGTTTTGTCATCATCAAAAAGGGGGAGATTGTTGGAATATCATTCCATATAATTATAAAAAGGTTTTGATGATGTGTTGTCGAACAAACCAAAACAACAAAGGAAACATTAGATCGAAGCAAAACAAAAAGAAGACAAAGTCACTCGAAACAGACGGGAACGTCACCTGATCCTGAGAACAGATGAGGAAGTCACCTGATCAGACCAAGCGAGAAAAGTCATCTGATCAAACCAGATGGGAAAAGTCACCTGATCAGACCAGACGGGAAAAGTCAACTGATCAGATCAGATGAGGAAAAGTTAACTGAAGGCAGACGAGTTAACAAAGCTAACGTACGTAATATACATAGTATAATGCACGTAATGGAAAGTTACCTGAAGGCAGATGAGTGCAGACGACATGAGTTAACGTACGCAACACATGGAGAACAACATACGCTAATCATAGAAGCTAACGTACGTAATGCAGAAAAAATAACGTACGTAATGAAGGTGTTATGAGTTCAAACAAGGAACCGTTGAGGATGACGTCATGGAGTAGGTCAGCATGCAACAAATATTTTGACGGAAGGTAACGTTCGTAATGCGTATAATGATAACTTACGTAAAGAAGACCACAGAAGCTACTGGACTTATTTACATAGAGAATAACGTACGTAACAGGAAGTGTTAACGTATTTAATGAAGCTAACGTACGTAATGGACTACAATTAATGTACGTAATGCATGATGCAGAAGCTAACGGCTAGTTGAGGCTTTATGCCTATAAATACCAAGGCATATGGTATTATTCATAACAACAACTCTGAGAAAATCATATATACATTTGATGTCATTGTATACACATCGTTGTTGTAACTGTGCTTAATTGATAAGTATTTGAGTGTTCATACACGAAAATATACACGAGAGAAAGATACGGATTGTAGATTGATTCAGTGTTATTAGGATCGTTGATCCGACATTGTTAGAATCATATATAAATCTAAGTGATGTTTGTCTAGTACCCATCGAAAGCTAGATAGGTTGCTTCCTTGTCCAATAGAAAAGGAAAACAGTTTATCTTGGACTGACATAAAGACAAGAGTGTAATGGTTTATCTCGGACCGATAAAAGACGAGATTGTAACGGTATCCCTAAAACAGATAGAAGACGATGTGCAGAGGTTGATCTTAAGCCTATAGAAGAAGATACGGAGAGAGGATGTTGGCTCGTATGGCTGAACCTCTATAAATCTTGTGTCATTTACTTTCCGCAAGTTAATTACGCTTCCGAAATGCAAAAGAGTTTGAAAACTCTACTCCGCAATATTATCCACCATTCTAAGTGGGGTGCCAATTTTCCAAAAATTGGTATCAGAGCGGTGTCTCTTGAAATTGGCTTAACATCCGAGGAGAAGAAGATCCTATGGCGTTTCAATTGGCCCCAATCTAAGGTCTTGCTTTAAATCGACCTCCATTCTTTGATGAATTGAATTTTATGACATGGAAGAAGAAAATGTCTATTTTCATCCGAGCTTACGACATCGAGTTTTGGAAAGTTATTTGCCTAGGTCCGAAAATTCCTACAAAACCGGACGGCTCTCTAAAAAGCTTCGAAGATTATAATAATGAGGATTGAAAAATGACCACTATAATTGCAAAGCAACGCAATTATTATATTATGCTTTAAATCCGTAAGAACACAACCGGATATCCTCATGCGAAAGTGCCAAAGAAATTTGGGAAATGCTTGAGGTGACTCATGAAGGAACAAACCAAGTCAAGGAGACGAAGATCAATATACTCCTCTACGACTATGAGCTATTTATGATGAAGAGTGGAGAGTCCATTACCAATATGCTCGACTGATTTTCGGTCATCACAAATGGACTAGCTTGTTTTGGGAAACCAGTAACAAGTAGTGAAAAAGTATTGAAAATCTTAAGATCACTACCTGTTGAATGGGACGGGACGGTTACGGCTATAATGGAATCAAAGGATCTCAATAATCTTGATTTTAGCGCCCTCATCGGATCGCTAATAAACTACGAGATAATTCTTAAATCTCAAAATGCCAAACCGAAATCGAAAGAAAGATCTATAGCTTTGAAAGCTAAGATGTCAAGAAGAGAAGAAAAATCCCGGTGGACAAAGACGATGAAGAATCGGCATATTATGCCAAGAATATAAATAAGTTTCAAAACTTATTGAACCGGAGAAGGAAAGACATCAAGACGAGTGAATCAAAGAAATTCAACAATAACTGTCGGAACTGTGGTAAACCAGGGCACTTTACGAAAAATTACAGAGACACGACTTTGAAGAAGGAAGTTCTCGTAGCAACATAGAGTGACGAAGAGGATGGCGATGAATATACTCAAAATAACCTCGCACTCATGGCAAGAAGTTGATTCGACGAAAGCGACATCGAAAGCCAGGTTGGTACCTCATCTCACGATGAATTATCTGAAGCATTCAAACTTTTACATACCGATTTTCAAAATGCTTTAATTGAAATTATATCCCTCAAATTGAAAAACAAATTATTGGACGATGAAATCTCCAAAAGTCAAAAAGGAAAATCTACAGAAACGATCATTCTAAATGCCTTGAAATTAAAAATAATTTAAAGAATGATCTTTTGAAAGTTCAAAACGAACTTAAGGTTTTAACGACCAAATTTTCTTGTGGAAATGACAAATTTAAACAAATGCTTTACGTTCAAAAATTTTCTTTAAACAAACAGGGGTTAGGATTCAAACCGAATAATAAAACCGAATCCTTAAATTTTAAATACCCGATGTGAGAAATGTTTAAAACTTGGGCATCATATAACGTACGTAATGCAGATTAAATAACGTTCGTGATGAAGATGTTACGAATTCAAACAAGGAACCGTTGAAGATGACGTCATGGAGTAGGTCAGCATGCAATAGATATTTGACTGAAGATAACGTACGTAGAGAAGACCACAAAATCTACTGGACTGATTTACATAGAGAATAACGTACGTAACAGGAAGTGTTAACGTACGTAATTGTAATATCCAAAATTTCTACTACTGTTGTTTAATATTATTTTATTCGAGTTATATTGTACAGCGTAGAATCTGTACAGTAGGGATAAAATAAATTAAGGACTGAGATGTCAGTATTGGTATAATTGTCGTATTTGGTCGACAATTGCATTTGAGGATATAATGTGTTGAGTATACGTAGTCATTATGCCGTATGTTCGTATCTAATATATTGAGACGTTGGACAAGAATAAGCTGAAAATGGCTAAGTACAGCCACATTAGCGCACGCTACGATGTATACTTAGCGTACGCTAAGGCACAAGGAGTACGTATGTTAAGGAGTATAGTTAACGTACGTTAAGATGCTAAGTGTTACGGACGATATGTATAATGCATTACGTATGTAATGAGAGGAATCAGATATCTCAGGCTATGGCCAACAGGTGGGACCCGTGGTCGGCAGCTTTCGGCGCGGATGTGGACGGGCGAGTTAAGGCTGAGATTAACATACGCTACGGGAAGTGTATAACATATGTTAAATGGAGTTTCACTATAGCAAGTCAACGTACATATTACGTATGCTATTAAGGATATGTTACGTACGTAATCGATTTAACGAAACAGGTCAGTGAGTTCTGAAATGATGTTACGTACGCTATGAGAGGAATGTAGTGTACGTAAGGTGCATTTCATACGTTAATATGGAATGATAACGTATGTAATGAGCAATGCAGTTTATAAAATAAGGTTCGTTCTTTCATTTCTTCACGAGAGAAAATCGATATCCTTCCTCCAACTTCGTCCCTCTGCACATGAAAGTGAGAATAAACCTCTTCTATCTTGGTTATGAGCTTGGAAGCATGGATTAGAAGCTTGGATATGAAGATATCAATGATTCTTGAAGGGTTGATTGTGTTATTGATGTTCTTGAGGTATGTTAATGAACTCTACACCTTGAATTCGGATTTTGATGATATTGTTGGTGAATAATTCGTATGAAGATGATTACGGTGTTGTTGTTATGATTCTTGAGGTCATGTGAATTGTATATTGGAAGATATAGACGACGGCAATGGATTGGTGATGGCTTCATCGGTATCGAGGCAAGTTATTACTTGCTCAATTATAATGTTTAATGAATGGTTTCAGTTTCATTTCGTTTATAATACATATAGCAATGATTATTACTGTAAATTCTGGAGATTTGGATTATATGTTATCTTTCCGATTCTGGGAGTTAAATCATAATATATATGCTTTATCTCGGTTATTGGCATAATCGGGTATCAAGGTTACGTTGCAATAAATATGAGGATATGAGTATCTATAGTCCATGGTACGTTTGGATCGCCGAGCATTGAGGATAATCGCCGGTGATGATTTGACATCGATATTTCTCCTGAAGGACTCGGGACAAGTATCTTAGTTTGATTCGGTTTAGTGTTGTTGATGTTGATCATGCAGGTTGTCATTTATGTCGCCGAACATGAAGTCGTCCTAGTTGTTTCATCATAGTGTCGTTCATGTTTTTGATTCATATGTTGTTCATGTTGATGAACATATTGAGTTGCATATGTGTATGCATAATTGTATTGTTTATGTTTTGTTGATCCGATGGGATCGTGTGATCTATGCTGAGGGCGCTGGATCGGATGTCCACTATGCGTTGGTCCGACGGGATCATCATGGGGATCTATGCTGAGGGCGCTGGATCGTTGGAAAGGTTTTCCACCATGCGTTGGTCTGATGGGATCATCATGGGGATATATGCTGAGGGCGCTGGATCGTTGGATTACCCAGTGTTGTATTGATGGAATCGTGTGGATCGTATCATTGATTTTATCATGTGTTGTTGTGCATATGTATATTGTTGGTTATCCATCTCGTGTTGATCTAGTAGAATCATCTTGAGATCTATGCTGAGGGCGCTAGATCATGGGATTTCCATTGAATATACACTGTTGTTATTGTTCTGAGCATATTGACGTTGTCATATGAGTATGCATTTGTAGGTCTTGTGTTAGGACCGTGCTCGTATGTTGCATTGATCTGATCTCGGATTAGACTGACATGATTGTCGTGGTATTGTTGCATCTCGAGGTATGTTCCGTATTTCCCTTGGTATTTGTATTTGATGGACAATTGGTTTTCATGTCGATATGTGATGATGTTACCCGATGGATTTGGGTTGGACAGAGTTAGTAGATTTCGTAACAGTGAGTTATGATGATGTTTTGAGAACCTTGGGTACTGTGCGAGATGTGAATTTTGGTAAAGTTATGACGATAAGATAACATTGGTCATATTCTTATTTTGTATTCTCATTGGTATGTAATTATTAATGTGATGTGACGGTTATCATTGTTGGATATTATGGCGACCCCGTCGTGGTCTTTCTTTTTAGCTTCCCAGAGGATACTGGCTAGGGCATGTAATTATGTATTGAGTTTCCTGATCAGTTGTTGTATTACGCTGCTAGAGTATTTTTAATTGTTTGTCTTTTCCACTGCGTGAGTATTTTTAAATGGTCCTTTGGTATCCGGTAACTTAGGTTACTTTGGCAATCATTTCTAAATTATTTTGTCGGTACGTGTAAGCGATAGCTTAACATATATTTTTAAACTGTTGAGTTTTGGCATTTCGGACCTTGTGGTTTCAAATGAAAATTTACGACGGTTTTGATAAAAGAGTTTTATAAAGTCTTCGAATGTTTTAAATAGATAATACCGTCATTAGCCTCTTGGGCGTTTGTAAATATTTTTGAAAATTTCCTTCAGCCTTGTGGGTTCCACCTCGGGGCCCACGGCGCTGTAAATATTCTTGGATGGCTCTGGGGGTGTTACAGTTGTAACACCCCAAACTAGGCGGATATAACAGTGCTGTGAATCCCCGACTAGGACCCACCAGGCAAATGAAAATGATGAATTAAATAATATAATAGTAGTACCGAACCACATTATATTACCAAGTACTCCGATGAGGAGTTTAAGTACAACACACCAGGACAATACCGAATACTAGTATATTTTATATGAAGATAAAATACACCACCCTGAATAAATAAACATCTCAAACGGAATTTGCAGCGGAAAATACAAATGACGGAAATGACTGAAATGACTGAAATGACTGAAACAAACGGAATGACTGGGGCCCCCTACTAGTATCACTGGGACTCCTCGCCATCAACATGCTCTTCCCGTGCCTTTGCCTTGCCGTGACCTGAAAACAAAATACCCCAATGGGGCCGGGCCATACGTAACAACAATCCTCAAGGGTTGAAAATACACAATCAAGATTAAACTGAAGTTATGAAATATCCTTAGTTATGAATTACGCTGAAGAGGAGTATCATAGTACGCCCGTAATGTTCTGTGCAAGTGTACAAGACGAATGACCGGACACACCCGTCCTTGTACCTAATTAGTCTCACGGAGTTAATCTTTACCGTGTGCACGGTCCAATGTATCGGTGAACCCAATACATGACCATCGTGTGCCCGACTAAAAATTCCACACAGCCACACCCGGCCACGCAATATGAACCCAAAAGGTCATATGAACGAGAATGACCACACTGAATATCAATGAATAATGATTCGACAAGGCCAAGAATGACTCACCGAGATGAAAATAATAGTGACGTGATTGATAACCCAATGAAATGATTTGGAACCGTCGTTCCTCGTGAATGAAATGATTATTAGATAATTACATGTCTCAATATGATTAATACCATGATGAATGAGTTATGATTATGAGTAATCAACAACAAAAAGGAATGAGTATCCTTTTAACCGAGTAAGAATTAACTTACTCAACACCGATGAAGAATGTCCGTCCACGAACAACGTCCTAAATGAAATGTCGGTCGCTCGAACAACCTTGAATAACACAATTACCAATAATTCGATCATTACACGAATCAAAAACGATCATAACCAACTCAAACGTCGATACAACAATATCCAAACTCGAATATATATCGAAACCAACTCCAAGATGAGTATTTCAAACCATCAAAACACTTCCAATGATTTCAATAATCCCATAGGAATCCACAATTCAAGTTTACAACAACAACAATCGGAAAATCCCCAAATTAACCGAAGTCAACCCTAAGGGTTCTTGAAATAATTCCGAAAATAGCCATTAAATCCGTTGGAATATATTTATCCAAGGTAGATAATCCATATCTAACATATTCCAATAACAATCCAAGCTTACACGAAGAAATCGGAAGGAAAACCCCAAAAATCCGAAATTCTAGATCCAAGAGATTAATACCTTTGATTTGATGAGATTAGGTAGATGAAATGATGATTAATCCAACTCAAAGACTTTGAAGATGATGATAGATGATAGCAGCTCGAAGAGAACTCTCCAAAATGCCCAAAATCGCCCGAAACCGATGAGGGAATGAGAAAGAATGATAAATGACGAACTCAGGCTAACTGTCCAATATATAGTCACTCCAGGTTAGCGTGCGCTAGCCCTTGTGCGTAGTGTGCGCTAACGGGTAATTTGGGTAGTCCAGTACCCACTGTCCGAAAACGGTAGCGCGCGTTACGTACCTTTTTGTAGCGTGCGCTACGGCTGAACACTTAGCGTACGCTAACCCCAAAATATTAGCGTGCGCTAAAGAATTATCTGATGCCCAGTACTGGAGTCCAGAACCTTCTGTCCTCTGATCTGATCTCGGTAGCGTGCGCTACAACTAATAATTAGCGTGCGCTACTAAACCATTAGCGTACGCTAAAATCACTCATAACGTGCGCTAAGGATTAATCCAGTGCAGTCCAGTAGCCACTGGACTCAACCTGATCCGTCCTTAGCGCACGCTACACCAAATATTAGCGTGCGCTACTACAACCCACTAGCGCGCGCTACTTACCACTCGTAGCGTGCGCTACTAATAACTCACCTGCAGTCCAGTACCTTCTGGACTGCAGCCAGGATTACATTAGCGTGCGCTAATGCTGAGTGGCAGCGTGCGCTACCTGTACTCAATTAGCGCGCGCTAAAAAGAGTACGTAGCGTGCGCTACTCCTCACGCACAGTCCACAATGAAAATGACAATGATGGTAAACACGACACGAAACTCCAATTAGATTAGTGATGAATGACGATTGATACACGATACAATTACTCTGAACGATGAATACCATGATTGAATATGAGTGACAAATGATCATTATCGAGTGAAATTACTGAGTGATAAATACTGAATGATAATTACTGATTGATAATTACTGAATTACAACCGGGTATTACATACAACCCCTCTTAAAAGAGTTTCGTCCCCGAAACTAAGGGTCAAACAACTCGGGATAACTCTCCCGCATACTATCCTCGGTTTCCCAAGTAGCCTCTTCGACTTCGTATCTAGACCACTGAATTTTAACCAAAGGAATCGTCTTATTCCTCAACTGTTTGATTCGCCGCTCTAAAACTCGTATAGGACGCTCCTCATATGAATGATCGTCGGCGATCTCGATTTCGTCAAATTGAAGTATGTGACTCAGGTCGGCAACATACTTCCGCAACTGAGAGACATGAAACACATTATGAATTCGGCTCAAAGCCGGAGGTAAAGCTAATCGATAAGCTAACTCGCCTACTCGATCCAAAATCTCAAACGGTCCAATGAATCTCGGACTCAACTTACCCCTCTTCCCAAAACGGAAGATACCACGACTCGGGGATACCTTGACCAACACGTGGTCACCTGCCTCAAACTCTAATGGTCGACGACGGTTATCTGTATATGATTTCTGTCGACTCTGAGCGGTCAACAAACGACTCCTGATCAAAGCTACCTTCTCACGGGCGGCTATAAGCATATCGGGCTCGGTGCCGATTGATTCTGATAAGTCATCCCAACACAACGGAGATCGACAACGACGACCATACAAGGCCTCGTAAGGTGCCATCTTGATCGAAGCATGCCAACTATTGTTATACGTGAACTCGATCAATGGTAGTTGGGCTTCCCAATCGTTTTTCCAATCGAGGACACATGCCCTGAGCATGTCCTCTAATGTCTGAATAGTCCTCTCTGATTGCCCGTCGGACTGAGGATGAAAAGCGGTACTGAGATTAAGCTGGGTTCCCATAGCACGATGAACTGATTTCCAAAAATGTGACACAAACCGTCCGTCACGATCGGAAACGATACTTTTAGGAGTACCGTGCAGTCTCACTATCTCTTTGATGAACAGTTGAGCAAGCCTCTCGGGACCCCACGTCTCCTTGATCTCAAGTAAATGAGCTGATTTAGTTAGGCGGTCCACGATCACCCAGATCGTATTCATGCCACGACGACTCGTCGGCAAACTCGTGATGAAATCCATAGAAATGTCTTTCCACTTCCATTCGGGAATAGGAAGGGGTTTCAGCATACCCGCCGGTCGTTGATGTTCAATCATAACTTGTTGACAGGTTAAGCATCTCGAAACAAATTCCACGACTTCTCGCTTCATATTACTCCACCAGTAGTTTTGTTTCAAGTCCTTGTACATCTTACTAGACCCCGGATGAACAGAATAAGGGGTAGCATGAGCTTCTTTCAAAATTGAGTTTTTCAACTCGTCATTCGCCAGTACGCACAACCAATTCTTAAATCTCAAAAGTCCATCCTCGTGGACCACGAATCCAGGGGCTTTCCCCTGAGCCACATCCTCACGGATGCGCAACAATGATGGGTCCGAACCCTGATTCTCTCTGATCGCCTCCTCAAGTGACGATGAGATCTCCAACATACAAAGCTGTCCCTGAATTCGCTGAAGCCAGACCTCGATCTCGGGTCTAAGGAATTCTTGCTGAAGCTCCTTCTGAACTGTTAAACGGGCAAGCATCTGCTCCTGAACGGACTTACGACTCAAGGCGTCGGCGACAACGTTCGCCTTGCCCGGGTGGTAAAGGATCTCGATATCATAATCCTTGATTAATTCCAACCACCGTCTCTGTCGCATATTTAACTCCTTCTGAGTAAATATATACTTTAAACTCTTATGATCGGTGAAAATCTGACAGGTGACGCCATAAAGGTAATGACGCCAGATTTTCAAAGCGAACACCACGGCTGCTAGCTCCAAGTCGTGGGTCGGATAATTAACCTCGTAAGGTCTCAATTACCGTGAAGCATAGGCAATAACCTTTCCATTCTGCATGAGCACACATCCGAGACCCTGTCCGGACGCATCACTATAAACCACAAATCCTTCCATCCCCTGCGGCAAGAAAAGTATAGGTGCTGACATTAACCGGCTCTTGAGTTCCTCAAAACTCCGTTGACACGCGTCGGACCACGTGTATTTCTTGTCCTTCCGCAACAAGCTCGTCAAGGGTTGAGCGATTTTAGAAAATCCTTCCACAAATCGCCGATAATAACCCGCTAATCCGAGGAAACTTCGGATTTCCTTAACATTCTTCGGAGGTAGCCAATCTCGAATAGCCTCCGTCTTCTGAGGATCGACACGAACTCCGTCTGAAGAAATTACGTGTCCGAGAAACGTCACTTCGGACATCCAGAACTCACATTTGGAAAACTTCCCATAAAGTTGTTCTCGTCTCAACATGTCGAGTACTTGATGAAGGTGAAACTCGTGTTCCTCTCGGTCACGAGAATAAATCAGAATGTCATCGATGAAGACAACAACAAATTGATCCAAAAAGTCAATGAAAACCCGATTCATTAGCTCCATGAATACCGCAGGTGCATTAGTTAGCCCGAACGACATAACTACGAACTCATAATGACCATAGCGTGTACGAAACGCTGTCCTCGCGATATCCGACTCTCGAATCCACAACTGATGATATCCAGATCTTAAGTCGATCTTGGAAAATACTGAAGCTCTCTGAAGTTGATCCAAGAGATCATCGATACGGGTTAAAGGATACTTATTCTTGATCGTCACCCTGTTCAACTCCCGATAATCAATACACAAGCGAAAAGAACCATCCTTCTTCTTGACAAATAACACTGGTGCTCCCCAAGGGGACGCACTCGGTCGAATATAACCCTTCTCGAACAATTCTTCAAGTTGGTTCTTCAACTCCCGCATTTCGGTTGGGGCCATCCGGTACGGTGCCTTCGATATCGGGGACGTACCAGGCTCCAACTCAATCGTGAATTCCACATCCCTCTGTGGAGGCAAACCAGGCAACTCGTCTAGAAAAACATCGGCATATTCCCTCACTACCGGAATATCCGACAACATTACTGATGACTTCTCGGTTTTGGCCATATAGCACCAATAACCGACACATCCCTGATTGAGTAATCTTACTGCTTTCATCAAATTAATGACCTTACCAGAACAGCCGGGATTTCCTCCCTGAAAAACACATTCAACCCCATCGTCTGAAATGATAGTGACCATACGCTTACGGACACTAATGATGGCATCATGACTATCCATCCAATCAATACCCAAGATGACGTCGTCTCTCGGCAAATCTACTACGATTAGGTCCGCTGGCCATATACGACCATGAAGCTGAATCGGACAATTCTGAATCTCACCATTTCCGATAATTTGTCTACCATCAGGTAGACCAATGACATAAGGCTCACAACTAGTAGCACTACCTAGACATAGTCTACTCAAACATGACTCGGAAATGAATGAATGCGATGCACCAGTATCAAAAAGGGTACACACAGGTTGAGATAGAATATCGAGTGTACCTGAGATCATTCGGGCTTCTGGATCATCGGTCTTCTTCATCTCATAAATCTGGGGCTTGCTAGTCCCGGCACCTGACGCTCCCGTCTGCTGGATAAAGGCTCCACCTTTAGTCGCTCCTGTAATTTTAAACGATGCTGATTGAGTGGCCTGATTCTAAACGACTGACTGCTTAGGGGCCGGAGATGACGTCTGAGTAGGTTTGGAGTCCCTACGGCAAAAACGGGCCTTATGCCCAGCAATCTCACAGTTATGACACGTGATGGTCTGTCTCGGACACTTGGTACTGAGGTGACCAAGATCCCCACAGTTAAAACAGGTGATGGCCGAACTGGCCGCTCGAGACTGAGATTCCGCGGGTTTAGACGTCACAGGAGATCGCTCAGAAAAAGCAGAGCCCGCACGAGTTTTCTTGAAGGTTGTCTGACCGCCTTCAGACTGATTACGATTCTTCGATTTCTTGCTAGCAGACGAAGGTTGCTGCTTAGCAATTTCCTTAGCAGTAAGCTCATAAGTGAGAGCTTTCTCGATGAATTCGGCCAACGTGGTGCAATTATGATTAAGTAACTGAAGTCTCATACGGGGTTTCAGCCTCTTGCTCAAATACTTGATTTTATCCGCCTCTGAATGAATGATGGATGAGGCGAATGGAAGGAGTTCCTGAAATTTCTCGGCAATGGCGAGAACATCCTCGTCTGTTGAGGGGTCGGGAGTGAGTAATTCTGACAGCTTGGCCTCTATGAGTGGGGCCGGATTATACCTCTCCATCATGAGAGTCTTGAACTGCTCCCAAGTACATGATCCTTCGGTGGGCTTCAACGACAACCACCAAGAATGAGCGCTCTTACCCAGATAGTAATCCGCAACTGAAACTTTGTGTCCTTCAGGACACTCTACCATCGCAAATAGCTTCTCGAAGTGTTCGAGCCAATGAACAATATCCGCCGGCTCAGACGAGCCCTCGCATGAATAACACGTTATGATGATGACATGAGGTGATGAAAATGAGCATATACGCTCTAATACGGTGATTATATGAATGACTAACTGAGGTGACATGATTATCTGATGAAATTATTGAAATGATTATCTTGAACGAGTTAACAAGATTAATGATATGATCTTCCCGATCAAACCGAGTAATGAAATGAATTGAGTGATTAATGAGTTACCTGACCGTCCTGGTCAAAATGACAATGGTGATTGAGGATTGTTAACTGATGAATTATGAATGAATGATTAATGCCAAAAATTATACCATGGCATTGGAAATCTTACAGTTCGTGGTCTGATTGGCTCGGCATTTGCACAGGTCACACGTGACGCGAAAGTCCAATGATACTAGTCCGATGACGATGATTTCAAACGAGACATGACTTAGAGGGTAGTATTCAAAACCACGCTCCGATACCAACTCTGTAACACCCCAAACTAGGCGGATATTACAGTGCCGTGAATCCCCGACTAGGACCCACCACGCAAATGAAAATGATGAATTAAATAATATAATTGTAGTACTGAACCACATTATATTACCAAGTACTCCGATGATGAGTTTAAGTACAACACACCACGATAATACCGAATACTAGTATATTTTATATGAAGATAAAATACACCACCCTGAATAAATAAACATCTCAAACGGAATTTGCAGCGGAAAATACAAAAGACGGAAATGACTGAAATGACTGAAACAAACGGAATGACTGGGGACCCCTACTAGTATCACTGGGACTCCTCGCCATCAACATGCTCTTCCCGTGCCTTTGCCTTGCCGTGACCTGAAAACAAAATACCCCAATGGGGTCAGTTACACAGAACAACAATCCTCAAGGGTTGAAAATACACAATCAAGATTAAACTGAAGTTATGAAATATCCTTAGTTATGAATTACGCTGAAGAGGAGTATCATAGTACGCCCGTAATGTTCTGTGCAAGTGTACAAGACGAATGACCGGACACACCCGTCCTTGTACCTAATTAGTCTCACGGAGTTAAGCTTTACCGTGTGCACGGTCCAATGTATCGGTGAACCCAATACATGACCATCGTGTGCCCGACTAAAAATTCCACACAGCCACACCCGGCCACACAATATGAACCCAGAAGGTCATATGAACGAGAATGACCACACTGAATATCAATGAATAATGATTCGACAAGGCCAAGAATGACTCACCGAGATGAAAATAATAGTGACGTGATTGATAACCCAATGAAATGATTTGGAACCGTCGTTCCTCGTGAATGAAATGATTATTCGACAATTACAAGTCTCAATATGATTAATACCATGATGAATGAGTTATGATTATGAGTAATCAACAACATAAAGGAATGAGTATCCTTTTAACCGAGTAAGAATTAACTTACTCAACACCGATGAAGAATGTCCGTCCATGAACAACGTCCTAAATGAAATGTCGGTCGCTCGAACAACCTTGAATAACACAATTACCAATAATTCGATCATTACACGAATCAAAAACGATCATAACCGACTCAAACGTCGATACAACAATATCCAAACTCGAATATATATCGAAACCAACTCCAAGATGAGTATTTCAAACCATCAAAACACTTCCAATGATATCAATAATCCCATAGGAATCCACAATTCAAGTTTACAACAACAACAATCGGAAAATCCCCAAATTAGCCGAAGTCAACCCTAAGGGTTCTTGAAATAATTCCGAAAATAGCCATTAAATCCGTTGGAATATATTTATCCAAGGTAGATAATCAATATCTAACATATTCCAATAACAATCCAAGCTTACACGAAGAAATCGGAAGGAAAACTCCAAAAATCCGAAATTCTAGATCCAAGAGATTAATACCTTTGATTTGATGAGATTAGGATGATGAAATGATGATTAATCCAACTAAAAGACTTGAAGATGATGATAGATGATAGCAGCTCGAAGAGAACTCTCCAAAATGGCCGAAATCGCCCGAAACCGATGAGGGAATGAGAAAGAATGATTAATAACAAACTCATGCTAACTGTCCAATATATAGTCACTCCAGGTTAGCGTGCGCTAGCCCTTGTGCGTAGCGTGTGCTAACGGGTAATTTGGGTAGTCCAGTACCCACTATCCGAAAACGGTAGCGCGCGTTACGTACCTTTTTGTAGCGTGCGCTACGGCTGAACACTTAGCGTACGCTAACCCCAAAATATTAGCGTGCGCTAACGAATTATCTGATGCCCAGTACTGGAGTCCAGAACCTTCTGTCCTCTGATCTGATCTCGGTAGCGTTCGCTACAACCAATAATTAGCGTGCGCTACTAAACCATTAGCGTACGCTAAAATCACTCATAACGTGCGCTAAGAATTAATCCAGTGCAGTCCAGTAGCCACTGGACTCAACCTCCGTACTTAGCGCGTGCTACACAAAATATTAGCGTGCGCTACTACAACCCACTAGCGCGCGCTACTTACCACTCGTAGCGTGCGCTACTAATAACTCACCTGCAGTCCAGTACCTTCTGGACTGCAGCCAGGATTACATTAGCGTGCGCTAATGCTGAGTGGTAGCGTGCGCTACCTGTACTCAATTAGCGCGCGCTAAAAAGAGTACATAGCGTGCGCTACTCCTCACGCACAGTCCATAACGAAAATGACAATGATGGTAAACACGACACGAAACTCCAATTAGATTAGTGATGAATGACGATTGATACACGATACAATTACTCTGAACGATAAATACCATGATTGAATATGAGTGACAAATGATCATTATCGAGTGAAATTACTGAGTGATAAATACTGAATGATAATTACTGATTGATAATTACTGAATTACAACCGGGTATTACAACAGTAATGAAGCTAACGTACGTAATGGACTACAGTTAACGTACGTAATACATGATGCATAAGCTAACGGCTTGTTGAGGCTTTATGCCTATAAATACCAAGGCATATGGTATTATTCATAACAACAACTTTGAGAAAATCATATATACATTTGATATCATTGTATACACTATCGTTATTGTAATTGTGCTTAATTGATAAGTGTTTGAGTGTTCATACACGAAAATATACATGGGAGGAAAGATACGGATTGTAGATTGATTCGGTGTTATTAGGATCGTTGATCCAGCATTGTTAGAATCATATCTAAATCCAAGTGAGGTTTGTATAGTACCCATCGAAAGCTAGATAGGTTGCTTCCTTGTCCAATAAAAAAGGAAAACGGTTTATCTTGGACCGACATAAAGACACGAGTGTAATGGTTTATCTCGGACCGATAGAAGATGAGATTGTAACGATATCCCTCGGACCGATAGAAGACGAGGTGCAGAGGTTGATCTTAAGCCTATAGAAAAAGATATCGAGAGAGGATATAGGTTTATTTGGCCGAACCTCTATAAATCTTTTGTCATTTACTTTCCGCAATTTAATTCCGCAAAAGAGTTTGAAAACTCTACTCCGCAATATTATCCACCATTCTAAGTGGGGTGCCAATTTTCCAACAGTTAACGCATTTCTACATTGAACATGAGGTCTCATGTTCGATTCTTGTTAACATTGACATTATGTTTTTATTTTCCAGACTTGTTACTTCAATCCCACATCGCCTAATCAATGAAAGTGTCACCAAACACACCTCTTAAATAAAGGGTAGGCATCCCACATCGCCCATGAGAACAAAACGCCCCCCTCTTCACCTCTTTATAAATATTCATCATGTCTCAAAGAGTGTGATTGGTGTTTGAACCGGGTTCGGGTCTAAACCCGAAACCAAACCATTAAGAACCCAAAAACCAAGAAATCAAACCGATGGGTTTAAAATTGGGTTCGGTTTTGATTTTTTAAAACCGATGCTCTCAGTTTGGGTTCAGTTTTAGGTCAAAGGAACTCTATTGCAGAAGTATATTGTTGACATGTAATTTTACACAAATTTACGTATTTTTTCGAGCTTAAATATATACAACTGTGTTAGAGTTGCATCGTTATTCATTAGTTCTCGATTTTGCTGTGCTCGATTACGCTTTTGTGTTCTATGTGATTTCATGGCTATATTGAGGCATGTTAAGGGTAAAGGAACTCTATTGCAGAAGTATATTGTTGACATGTAATTTTACACATATTTTAGGTATTTTTGTCGAGCTTAAATATATACAACTGTGTTAGAGTTGCATCGTTATTCATTAGTTCTCGATTTTGCTGTGCTCGATTACGCTTTTGTGTTCTATGTGATTTCATGGCCATATTGAGGCATGTTAAGGCCCATAGTTACCAAGTAAGATGTCCCAACTCCAAAAACTATGAAAACAAGGCCTGATACGGGCACAGACATGACCGTGTCCGACAGACACGGCCAGAGACAAGACATGGCGTACCAGAATTTGCGAGCATGTCCAACATGGTCGACAGACATGACCATGTGCCCGGATTTGACATTGTCCAGGGCGAAATAGCACTTTCTAGAGGAGTACGACATGGCCTTGTCACATTTTGACACGACTGTGTCAATCGGCGATCCAGTTATAGTAATCTCAGTTCTTTAGGGTTTGGGACTCCTTTGACCACTTATAAATTGTTGTTTAAGGTCCTTAAGAGAAGTATTCAGTCCAGATTATACAAGAGAGCTATAATTCATAAGGAAGAGCTCCAAGACGACGAGAGAATCCACAAATGAAGATATACACAGATCGAGAGACTCCCGCAGCTATCAAGTACTTGTTCGAAAAGAAAGATTTTAAACCTTGCCTAATTCGATGGATTCTTCTTTTATAAGAGTTTGACGTGGAAGTTCGAGATAGGAAAGGTTGTGAGAATGTGGTGGTTGACCACTTATCTCGCCTCGAGTACAAGAAGGAGGAGGAGCCTGAAATAGAAGGGATTAAAGAAGAGTTTCCGGACGAGCGACTTCTTATGGTAGAAGCGAAATTTCCATGGTTTGCTGACATTTAATTTTTTGGTCGCATGTGTGCTACCCCGGACTTATCTCATTATCAAAAGAAGAAATTCCTCCATGATATCAAGTTCTATATGTGGGATGATCCACTACTTTTTTAGAGATGTACCGACATGATAATGAGGAGATGTGTGCCGCAAGACGAATGGGATGAAATTTTTCAACAATGCCATTCTTCACCAACCGGAGGACATTTCGGAGCAACACGGACTGCTGCAAAGGTGTTCCAAAGCGGATTTCATTGGCCTACGTTATAAAAAGATTGCTATCTCTTCATTCAACAATGCGATAGATGCCAACGAGTGGGGAATATCAAGGTGTCATGAGATGCCCATGACCAACGTAATTGAGGTTGAACTGATTGACGTCTGGGGCATCGACTTCATGGGTCCATTTTTCTCATCATTTGGGAATAAGTACATTCAGCTAGCGGTTGAGTATGTATCTCGATGGGTTTTCCCTAACAAATGATGCTCAAGTAGTGATAAAATTTTTAAAGAAGAACATTTTTTGCCGGTTTGGAAACCCAAGAGCGTTAATAGTGATCGGGGATCGCACTTTGTCAACAAAATCATGGATAAACTCCTTCAGAAATATGGGTTCCGATCAAAGAAATCATTGGCCTATCATCCACAAGAAAATGGACAAGCCGAAGCGGCTAACAAAGAAATTAAACTAATCATGGAAAAGACGATGAGTACATATTGGAAAGATTGGTCGTCCAAGCTTGACGATGCACTTTGGGCCTATCGCACGGCATATAAAACACCTTTAGGTACATCTCCCTACCAACTCATATTCGAGAAATCATGTCATCTACCTCTAGAGTTGGAGCATCGGGCGATGCGGGCGGTAAAAATAATAAATCTGGATTTTGAGGCCGCAGGAAAGAAAAGATTGTTAGAGCTGAATGAGTTGGAAGAATTCTGGGAGGAATGCTACGAAAACTCTCGAATCTAAAAAGAGAGATCTAAAAGATGGCACGACAAGATGATCATAAAACGTGAATTTTTTGCCGGGACAACAAGTACTTCTCTATAATTCAAGATTAAAATTGTTTCCCGGAAAATTAAAATCAAGATGGTCAGGGCCATTCGTGATCAAGAAAGTACTTCCACCCGGAATGGTCGAGTGTAACACCCCCAAGTTATTCAGGGTATATTACAGTGCCGTGAGCCCCACCGTGGGACCCACAAGGCTATACATACGGGGAATTATAAAATTTGACCGAGAAGGTCCAAATACAACGTAATGGAAGACAATACAAATGGTATTCAAACCATAACCAATGTATCCAAATACAACACGTCACAAATCAATACCTCGGCCACAAAGGCCAGAATATCAAGGAAACTGAAAACAATACTCGAGTATTCAAAAGCCATTCCAGTACAACAACACTGAATGGAGGAAACACAAAATGTAACCAGAGACCAGACACAGAATCATGCTTTCCCATCATCTTCATGCCGACTCGGTACCTGCATGTCCGCTCTCCTGGAACCTGAAATACATAAAAAGTATTTCCCCCATAAAGGGGTTAGCCATCGAATAGCTAGTGCAAGTATATCGAATATGGAACACAATACTCCTCGACAATAAAGTAAATGTAACCATCAATTCATCATTTCAAGACTAGTATTTCGGAATAACTAAATCTCATAGCATCACATCAATACATACATGATCAACCGTGGAACAAATAGAGGCTACGGAACCCTCAGAGGACCCGTCGGTCCATCCCAGAATGGTTAACTCATATTATCCGTGGAATCGCACCAGAGGCTAGAAACCCTCAGAGGACCCGTCAGCCCATCCCATAGTGGATATAAATAATCATGCCATTCATATATATATATATTACTTTCAAAGTCGAGAACGTACAATCATAAATATATACTTGCCTTTGGGACAACGAGAATCGGAAGGAAGGAACACAAGTTCAGTAGGTCCAAGAACGCACTTCTGGTACCTAAACGATTCGCAAGGGATATGATAATAAATAATCCATACTCATAACTCATGAAGAAACTCCCGAAACCCGCCTACGATTCACGAAACTACAAGGGTAAATATCTAGAGGTTGGAAAATCACCCAAACCCTCTCATGTCCGAACAAGGTACAAAACAACCCATATAATCGTAGGGGAAACATGGATACGTCGTAGATACATCATCATCTCAAGGTTCTCAAGTTCCAAAATGGATAAATCGGACGAATCTAAGAAAATCCCCGAAATTCTCAAAAACTAGGGTTCTAAGGAATTTACCTTAATTTGGAGGATATAAATGGATTAGATGTTGTGTAATCTTCGTTATCCAACTCAAAATGATGATTGATGAATAAGGATTGCCTCGAATCGCCCCGAATCGCCACTCTCGAGCTCCCCCGATCGGAATAAGTGAAAATGAAGAAGAAATGACAAGTGCAAGGTCAATTGTCCCTTATATACTGTGCCTAGTCTAGCGCACGCTACGCCTCAATATTAGCGTGAACTAACGGGTCACCGGGTAGTCTAGTAGCCTCTGCTAGCCTCGTTAGCGTGCGTTAAATAAAACTATTATGTGCGCTAATCACCTTCCTATAGTGTGCGCTGTCCAAGAGTTAGCGTGCGCTACCTGGTGGTTGTTGCCTAGAAATGGGAGTCCAGAACCTACTGTCCTCTGCCATGCTCGGCCTTAGCATGCGCTACCATTAACGCCTAGCGTGCGCTACTACAACAGTTAGCGTGCGCTGACTTCTACACATAGTGTACGCCACGAGTTCCCCATTCCAGTCCAGTACCTTCTGGACTGGCTGCCTCAGATACACTAGTAGCGTGCACTAATACTGACCGATAGCGTGTGCTACTAGTACTTAAATAGCGTGCGCTATACAGAGCACGTGGCGTGCGCTACGCCTCATACACCGGTGATAACATCGCATCCAAAATCCAAAACAGCAACGATCCGAACAAGAAAAGTAAATCCCAAATGATATAAACTCCAAGGTCAATCTCAACTTGATAAACACCTACAACGCGTGTCAAAAATCACGGAAGTACCAAAGCGTAAAAATTACAAAAAGAACGGGTATTACATTCTCCTCCTCTAAAAAGAAGTTTCGTCCCGAAACTTAAGAAATATAAAGTTCGGGGTAAACCGATCGCATCTTCTCTCCCGTATCCCAAGTCGCTTCCTCGACTCCATGTCTCGACCATTGCATCTTAACCAACGGGATGGTTTTGTGCCGAAGCTGTTTCTCACGACGTTCAAGGATCTTCACCGGCCTCTCCGGAAAGGCAATATCCTCGGTTACGTCAATCTCACTATAGTCAATCACATGATTTGGATCCAGCACATGCTTTCTCAACTGAGACATATGAAAAATGCTATAGACGTGACTCAAAGCTGGGGGTAACGCCAAGCGATAAGCTAAATCTCCAACTCTGGAGTAGAACATGGTCTCCAAAATCAAATTCCAAAGGTAGACTACGAATATCGACATACGATTCGATATGTTGAAAGGCATTCTCAAAATACGAAATGAACTCAACTATAACCGTCTGTACTGTATTCAGACAATACCAAGAATCCCCAAAACATCATCACAACTCATAATTGTGGAATGATCTATCCGTGCCAAATCCTGACCGTCGGATTGCACGTCAAATCTCAATCTGGGTCAAACCCAATATCACATAATATATCTGTAGATCAACTATCACAATTCAACGATAACTAGTCCTGAAACATCGACACACAGTCTGAATGTTCATATGATCAATAACAATGATCCACCAATAAATCAACCGAGAATATCATCGACATGATAAATTCTAACACGATCAATAAAGAATCAACAACGATCGAGAGTACCATCAACAAGGTGAACTCCAAACAATCAACAATAATGGATCTCAAAGAAAATAACCCCGACTGTCGAACATATACCTCGGTCGTATGATCAACCAGTCAAAACCCATCGAACATACCCAACCATAAATGGAGGATGAACGACCATTCCATATGGCTCAAAGATGGACGTCACAGTACGCCCGATCCGGAAATGTGTCCATGCACATGTCCACCCCGTATGGAAAACCCAGATATATGTGAGAGATGTACCTAATTAGCCTCACGGACTGACACCTCATGTGCACGGTCCAATACGGAAACATCCACGCACGACCATAGTGTGCCCAGCTAAAAATCCTACACCACAACCAATCGGCACGTGGATATGACTCCAGATATGTCACGATGCAACATGACAACGACATTCAAATAGTCACATATCCAATAAGGATCAAAAGACTCACCAAAGTGATCAATGACAAACTGACAATGAAAAGTCGACACGACCAATCAATATCCAAAACAACAATCATGGGGTCATCATCCCCAATGAATGATCAACACGGTCAACGATCTCAAAACAAACCGTCCTGGGATCAACATCCCTCAACGAAACAATCAATATGAATCTCATCACACGAGACACCGACATACAACATATATAACAATTTACCAGAATAATTATCCTCAGAACTGAACAATACTTAAATTACCTCAATGCCGAAGACAATATTCCTCCCACGAACGAACATCCCTGAACGAATATACAGTTATTAGAATAATATCTAATGAGGTACAATCCATTAATATCAATAAGCCACCATCCTAACACCCATGTCGATACGATAAATTATCTCCGATACCCGACATTCCATATCGCAAGCCAATGCTAATTCACATCTCCGTCTCCATTCACACACAATTAAATCATATACATTATGATTTAATCCAAACTAGGGCACAATATACAAACCATCATACCGAAAATTTACATTTATATATCATTGCTTTATGAATTACAAATGAATAGAAACCGAAACTATTCATTAAGTGTTACAAACCGAACAAGTATAACTCGCCTCGATACCAATACAACGAAACTGTTACCAATTCAGTTGCTTTCTCCTATGAGTTCCTCAGCCGCGGCCAAAGCAATCTATGAACTCTTCAACCTAAACCGCAACACAACGGTCATAATCCATGATCAAACATCACAACTTATTGTAAAAGAAGGATTAATAATCAACAAGTTCGATAACGATCGATATAAATACCACCAAACCACAAACTCAACAGTTCCACAATATCTCGATTAAACACAGTCTGAACAATCCAACTCAGACACTTACAAATCCCTGTCCATAATACGAGCCGAAATCTTATGATCATATCAGCAACCAATTCGAACCAATAAGGGTCTGAATGCTATCGATTCAAAGCTAAATTCTTAAATACGAATTAACAGGGTTCCTTCTCGTAAATCCACAGTGAAAATTTTTCCGATGATCATCATCAATTCGAACCATCCAATTAGTTCAACATTATAGATGATCATATTCTAAGGTTATCAACCAATCTAATCATTCGACTTGAACACTTGTTCAATATGTATGGACTTCCAAACTCATAGATGAATAATAATTTCATCAAACCCGTAATCATATTCGTATTCCTATGCGAATATTATATCAAAATACGTAATTCAGCTCTAGACACGAATATTCCATATTCATATCCAAAACACCCACACTTCTTATAAATGTTTATCATCTCATATAATTCAAGAGTCTCTCAAGAATCATGAATTAATCCGAAATTACGTCCACAATCAACCAAATGACAAAATTCGATGTTCTAACATCTAAGTCATCATCTAACTTATAGTCTAAGGCATATATCACCATAACATCAGGAATCACAATGATACTGCCAAGAACACTATGATTCCTTAACCATGTTCATGACAACATAACATAATCTAACATATAAGTCATCATGTCATCATCTTCCTTAACAAACTTCTCGTGGACTACCAAGAATCATCATAACGCCTCCATAAACTATTATCATACGAACTAATCATCAACAACAACGCCAAATTCGAAATGTCTGGAGATATTAACCAACATATCTCTTGAAGATAAACAACACCATTCAAAACCATACGAATCATATCAATATCCGCACTTCAACAATAATATCAACATAACTCAGTAATCCATCCATAATCATACTTATCAACTCATATACATGACGATTATCAACTCAAGGACAACGATATACAATCCAAAGTGAGTATTAATTACCTCTTCGAAGAAATGGGTTGATTCTCAAGGTTGAATCTATTTCCAATCGATTCCAAGCTTAGTGTTGTTAAAAATGATCTACTCCATGATTACAAAAGTGTTTGGAACCTCAAAATATCCTCCAAGAACTCTCTCTATCGGAGGAAAAGAAGGAACGAGCCGAAAAGGAAGACATTACTCAATTGCACACTACTAGCGTGCGTTACTCTCGCAAAATAGTGTGTGTTACTTGCTAAAGCGTGTGCTAACTGATTTTGTTAGCGTGTGCTATCGAGGTCCAGAGGCTACTGCCTCATTTCGTGCGAGGTGTTACGTACGTAAAATCCTTGCCATAGCGTACGTAACATAGCGTTGACTTGCTACAGTAAAAGTCTCATTAGCGTACACTATTATACACCAGTAGAGTTCACTAATCATAGTTGACTCGATAGTCTGCACCTACCCAGAATATGCATGTGCCCCACATGCCTAAAGTACCCGCGATTGCCGGGATTCCCTTGATTGATCTATATTTAGCGTGCGCTAATTCTTATGTCTCGCGTGCGCTAAATGCCGTTGACACTTGAAAATCGGAAGCTGTCGACAACCTTGCCAACCACTCGGATAAGTTCTGACATGGCCTTGCACGTGCTAGTCTAAGCCTTTAGCGTGCGCTAAGCTTGTACACTAGTGTGCGTTATGCTTCAATATTAGCGTGCACTAATCAGGCTACACTTAGCCAATTCCAATTGTTCTTGTCTGTTGTCTCGACATACTGGACACGTATATATACTACATGCTGAATACATATACTTGATTCAATAACATTCTCATATGATATACCCGATATCAAAATTAAAACAACTTGATACACGATATCCTCAATTATAATTGTCAACCCATCACGTCAATTGTACAAATACTAATGTCTCAGTCTTCCAATTATTTTATCTATACTATATAGACACCAAGCTATGCAGTATATCTCAGATAAAATAGCACGAAAAATTTATACTGGAAATCCGGATATTACATACTACCCCCTTAAAATAAGTTTCGTCCTCGAAACTTGCAATCCTGTCACAAATAACAGATCAACCCAAAATTTCCAAACTCATCACAAGAGCAATCAATCGTCGCCACGAGCGAATAACCAACATAGTATACTTACAGGGGGTGAAGTCGATGATCTCCCATGATACGAGCATCCGACTCCCATACAGAGTCTCAACATAATACAAACACACACCAATACCGCAATTAGCAATTTGACGATATCTCAAGGAAGATTTCACGTCCGTGATCACAGCCACGACTCTATCTCCTGTCAGAAAAAATTCTGAAGGGCACACACGTACTTAAGTATAATCCAAATCACACATCATCGAGATGATCGATTCCCAAAAATACCAAATCAGAAGCAAAGCGATTAAGGAAACACCAGAATAGTAAGAGGTCTTACAAGTACCGGTCGCACTATGATGATCGCAAAGTAGTGATACTGTAGACAAACAATGACTCAATCGACCCAAAAGACCGACAGCCTTGGTATCCATAAACCTTTCTCCGATACCATATTCTGTAACACCCCCAAGTTATTCAGGGTATATTACAGCGCCGTGAGCCCCGCCGTGGGACCCACAAGGCTATATATACGGGGAATTATAAAATTTGACCGAGAAGGTCCAAATACAACGTAATGTAAGACAATACAAATGGTATTCAAACCATAACCAATGTATCCAAATACAAGACGTCATAAATCAATACCTCGGCCACACAGGCCGGAACATCAAGGAAACTGAAAACAATACTCGAGTATTCAAAAGTCATTCCAGTACAACAACACTAAATGGAGGAAACACAAAATGTAACCAGAGACAAGACACAGTATCATGCTTGCCCATCTTCTTCATGCCGACCCGGCACCTACCTGTCCCCTCTCCTGGAACCTGAAATATATAAAAAGTATTTCCCCCATAAAGGGGTTAGCCGTCGAATAGCTAGTGCAAGTATATCGAATATGAAACACAATACTCCCCAACAATAAAGTAAATATAATCGTCAATTCATCATTTCAAGACTACTATTACGGAATAACTAAATCTCATAGCATCACATCAATACATACATGATCAACCGTGGAACCGCACCAGAGGCTACGGAACCCTCAGAGGACCCGTCGGTCCATCCCAGAGTGGTTAACTCATATTATCCGTGGAATCGCACCAGAGGCTATAAAACCCTCAGAGGACCCATCGTCCCATCCCAGAGTGGATATAAATAATCATGCCATTCATATATATTACTTTCAAAGTCGAGAACGTACAGTCATAAATATATACTTGCCTTTGAGACAACGAGAATCGGAAGGAAGGAACACAAGTTCAGTAGGTCCAAGAATGCACTTCCGGTACCTAAACGATTCGCAAGGGATATGATAATCAATAATCCATACTCATAACTCATGAAGAAACTCCCGAAACCCGCCTACGATTCACGAAACTACAAGGGTAAACATCTAGAGGTTGGAAAATCACCCAAACCCTCTCACTTCCGAACAAGGTACAAAACAACCCATATAATCATAGGGGAAACATGGATACGTCATAGATACATCATAATCTCAAGGTTCTCAAGTTCCAAAATGGATAAATTGGACGAATCTAAGAAAATCCCCGACATTCCCAAAAACTAGGGTTCTAAGGAATTTACCTTAATTTGAAGGATATAGATAGATTAGATGTTGTGTAATCTTCGTTATACAATTCAAAATGATGATTGATAAAGAAGGACTGCCTCGAATCGCCCCGAATCGCCACTCTCTAGCTCCCCCGATCAGAATAAGTGAAAATGAAGAAGAAATGACAAGTGCAAGGTCAACTGTCCCTTATATACTGTGCACAGTCTAGCGCACGCTACGCCTCAATATTAGCGTGCACTAACGGGTCACCGGGTAGTCCAGTGGCTTCTGCCAGCCTCGTTAGCGTGCGTTAAATAAAATCGTTGCGTGCGCTAATCGCCTTCTTGTAGCGTGCGCTGTCCGAGAATTAGCGTGCGCTACCTGGTGGTTGTTGCCTAGAAATGGGAGTCCAGAACCTACTTTCCTCTGCCCTGCTCGGCCTTATCATGCGCTACCATGAACGCCTAGCATGCGCTACTACAACAGTTAGCGTGCGCTAACTTCTACACATAGTGTACGCCACGAGTTCCCCATTCCAGTCCAGTACCTTCTGGACTGGCTGCCTCAAATACACTAGTAGCGTGCGCTAATACTGACCGATGGCGTGCGCTACTAGTACTTAAATAGCGTGCGCTATACAGAGTACGTGGCGTGCGCTACGCCTCACACAGTGGTGATAACATCGCATCCAAAATCCAAAACAGCAACGATCTGAACAAGAAAAGTAAATCCCAAATGATATAAACTCCAAGGTCAATCTCAACTTGATAAACACCTACAACAAGTGTCAAAAATCACGGAAGTACCAAAGCGTAAAAATTACAAAAAGCACGGGTATTACATCGAGCTCATGAGTAGAGATGGTGAGCTATTTAAAGTTAACGGACAAAGAGTCAAACACTACCATCATCCAAATCAAAAGGAAGCCATGTCCGTGATAACTTTAATCAAGCCATGGACCATCCTGTTGAAGGCGTCCGACTAAAGACGTTAAA
Organism: Orobanche coerulescens; assembly: GCA_033398695.1. NCBI lineage: Eukaryota > Viridiplantae > Streptophyta > Magnoliopsida > Lamiales > Orobanchaceae > Orobanche > Orobanche coerulescens. The sequence continues at coordinate 33,714,191 of CM065804.1, forward strand.
CTTAGCGCTCATTGGGAGGCAACCCAATAGTTCTTTTTAGTTTTGTTCTTACTAGCACTTTATTTTTATTTTTATTTGATGTAGAACTGACCGGTTCAAATATTGGTGTTCAATTCGCAGGAAAAGACCCAGAAAACAAAAACTGCACTTTCCAGGCCTGTATGACACGGTCCGTGTCATTTGACACGGTTGGGTCAGGCAGGCAGTCGTTTTTCTCACTTTTCGCACAGGTATGACGCGGGCCATGTCATATGACACGGTCGGGTCAGGCAACCAGTTATTTTTCAATTTTCGGACAAGTACGACACGGGCCGTGTCATATGACACGGTCGGGTCAGAGCTCCAGGCGATATTTGGCTAATCTGAATAGGTATGACACGGGTCATGTCATTTGACACGGGTTGTGTCGATTGGGAGGTATAAATACTGAACCCAGCCGCCTTTCACTATTCACCTTCTTCCCCAAATCTTTTCTCCTTCTCCTTCTTCCCCAATCCGAAACCCTAGCCCCGAATCCCCTACAATCCGTCAAAATCAAGCAAAATTTATGGTGAATCGAGCATAGTAACAAGGTTTTCATCATTATTCCATAATCCAAGAGCTTCAAAGGGTAGGAATCGGACATAATCATCCGGTTTTGGGTCGCGATTTTTTTGAAATTTTCTTCATCTTTTTACTCCGAAATCGAGGTATGGTTTACGATTTTGATGATTAAATCTTCAAGTACATTAAGATTGTGTGGATTATGATTTGTTGAACAAATTAGAGTTCTTTAATCGATTTTTTTAGGGATTTTCGTGAATATTGATGTGTTCGGTGAATGAATTTTTTGGTCGCGATGTTCTTGAATTACATGATGAACTTATGTGTTCGGTGATTGAATTATGTGTTTGAAATTCCTATCTTCAAGGTATGTTATATATAATGACGATTGGTGTGTTGAAATTCACATGTGGGGTATTTTGGAAGACACGATTATTTTGGGGTATATGTGTAATTAGTAATAAGTTTGGGGGAGAATATATCATCGAAAAATTTTCACCTTGAAATTGTTTTGAAACAAATAATAATGGATGAATTTCTTGCATAGAAATGGCCAGAGGTCGAGGACGAGGAAATGCCCAACAGGGACATGGTGCGGCTCAACGAGGACGAGGAATACCCGCAACAGAAATAGAGCAACCGGCAAGAATACCGGCTCAAGGGGCTGTTGAGACACCAGAGACTTATGGAATTGAACTTCCGTAGAGCCGCTTAGCACGTTGGGAGATGTTGGGGCAGAAAAAAAATGCTCCCCACTAGATGGTCGGACGAGGAATGCATGACGGCCATGGAAATAAACGACGATGTCATGAGGTTGCTGGAAAGAATAAGGTGGGAGACGATGATGACACAGCATTGGCCAACCTACAGATGCCTCACGTTGGAATTCCTTAGCACCCTTACGGTTAAAAGAGATCCGATCACTCATGAGCCGATCACTTTGGAATTCCGTCTAAACAACAAGAACGAAAAACTATCTCCCGGCGAATTGGATGCCATATACGACACTCAAAGGTACGGAGAATACTGAATAAATCGGTTCGAGTGTGAAACATATTGGCGAGCTATGGTAGAGTATCCGGGATGCGAGGCAAGTCCTTACATTCCAAAGTCGGCCAAAGGATCCTCTATTCGCAATCCAATCCTCCGATACATACACAAACTGATTGCCAACACTATCTTTGGGCGGAAAGAAACAGGACCAATCAACCATCGATAGTTGTACATTCTATCTCTTATTGTTGGGAAAAACAAACACCCTGTATCGAATCAGCCGGGATACCCGATCCCTGTATCGATTGCTATTTGTTATTGAGAAGGTTTTGACATATATGCTAAATACAGTAAAGGAAACTGTATCGATGCTTCAAGGCTTCATCCTGTATTGAAGACCTGCCTCGAATCAGCATAAGTGAAGCTCAAATCGGCCATGACAAGAAGACTTGTAAAAAGACCAAGTATGGAAACTGTCTCGATGCCCTAAATACAGTCATCTTCCATACAGTTCGCAAAAGGACAAGAAAGAACACAAGTCAAGTCCCGTTGAACAAAGAAGTATTTAAATACTCAAGGATAAAGTATTTAAATACTGCCAGTCTTCAGATCTTCAGAATCCCGCAAAATCCGGATCATGTCTTATTCCCGTTGAAGGAAATCTTATTCAAACGGATACATCTCAACGGATACTTTCTTCAGAGACTATATATATCCTTGAAGACATTGAAGATCAGTAACGACACTGAAGTTGTTAGGAATATGCCCTCGAATGCCACTCAGGGGATGAGAGAGTAGGGGCATTGTACTTGTAATTATGGAATAATTAATAAAAAGGCAATACGATTCATTCACTGTTTATTGTATTTCAATTGCATTCTTGACTTGGTAAACATTGAAGTGAAGTCCATGTAAATAAATCGAACATTCCATTCTCGTTATGGGATAAGAGAAAATGTACTGGAAGTGTTTAAAGTTTATTTACGTAAATTGTTCGCAAGTCAATAAACTTAAAATGGGCATTAAGTTTTAATATGACTTGTATAACTGATGCTAGGACGTGTGCACGTCTTGATAGCATAGTTATAAGTATATTAGTGGGGCAGTATACTCGAACCACGACTCATACTCGATTCATCTGCACGGTATTCACTCTCGGAGAGTCGATGACGAATCGAAGGTTGTGATAGTATACGTGGACCTTTGACTTGAGGGTTCGGTAGAAGATGTGCTGTGACGTTTAGTTTGTCATTAGAGTAGTTAGACTCATTTGCTTAATTCTTGAGTCGACCTCGAAGTGCGGACTATACGGGCAGTAGCGATCTTTCTTGACGCCAAGAAAGGATTCTATCTCTGTTAGTGAGCGGCGAATGTCCTATACGGTTAATGGCAAATAAGATCATAAGTCTTTGGCCAAAGCATTACGATATAGTCGTATTAGATACACTATTAATCAGTCGGTCTTGATTTGCATTAACACATGTATAGAGTTTAGTCAATAGTAGGGTTTGACTTTACCGTGACCCGAAGACTTGACCGGGACATCGATGAAGGGTCTATACGTATATAGTATTCACGACATAATGGTTCTGGAATGATCCCTTCATTCGTTCTCGATCGGGGTTTACGGTGCGGCCGCTAAATTTGGCTAAGTCTTTGCCGCACTCATTAGTTCCTCCCAATGCCACCGAGACGGACCTACGGAGTCGCGCATCGGGAGCGTTGACGGATAAATGTGAATTTATTATCTCTCTATTAATATTAGATATTGGATATCTAATTATGATTTATTAGATAAATCAAAATAGCGGTCTTATGAATTAAAATTAAGTTCTGGGTAATTAATTTAATTCATAAATTATATTTCTTAGAGAAATATATTTGTATTTGATATTATTAATTAATTAGATTAATTAATTAATATAAATACATTGGTGATTAAACGGAGTGTATTTAGCGAGTCGTTTGACGAACGTCCGTACGAGCAGTGACTCGGCTCGTTTTCTAGGAAACTTCCACCATGGGCCACCTTCCCTCTCCCCACATCACATGGAATCATTTCCATGCATGTGTATGTGTTAGTTGTATTTTTGTTATTATGTGTTGACATTTTATCTCAATTATATGATTTGTATTATATGTTTGAGATAATATATAAGCAACATAATATAACAACTACAAAACACACATACTAACCAACAATTGAGAGCTGCCTGCCGTGACCTAACTCTCAAAGCTATCAAAGTTATCATCTGAGCAAACATATCTCCAAAGCATACTGCTATTAAGAACGAAAGAGATATACAATGCTCAACGTCAAGAACAGCCATCATCAGCTCAAGAACTTGATATTCAAAGTTGCTGTTCTTACCTGGTTACCTACCTTTTACCTCTGTGTAAAAACCGAGCTCTGTGTGAACTCAACAAGTTATTCTGACCTGTGTGGGACGAATAAGGACGAAGCTTTGGAACTGTGTGTGAAGAAGCTAGTCAAGAAGGAAGCTTTAACCAATCTGTGTGAACGGTTGAAAGTGACATTCTTTATATCAATCTGTGTGAACGATACAAGGATAGGTTTGTTTATAATTACGTAGTTGTGTACGCAGTAATTATAATAAACTTTTTACTCCTGTGTGGAGGACCAGTGGACGTAGAGGGGTATACCTCGAACCACTCAAATTACTGTGTCATTTACCTTCTGCTTTTACTGTTTTAAATTACTGTGATATATTAAGTATACACCTAATACTTCGTTCTTTGTATCACGGCAACTAAGCATATCAAGACTTCCGCTACGCACTCGATTTAGATTCCATACGGTTTGTTGTTTAAACTATTTTCCAAAGCGTATCCAGTATACTTAAGTGGCCAACAAGTGGTATCGGAGCGGTTGATTCTAAAAAGAATCGTCGTATTTCTTTTAACCGAATCGATTCAAATCACTTATTTTCAAAAGCAGTCTCTTTCATTCCTATATTATCGTATGGATACTTCTATGATTAACAAAGTTCCTATGTTCTCTATTAACGAATTTAACGATGGAGAATTAGAATGGAAGCTCATCTTGCGGCAATGCACGAAGAGATGATTTTTGTTATACAGATGGTCCGATCAAGATCATGAAGGTCAATCCGGCCAAGGATTGAGGGCCAAGCCCATCTTTGAAATGCTCGAGAAGGAACGCGAGCAATGGACAACCGATGAAAGGAAGCGAGCAAATCTCGACAACGTGGCTAAGAACGCGTTATTTGTCGGTCTTGACAAAGGCACGTTCTCAAAGGTAAGAAGGCGCAAAGCGACCCGAAGAAATGCAGGATAAACTCAAGTTAATTTGTGAGGGAACCAGGCTCTCAAAAGAAAACAAGATTTCAAAACTTACTCGGAATTCGAATCTTTTGAAATGAAACCAACGGAAACACTTGAGGAACTTGACCTCAGTTCTTGGTATTGTTGGTGAACTTGAAGCGTTGGGCAAGATTTACACCCAAAAGGAGAAGAACTTAAAAATTTTCGTATCTCTCCCGGCCAGATGGGACATTAAGACCACAATATGCGTGTATCCTGTAATCTTAATGAAATATCCACTTTTGATCTCTTCTCGACCTTAAAGCTTTTGAGTATGACATTGTGAGAGAGAAAGGTGAAGAATCTCCTTCAAAGGTCACGGCTCTACATTCTTGTATCGAAGCAATCGACCACGGCATGCCTAGCTCGTCAGCCGGTCACAAGAATGCCGACGTGACGACGACATCCTGTCACAAGATGAAATGGCGCTTCTAATGCATAAATTCAAAAGTTCATCAAACGATGCTGGAAAGACTCCCTACGAGCCCAAACTGTCAAAAGGTAAGTAGAAACACCATCGGTGATGCTAACTGTGTTATAAGCTGCAGAAACCGAGGCCATTATGCAAACAAATGTCCTCATCCCAAAGTCCAAAGATTGCCCGAGGTGAGCAACAAGAGAGAGATGAAAGAAGACGTGCTTGGAAAGACAAGCTAAAGGCCCCGATTGGAGAATCGAAGCCTCCCCACACCATCAAATCGTGAGAATGTCTTCGGTGGTCATGAAAGTGATTCATCGACGATGAGTTCGATGATAAAGCATACATGTGCTTTATGGCCAAAGATGTTCCGGAAGGTGAAGGCGGACGATGAGGTAAGTTCAACCTCAGCTATTCCATCTAATGCATCTCATACTTTCGAAAATATGATGAATGAATTCAAAAACATTCAAAAGGCCCATGAGACTCTAAAAACTGAGAATATACAGCTTCAATTAACAAATCTAGAGCTGAAAGATGAAAATGACTTGCTGAAAATAAACTATGAAAATATGTCTCTTGATTGTGAAACCAGCAAGGTCGAGTTTGAAAAACTCATGGAGAGCAATCATCAACTTGCTCATGAACTAAATGCGGTTAAAACCCATAATGAGAGAAAGACAAATGATTTGGTTCTACTACAAACCAAAATTACAACTCTCGAGAAACGAGAAACTGAACTTGAGACCATTCTGAAGTCTTTTGAAAAATCGTCCAAAAGAATGGAAGAAATTCTGAGCACTGGGCAACATGCTCATGATAAAAGTGGCTTAGGATACAGCTCATGTTCGAATAAAGGTAAAACTAGTACCGTGTTCGTCAAGAGTGTGGAACACATTCCAGAATTGGAAGATACTCCGAGTCCCATAAAGGAACTTGCTGTACCGAGAAAACCGAAGGCTGCAATTCCGCCCCCACAACTCTACTATTCAAGACAGTGGAACCAACAACCACTCAGAAGGCGTACAAAACAGCATGCTCCACAAGCATATCATCAAAGCCGACAGTCATTCAGAAAGAAGACGGTATCCAACCACCAAAGGCCCGCACAGCAGTACACTCAGTACAGTGCGCCTAGGTATTGGATACAGGAGCCCCGTTATCCCTCAAGACAGCAGATGCTAGTTCAGTATCAACAACAGCATTGGGAATCCAACTGGAGACCCAGAAGACAAGCTGTTAGGCCTAGGAAAATGGCTCCACCTCCTAGACGGCACTCGTACTGGAATAATAATAATAACCCTGAATTTTACATGCATAATAATTATCATGATTATAACAACTACGGATATGCCCCCCGTAGATATCGCAATCTTGTCACAGTACATCCTACAATAAACCAATTCTTTCGGGAAAGTTTGGGTACCTAAAGGAACTAACATATATGGACCCAAAATCAAAGGGGACCTAAATCTACCTAATTTCTTTGTTACGGGACATTCTAGAGGAGGATACACGGTACTTCGATAGTGGATGCTCGTCACATGACCAGGAGGCAGAGCAAGCTATCGATTTTGTAGAAGGTCGTGGTCCAAAAGTTCGCTTCGGTGATAAGTCTAAAGGAAGAACAAGAGGGAAAGGAAACCTACTTGTCGGGAAATTCAAGGTCACCGATGTTGCATATGTTGAAGGCTTACAGTATAATCTACTTAGCCAGTTCTGTGATAAACAGTTCTCGGTGAAGTTCTATATAGATCGCTGTAGAGTCAAGAACACCCAAACCAAAGAAGTTGTGCTTACAGGAAGCAGATCAGGTAATATGTACATTCTTGTTGGAAGCCTATGAGCTCCTCAATTCCATGTTTTGTTGCCAAAGGCACTGCAGATCTTAGGCGGCTATGGCACAAGAGGATGTCTCACGTCAACTTCAAGACGATCAACAAGCTTTCAAGGCAGTATGGTTAGAGGTTTGCCGGATGTGTCATTCAAGAAGGACGGCGTCTGCGGACCATGCCGAGAAGGCAAGCAAATCAAGTCAACCACGAAAAGCAAATCCTACCTTTCAACCCAAAGAGTGTTGGAAATGCTACACATGGATCTCTACGGTCCTGTAGACCCGGTAAGTTTGGGAGGTAAGAAATATTGCATGGTTGTTGTTGATGATTATTCCGGTATGATTGGACGATCTTTCTTAGCAAGAAGAAGGAAACAACATCAAAAGGCCCGAGCTCTGAGAAAGTTGCAAAATGAAAAAGCGTCGAGTATCGTGTGCATTCGTTAACAGAGGTACCGAATTTACTAACCGCTTTATAGAGCAATCTTGTTCGGAGAATGGAATACGAGACGAATACTCATTGCTGTACACCTCAACAAAATGGTGTTGCCGAGCGAAAGAATAGGACGTTGAAAGAAGCAACAAGGACAATGATTGCCGCAAGCAAATTGCCACAGCGTTTACGGGGTAAAGCAACCAATACGACGTCTACACTCAAAAACCGTATCGTCAACAAGCACCACAACAAAACGACTTATGAGGTATGGAATAACAAAACTCCATTAGTTTCGTATTTTCACATTTTGGATGCGGGTGTTATGTATTGAACAATGGGAAGGACCAACTTAGAACCTTTGATGAAAAATCGGATGAAGGAATATTCGTAGGATACTCCTCCGTCGGCAAAGCTTTGAAATCTTTAATAAAAGGAGGCTGACGATCGAGGAATCAGTTCATGTAGTGTTCGACGAACCACACCATGACCCTACAGGAGTAGATGATATCGCTCAGGACATTCATCATCTATCTATCTTGGATCCACCTACACCCATAGAACCTGTAGTTGATTTAGAAATCAACCCCGCAGCTGTAAGAATCGATGTGGATGAAGGCGTATTTGCATGTCAAGCTGTACCCACAAAAACTTTTGATACAGTACGGGATCCTGAACTAGAACCCGACCGAAGATGGTTGAGAGATCACCCGCAAGAGCTGATCATTGGAAACATTAATGCCGGTGTTTCTACTCGTAGGAGAATACAGAGTACACAAGGAAATGTACTTTGTGCACAAGAAGAATCTAATGCTGAAGTCTCACAGTTTCCTAAATGGAAATCTCAATCCGAACTTATGAGACTCAATATGTGCACTATCGCTGTATTCTTAGCCCAGTCCGAACCTGTTTCGACCATAGACGCTCTTAACAACTCTCATTGGATAACATCTATGGAAGAAGAGCTTAACGGTTTCGAAAGAAACAATGTATGGTATCTTGTACCCAGACCGACACACCAATCGGTTATAGGAACCAAATGGGTATTTCGAAACAAAAAGGATCGAAACGGACTTATCATAAGGAACAAATCCAGACTAGTAGCACAAGGCTATTGTCAGGAAGAAGGAATCGACTATGATGAAACCTTCGCCCCTGTAGCGAGACTAGAAGCCATTAGGATATTTTTAGCCTTTGCCGCCCATAAGAGTTTTATCGTATACCAAATGGACGTCAAGAGTGCTTTCCTGAATGGAGAGCTTGCAGAAGAAGTTTATGTTGAACAACCACCAGGGTTTGCCAACACAGACGGTATCGATCTAGTTTACAGGCTAAGGAAAGCGCTGTACGGACTTAAACAAGCCCCTAGAGCCTGGTACGAAACCCTGTCCCAGTATCTAACCAACAACGGATTTGAGAAATGCGCTATCTACAAAACCTTGTTCAAGATACAGGAAGGTGATGACCTTCTAATGGTACAAATCTATGTCGATGATATTATTTTTGGTTCAACTAACCTTTCTCTATGTCAAAGGTTCTCACATCTCATGCAAAGTAAATTTGAAATGAGTATGATGGGGGAACTTAGTTATTTCCTAGGTTTGCGAGTAAAGCGATTTGCCTACGGTATATTCATCAACCAGAGAAATACGAGAAGGAACTTCTCAACAAATTTGGAATGAACACTTTCAAATCCTCGCCAACCCCTATGAGCACTTCCGTGCAAATTAGTCTTGATGAAGCCGGAAAGCCGTTTGACCAATCACTCTACAGAAGCTCATTGGTTCGCTCCTGTACCTAACGGCTAGCAGCCCGATATCCGATTTCTTTGTTGGAGTGTGTGCGAGATACCAAGTTGCACCTAAGGAATCACACTTCAATACAATAAACGAATCTGAAGTACATTAAAGGAACAATCGATGCGGGATCGTGGTATCTAAGGAAGGCGGATTCGATTTAGTTGGATACTGACGACTCGGATCTCGGAGGTCGCAAGCTAGATAGGAAGAGTACAAGTGGAACTTGTCACTTTATCGGACCTAGACTCGTTTCTTGGTTCGGTAATAAGCAATTGGCAAACTCTCTTTCCACGGTGAATCGTAATACTATCTTTCTTGGTAGGCTGCCGTATGCGAGATCCTTTGGATGCAGCAACAACTGTCAGATTATGGAATCGATGCTAGAGAGACTCCAATCATGTGTGATAGCACGAGTGCAATTGCAATCACGCACAATCCTGTTTTGCACTCGCGCACTAAACATATCAACATGAAGCATCATTTTATCAGGAATCATGTCGAGAACAAGGATGTTCGCTTGGAAAAAGTCCATACAGACATCCAGCTGGCCGACATTTTCACCAAGCCTCTCGACACAGCAAGATTCAACATGCTTAGAACAGAATTGGGAATACTACAGCCAGACTCCCTGTAAGTAAATTTACTGTTTTTACTCAACAATTGAGGGGAATCTTTGTAAGACCCGTGAATACTGATTCAACATTAATTATCTGTACACTCGGAATCATCAATACTGATCAGTAGCGAACGAAGGCATATGAATCCTACGGTGGTGTGTGCAATAATTAAGGGAATACTGTAGGACCCATGAATACAAAGATAAATCCAAATATTGTATGGAATTTAAAACCTATTAGTACCTTTTTAAGGGGGCAGCTGTATCGACGCGGAGAAACGGCACATGCTATAGGATTTCGATTCGAGATATAATATAATATTATTTCCTTTTAAAATAATTTTTGTCCACGTGCCCTGTTTTTATGTCAAACGTCATGTTCATTAAATGCCTTACACGACATCTGGACAACTGAATCTCAAAAGCCGCGATGTTTTTAAATTGTTTATTATTTTTAAACCGCCGTTTTAGGCATTTAGGGTATCAACCTATGTCAGAAGTGGGACCCGCTGTATTTTAAAACCTTCTAATGGATTAGCGTACCAGTTACACTAAATCCATCCTGACCGTCGATTTCAAAACCGGTTCCCATCCCTTAAAATCTGACCATTCGTACTCTGCAAAACCCTATTTCGCCGCCCAAGTATAAAAGGACTGTATCTGCCATTAGAGACTCTTTACGCTTTCTGCAATTACAGGAGCTCTCAAGCAAACAGCCTACATATTTTCTGCATATTCACTGCGAATTTCGACTGTTTTCTTCCACCTTTGTTTTTAAGAAAACATCCATGGCTAGTCAATCTTCTTCCCCTGCTCTGAAGAAAACCTCCAACATCATTGACGGCCGGATCTTCTCCAAACCTGTCATCATCGAGCGTATTCTCTCGGAAATTAACGACTCAGAACCGATGGAGTATATCATTACTCGTCTTGAACAACAAGGTCTCTATCGCTTCGGGAGCAAAACCGCCGACAAATACGACGCCCATCTGGTTGAGGAATTCTACCTCAACGCCGCCGTCCGTTTTCTATCACTAGCTCAGGGAGGACATGTTGCTGACATCACTGCAACCGTCCAAGGAGTGGAAATCTGCATCAATCGCGATTTACTCCAGAAAATCTACAGGCTGCCCGCCGACGGCCTGACCATGGACCAACTTGAGACGTTCGGGTCTCAAGAGCTTATTACCAAGTTTTATGGACTATTTACAGGGTCCAAAGTGGTTGATATGGTGACAACCACTTGTCACAAGAAAAATTTTCTTCTTCATTTCGTTTATTTGCATGACTTTTGCTCCAGGATCATCGAAAACCGAACCGGTGCGTTCGAGATGTGCACGAATCTAAGGTTCAGAATGATGGTAGCTATTTTGACCTGTGAAAAGGTCAATTGGTGCCAAATCATTTTGAAACGTCTTCAAGAAGAGGTGTGCAAACCCGCCACCCAAAAGAAATCCTTTGGTTTAATGCTGAACTACATCCTGACGAGTGCGGGTCGACGCAATCCGACGCCAAGAAAAACAGCTCACGGATATACTTAGGAGGCGTCAAGCCCACTGCTTATAACCAGAGCACAATGCATGCCAACCATCCGAGAACCAGGCACATGCCTATCTCTGCCAACCCAAGAGATGAAACCGTGAAGGTCCCAGAAATGGAGTCTTCAAAGAAGAAGCGCAAGCGTTCTCACAGCAAGAAGCACTCTGCTGGTGAGAAGTCCAAGAAGAAACTCCGGAGGCTCTCAAAAATCAAAGCCAAGCACTCCGAGGATGTCTCGCCCGTGGCGCAACCCACCAATGAAGAACCCCAAGGCCCAACCCCTGTGGAAGAGGTGTCTCCTACTGTATCGACAGTAGATCCCGAGCCTTTGGCGGCTACGACGGATATAGAGACATCTGCCAACGCTCAAGACTTTAGCAAGTCGGCTGCCCATTCGGAGCCAAAAGCTACTTCTCCTCTGCGGGATCCCACACCCGTACAGGATCCAATTTCCTTCGGGGCACCATCCCCTGCAAGGAGTCCATCTTCCGTACAGGATCCCATACTGTCTGGAATCCTCAACAGCGTCTCAGGCGTTATTCAAGTCCCTCCCCGACTCGATCATAAATCAAACACTTCTTTCGGTTCAAATTGACCACGCGTCACGAAAGATTTCGCAATGGAAAGGTTATAGGCTAGCTCAAATCGACACCTTTGTACAACCTGGAGTGAATGGAGCCACGAAGAGCGATTTGTCTCGAGTAATGTGAGACTCAAGAAATTGAGGCCCCGCCCGATGGGACAACGCCTCTTGCAAGGATCTCATTGAAAGCCACCTGCTGCACAAATCTGACGCCAGAAGAAAAGGAAAGAAGAAGTCAGAGGAATCTCCCATTAATCCAAAAGATGACGACGATCATGACTCAAACGACGACGACGATGCTCTTCAAGCAGGTCTGAGAATGAGTCGTGAAGAGGCTGAAGCCCGAGACGCCTCTCCACCCAGAAAAGACGAAGGGCCTTCAACCCAAGCCAATCCACCTTCGCCACAGCCGGAGAACATTCCCGACCAGAAGGAATCAGTCCCTCCAGTCGAGGAAGATCAAGAAATTTTGGAACAGGCATCCGAGCCTGTTGCGACCGAAGAAGCCATTCCTGCAAGCCAACAGGAGGATTCAGTCCTTCCTGCATCCATATCTGCCGAAGAACCTTCGCCACAGGACGCTTCTGAACCAACTGTCGCCGTACCACAGGAAGCTGCTCCCGCCCCTGCAACCTTGGAATCCGAGGACGGTAACGAACCTGAGGATGTCCAACTTACTTCACGTCCATCCGTGAATGTAAGAAGGTTGAACGGCGCTGAAGACTTCGCCGAGCCAGATTCTCCGATCTCTGCTGCACGCAAAGAGCGCCTGCGAGCTCTTGGCCTTGGGATATTTATCAAGATGCGATGGCGCTCTATCTTCCGGTGAAAAGGCACTGAATTGGATGCACACCTCTGCAGTCGAAGAGATGACCACTCTTCAACACGAAGTATCTCGAGTTGTCGACGCATTCATTCTTCTGCCAGAAGTTTTCAAGCAAGCCTTGAAGATCATGGAAGATAAACAAGAGCAACTGCTGAAGGAGGAAGCTACAAAGACAAGGATTGCTGAAGCCAAGACCGCCTGTGCAATGATTGAGAACAGCTCTCAACTGCGTGCTCACGACAAATGCATTCAAGAAATGTCGCAGACTCTTTCCTCCCTTGTTGAAAGAATAACCAGCATCGAGACCAAACAGGACGCCGCTCTTGAAATCCTGCAAAGTCTTGATGAAGCCAAAAAGGGGGAAGAGGCACGAGAAGCTGCAAGGAGAATAAGGCTGCAACAAGAAAGGGAATTTGAGGCTGCTCAGAACTGTATCACTGCCGAATTGAACAAGCTAGCACCTCAATCCCAAAGCTTTAAAATTTCAGGCTCCAGACCGGAATTCCATGACCCAAATGTCCCTTGGCAAACTCTTATCCAAAGACCTTCGGAAATACGTCTGCCGACCAACCGCAACCCAACTGCCGACGAAGTGAAGCACTGGAGGAAGAATGAACTGATGAGATATTTTGTCAGACTCATCATGGAATCCGCCATCTTCAAAAATTATAAAACGTTAGCGGAAGCGGAAGATAAATTTTCAAAGATGCTAGAAGAAGGTAAACTCCCTCTCCAAATCGAAATGAAATCAAAACATAGAAGAGGAGATCGGGTCACCCATCCAGAAGATTGGATACTTGCCTTTGATCGTTCATATGAAGGAAGAGCGATTTACCAGGAACGAGGCAATGATTCTCTTCAAAACTGGTGGCGTGGCACCGAGAACGAGCAAGGAAAAAGACCATGGAGGCATGCGGATTATAGATGAAGAGCTGAAATTTATGTATATTATTTTTGTAATTTCTATTCGAAACAGCAAACTTTGTACTCAATCATTTTGAATATCAATAAAATAGTTTGTTTGTCTTGAAAGATTACAACTCGTAATCTACTGTGTTAATGTATGATTACTTAAATTGTTTGATAGGAATCTCAAGTTAGATAAACTTGATTGAAAAATAAGCTGTACGAACTAGTCTACGAACAGTTCATAATTTCAGTTGTAAACTTAGAATACATTGTAAGATTGTGCCTGCGCGCCAATCATAGGCTTAAGTTGTAATAAATCTCAAACTGTATGGAACGTGCCTGCGAGCAGTTCATTTTTGTAGACTAAGTCACTAAGTCAGACCTATTGACAAAAGACCAAGAAATCTGCCAGAAGTCATCGAAGAAGAATGCTTCATGAAGAAGGTTTTGGCATCATCAAGAAGACTCGAAGAGTTAAGTAAGTTAGTCTTGGCAAATTGTCAAAAAGGGGGAAATTGTTGGGAAAAACAAACACCCTGTATCGAATCAGCCGGGATACCCGATCCCTGTATCGATTGCTATTTGTTATTGAGAAGGTTTTGACATATATGCCAAATACAGTAAAGGAAACTGTATCGATGCTTCAAGGCTTCATCCTGTATTGAAGACCTTCCTCGAATCAGCATAAGTGAAGCTCGTCAGCACAGCAAGAAGACTTGTAAAAAGACCAAGTATGGAAACTGTCTCGATGCCCTAAATACAGTCATCTTCCATACAGTTCGCAAAAGGACAAGAAAGAACACAAGTCAAGTCCCGTTGAACAAAGAAGTATTTAAATACTCAAGGATAAAGTATTTAAATACTGCCAGTCTTCAGATCTTCAGAATCCCGCAAAATCCGGATCATGTCTTATTCCCGTTGAAGGAAATCTTATTCAAACGGATACATCTCAACGGATACTTTCTTCAGAGACTATATATATCCTTGAAGACATTGAAGATCAGTAACGACACTGAAGTAACCTAACTCTCAAAGCTATCAAAGTTATCATCTGAGCAAACATATCTCCAAAGCATACTGCTATTAAGAACGAAAGAGATATACAGTGCTCAACATCAAGAACAGCCATCATCAGCTCAAGAACTTGATATTCAAAGCTGCTGTTCTTACCTGGTTACCTACCTTTTACCTCTGTGTAAAAACCGAGCTCTGTGTGAACTCAACAAGTTATTCTGACCTGTGTGGGACGAATAAGGACGAAGCTTTGGAACTGTGTGTGAAGAAGCTAGTCAAGAAGGAAGCTTTAACCAATCTGTGTGAACGGTTGAAAGTGACATTCTTTGTATCAATCTGTGTGAACGATACAAGGATAGGTTTGTTTATAATTACGTAGTTGTGTACGCAGTAATTATAATAAACTTTTTACTCCTGTGTGGAGGACCAGTGGACGTAGAGGGGTTTACCTCGAACCACTCAAATTACTGTGTCATTTACCTTCTGCTTTTACTGTTTTAAATTACTGTGATATATTAAGTATACACCTAATACTTCGTTGTTGTATCCACGGCAACTAACTGTATCCAAGACTTCCGCTACGCACTCAGATTTAGATTCCATACAGTTTGTTGTTTAAACTATTTTCCAAACTGTATCCAGTATACTTAAGTGGCCAACACTCATACTCGACGGGACGGATCAAACAACCGGGGCTATATTAATGGATCATTTTGAGGAAGTTGCTACTAAACCGAGATGGGAGATTTGGATAAGGGGCTTAATTACCCCTATCGCACTTCATCTTGATATATCACTAGACAACCGAACGCCCCTTCCAGGAAATATGCTCCTATGTTTGCAAGTCATGAAATTGATGAATATCCTGGATTACGACTCGCGTGTAATATTCATCCAGAATGACGGCGATCATTTCCTCCTCCCGAATATACCTCTGACGACGATTGATAGTATTCGGGATTTAGGAAACTTACAAATGGCCACGGAGGCGCATAAATTGGCGCGAGTAGCAGCTGGATTGATCTCTCCTGGTGATAGCCACTTTGCTCAAAATGTTCGACCTCGGCGTACAGAAAATGAGGATAGAGCCGAGAGAATGCAAGAAGAAGATATCGCGGAAAGAATGGAGGAGGAATATGCTTATGAGAGAGGCCCAGAAGACGAGGAAGAGGAAGAAGAAAGAGAGAGGGATCGGCCCGAGTCATCGAGACCGGCCGAATCAAGACATGCCACATCTCGCTCAGCACTTAGAGCGGAATTTGAGGTTTTTCGAGAGGAAACCCGACAGAAACATGACGAGTCCGACAGAAACAAGATGAGATTGGATAAAAACAAGACGAGATACTGACCTTATTACGACAAATGCACGAATGGCATGTCCAACAAGTCCACTTCCCTTCGCCAAATCAGTAGGACCGGTTGTAAGTATTTCTTGATCCAAAGTTTTTTATTGTTTAAATTCTATACCCCCTTCGTGTGTATACTCTTTAATTCAAGTTTGGGGGGGGGGGGAGATATTGGGTCAATAAATACTTATATTGTTTGTTTATTTTTATTTTGACTTTTAGATTTTGGTTTGGATTTTGGTGTGAATTTTATTTGCGTTTTTGGTGTGATTTTTTTGTGTGTTTTGTTTTTGTTTTGAACTCGGTGTGTTTAGAGTATCATGAACTTGGATGAAACTCGAAAGAATGAACTTTTGTATTGGATGACTCGGGATTTACTTTCTTATTTTGATATGCAAATCGAGGTTAATTTGAAGAGGAAAAATTGTAGAATAATCAAAAGGGTGTGAAATTGAATAAATAGTTTAATACCTTGGAAATATGAACAATTTTAACTTGTGAGATTTTGAGCCTTCGTGCATCATTAATATGAAAGTTCCATTGTCGAGTGTACCATCCATGTTTTAAGACTCTAGAACTTGCCTTGGTATCTTATTCGAAACTACAAGCGTGCGTGCAAATTAGTGAAAGTGATTTTAGGCGATTTTTTTCGTTAGCCCTTCAAACCTTTTTACCAACCCGACCTTTATTATTTCCCTAGTTAGCCCAATTGAGCTTAAATCCTATTTCTTGTTAGCCACATTATGAGCTTTCCATTCCATTATAAACTTTTGTCCCTATACTTGAGCGTATTAGAACAAATTGGCAAAAGAATGAAAATGTGTGTATGGGCGATTGGGAAGGTTGTTGATCCAATGGCGATGATTTATCAAAATAAATTTGAAGGAAGAATGGTGTGATTATAATAACGATGTTATCCACCATAAATAGAGCGATAAGGAGGAATAAGGTTGTGATTTTCACTTTCAAAAAGCGCTTATTGTGATTATATTAAAATCAAGGGGTAGAAGGAAGAAAAGTCCAGGGAAAACAAAATTGTGAGCTTCTAATTGAGCTAAGTGATTATTGAGATGATGTTCTAATTTGATCAAGTCAAGTCACTTTAGCCATACTTATCCTTTTTGATTCACCAAATTTGCATGCACAAATAGTGGTAAAGATGTAGACGATTAGCAAGCCTATGGGGATTCTTATTTCATTGAATGAGTTTTGAGCATCACTTATCCCATTATACACTTTGAGAGTGAGGGAATACACTTGACCGGTGAGGTTCGTATTCTTCAAGTATTGGCTATGATGTTAAGAAAGCACCCCAGAGATTTGAATGATTTATAGAACCCGACTTATATATTTCTTGAGGCGCATTGATGAATTTTCAAAATGATCCATTGAGGTGTGTTGAGGGATGAGTACCCTTAAGAGTGATTATTTTGAAGTGCTTTGCTCGGAACGATCAACATTCAAGTTTGGGGGATTTTGATAACACTCATTTTTAAACATATTTTTGCAAAGCTTTTCCGGATTTTAAGACCCTAAAATATGTAGGATTGTGTCGTTTGTGCTCATATTGGGTTTATTGGACTCGATCACGCTTGAGTACGTTTTATTGATTTTATAGGTATTTTAAGGACATTAATCAAGCAAGAACGAAGTCTCAACCCCAATACATATCAAGCAATGCGGAAATGAAAGATCGAGCCGAAAAAGAAGGAAAAACGGAGTCAAAACGGACCAACATAGACTCGGACGTGTCATTTGACACGGGCCATGTCACTTGCTTGGCCGTGTCAACTGACATGGTCGGGTTCATTGTCCAGAGCTGTTTGACGTTTCTAGAGCAGTATAACACGGGCCGTGTCACTTTTCGGTGGAAAATCACTTTTTAACATTTTTGCAAGATCTGGACAAGAAAAGTTGGTACTTTGGGGTTGATAAAAGGGCCTTGGATCAGATTTTAAGAGACATTCTGAGATTGGAGATATTGGAGAGAGAATAAACACAAGATTTGAGAGCTTTTCATCCAAAAAGAAGGAGATTTGAAGAAACCAAGGAAGAACAAAGCAAGAAGACTTGAAGGCTTGATCTGAGTTCACTCAAGACACCATCCGAGTTTTATCTTCTCCCTATATTTTACTTATTTTGTTGTTTTATTTAGCATGAACATGATTAACATGATATTTATTGAGATTTCTTTCATTACCATGTCCATCTAAACTTGTTAGATTCTGGGCATGAGAGTACGTTGATTCATGTTGTTTTTGAGGGATTGATGAATATATATATCTAATGTGATTTCTTTATCAAATTCTTGGTTTTAATTCATGTTAGAACAATTGATCAATATTTTTACATGTTAACTTAATTGCTCATAATTCGAGAGAAGATGGCATTAATAGGTTTCGAGTATTTGACGTAGTAAATTACGAGATTGAGAAATCGGTGATAAAATATGATGGTATTTAATCTTATGAACATTTTGGAGTTAGATAATTTATAATAGACGGAGACGTTGTTATAGGTTGTTTAATCTACGTTTTAATGCATCTCGAGAGACTTTAGAATATTTTTGTGATTATCATTTTGGAGACGCACTTAGAACCCTTCGACACCAATCCCGACTAAACTTAGTGATCAACGGAAACCTAGACTTGGAATCTATCTTTCAAAACTCTTTCAATTCTCTTTAATTCGGATATTTTCATTTGTTTAAATTAATTGTCATCATTTTATTTTATTTCATTAACCATCCATTCACCTTTCGATCGTCTAGATAAAACCGGAATCATTATAATCTAGTGCCCAACACAATACCAATATTTAGTCTCTGTGGAATACGACCTTGCTCGTCGCTTTCTACATTTACTCCGTATACTTGCAGATTGTTTAAAAATATAGCGAAAAATGTGCCGAAATATGATGAAGACAGTGACCAACAGACTTTGATGGCCATTGACGCTTGAAAAAATTCTGAATATCTATGTCGGAATTATGTAATGAATGGCCTTGCTGATTCGCTATAAAATGTGTATAGCAATGCTAAATCAGCCAAGGCATTATTGGACTCACTAGATCATAAGTACAAGATCGAGGATGCCGGTGCCAAAAAGTGGATTGTTGGGCAGTTTCTTGATTATATGATGATGGATTCCAAGACTATGGTCAGTCAGGTACAAGAGATACAAGTGATCATTCACGAAATCCATGCTGAAGGAATGGTCATTAGCGAATCCTTTCAAGTGGCTGCTGTGATTGAAAAACTACCCTCGACTTGGAAATACATCAAGAATTATCTCAAGCATAAGCGCAAGGAGATGAGCATGGAAGATCTGATCGTTAGACTCCGCATAGAGGAAGAAAACAGAGGATCAGAGAAGTAGGTAAATGCTGTTGTGGAAAAGGCCAAGGTTGTGGAAACTGGACAGACATCCAAGAAAGGCAACAATGGAAAGGGAACCAAGCTCGGACCTAAAGGAGGAATTACGAAAAAGAAAGAGAAAATCCTTGGAAAGTGCTACAAATGTGAAAAGATGGGTCATAGGGCGGCTGACTGCAGGCTACCAAAGAAACTAAAGAAAAAAGGATGGTAATGCAGCACATGTGATTACCGAACAAGTGGGAAATCTTGACTTATGTGCTATAATCTTCGAAATGAATTTAGTTGGCTCAAATTCCAAGGAGTGGTGTGTTGACACTGGAGCAACTAGGCATATATGTGCCAACAAGACAATGTTCTCCTCCTTGGAAGAAACAGATGCCGGTGAAAAGCTGTATATGGGAAATTCTGCAACCTCAACTATCTTGGGTGAAGGCACGGTGATCTTGAAGATGACGCCTGGAAAGGAAGTGACTCTTAAACGTATGTTATATGTGCCTGATATTCGCAAGAACCTTATTTCTGGTTCCTTGTTGATGAAGCATGGCTTTAGATTAGTTTTTGAGTCTGATAAAGTTATTTTGTCAAAGAGTGGTGTGTTTATTGGCAAGGGCTATGAGTGTGATGGGCTGATTGAGCTCAATGTTATGACTGTAAAAAATAATGAAATGAAGAATTCTTCTACTTACTTACTTGAGTCTCCTAATTTATGAAATGCTAGATTAGGACACGTTAATTTTAGTGCAACACGTAAATTAATTGCATTAGATCACATACCAAAGTTTAAAATTGATTAAAACCACAAGTGTGAAACTTGTGTAGAGGCAGAATTAACTCTATCTCCATTCCGGCAAGTGGAAAGAAACATCAAACCTTTATAATTAATACATAGCGACCTATGTGATTTGAAGTTTGCTCAAACTAGAGGTGGAAATAAATATTTTATTACTTTCGTGGATGATAGTAATAAATATTGCTATGTATATTTGCTTAAAAGCATAGACGAAGCTATAGAGAAGTTCATTCTTTATAAAATGGAAGTTGAGAATTAATTGAATGCAAAATAAAATTCTTAAGGAGTGACCATGGAGGTGAATATGTGGAACCATTAGGCGAATATTGTTCGCAACATGGGATTATTCATGAGGTCACTACCTCATATGCACCACAGTCAAATGGCGTGGCGGAATATAAGAATCGCACTCTAAAAGAGACGATGAATGAAATATTACTAAATCCAGGTCTGCCGTAAAATATGTGGGGAGAAGCCATCTTAACGGCAAATTCTCTCTTAAGCAAGATATGCCGTAAGAACGGGGATAAAACTCCTTATGAATTGTGGAAGGGTGTCAAGCCTTCCTACAATTACATGAAAGTGTGGGGTGTCTAGCAAAGGTGCTGATACCTACACCTAAGAAAGTCAAAATAGGCCCAAAAACAGTTGACTGCATTTTCATTGGATATGCACACAACAACAATGCCTACCGATTTCTAGTGCATGAATCTAAAGTGCCTGAGATTCACAAAAATACAATTATGAAATCAAAGAATACGTCATTCTTTGAGAATATCTTTCCTTGTAAGACTGCAAATGCCTTATCTCAAACAGTCTTCTGAACTAATGGATGAAGATAATGAAGACCAAAGAATAGATAATGAGTACGAACCAAGGAGAAAACGACAAAGGACGGAGAAATCTTATGGACTAGATTTCTTCACCTACTTGCTCGAAAAGGAACCTCAAACTTAAAAAGAAGCTGTAAGCTCGACGGATGGACCTCTATGGAAGGAGGCTATCAAAGAAGAGATTGATTCTATATTACAGAATCATAATTGGAAACTAGTGGAATTACCTCCAAAGTCTAAACCATTAGGAAATAAGTGGATTTTCAAGAAGAAATTGAAAGATGGAGCAGTTGATAAATAAAAGGCTAGACTCGTAGTGAAGGGCTATAACCAACGTGAAGGCCTAGACTATTTTGATACTTACTCTCCTGTGATGAGAATAACTTCCATCAGGATGATACTTGCTATCTCCGTATTACGAGGTTCAGAAGTCATCAAATGGACGTTAAGACTGCCTTTGTTAATGAGGACTTAGAAGAGAAAATCTATATGGAACAACCTGAGGGGTTCTTTGCTCCTGGATAAGAAAGGAAAGTCTGCAAGTTGGTAAAATCATTTTTTGGATTGAAGCAGGCACCAAAACAGTGGCATGAAAAATTTGATCACGTTATGTTAAGTGATGGCTTCAAAATTAATGAATCTGATAAGTGTGTATATGTGAAAGACACAGAAGATGGCTATGTCATTTTGTGTCTATATGTAGATGACTTGCTCACTACTGGCAGTAATGAAAGAATAATCAAATCTACCAAGGACATATTGAGGTCGACATTTGACATGAAAGATATGGGACTCGTAGATGTAATTTTAGGGATTAAGGTCACACGAACATCAAAAGGTCTGATGCTGAGTCAAGCCCACTATGTGGACAAAATCCTTGAAATATTTAACAGAGATGACTCTAGCACCGCCAAACCCCTGGTGGATATGAAGTTAAGACTATCCAAGAATAAGGGAGATGGAGTATCTCAACTTGAGTACTCTCGCATAATAGGAAGTTTGATGTACTTGATGAGCTGTACAAGACCAGATATAGCCTACTCAGTTAGTAGACTAAGTAGATACACGAGAAACCCTGGAAAAGATCATTGGAAGGAGATCACAAGGGTACTAAGATATTTAAGGGGTACTCGTGAGTATCGGCTGCACTATACCAAATATCCAGCAGTACTTGAAGGATATAGTGATGCAAATTAGATATATGTTATAAAAGACTCCAAGTCAACAAGTGGATATGTATTCACACTAGCTGGTGCAGCAGTGGCTTGGAAATTTTCGAAACAGACACTTATATCTTAGTCAATGATGGAATCCGAGTTTATAGCCTTTGATAAATATGTAGAAGAGGGAGAATGGATACACCATTTTCTAGAAGATATTCCAAAATGGGCAAAGCCTGTGACCGCAATATGTATTCATTGCGATAGTCAATATGCGATTGGCAGGGCACAGAGCACAATGTACAATGGTAAGTCTCGTCATATAAGGAGGAGACATAATGCCATTAGACAATTGATATCAACAGGATTTATCACTATTGACTATGTGTCATCAAAGGATAACATTGCGGATCCGCTAACCAAAGGGTTATCAAGAGACCTTGTTGATAAATCATCAAGAGGAATGGGTTTATTGCCTTGAGCTAATGGTTTTATGTAAGATACCCAACCAAAGCTGACTGGAGATCCCAAGATCTAGGTTCAATGGGACAACTAATTCATAAAACTGGGCACGATCACTGTGGGGGTTACCCTGAACCGACCATTCCTAGGATAAAAAGAGTGATACCCATAGGGAGAGGTTAAGCTTATGCTTTTAATAATTTTTAAGTTGACAACGTATAGTCGGGTGGAGTAAAATATGGGTTTACTCAAAACACTTAAAGAGAATCACCTATGTTGGAGAGAAGAGGGGCCGCTTCAAAGGAGAATTGCAAGGCACAATTCTTTAGAAACTCTCGCAGAACCAGGACGGTGTCCACAGCCAAAACGGGCACAATAATGAGAACAGAATAAATCAGGGAGGGTACTTTTGAAGGATATATGATCACTTACACAAGCAGTCAGACAGTTCAAAGGTATCTAGTCATACTGTCTAGCCAGTAAGGAGAATATATCATTTCGAGGGAAGGTTCAAAGAGCATACTCTACCTATCCTATGCAATGCCTAACCGCAATAACTATCACCAAGTCAAACTCTATGTCTGACGTGTGCTGTTGGACCATCAATCTCATTCATGTGGGGGACTGTTGGAAATAAAGAGGAAATTGGCTGTTTTGAGCAGCCCACTTGAGAGGCAATTTTGAGTGGGCTCGACTATGAGTTAAAGACGGGACTTAGTTGGAATACGTAGTACTCCGTACGAGCTTTCCAAAACATGTAAGAACACTCAAAATGATTGAGGTATGAATGAGATATAATGTTCCAAAGTGAACCCTTTGGAAATGGGTTTGGAATTCTATCCCCACATTGGAAAAATACGGGGGAAATTGCGAGTATACAAGGAGATGTGAACAAACTCTTGTTCAAAGTGAGGCATGAGTGGATGTGTGACTAGGCGCCCCTCACGCGCACACACACATGCGCGCTACAGCGTCCGTCCGTCCGTTCGGCTCGGTTCGGATCGAAGGGCGATTTGGGCGAAATATCTCGGCGTCTCGAAGTTATATTTTTACTGCAATTTTATTTGGCAAAAATTCATTTTTGCTAAACTGCTTCAATTATAAAATCCGAATTTTTCGGATCTAGATAAATATCAAATTTACTGATAATTATCGATTTAATATATTAGGATAAATATCAAATTAATTGGTAATATCGGATTAATATATTAATAGATTAGGATAAGTATCAAAGATAATAATCCTAATCGGTTTAGAGTTCCTCCAGCACATGTCTTCCTCTCGTTTCCACCTATAAATACCTAGCTTGAGGGGTCCGATTTTCTTACCTTTTCCATACGATTTTCAGAGCAGTTTTTCTTCTTCGTTTTTCTTCTCCTCTGTGTCGGTGATAATATACGGATTTATTCTAGTTCGTTGAGGGTGCAGGGATCATCGAAATATTGCATTGAGGTGTTGTTTTATCTTGGGAGGCAGATGTTACACACTGTGGTGAGGGCGAATCTGCTTTAAGGAGACAAATCTTCTGGACTTAATATCGACTTACTTTCAGTTTCGGCATCAGCAAATATATTTGTTTTGCTAACACTTTTTTTGCAGGGTTTTCAGAAAATAAATTTGCGATTCTGTACTGTTTTTCAAGTGTTCGCTAATTTTGCCAATAGAGACCATACCCAATGGTATAAGTGTAACACCCCCAATCCGCTCAGGGATATTACACGCCGTAGAACCTTTCCTCAAGGATCTACCAGGCTGGTAACAACATAGAACAACTCAACAATGCCTTTAAGGCTAAAATGACTCAGCAGACCGATTTGGTCTTTCAATAAATACATACAACTCAAACTCATTACACGCCCATGCAGGGGTCGAATACAACACACTCCCGTACAACGGGAAAGAATACTGCAGTGGAAAATAAACTATAACTAAACCAGTGACATCATACGGATCCTCGTGTGATTAGTATCGTTCATCTTTCATCATCCTTCTTGCCGACCCTGTGTTATGCTCCTAAACCTGAATGCAAAAACAGACATCTACCCCCCGAATACTCGGGGGTTAGCAAAACTCCGCTGTTTTGCTAGTGCAAGTACAAGTGCAAAAATACGAGTCATACAATTCACATTCCACGAATAACAATAACCAGGAATCCTCAAAGATCCAAATGAAACGAAAAGTACTTCCCGAGGCAAGAGTTTGAGAAAACATTCCAAAACCGAAAGATCACAGATCAATGGAAATAATTTATAAAACAGTTTAAAATGCCATCGAGAGTTTTAATAGAAAACAATTTAGGATTATCAAATCCTACTTTTCAAAATCCAAAAGACGAAAGAGGTCACCGCCCCAAAGGTTTACTTTCCGTAAAATGACCTTTACCAAACCGTTGGGATTTTAGCCCCAAATCTCATCAACTCACAGTACACGAGAACGACAACAAGGTTCGTCTTCCAACATCAAAATTCACAACCCAAGGTTTAAACACAGACGACAAATACTCTAGTGCTATCCTAGCCAAGTAAGCCAAACGAACAACTTACCTCTTACACAGTTAGTCGATGCATGCAATCATGAAAACCGATCAAAATACTCGTTTCCGGAAATGCCAATAATCCAAATCACATTGTAAAATGCACCACAATTAACCGCGGACCCACAGCTTCGTGGACCCCTACCGAGACTCCGTCGGATCTAACCCGTAGTTGTTAAAAGCAAGCTCGCGGTTCCACAGCTTCGTGGAGCCCTACCGAGACCCCGTCGGATCTAACCCATAGTGAGCATACACACACACGTTACTCATGCAATACTAATATGCTAAGAATGTAAGTTCATCAAGAATACTTACTAGAGATGGACACTTACTCGACGCCGTTATCAAACTCATCATAACACAACACGATTAACGCGGAATACATGATTCCATAATTTTAAACAACAGGGGTATCACCAAAGCCCTCAACGTTCAAAACAATCAAATCATAATCAATTCCCCAAAAGACACCGTTCACAAAACACATGCGTTTTGAAAGTGAGCCCTTAACGAGGCTAAACCGAATCTTTTGAAAGTTCAAATCAAACGATCAAACAAACACATAGAGACGATCACTAATTATCATATCCACAAAACAAGAATTGTATGGACAAGGTACTTGCCTCGAGTAACCACAACGGGGAGAATCGACCGAAGTAGGTTGGCACGAACCGACTATGAATCCGCCGACTCCACCGAACGCCAACTCGCGATAATAAACTACGAAGGACAATAACAACAATGAAAATGAATTCCATAGCACGACTTAAAGCCGTTGAATTCAAAGAACGAATGGCGAAGGTTCAAGTGTTTCCCCCAAAACGGCTAAGAACACGATTCGTCCCGACAAAACACGAAAATGGAATTCCAAGACGAAATATGGATATACAATCCATAGGATATGTTTAACAACATCATTTAACAACAATCGATCCAACAAAAACGGATGGAAAACGAGATCGAGAACAAATCCCCCAAAAAGTCGATTCGAAGGAACTCAAGAAGTATACTTCGATTCGACGAAGAACAATGGATTAAATGATGTTAAACAAAAGAATACTACCAAGATTAATCATACCCATCATGAATTAATCAACAATACAGAACGAATCGGACAAAAACGCAAAACCCCCAAAATTCAAGAAATTAGGGTTCTAAGGAGAGATTACCTTGATTCGCTGGATCAAAGGATGATATAGGATGATCAATCCATGATATGAACTCAAGAACTTCGTGGATTTGTTGTTCAACAACATGGCTTCGCCTCCTCCGAAGCTCCAGCCGCGGATCGAAAAGAAAGGAAATGAAAAACGAGTGAAAATGAGGCTGCTCTGCCACATTTATACTGGGCCGGACTAGCGTGCGCTAGGCTGCCGAGCTAGCGTGCGCTATCGGCCCAGGCCGCAATCCAGAGACCTCCTGGACTAGGCTGCTCGGCCAGGTAGCGCGCGCAGCCTTCCGGCCGTAGCGTGCGCTACCTGCCGGTCGTAGCGTGCGCAGTGTCCGACAGTAGCGTGCGCTAACTGCCGATCCACCAGAGTCCAGAGCCTCACTGCCCCTACTGCCCAGCCCGATAGCGTGCGTCGGCCGGCCGCATAACGTGCGCTACTCCTGCCGGTTAGCGCACGCAGCCTTCCAGCAGTAGCGCGCGCTACGCCGGTTCCTGCCGCGTCAGCCTGACCAGTGCCCGCAACCGTCCGGCCAGAACCGTCCACCGTCCGACCAGCTGCTCAGCTGCCATGACCCGACGACTCGATTTCCGAAAACGTACGGAACGAACACGACAAAAAGATCGCGGACAACATCAACGACCCGAAATGAAAACATAATGCAATAATTAATCATACGCGACCAAGAAAAGGGTAGAGACAACAAATACAGATACGGATCCCCATAACTTTGGATAAATTACAAAATGGACCAAAAACGCCCGAAAATCACGATACGTGATCGAATAACCAAACCGAAGTTCACAACACGTCTAACAAAGTTAAACGGACTTACGGGAAACTCGAAACAGCAGTTTCAAACGAGATTAGAATCGAACTCAAGTGCGGAAAAGTCGCCAAAAAGCACGGAACTCAACAAAATGACACCGAAACGAACTCGGATGACAAAAAGTGCAGAATTAATCATTCCCGGAATGACGAAACGGTCATGAGCGAGTCGTCAAAACGGACTTTCGCCGAAATTTTTTTTACCGGAAATCAAAATTACGGGTATTACAATAAGTGTTGATGCCAAAACATGGCAATGACAGCCATAGGTGCGTTTAAATGCAACATGGTGTTTGATTTATTATCTCGACTAATGATCCTTTCAGTAACTCCAACTTGATAGACTTGCAGAGAAAGTAGGAATGACGGTACAACTAAGGCTATTTAAAAACCACTGATTCCGTTTGAATTTTTAAAGCATAAACAAATATCAAGGGGGATGCGCCTAGTCATGATCAAATACCAGGAGGATGTTCGATTTATTATCTCGTCTAATGATCCTTTCGATAACTCCAACTTGATAGACTTGCAGTGAAAGTAGGAATGTCGGTACAGCTAAGGCTGTTTAAAAACCACTGATTCCGTTTGAACTTTCAAAGCATAAACAAATACCAAAGAGGATGCGCCTAGTCATGATCAGAAGTGTAGACAAAATTCACCAAAAGGCATCAAACCAACCAAATAATTCAATTCTCAATTTGTAAGTATACGTCATAATAGCCAAGTTATGTGGATGCAACACAGTGCATCATAATTAAGCATTTTGAACCATGAGTCATAACGAATATACCATAACCAACTCGTCTTGACCGTCCAATAAGATCTACTAAACATAGTTAAATGTGCAAGGTGCATGCCTTTATAAATACTTGGAAAAATATTCGGACCTATACTCACATGAACTATAATCGAGGTCAACGAACTCATGCATTTACCGCGATATGCGATTACTTTACATGTTAAAATTCATGAGAATTACTCTTACATTCTTTCATATATCATATTGCAAGGAGACAGTGCATGACTACACCCACGTGTAATATTTTATTTTAATAAGATGAAAGATAGAGTTTTTCAAGTATGAGATTGGGTCAAGACCAACGTGGTGATCCCTCAATTCAACGTGACAAATCCATCACAAATCAATTTTAACCACGACATATCCATCACAATTGATATTTGTCCCATTTGTACGTCACAAATTCGTGACTAATAATGAACAAGTCATAACTTTACTATTACAGACAATGTTCATTTTTTTCAATTGTTGGTTTAAAATCGACAAAACAACGTCAGATTGCACCCAGAATGTGGTGTATGCAACGCCCACAAATATCGACTTTCAACAATTATCCGTGACTCCCCCAGGACCGTCACACAGTTTACTTCGACATATGAGAGTGATAACACCTCCCATAGTCTCATCCATCGCAAAGTAGTATGGGAGATAAAGAACCCAAATATCCAATTTTCAAAAAAAGTTCCCAAAGAGAATTGAAAAATGGGAACTTTAATAAAATCTTACGTGGGTACTCGGTTCCATATTTATTTTGATTCTTGAACGGAATACTAAATATGGCTTATATCCATTGCGTACACATCATCATGATCAACATATTTTCATATATGCCACGTAAAGAATAAACACAGTTAGATTCATAACGTATAAATTAATGAGTAAATGAATCATTAATTAAAAAACTTAGAGAGTTGAGACGGGAAAAAGACTACTGGGCTCGGTAATTGGCCCAAAAGGACTCGGATTATGCATCTCGGGCCAGGACAAATATAGGTCGGGCCGAGCTAGTTCGGGCTGGGTCACGATGGTGAGTTGCGGCATCAAGTTGCGGTGGGTTCTGGGCTGGGTCGCAGCTGCGGGCTGGAGAAAGGAGAGGGGGAAGGAGGGAGAAGAAAGGGAATTTGGTTTCATTCGATAACATGGCTCTCTCCGGTTCTCTGCAAATCTTCCTGGAGCTCGGAATATGCAGGAACCATGAGCGCAGCAAGCGATTTCGAGTAAACATTCGTTACTAAATTATTCATTTCTCATTTTGAAGTGTTGTTCCTCTTATTGTTTTCTAACCTATATTGCATTTCCAGCTGCAGAATACGAAAACAAGAGGCGGATTGTGTTTGTTGAGCAGTAATTTGCCGTCAATTTCACAGGTATGGTTCGTGATTAGGCGAGTTTCGTATATGAACCCTAGTTCAGATTATTCTTCCCAGATGGCGAAAATGTGGTTTGGGTTTTTGCGGAGGATTTGGTTATTGTTTCCATTTTTTATTGTTTTTGCCGTTCGTGAAATTGTGAATGGGGTTTTTCGTTCTAGGTAAAACTTGGATATTGTTTCTTAATCACATATTCTGGCAATCTGCATATTGATTGGTCTGTACGCATATCGTTCTTTTCCTGTTCATGAAACTTTGGCACATTGGGTTTTTGTTCTTGGTGAAGCTTGACGCTGTGTCCAATTTACATATTTTCAGCAAGAGTGTTCTCGTATTTCAAGTTTTTCGAAGAGAGTACACAGACGAGTATGCACCATTCCTTGTAGAAATCACCAGTTTAGGTGCCATTGTATTTTAAATCCAGGCCCATCTGTGGATGCTAACTGTGTAAAGAATGCAACTTTAACTTTAGCAAGGTAATTACTGCTTTTAAGCTGGTCTGTTTTAGGATGCCTATGAAAAAGAAAAGCTGATATTGTATATTCTTTGTATCATTTCTATCGCCGTCCTACTTAACCAGCTGATTTACTACTCATAATATAACAGTGATTTATTTTAGTTGTTTATATCAGTAAAATATCTAAAACAGACAGTTAGGGCCAGTGACCTAAGTCCCCAAAAGGCATTCCATAGTGTGTTTCATTTATATTTCTTAGGAAGGTTATATCTTCCTTCAAGTTCCAATTCTGCTCGAGGAATTGTTCTATGTCTGTTAGATGTTTTTATTGAACTTTGATGGATTAATTGATATTCTTTTTTGGCATGTGAATTACATCTCTTATATGAGTGCTAGTGAAATCTAGTGCTTTACGGGTTTAGATTATTACGTGAGAATGAAATAATGAAATTAATAGCAGCAGCTTTAAGTATTAACAAAACAAAGGAAATTAGTTGGGATATAAAAAATAAGGAGAGGAATGTTTTAGTTTTTTTTAAAGGAACTCTAAGAACCTAAAACCTTTTTTTTTGAGAATTTATAAAGCTCATCTTTTAAAACTTTACCAAATAGTTAGGTAATCTGATAAGCTCTCGACATCTTTTAGATGAAGATATTTTAAGGAGCGTAAATCGTAACCAAATGTCGTCTCAGATTCTCAGTAGCTCTAGGGACTAGGAAGAACAATGTCTCAAAGAGGGTGTTATTTCAAGCTTCCATGTCATTGTTTAGGAAGGATGAACTTGGTTATTAATCTGTTGAAGTATGAGTTGTTTACTCATACACATGGAAATGTCAGTCTAACTTGGATTTGATGATATTTTGCTAACATGTAACTCTAGTTGAGCTTCCACTTGAATGCTTAGTTTGACTGCCATTTCTTTAGATTTCGTCTTGCGCAACTTTATAAGAATCAAAAGTTTTGGGTTTTGCAGATCATTTAACCGTTTGCAAGGGAGTCCGCTCGTGATTAAATTTGCATCAGCTGTTAGTATCGTTATTTTCGCAGTATGGGGACTTGG
Source organism: Orobanche coerulescens (assembly GCA_033398695.1). Lineage (NCBI taxonomy): Eukaryota > Viridiplantae > Streptophyta > Magnoliopsida > Lamiales > Orobanchaceae > Orobanche > Orobanche coerulescens. The sequence goes on from CM065804.1 coordinate 33,745,227, forward strand.
GCCGCTTGTCCGATTAAGCAGAAAAATAATTCTGAATGTATTGCCTTTACGACTCTAGTTTTCTTATTTTTTAAGTCCTGATTTTTTATGTATAATTTATACTATTGTAAAACGGTCTTCGTGAAAATGAGTAGATTTTTTGTGCCTCTTTTCGCTTAAATACCCTACATCATAACATCATGTAGAAAACTGACAATAACTGGAAAAAGAGCAGCGCATATCAAGTTACAACCTCTTATATTCAACCCTTGTTGCTATGGATTGGAGCGATCCTTATCTGCAGGTTAGTTATGTCAGATTGAGATCAAAATCAAAATAACTCGATAACGTACTGAATGGAAATGTGTATCTTACAGAGCATTGGATCCAATGATTCTTCCCACAGAAGCTGGTCAAATTGTTAAACAAAGGCTTCTAACTTTTGTTAGAACATTATCAACAGTACTGGCCTTTGCATATTGTTTGTCAAGGTTAGTATCATTATCCATTTATTAACACGTGGCTAAAGATGCTGTGCTTCCTGTTTTCTTTGAGTTTGGCATTACTATTTGCATGAGGTAGTGTTTATAGTATGGCATATGGTATTAGGGTCTAGCCTAATCTGTTTCTGACCTTGACACTTTCTTTTCTTGGATTTGCATTATTCAATTCTGAAACAACCTCTACCGACATATATCCATGCATATTTCCTAAGTGTCCTGCTGATATGCCGTTGCATTTAGGAACTGTATCCGTTCATGCTTATTTGCATGCGCATATGATGCATGAAAAGATTTAATCATTATGTTTCTGCATCCATTTCACACTTCCACTTTTGTTCTTTGTAAAAACTTTACCAGACTGAGTTACCTCAAGCACTTGCCTGAGTGGTGGACCTAGAGAAATAAACTCGATCTTTACATAATTTGACAACTATGGTTCATGATTTAAGTCTTGACCATTTTCATCTTTTAATTCCACTCAATGATCCATTTTATATTGATCTTTCATACTAAGGAACTATATATCTTGTTCTTTAACATGTCGTCATATTTTTCATCTGTATATGCATACATTCTATTTTATACCTATGTTCGTGACACATTTAGATCTGGAAGGACTAAGCTTTCTTCTGGATTTTATATGCACAGTTTGATTCAACAAGCACAAAAATTCTTTATGGAGACAAATAGCCCCACCGACACTAGAAATGTAAGTTCCAACTTTTTATCCCATGCAACAGAATTTCTAAGGATCCAAGTTGGGGCTGTAATTCCTGATCAGGAATAAATTAGCCAGTTTGAGTATGCAAATGCTTCCATTAGAATCAACGTTGTACCTTATTGTTAATTCCTTGAAGTTAAAAGTGTCAATGAGGTAGTAAAATGTGAGTAATGTAGTTATGTCTGTATAATAGCACATCATAGCAATGCTTGTTGTTAGTGAATTTTGGGTTGATTAACCTCTTGTCCCAAATTTTTTAACATTGGTTGTATTTTTCATGAAAATAGTGCGATGCAATATTAATATATATTCCTCTATTAACTAAGAAACGGTGATCAAGCATCTCATGATTATATTAGTTGTTCCTTCACAGAAAACAAATGTTCGCTTCTAGATGTGCATATTAGAATAGTAATTTTTCGAGCATTACCCACAAAGATGATAAATGCCGTCCAGTTTGGACATGTACATAGGAGATCTTTAGATCCCCCAGTGAAAGTAGGGAATCAGTTATTCACATTAAAAGAGGAAAGGGAAGGCCTAAAAAGAATTGGAAAGTAGAAATGAGAGTGTGCTCGCGCGCATATAGCTAGGGCTGACAACCCATTTCCAGTAGCTGATAGCTCTCAACTTAAGATAGTGATTGTAAGGCCAATGCAAATGTGACAGCCTGTTTGTTGAACTGATTTCAGAGATAAAATGAGATATGGATGAGTTAAAGAAAGTGTAAATGAGGAAAGACTAGAAAATCATCTGTTTAAGGGCTGAGACATTTCCATCTAATGAAGATAATGACATTCATCTGATGAATTTAAATACTGCTTACTAATTTCCACCCTTTTTGTATCTTTTGTCGCTTCTACACAAATTCACTTTTAAGTATATTTAATTGATTCTTGACAGATGGGTTTCCAGTTTGCTGGCAAAGCTGTGTATACGGCTGTCTGGGTTGCAGCTGTATCACTGTTTATGGAATTGTTAGGATTCTCAACCCAAAAGTGGCTCACAGCCGGAGGGCTTGGGACAGTCTTGCTCACACTAGCTGGACGTGAGGTGTAAATAAATTTTCAAAATTACGCTTGAATATATTTAAGCCTAATTTTCAGGTTGTTGCCATTTTAAAGAGGTGTTTAGTTCGTAAAACTGAAACTGCTTCTTAACTCCATTCAAAATACCTTTCTGTTGTGATATTCAGATTTTCACGAATTTCCTTTCAAGCGCAATGATTCATGCGACGCGACCATTTGTTGTGAACGAGTGGATTCAGACCAAGATTGAAGGCTATGATGTTTCCGGGACAGTTGAGGTTCGTATTGGATCTTTCTTCAGCATCCTGTGTGGTAGCTGAAAATAATAGATGCACTATTAATGTCTGAAAAGACATGTCTTGTCTGAAGTCACTGAATTACATCTAGTTATTGAGTTCGGTCAAATTAGTAGGCTCTTTGTTTATATCTGACCTGTACTGATGTTTATTGAAAGTTCACTCCATATCTAGTTTCAGCTTAGATGTATGTACATGCGACTCTATCTGTTTTTTTACATGTTTGTCCTTACTCCTTATAAATTTTTCTGCATTCTCACATTGCAGCATGTGGGATGGTGGTCGCCAACAATTGTAAGAGGTGAAGACCGTGAAGCTGTTCACATTCCGAATCACAAGTTCACTATGAATGTTGTGAGGAATCTCAGTCAAAAATCTCATTGGCGCATCAAAACCCACTTAGGCATCAGTCACTTGGATGTCAGCAAAATTAATGTGAGTATAGTTTAGTTTTTGTTGCAAATAAATTATCTAGTTTCTTTTTATGTGAGGATAATTTTTTGTCTTGCTTTTTTGTACAGAGTATAGTAGCTGATATGCGCAAGGTTCTAGCAAAGAATCCTCAAGTGGAACAACAGAAATTGCATAGAAGAGTGTTCTTGGATAATATTAATCCTGAAAATCAGGCTCTAATGGTTAGGTTTGATTCTTGAATTTGCTCATATTGTCAATTTGTTATGGATGTAACAGTTGTATTGTATCTTAATAAATATAAATTCCTCTTTATAATACTATGACTTTTGGCATGTGTTCAAGGGATAATTGGCATCATAAAAACCTGGTGTGCATAATATGAATACATTTCTGAACTGTAAAATTAGCTTTCGCATTCATTATTCTTTCCTTATTTCTCCTTTGATGAAGGTTGCTACAGGAGGGGATCCGGCATAAAACTTTGCCACTTTGTTTTTTGCATGAATTATAGTGTTAACTCATTTTATTCAGTTAACTGGCACTATAATCTTCATGCACCGATCCCAATATAGTTGGGATTAAGGTGCAATTGTTGTTGATGATTCATTATTCTTTATTACCACATATTGTTTATGATATTTCTGCATTTTGCTTTAATATATATATATATATATATATATATATATATATATATATTTCTTGAATGGGAGCCTTGGCGCAGCGGTAAGTGCTGTTGCCGTGTGACCTGTGGTCACGGGTTCGAGTCCTAGGAGCGGCTTCTTGCCAATTTAATTGGTAATATACACCCTTGTGGTGGGACCCTTCCCCGGACCCTCGCCTTGCGGGGACGCTTCATGCACCGGGCTGCCCTTTATACATATATATATTTCTTGAAATATATTAGTTAAAAAGAAATTTACATGGTAATGTGGAATATGATTATATGAATTTGTGATACTACAATTTAAACACAGATGCTGTGATCTCACTAATTCCAAAATAACGCAGATATTGGTGTCCTGCTTCGTGAAGACCTCACATTTTGAAGAGTATTTGTGTGTTAAGGTGAGTATTCAGTTCGTCGAGAAGGCACTTCCGTTTAATCAAGATGCCCCTGTATGAGATAACTGATGCATTCTGCGAGCATAATTCCATTCATGCTGTCATGCAATCGTGCTAGTTAAATATAAAAATGGTCGATAAAGATTATGAAATGCTGCTACTAAACTGCTTACCCATGGTACAAATTGGTAAAAGGGGAGTCTACCAATGTAGATAGCAATTTGAATTATTCTTCAGCATGCTTGTAACTTGCTAAAAATGTGATTTAGTCGACAATAGTATATGTTTTCCTAATTCCCACATCATGTAGAAAAACATCTGATGTGTAGAAGGTAAATACATGTACTAAACAGCGATCTGTTCAACAATTTGCCTCTTAGCAAGGCGCAGTATGACATGTCATTTCATGATATTTCTGCTTCAAGTCATTTTAAAAATTAAATTGTCCTATTTGATTTACTTACTGGATTTACTTATTTTCTCACTTTCTTGTTTGAAATATAGGAAGCTATTCTTCTTGATCTTTTGAGAGTCATTAGGCATCACCATGCGCGATTAGCCACTCCCATTCGCACAGTACAGAAAATATTTACGGATGCAGATTTGGATAACATACCATTTTCAGATTCCATATTTAACCGAGGGACAGCATCGAACCGCCCGCTGCTATTAATTGAACCATCCTACAAAATCAACGGGGAAGATAGGACTAAAAGTCAAACTCGATCAACACGTGCAAACGGCGAGGAAGACGGCAAGATTAATGTAAAGTCAACACCTGATAATTTCAAAAGCGAAACAACTCCGAGCTCCGATTCTAAATCTGGACCAACAGTATCTACCGACATTAAGACAAAAGAAGTGCAGACATCGGATGCCAAACCTGAATCTGAGGTTGGGCGAATGCCCAGAAACGGTGCAAAGGAGGATCCTAAGATTTCTGATTCTAGGCTCAATAGCAGTACGAAACCCGTCCTTAATACTGATATCCGGAAAATATCCCAAGATACTAATTCGGGAAGCAGAAAATCTGAAAATTTATCATCAACTTCTTCACTTCCGAAACAAGATGCAAGACAGCAAGCAGTTACACAGACGCCTCCTATGACTAAACCTTCTCTGGAAGAGAATATAGTTCTTGGCGTTGCCTTGGAGGGCTCGAAGAGAACGTTGCCGATTGAGGAAGAGACAGTGCCTCCGTCCAATCCAGAAGATGTTAAAGAGTTTGCGAAAATGCGCAGTGGTAATGGCCCATCAGTAGCTGATAAGGACAAAAACGACGTTAAGAAGTCAAGCCCTGGTTCTCCGGGTAATAATCAGGTAGATCAACAAGACTAATAATGGAAATTGCAAAAAAATTTAATTGGTTGTTTTGGTGTTTTTTTCCTGGGTGTAATTGACAGTGTACATATTCATTCATATGGCCATGGGTGTATTGTGGGTCTACTGTAGGGTGCTTTCCTTTTGAATGGGTATACATCAATTAAAAAGGTTTAGATCATGTGCCTTTCATGTGAGTTTGCTTCAGTATTACCAATTTATACAATTCCTGTAATTGAAAGATATATTAACAGACATTTAAAGATGCCTTCTTCATCTATGAAGCACTCGTGAACGCTCGTGAATCCAGTTAGATCTTGAGTTTGTGTGTCTGTATATATAGAGAAGATGGATCAAATGAGAATATGACTTTTTGAGTAAGAAATGAGAACAAATTGAAATCATCGATCTTTATATGATTTACGGGTCCAGATTAGCTTAAGTATAAAATGTATGCATTTCATGAATCAAAATGCGAAGCGTTGAAATTATGTAGTATATACATCAAATATTGATGCATCAAAACAATGCATTCCATGCATAAATTTGTGTGAGAATAATTTTTGATCATTCAATCAATATTATGGACCAAATTTATTCTTAAATTCATTCTCACCAAAACCATATATACACATATATAATACACACACACACACACACACTATATATATATATATATATATATATATATGCACACCCCTTAATCATGAGTCAGTTTTTAGATGAGGCTATATGGCTAATTCACATCATCATCTGCATCTTAATTCCAAATATATTGGGGCTGATGACATAAAAATTATAATATCAAATAATGATCAAAATTAGCTAATATTATAAAATCATGCAAAACACAATTTATAAGACCAATTCACATATATCTTATAAATGTTGATCTAGGATGACTAACTAACAAATATGTATTCATTTCGGTCCTTATCATATATATATATATATATATTATGAGATTAAAGTGGTCCAAAATAGAAGAGCATTTACAAGAATATTCTTAATTTCAAGCTCTATAAAAAAAGAAAAAAGAATATGATTGTTCAAATTTTAATATACATATTTACACTTTCTGTCTCAATGCTCTATGCAACTTCAAAGGCAAAAAAAGAACTTATTTTTAACGTTTTTTTATACCTTAAACCAACTTAAATTTGTGTTAAATGAGTTAGTTAAATTAACTATTATATGTAGTATGCATTATGATACATTTGTACATCAATGGATTTAATATGTGCATTGAAGTTATTTGATATTGATTGACTTTATTTTTTGCATCAATGTCATGCTTTAACAAACGTCTAACTTTGCACTAACTTTTAAATTTAAATGTGGAATTTTGTAGGACCAAATGATGAGTTCTGTCCCTTAATGTTTAAAATGTTTGGTACGTTTCGAAAATATAGAGAGATTTTAATCGAGGAGAGAGAAAGAGATAAATGAAATTTATATTCAAACAACAATGACTAATTTGGAGAAATCCATCGCTTTATATTTAGAAGCAAATAGGTGTCTCCTGCAAAGAATTTATATTTATTGAACCTAATTTATAGGATGATTAATTTGGTCCTACGAACTCATTCTATGAAGGAATAAACTTATTAGATCGACTCCCGACAATATATTGTAAATAATATATTTAGTTATAATGACTATTGTACTTTTGAGACCGTGAATATATAACTATAAATAGAGGCAACACTAGAAGTAATAATACACAATAATTTCAGTCTATCCTCTTACTTCTATTTTTCTTTCAAATTTATAATTCTATAAAAATACATTGAAACAAAATTATTTTTATCTTCAAATGGACAAGAAGTAGACCATCGTCCACCTTAAAGGGTAATCCTTCATTTGAATTCATCATCTCCTGTATTAAACTGATACGGGAATTCATCCAGCTTCTTCATTTATTTTATTGTGCCCAATATTTTGCATTCATGTGTATTAGTTCAATATCTATGTAATATATTATTTTACTATTGTTTCTTTTGGAACATAAAATCATTGGTTGTTGATACAACAAATGTTATCTGTTATTGCTTACTAGTCTAACTAAGGGGCTGTTTACCTTTTTTCCATTAATACCTGAATGGATTAAGCTGTCTGAGTGGATTAATCTGTCTGATTTGAAAAAATATCCTATTGTTTCTTTCTTTTCTGAATGAACTATCTGAATGACAGAAATGACCATTTTACCCCTCAAAATGAATTAAGTCCTTTCTGATAAAGGACGGATTGAGCATTTTAGTTTATATAATCAATTTAAATTATATGGCATAATATTTATTTTAATTTATATTATAATATATATATTCATAAATCATATTATAATTTTTAGGTATATTTAAATAATCAGACAATATTTTATAAATATATTAAGTTATATTTAAATATATATATAGTTATATTAATTTTTTAATAGTCAATATAAAAACATCAACTTAAATAATATAACATAATATATATTTTAATTTATATTATAATATATATTCATAAATCATATTATAATTTTAGATATATTTAAATAATCGACAATATTTTTATAAATACATTAAGTTATATTTTAATATATATAGTTATATTAATTTTTTAATAGTCAATATAAAAAATTAATTTAAATAATATAACATAATATATATTTTAATTTATATTATAATATATATTCATAAATTATATTATAATTTTCGATATATTTAAATAATTAGACAAGCCGCTATGACTCAGATCCCTTTACCAGCTTTTATAAATATATTAAGTTATATTTTAATATATAGTTATATTATTTTTTTAATAGTTAATATAAAAAAATCAATTTATATAATATAAAATAATATATATTTTAATTTATATTATAATATATATTCATAAATTATATTATAATTTTTAGGTATATGTAAATAATCAGACAATATTTTTATAAATATATTAAGTTATATTTTATTATATATAGTTATATTAATTTTTTTAATAGACAATATAAAAAAAATTAATTTATATAATATAAAATAATATATAGTTTAGTTTATATTATAATATATTTATATTCATAAATCATATTATAATTTTCAGGTATATTTAAATAATGAGACAATATTTTTATAAATATATTACGTTATATTTTATTATATATAGTTATATTAATTTTTTAATAGTCAATATAAAAAAATCAATTTATATAATATAAAATAATATATATTTTAATTTATATTATAATATATTTATATTCATAAATCATATTATATTTTTAGGTATATTTAAATAATCAGACAATATTTTTATAAATATATTAAGTTATATTTTAATATATAGTTATATTAATTTTTTTATCAATAAATAGCTTATATTTTATGAATTTTAAATGTATAATATTAATATATATTTTAAATTTATATTATATATACTCAATTATAATTAAGATTATATGATAATTTATACTATATATACTCAATTCTTTTATTATTAAAGAGGAATTTTGGTATATCGGAAGTATTGCCTTAAATTGGTAGGACACCCTAAAAGTCTTAATGAAAAAGACATTATTAAGATCATTAAGTAGAAAGTAAACAATAAAATATACCATTAATTAAGTTCGACAAGATTAAGTTCGACAAGAAAAGTAAATGCGGAAATTAAAGTATAATTATTAATATTGACCAAATTAGGAATAATAAAGAGAGCTCCCGCGGCGTACGATATTGGCGATTTTCTATTATACGCTTTGCCGATGACCGGAAAGCGAGGGCGACCAAAGAAGAACAAGGTGACGAAGACGACGATGGCGAGAAAGAAGGAAGCCACAATTAATTTCTACTGTGGCGAGCTCCAGATCCACAGAGGTCACTCCAACAAATTCAGTAAATTCGAAACAACAATCGACGAAATCTATGCAAATTGCGACTGATAAGCCGGACTCTAAGGCAGCGAGCGCCAGGCATTTGGAGATGGAAACATTACCAGATATTGAAGTGGTTCAGAACCCAGAAGTTCGATCAACGAAATTAGATCCGCCTGAAGAATCTATTCCAATCAAATCACTTCCTATTTCTCGGAAAGGTATGAGGCTTGACTTCATTGCTCCTACTTTAAAGGAAGGAGTACCATTAGCCTGTTTAGAGAGAAAGGATGTTGAGATTGAAGCTCTAAAATGGAAGACTGCAGTGATTTTGTATGTGATGGGGGATACGCCTTCTATTAGATATTTGCAGACATTCTTCTCCAAGCAATTGAATATTGAAAATCCTGAAATCTATTACCATAATGAGGGATATTATGTGGTTCGTTTTAAAACTATTGAAGAGAGGAATGTGGTTTTATTTGAAGGACCTCATACTATAGCTAATCGTCCTGTCATAGTTAAGGAATGGGAGGCTGATTTTTGTTTTGAGAAGGAGATACTCAAGGTTGTTCCACTCTGGATTAGGCTGCCTAACCTTCCGTTGAACTGTTGGGGAGGAAAATCCTTGAGTAGGATTGGCAGTACTATAGGTAAGCCTTTATATGCTGATGAATGTACTACTGCTCAATCTAGAATTTCATATGCTCGAATGATGGTGGAAGTTGATGTTACAAGACCTCTGCAACATCATGTTCTTATTGAGGATGAAAATGGAAGAAGGGTTGAACAAAAAGTCTTATATGAATGGGTGCCATTATACTGTAAGACTTGTTTATGTGCTGGTCATGATTGTGAGTTGAAGAGAAAGCCAGTTGTTAAGACAAAAGAAAATCAGCCTAAGCCTACTATGAAGCAATGGATCCCAAAAGTAAAGCCAAAAGTTACTGAAAAACAAAAGGAAGTGGTGGAAATAGAGGATATTACAGAAGAAGAACGCTGGTCTATTCCTAAGAAAACTTACAGCCCTATGATAAATGTAGAGAAGATACAAGTGGTGCAGCTGGGTAATACTTTTCAAATGCTGGAGGAACCTGTGTTACAACAACAAGATGGAATGGGCGGGGACCATTTCCCCTCTGGTATCAAATGAAACTACTCATGTGGAATGTGAGGGGCTGTAATAAGCCCTTCAAGAAGAAAGAGTTAAGGCTCTTTTTGCAAAAAATACAAGTAGATATAGCTGTGCTGGTGGAAACATGGGTGAAAGAACATAAGTTTCAAGTGGTTTCTTCTAAGATTATGAAGAATTGGGAGACTCTAAACAACTACTCACATGCTGATAATGGACGTATATGGATCATTTGGAATCCAAGAAAGGTAAATATTGACTGGTGTGAAAATCATGAGCAAGCCATTCACTGTGTGATCACTGATTTGCTCTCAGGGAAAATCTTCAACACAATAGATGTATATGCACTTAATACAAATGAGCAGAGGAAAGCACTTTGGGCATTTATCACTCAAATCTCTCAGTCTGTAACAGGCTCTTTACTTCTAGGAGGGGATTTCAATGCTCTGCTTCATGTAGAAGATAGATTTCAAGGTAACCCGGTTACTGAGGCAGAGCTCAAAGATTTTAATGAATGCTTACAATTGAATTTCCTTACTCCACTGAGGATGGTGGGAAATTCCTACACTTAGTGTAATAATCAAGAAGGAAAAGACAGAATTCTTACTCTTATAGATAGATGTATTGCAAATGGAAGTTGGTGTAATGAGTTCAGTAATGTAGTGGTAGAGGTATTGGATAATGGTGTTTCTGGTCATTTCCCACAGTTATTGAGGATTGAAGATGGTGTACATCACATGAATTCTCCTTTTTGATTTATTAATGCAGTGGCTGACCACTCTGAATTTAAAGGAGTACTTGAGGATGGATGGAGATTACAATGTCACTCAAATAAGCTCTTGAATGTCTGGTACAAATTGAAGAACTTGAAACAACCTTTCAAGCAAATTAATACTGCTTATTTCAGAAATATTCCAGAAAAACTCAAAGAGTTGAGGCTCAAACTTTGTGATACTCAAATCCAGTTGGTGCAAGATAAATTAAATGATGTGCTAATCCAAGAAGAAAAGAACTTGCTTCATGAGATGGAGAAATGGAGTAACATAAAGGAAAATATCTGGAGGTAGAAAGCTAGGGCAGACTGGATTAAACTTGGTGATTCTAATACTAAGTTTTTCCATGCGTTTGCCAAAGCTAGGCAAAGTTCAAATGCAGTTAAATTCCTGGTAAGAGCAGATGGAACAAAATGCATCACTCAGACTCAAATAAAGGAGGGGATTAGAAACTTCTATCAGAACCTTATGGGGAGTGCAGGTCTGAGCCTTCCAATGATTGATCCGGCAGTGATTGCTAGAGGCCCTACTTTATCACATGAACAACAACTGCAGTTGAGTAGATCTTTCACTGGGCAGGAGATTAAAGAAGCCTTATTTGGAATAAATACTCACAGAGCCCCAGGCTTGGATGGCTATAATGTTTACTTCTTTAAGAAGGCCTGGGATGTGATTGGACATGAAGTAACTGAGGCCATACAACAATTTTTTGATTCAGGTTACCTTCCTAAAGCTGTGAACACCACTTTACTCTCTCTACTACCTAAATCTGAATCTGCATGCTCTGTGAAGGAATTTAAGCCTATAGCCTGCTGTAGCATTTTATACAAAATAATTTCAAAAGCTATGGCTAATAGAATGTAGAGAGTATTAGGAGATATTGTGAGTGAAAATCAGTCTGCCTTTGTAAAATGAAGAGTCATATTTGACAATATTCTGTTAAGTCATGATCTAATTAAAGGATACACTAGGAAAGGGACTTCACCTAGGTGTATGATAAAGATTGACATACAAAAAGCCTACGATTATGTAGAATGGCCATTTTTAAAGTTTCTTCTACTAGAATTGAAATTTCCATACATATTTATGCAATGGATAATGGCCTGTTTGAGTACAGTTCAATATGCAATCTCTATCAATGGAGAAATTACAGAACCATTTGATGCTAAGAGAGGATTGAGGCAAGGAGATCATATCTCCCCATATCTATTTGTTTTGTGTATGGAGTATTTGCATAGGACTCTCTTGGAATTGCAGCATAACAAGGTTTTTAAATATCATCCAAGGTGCAAACGGTTTGGTTTGGTGGAAATATGCTTTGCAGATGATCTCCTGCTCTTTTCTAGAGGAGATGCAGACTCAATAAGACAACTGATGATAGCTTTCTCCAGATTTTCTGAACTGTCTGGACTTAAGGCTAATCAGTTAAAGAGTTGTATGTATTTTGGTGGGGTGGATGATGGAATTCAGGAACAGATCCTAGTAGAATTTGGTATGGTTAAAGGAACACTCCCCTTCAAATATCTTGCTATTCCTTTATCCACCAAGAAGATAACAATCCTTCAATGTCAGCCTTTAATTCATAAAATTACAGAAAGAATAAAGTGTTGGTCCTCAAAACTTCTATCTTATGCGGGCAGACTTCAACTTATTAAATCAGTGCTTACAAGTTTGCAAACCTATTGGATTCAGGTGTTTCTCCTTCCACAGAAAGTGATCAAGGCTATTCAATCTATTAGCAGAATCTTCTTTGGACAGGGAAATCTGATAACTCTCGAAGAGCTCTTGTTGCTTGGGATAAAGTGTGTTTACCTAAGGCTGCAGGAGGTTGGAATATAACATATTTCTACTGGTGGAATAAAGCGGCAATCAGCAAATTATTATGGTGTGTGACATAGAAAAAGGACAAGATTTGGGTCCAATGGATCCATGGTTACTATATAAAGAATTGAAATCTAGCTACCATGAATATTCCTGCTCAAGCATCATGGGTAGTTAGGAAGATTCTTGAATCTAGAGATATACTTGCTTCAACTTCTGAGGGGTTGGGAATTTTGCTTCATCCTAAATTCTCCATCAGCAAGGTGTATAAGGAGTTGAGGGGCCCCGTGCATAGAGTAGAGTGGAAGAAAATGATATGCTATAACTTGGCTCCTCCAAAATGCATCTTTAATGTGTGGCTAGCAATTATGGGGAGGATGGCGACTTGTGAATTTTTGAATTCAGTGGGGATACATATTGATCCTACATGTAGTTTGTGTGCTGTGGAGATGGAAACAATGTCTCACCTATTCTTTGAATGCCCTTACTCGGCTGAGGTGTGGGAACGAGTGACAGAATGGTGTGGAATTGGCAGAAAAGCAAAGAACTGGACTGAGGAAAAAATTTTCATGATATCCCAATGTGGTTCCAAATCTAGTAAACAAATGATGTATAGGCTGGCTCTTTCAGTAGCTTTATACATGATTTGGAAGGAGCGGAATAGTAGGAGGTTCAAGGATGCTGCAAACGATGAAAGCCAAGTGATCAGACAATGTCAGCTTCTAATTGCTTTGAAGAGTAAACAAGTCAGTAGACTTTCTAGAATGCTAAGTTCTTAAACTTCTGTTTGTGTGATTTTCTTGTTTTGAAGTTTGATTGTTTGTGTACTATAATTGATCTACTTGGTGAAATAAAATTAGTTATTTACCAAAAAAATAAATCCCTTTATAAAATTTGAATGTATCTTAAATTTTGTAATATATATGGGCTTTATTTTCAGAACTCTCTTAAATGCGAGAACTCCTCTAAATGAATGAGATTTTTTTAAATATTAAAAAATATTATTAATTCAAAAGGGTATTATAGTAAAATATAATTTTTATTACGGGAGATAATCCCTACTGATGATAACCCCTACTATAATAGCTCCTACTGATGATAACCCCTACTATATATATAACCCCTACTATATAGTAGGGGTTATGATTAGTAGGGGTTGTATGCATTGACATGATGTACATTATGTATTATTAGGAGTACAAAAGGTGGTTCTCGTAGTTCTCGCACTTAACAGGGTTTTGAAAATAAAGTTACACTATATATATATATAAATTAAGTTTCTCGTGTTTGATTTGAATGAATTAGGGTCCAGGGAAAAAATGATTTTTCATGAGAAAAATTAGACGAACAAGCGCTTAAAAAATCAACGAACAGGCACTTAAAATCAAACGAACATGAAATAAATGAATAAATATAAAAAATTTTGCTCCCTACAGGAATCGAACCCAGGTGCTCTATTCGTCCAGTAAGGAGATGCATCCAGAGTAGATCACTGTGATCAAAAAGTTAGAAATGATTCTCCTTTCTCTCCAAAAAATTTTTCTCTCTTCGGATCTCTTCCATATATATATATATATCGGTTATCAAATTATATTTATTGTGGTCTGCCGAAAAAATACGACCTAACAATCTTAATAGTCCAAAAGATTATTAAGATAAAATACTTACTGTAGTTCTTGAATAAACACAATACTATCTCGTCATAAGTTGAATATGATGTTCCTAAAGAACACTACGAAAAATTTAAAAGTTCGTGTAAGTTCCTAATAAAAAATACAAAAATATTCCTCAAGAATATTGTACGTACTCTTGAAGAAGCATTTTTATGATTTATTCAGTTTTGTACTATTATTTTCTATCATGTGTGTTAATTATATTTCTTAAACTTATTTACTCCCGAAGTAGCATAATTAATTATAATATTCTTGACGAATATACTTGTCCTAAGAGAACAAATCGCATTTATATTTAATCTCCTGTGATAATGCAATATTCTTGAAGAATATTGATATATGAATCTCCTCTCTCCAAATCAAAGAATTAGTGTACCAATTATGTCTACCGAGGGGGTAATGTTATAAATTAAATTAGTATGCTCTTGAAGTAGCAGAAATTTTAACTACAAAAATGATATATGGCACAATGTTTATCCTTGAAGTAAAATTTAATTTTATGTCCCGTTGAGAATGACTTATTTTATTTTTCCTATGGAGATATACACATGGTCAATATCACCAAACTTGAGCTTGTCGCACTTGCTATATCTAGCAAGCACTATTTGGCATGGACTCTTGATGCCAATACCCACTTGATCTTAAAGGGTTTTGGGGAGACAATAAAAAAAGAAAATAAAGAATTTCAACCGAATCATGCTACATCACTAATTTTCCTTCATCGTCATCTGCATGATAATTTGAAAATTGGGTATCTCGTCGTCAAAGATACAATTGAACTATAGAAAATTCTAAAGGAGAAGTTTGACCATCAGAGGACCGCAGTACTCCTTAGAGCACGACATCAATGTATAGTCTCCGCTTGTAGGATTTTAAAAGCGTGAGTGATTATAATTAAGAGTTGTTCAAGATCAGCTATATATTGAAACTTTGTGGATAAAAATAACTGATGAATATATGCTTGAGAAAATATTCTTCCTGTCCCATGCTTCAAATATGATAGCAATATCTAGAGCGTGGTTTCAGAAATACAATGAATTCATAGATTGTTTGTTGGTTGTGGAGCAAAATAATGAACTACTCATGCCAAACCATGAATTACGACCCACCGAAGTCAATGTTACATCTAAGAATGGAAATGGGCGTGGCCGCGAACACAAACATGGACGTCGGTGCGGATATGGACGTGGGCAGGGATCTGGACGTGGCACAACCCATAGTGAAAAATCTAACAATAAGAGACAAAAAAACCCAATGATTATAATCTGTCTAAAAAGAAAGATAAATGCCATAGACGTGGCATGGCTGGGCATTGGTCATGTATCTGTCGTACGATAAAGTACCTCGTGGATCTTTATCACAAACTAATCAAGGGAAACGAGAAGATCAAAACTAATGTCCTTATGACAGTATACTTGAACAACTCACCTAGATGTCTCCGACTTCTTTATTGATCGAAAAGGAGATATTGATCACTTGATTGTGGATGGTGTGTTGGACGACATTGATCAGTTTTGTTAATTGTTGCTATTGCCATTTTCTTTGTTAGCAAATTTTAAATACTTTCTTTTAATATATTGATTTGCTTTTGATTTTTTTTTGAATAATTGGAATAATTACTTCACAATAATTAATTTATTTTGCTCTAAAAGTTTCTTTAAATCATCACAGAAGTTCCAATGAGTTCTTGTGATATTTTTCTAGCCTATAATGCAACTACACACACTATTCTCCAAGATAAGAAATATTTATTCAAATTAACACTAGCGGAAAATAATATTAATACCATATCAGGTTCATCAAACATCATCGAATGCTTTGAAAGAGCATGTATTATTTTAGTAAATAATATTAAATTAGTTATACTTATACACTTTACTCTAGTAAATCGAGAAGGAATTAACTATATCTTAAGGATATCTACCGCAACGTATACCATATTGAGACAATACAACAGGTAATAATGAACAACATAAACTATTTTTTGTTTGGCCAGAAGTGAACAAAAGAAAAGGTTTCAACATTACATTCTAGAATGTATTATACATTTATAAAAGCAATTGAGCTATATCATGTCATGAACTTTGAAGTTCAATGACCCAAAGAGCTTTATGCTTTGACACAATAGATTCGGACAACTGAGAGCAACTATGATGCGTCGAATAATTAATACTTCATATGGACATAATATAAAGAGTCGGGAGATGATTTTAGAAAATTAAATCTCATGTGATGTTTGTGCACAAGAAAATTTAATTATTAAACCTTCAAGTATGAATGTTAGCATTGAATCTTCATTTTTCCTAGAAAGAAATCAAGGAGGCCTTTGTGGACCAATATACACACCGTGTGGACCATATTGACACTTAATGGTATTGATTGATGAGTCTATTAAATGGTCCCACATGAGCTTACTTCAAGTAAAAAATGTGGCCTTTGGTAGACTAGTTGCTCAAATATTAAAATTACGAGCTCAGTTCCCTAATAATTCAATAAAGGCGATTCCTCTTGACAATACTCGTGAGTTAAGATCTCAAGCATTTGACAATTATTACATGGTAATTGGCAGTGAGATTGAACATTCAGTTGCTCATGTCCATACTAAAAATGGTCTAGCTGAGTCGCTTATTAAACGTCTTAAACTGATTGCACGATCATTATTTATAAAATCAAAACTCCGAACTTCTGCTTGGGGACATGCCATATTACATGAAACAACATTAGTTCGTATTAGGCCAAGGGTTTATCACTAATATTTTCCCATGCAACCTGTTTCTGGTCGAGAACCTGATGCTTCTCATTTATGAACTTTTGGTCGTGCTGTTCAAGTCCCAATTGCACCCCATAATGTAAAAATATAGCCCTTGTAGTCCGTTGATTAAATGGTGAGAAGATGATATCCCTTGCGAATCCAATCCGCAACAAGCTCTAGGATGATCCAACGCCGAAAACACCGCGTCTCTACTTGCTACGCGCCGGAGAAATAATCGGAACGTCAACCACCCAATTAACCTCCAAGGTTACGGCTAGAATCAGATGATAGAAGCTTTAATATTTGATGAATACACTCCAAGTATATTTATCAAAAACTCTCTCAATATTTCTCTCACAATTTTCTCTAAGAAACATGTGTAGAAGATCAATCAAGAAGAAGATGTCGAAGAAGACTAAGAAAAGAAGTTTCTCTCTCTCTCTCTCTCTCTCTCTCTCTCTCTCTCTCTCCAAAATGATCCGTTAGATCTATCCTTGAACCAAGAGTAGCCTTATTCATATACTCTTCAACTCTTCATTATATTATTCCCTTGAAAAAGAATAATATCACCTACTCAATATTTTAACAGATATTCTCACTAAATGTCATAAGTCTTCCACCTATAAAGGTGAATACTATGACCAAGAGTAGGTGGGGCGGCCTCTAGGAGAAATTGGATGAGTTTGGTCCGTTTCGGACTCTCGCAAGTCCAAACAGATAAATTCTAATTCTGTTCCTATGTATTTATATCAATTAATTAATCATATCAAATACGAAATAATATAATTAATTTCTCTAAGAAATAATTATTTTTATTAATTAAATTAATCACCCAGTAATTTGTTTAATTCATTAGGCCGTAAATTAATTTATCCAATAAATTAATTTAGACATCAAATGTCCCAATATAAATTAGACATCCAATGTCCAATAAATTAGATATCTAATATATATTGGGACATTTGATGTCTAAATTAATCCTAGACATATGAATCCCAATAGGATTCCAATTAATTTAGACATCAAAAACTGGGTCATTCCGTCGTCAATCCTATTGAGCGACTCGGTAGATCCGTCTCAGTTAGCAATGGGAGGAATCAAAGAGTAGTAGCACCACGTAGCCAGCCTGGCGGCCTACACTGTACCCTAACTGAGAACGAATGATGGGGATCATTCCAAAACCTTTTTGTCGTGAATACCAATATACGTATAAACCCTTCTTTCAAATGTCCCGATCAAGTTATAGGGTCACGGTCAGTCAAACCGTATCTGTACTTGACGCCATGCATGAGTTAATGCAAATCGAGATCATAGAGCTCCTGTGTATCCAATAAAACTAGCTCCAATGCTTTGGCCAAAGACTTATGATCTCATCTGCCAATAACCGCATAGGACATATAAACCGTTCACTAACAGGAGAAAGAATCATATCTTGGTATTCAGTAGAACCTACTACTTGCCCGTAAAGATGCACATCGAGGTTGACCCCCACCTTCCGGTTTTCTGGGTCGAACTACTCTAGTGAAAATCTTAACGTCACAAGCATATCCCTACTAAATCCTCAAGTCGAAGGTTCACGAATACCTATCATAACCTTTCGATTCTGTCATTGACTGTCCCGGAGTGAAATCTGTGTGACGAATCGAGGGTGAGTCGGTTCGAGTATACTAATCTAATTAGCATACCTATAACGTGTGCTCCCACTAACCATTAGTGTTCGCCAGACACTCTCCAAGTAAAAGAACACGTCATACAAGTCTTCTCATAAATTTAACGCCCAGTCAAGTTTCATCGACTTGCAAACGATTAAGTATTTGAGCCATAAACATTTTCAGTGCCGATCCCCTTATCCAATAAGGAGTAAAATATTTTGCTCTCAAATACACAAACTAGTTTCTATATATATATTTACGAGTCAGGAATGCCAGTGACTACCAGTAAATAAAGAAACATACAATTGCCTTCTGATAATGATTTATATAATAACAAGTACAATGCCCTCACTCAACATCCTCTGAGAGGCATTCAAGGGCATACTCCTAACAATCTCCCACTGCACTCAATGCCACTCACTATGATATCTAATACCCATGTTCTCCAGATGATGCTCTAAGATAATCTGAGAAAGTGGCTTGGTCAGTGGATCAGCGACGTTGTCGGCTGAGTCTACTCTATGCAGCATAATGTATCCCTTGCGAACAAATTCTCTTACGAGATGATACTTCCTCTCAATGTGTTTGGTACTGTTGTGAAACCTCGGCTCCTTGGCCTGCGCTACAGCTCCGTCGTTGTCGCAAAGACAAAGAAACAGCAAATTTCAAAGACATGGTATCACTTGAAGTTCTCCCAGAAACTTCTTAATCCAGAACCCTTCCTTAGAAGCCTCCGAGGCTGCTTGATACTCAGCCTAACAGGTGGAATCAGCAGTCGTGCTTTTCTTGGTACTACGCCAAGATACTGCTCCTCCATTAAGAGTAAATATGTAGCCAGAAGTAGACATTTCTGTCCTTGGAAGTCTGAATCAGTGAATCCCATCACACCAAGTTCTCCACTTCCATACATTAGAACTAGATCTCTCGTCCTTCTTAAGAACTTGAGAACGTTCTTTACGGCAGTCCAATGTTCTCTACATGGGTTTGTCTGAAACCTACTTACCACTCTCACAACATGCGCAATGTTAGGTCTCGTACACAAAATAGCATACATAAGGCTACCCACGGCCGAAGCATATGGTATATTACTCATTTCTTTTTGTTGTTCTTCACTTTGAGGACTCATCTTCGAGGAGAGTTTTATTCCATGTCGCATCGGAAGGAACCCTGTTTTAGAATCATCCATCTTAAAGCTTTAAGATTTTATCTATATAGAGGGCTTGGGAAAGACCTATCATTCTCTTCGCTCTATTTCGGTAGAGCAGAATACCAAGAATATGGGTAGCTTCTCCCAAGTCTTTCATGGAGAGCCTACTCGGAAGTCAAGCTTTTACAAAACTAAGCATTCCCACATCGTTTCCTATTAGTAGAATACCGTCTACATATAGTACTAATAATGCGATCTTGCTCCCACTAACCCTCTTGTATACACAAGATTCCTCTTTATTTTGCACGAAGTCAAACTCTTTGACTCGTCAAACGAAGGTCCCAACTACATGAAGACTGCTACAATCCATTTCACGGAGTCTACATCCACCATTGCTAGGCCATTGGTCGTGGGTCAGTCTCTTGGTTATCACCTGGAACCTCGTGGAGACCCAGTTCCTCTAAGTGCATAAAACCATACCTCTCAGGTAATTGAGACACCCTACTAGACCTATGAGGTGGTTGTACTTGTGTTTCAGAAAGTTCGGTTCCAATTTCTTGTACAGGTGTCTTCTGAGGAGTTTCATTGTATTCTTCCAAAGAAATACTTCTACCTGCTCCGCCTTCCTGAATGAACTCATCTTCCAGGAAGTGTGCTTGCAAAGCAATAATGATCTTTTGATCGATTTGAACTATTTTATTCGTGTGAGAAATCTCGGGAAAGCTTTTGTTGTGACTGAGCTGTAGATGAATCTAGTTATTGTATTCGGAATGTGTTATGTATGGCTCGTATTTGCATTTTATACTTGTACTAGCAAAACAGTGGATTTTTGCTAACTCCCGAGTATTCGGGGGATGGATGTGTGTTCTGTGCCCAGGTACATGCAGGTTTTGGGAGCCAAATACAGGATCGGTGCGAAGAATGATGGAAGACAAATGATATTAATCACATGAGGGCCAGTTTTGGGCACAGTCAGTCTAAGTTCGTTGTATGGTCTTCTCCCTTGTCGTACTTTTGTTTGTGAGTGTATTTTACCCTGGCGGGGGTATGAGTCCACATAGAGTTATGTATATTAGATTTGTATGATAATGATGTAAGACCAAATCGGTCTATTGGTTCATTATTTTGTTACATCGGCATGTAATGCATTATGTTGTTTCGGTGTCTATCCTGGCAGATCTTCATGGAGAGGGTCTGCGGTGTGTAATATTCCCGGTCATATTCTGGGGGTGTTACACTTAAGGATTCATTTGTCTGTCATGCAGTGTGACTCCTTAGGTGTCACTTGTTACTGAGCACACACTCCTACAGCTAACTGGATATCGGGCCTGCTAGCCGTTAGGTACAAGAGTGAGACAATAAACTTCTTGTAGAGTGATTGATCAACCGGCTTTACAGCTTTGTCAGCACTAATTTGCATGGAAGTGCTCATGGGGGTTGATGAGGATTAGGAGTTTTTCATCCCAAACTTGTTGAGTAGCTCCTTGCTGTACTTCTCCTGGTTGATCAAGATTCATGTAGGCAATTGCTTCACCTGCAATCCTAGGAAATAACTAAGTTCCCCCATCATACTCATTTCAAATTTACTTTGCATGAGATGAGAGAACCTTTAACATAAATCAAGGTTAGTAGAACCAAATATAATATCATCGACATATATTTGTACCATTAACAGGTCATCTCCTTCCTGTATCTTAAATAGGGTTTTGTCCACATCACCTTTCTCAAATCCATTATTGGTAAGGTACAGGGCCAAGGTTTCGTACCATATTCTAGGTGCTTGCTTAAGTCCATACGGATCTTTCAATAGTCTGTATACAAGGTCTCCGCCTTCTGTGTTGACAAACCCTAGTGGTTGTTAAACATAGACTTCTTCGGCGAGATCTCTATTCAGGAATGCGTTCTTAACATCCATTTGATATACAATAAAGCTCTTACGGGCAGAAAACGTAAGGAATATACTCATGGCTTCTAGTCTGGCTACAGGGGCAAATGTTTCATCATAGTCTATTCCTTCTTCCTGTCTATATCCTTGTGCGACTAGACGGGATTTGTTCCTGATAACAAGTCCATTTTCATCTTTTTATTTCTAAATACCCATTTGGTTCCAATTACAGCTTGATGTTCAGGCCTGGGTACTAGGTACCATCCATTGTTTCTTTCTAAAGCATTAAGCTCTTCTTCCATAGAAGTGATCCAGTGAGAATTATTCAAAGCTTTGTTGGTAGAAACAGGTTCGGTTTGAGCTAAGAATATAGCTAGGGTGCACATGATTAGTCTCCTAAGTTCATCTTGAGATTTCCATATAGGAAATGGAGATTTCTCAGATTCGGATTCTTCTTGCGCACATAGTACAGTTCCTTGTGTACTTTGTATTTTCCTTCGGGTAGATACACCAGCATCAATATCACCTATAATTAATTTATGTTGGTGATTTTTAAACCATATCCTGTCGGGTTCTAGTTCGGCATCCCGTACTGTATCTTGAGGTGCTGTAGTTTCAGCTTCAACTTGTATAACATCGGCTTCGACTACTTTTGATCTTACAGCTGCGGGATTGATCTCTAACTCTATGACAGGTTCTATTGGAGTTGAAGTGTCATTAATAGAAAGTGTTCAGATATTCTGGGTGAAGTCTTCTACTCCTGTAGGATGTAAATGAGCTTCACCGGACACTACATGAACAAATTCCTCGATTGTCAGCTTCCTTTTATTGAAGATTCTAAAAGCCTTGCTGACAGAGGAATATCCTACAAATATCCCTTCATCTAACTTCTCGTCAAAAGTCTTGAGTTGATCTTTCCCATTATTCAGAACATAACACCAGCATCCAAAGATGAGAAAATATGAAACTAATGGAGTCTTATTATTCCATACCTCATAGGCTGTTTTTTTATGCTTGTTGATAATACAACAGTTTTGTGTACAACACGCTGTATTTGTTGCTTCGCCCCAGAACCGCTGCAGCAACTTGCTTGCGGGGATCATGGTTCTTGTGGCTTCCTTGAGCGTCCTATTCTTTCGCTCGGAAACACTATTTTGTTGAGGAGTCTGGGCTGCTGAGTATTCGTGCTGCATTCCATTGTCCGAAAAGTATTGCTCTATAAAGCGATTTGTGAATTCAGTACCTCTGTCAGGGAGGTTTTGACTTGTTTGCCTTTCTTACAGGGTCCGCAGACGCTGTCTTTATGGAAAAACACATCGGACAAACCTCTAACCATTCCCTGTCTTGCGAGTTTGTTGATTATCTTGAAGTTGATGTGTGACGTCCTTTTGTGCCATAGCCAGCTTTGATATGCAGTGCCTTTAGCAACAAAACAAGGAATAGTGGAGCTCGTAGGCTTCCAGTCAGCAATATACATATTACCTGACTTGATTCCTGTGAGAACAACTTCTTTGGTCAAGATGTTCTTCACTCTACAGTATCCTGACATATTTCCGGACGACTTGCCAGGATTACCACCGCAGCGGGAAGTTGAGTTCCCTATTGATCTAGAGCTGAACACGGCTCCTGTTTCTCGAGCGCCGTACCATATGGCACCGTTGGAGATGTTAGAGTTGAAGAAGCAGTTGAGGGAGTTGTTAGATAAAGGGTATATTCGACTGAGCGCATAGCCTTGGGGTGCGCCTGTGCTTTTTGTTAAGAAGAAGGATGGATCGCTTCGTTTATGCATCAACTATCGAGAATTAAACAAATTGACCATTAAAAACAAGTTCCCTTTGCCCCGGATCGATGACTTGTTTGATCAGATTCAGGGAGCGACAGTCTTTTCAAAGATTAATTTACGATCGGGTTACTACCAGTTGAGGATTCGAGACAGTGATATACTGAAAGCTGCTTTTCGGACGAGATATGGCCATTACAAGTTTGTGGTTATGCCTTTTGAGCTAACTAATGCCCCAGCAGTTTCATGCAGTTGATGAACAAAGTTTTTATTGAGTATCTGGACAAATTCGTATTTGTCTTTATCGACGACATTCTTATCTATTCCCGGGGTCAGGAGGAGCATGCTTTACATCTCCGAATTGTGTTAGACATTTTGAGAGCTGAACAGTTGTACACGAAGTTCTCTAAGCGTGGGTTTTGGCTCAAGGAAGTGATATTCCTCGGGCACGTGATTTCAGCGGAGGGAGTTCGGGTAGATCCGCAGAAGATAGAGACAGTGATGGCATGGGAACCGCCTAAAAATGTGAAGGAAGTGAGGAGTTTTCTGGGACTTGCAGGCTATTACCGTAGATTTGTTGAAGGATTTTCTATGATCGCTAGACAACTCACACAGTTACTCCAAAAGACTCAGAAGTTCGAGTGGGACGCAGATAGACAGAATAGCTTTGATGAGTTGAAGAGACAGTTGACTACCGCACCAGTTTTAGCTTTACCTTAGGGGAACGAGGATTTTGTGGTGTATAGTGATGCTTCGGGCGTCGGGCTCAGATGTGTTTTGATGCAGAGAGATAGGGTTATTGCTTATGCATCCCGTCAGTTAAAACCTTACAAAGCAAATTACCCTACGCATGATTTAGAGTTAGCTGTGGTCGTCTTCTCTTTAAAAATTTGGAAGCATTATCTATATGGGTCGTCGTGTAAGATTTACACGGATCACAAGAGTCTGAAGTATATCTTCAGTCAGAAAGAATTGAACATGAGACAGTGTAGGTGGTTGGAGCTAATTAAAGATTACAATCTCGAGATTCTTTATCATCCGGGCAAGGCCAATGTTGTGGCAGATGCGTTGAGTCGTAAGCCGATGGCGCTACAGATGTTAGAGGTACTTACGCCTCAGAGCAGGATCCAGCGGGATTTGATTTGTCAGGATATCGAGGTTTTGGTTTAGAGAGTTCAGGGTCAGTTATGTGCGTTACAAAATCACTTCGTCTTTGGTTGATAATATCAAGGTGAGACAGTATGACGATCCATTTTTAGTCCAGTTGAGGGAGTACGTGAAGAAAGGGAAAACCCCTAGATTTGTGGTTCAGGGTGAAGGAATTTTGATATTTCGCGGCAAGTTATGTGTACCGAGTGATGTTGAGTTGAGACATAAGATCTTAAGTGAAGCTCATACTACGCCTTATTCCATACATCCTGGTATGAGCAAAATGTACAAGGATATAAGGAGTAACTACTGGTGGAGCAATTTGAAGACGGACGTTAGCGAGTTTGTGGCGAAGTGTTTGACCTGTCAGCAGGTTAAGATTGAGCATCAGTGAACCGCGGGGTTATTACGACCACTTCCCATTCCTTTCGTTACCAGTATGCCTAGGACTCAGACTGGAATGAACCTGATTTGGGTTATTGTCGATCAACTAACCAAAGTAGCTCATTTTATGGGTATTAAGGATACTTGGGGACCGGAGAGACCCGAGTGTTTATTGAAGAGATCGTGAGGTTGCATGGGACTCCTAAGAGTATCGTTTCGGATCAAGATGGTCGGTTTATATCACATTTTTGGCAGGCTGTTCATCGAGCTTTGGGGACTGAGTTGAGACTCAACACATCCTACCACCCTCAGACAGACGGACAGTCAGAGCGGACGATACAGACGCTGGAAGATATGTTTAGAGCCTGTGCTTTAGACTGGAAAGATGATTGGGAGTCGCACTTGCCTTTGATTGAGTTTACATACAACAATAGTTGGCATGCCTCGATCAAAATGGCACCATTTGAGAGATTGTATGGAAGGAGGTGCAGATCGCCGTTGTGTTGGGACGTGCATCCGAGTTGACTGACACCAGATATGGTAGTTGAGATGAGAGAGAAGATTGCTTTGATTCGTGATAGGTTGTTAACGGCCCAGAGTCGGCAAAAGTCTTATGACGACATGCGTCGCCGACCGTTGGAGTTTGAGGTGGGGGACCATGTTTTGCTTAAGGTGTCGCCGACACAAGGAGTTTACCGCTTCGGCCGGAACGGTAAACTTAGTCCGATATATATTGGACCATTCGAGATTTTAGATAGAGTTGGAGAGCTTGCATATCGGTTAGGATTGCCGCAGTCCTTGAGTCACGTGCATAACGTGTTTCATGTTTCCCAGATAAGGAAGTATGTACCGGACCCTAGCCATATTATTTATTTTGGAGAGATTGAGTTGGGTCCCAACATTACCTTTTAAGAGAGACCGATTTAGATTTTGGAGCATCGTGTGAAGCAGCTTAGGCACAAAACCATTCCTTTGGTTAAAGTGCAATGGTCGAGACATGGATCTGAGGAATCCATGTGGGAGACGGAAGAGAATATGAATTCGATATACCATGAGTTATTCGCTTTGTAAGTTTCGGGACGAAACTTATTTTTAGGGGGAGATAATATAATATCCGCACTTTTTATTTTATTTTTAGTAATTTCTATTTTTAGTGTATTTTTATTTCGGACGACTCGCTTGTTATTGTTTTGGAATTCTGAAACTATTTTGTTCTGTATCCATGACCATCCGGACGAGTTTCGGAGTTTTTTTGATGAGATTTTACTTATTGTGTAACTTTTCCGTATTGAGGCTCGATTCTCGTAAATCTCGTTCCATGCCGACGTTTGATTACTTCTTCGAGTTCCTTTAATGATCCTGGATATTTTTCAACTTTCTGATTGTCGTTCAGGCCTCGATTTTAGATTTCCGAATGTTTGGGCCATTTTTTTAAATTTTTATTATCTTGGGCATTGATGCCAATATCCGTTTATTCCGACCTTCGGATGACCGGAGGCTTGTGATGGTTTTTACGTTTATCTCGTATATATAGATCTTCGTATATCTGTGATTTCGTTCCTCGTACGTTCATTCCGGTTGTTGGCAAACCGTTGTTCAGAGCAGTCCGGCCTGTTGCTAGGCATGCATTACGGTCGTAAGGTGGTATGCATTACGGCCGTAAGTCTTCATACATTACGGCCGTAATGTCCCTTCCATAGCGGCTGTAATGGGATTGAGCACATTGGACAGAAAGGTCGTGAACACCATTACGGCCGTAATGCTGTTGGTGCTACGGTCGTAATGGTGTTGGTTTTACGGCCGTAATGGCTGCCAGTATTTAAAACTGGCAGCGGACGCTTTCAGCCATTTCTTCAGCCTCTCTTATTCCTTCCGCGATGAAAACACACCCTTGAGTTAGGGCTTGGCAAATATTCATCCAAACTTCAGTTGAGAAGCATCTTGGGGCATCATATCATCACTCTAACCCCAAATCATCCGTTGTTCACCTTCAAATCGAGGTATATTCTTAGCACCCTAGTATTTGGGAGATTTCGGGATTTTGGCATGATTTCACCATTTGAAACCGATTTAGCTTCATAAGTTGTTAGATTACGATTGTGTAATTGTAATCCATTGCTTTCATTATAGTTTAACGGATTATACTTCGAGGTTTTCACCGTTAATAGATTAGGATCGATTATGACTTCGTAGTGACCGATGAATTGTCCCAATGGGTAGAAGTAGGATGAATTACTACGTTTCCGTAATATTGAGATTGTTTGTATATCGTTATTGTGTTAGGAGCAGTTTTGTGAAGATTATTCGGACCGAAACCTTACCTTTCGCCATTTCCTTCACGTCGTTTTATTCTAGGCAAATATATGTATTACATTTCGCTCTGTGGTTTACGGTTTTGATGCGATCATGAATTGTGATACCGTGTGTGTGTGTGTGTGGATGTTCTTCCACCCAGGGACGGTCCGACGGGGCCTCTGGGGGCCGATAATAATGGGTACGTCCGCGAAAGTGGTTTCCCACCCAGGGACGGTCCGATGGGCCTCTGGGGGTCGATACTAAAGGCTACAGCCGCGGGTTACCAAGTATGTATAATGTTTTGATGAAATGAGTTGATGAAATGTGTTGATATGCTGTTTTGACGCAAATGTGATATTCCGGAATATTGTTTTCAAATTTTTTCCAAATGAATAACTGTGTTGGATCGTATTCATAATTATAATGTAGTGTAATTGTGTTCTTGCACTAGCTATTCGAATGCTAACCCCTTAAATGGGGGAAATGCGTTTTATGCATTTCAGGTACTGGGTGAGCTGAGGAGCCGGCACGGGACACGCATGTAAAAGATGGTCCAGCATGACGATGAGGCTCGAGTCGGTATCATCTCTTTTACTATATTTATTCCGTTATTGTTAAATGATGTCGTTGAAGTCCCCTGCGTGGGAATTGAATACTTTTTGATCTTTATTTTGTTGGCATTGAACTAAAATGTTTTGGCCGAGGACACGGCCCTGCTTGTTATGATAAATGTGTTTTGTGGGGTTCTTTTGTGAGTTTGGTGTCTTGTGTTAGCCTGGTAGACCTTGTGTAGGTTCTACGGCATGTAACGTCTCTTATGAGATTTGGGGTGTTACACTTCCAGTGGCCTAGTTCACCGCAGTTGAGGCATACATCCGTTTTCTTGCCCCCTTGCTCTTTTGAACCATTGGACTGTGCACACGGTAACGTGCCTCCGTGAGACTAATTAGGCCAAGTTGTGGCTGTATATGCGGGACTCCGGACACTCGGCTACTTGTGTACTTGCACATTCCATTCGGGCGTACTATGATGCCCATCATTCAACTCAATTTCTTAATTCATTCATGTGATTATTATATTTTGTTCAACTCTTGAGGATTGTTGTTCTATGTAACTGACCCCGTTGGGGGATATTGTTTTCAGGTCATGGCAAGGCAAAGGAACGGGAAGAGAACGTTGACGGCGAGGAGTCCCAGTGATACTAGTAGGGGGCCCCAGTCCATATATTTGTTCATGTTTTCTTGTTATGTATTTTCTGCTGCACTTCCGTTTGGATTGTCATTTATTTAGTGTTGTATATTTCATCTTCACATGAAATATACATGTATTCAGTTTTTCCGGGTGTGTTGTACTTGAAAATCCTCATTGGAGTAATTGATGATGTAATGTGGTTCGGTACTACATTTGCACTGTGTAATTCATTAATTTCACTCGCCTGGTGGGTCCCAGTCGGGGCTCCACGACACTGTAATATTCGCCTAGTTTGGGGTGTTACAGTGAAGACAGGCACTCTACATGTCAAAGTACACGTTATACAAATCTTGGCTAAACTTGCCTAATTAAGCTTTATCGACTTGCGAACTAGTTAAGCATTCGAGTTCTAAACACTTCCAGTGCCTATGTCCTTATCTCCATAAGGAGTAGAATGTTTGCTCTCAAATGCAGGGACTATTATTCTATATACCAAATCACAATGCCAGTGATATATAATAATATAGAAATAATTATTGCCTTATTAAAAATATTCAAAATTACAATACAAATGCTCTCACTCTCTTATCCTCTGAGTGGCATTCGATGGCATATTCCTAACAATAGCCTTCTTTCTAAACGGCTGTTGGCGTTTCTGATATGCTCGGGGAGCATGCTGTTGATCACGCCTTACAGATATGGGAGGCTGAGGTTTCCGTTGTCTGTGATATGAACATGGTGACGGAATCGCAACCTTCACTGTACGAGGGGCAGTTGTAGCCTTTGCAGGGCTTGGAATTTCTTCAGGTACAGGAATGGGTTCCACACCCTTACGAATACTGTACTCGGTTTTCCCTTATTGGAGAATGAGTTATACCCTAAAACACTTTTATCATGAGCATGTTGCCCAGTGCTTAGAATTTCTTCCATCCGTTTAGATGATCTCTCGAATGATTTTAAGATGGTCTCTAATTCTCCTTCTCGTTTCTCGAGAATTTTTACCTTGGCTTCGAGTAGAGCGAAATCATTTGTATTGCTCTCATTATGAGACTTAGCCTCATTTAGATCGTGGGCAAGTGGATGATTGCTCTCCATGAGTTTTTCAAATGTGACCTTGCTGTTTTCGCACTCAATAGACATGTATTCGCAATTATTTTTCAGCAAGTCATTTTCATCTTTCAGCTCTAAGTTAGAAATTTGGAGCTGTACATTTTCCCATTTTAAAGTCTCATGGGCCTTTTGAATGTATTTGAATTCATTCATCATGTTTTCAAAGGTATATGATGCATTTGCGGGAGTAATTGAATTTGAGCTTACTTCATCATCGCTATCCTCATCGTCCTGTATTTCTTTGGCCATAAAGCACATATATACTTTATCTTTGATCTCATCATCGGGCGTGTCACTGTCAGTGACTGCCTGAAGGCACTTCTTGGTTTTGTTGAACACTGGTGAGGCTTCTGATTCACCGATCAGGGCCTTGAGCTTGTTCTTCCAGGCACGTCTTCCTTCATCTTTTTCTTATTGCTCAACTTCTGGCAACTTTTGAACTTTCGGATGTGGGCACTTATTTGCATAATGTCCGGGTTTTCTGCAGTTGTAGCACAAGTTAGAATCACCAGAGGAGGGAGATTCAGAAATTATCTTGTGGGAAGGCTTGGGCATATATGGAGTCTTTCCAGACTGTTTGATGAACTTTTTGAATTTGTGCATGGGTAAGGCCATTTCATCTTGTGACAGGATATCTTCATCACTGTCAGCATTCTTGTGTGAGGATTTGGATGTGCTGGGGGCAGAGCTGTGTCTCCTGTCCGATACAACAGCCAGTGCTGTAGTTTTACCAGGTGACTCTTCGGCCTTTTCTCTCCTGTCAATGTCATATTCAAAAGCTTTGAGGTTAGAGAATAGGTCAAAAGTATAAATATCATTAAGGTTACAAGATACATGCATAGCTACAGTCTTAATGTCCCATCTGGTAGGGAGTGATCTAAAGATTTTCAAATTTTTCTCCTTTTGGGTATACACTTTACCCAATGCTTCAAGTTCACCGACAATGCCAGTGAATCTGAGGTCAAGCTCCTCAAGCGTTTCGTAAGATTTCATTTCAAATGATTCAAATTGCTGAGTAAGTTTAGAAATTTTATTTTCTTTTGAGATCTCAGTACCCTCGCAAATCAGCTTGAGTTTCTCCCAGATTTCCTTAGTTGTCTTATAGCTCTTTACCTTCGGGAATGTGCCTTTGTTGAGAGTGACAAACAGCACATTCTTAGCAACATTGTCGAGGTTTGCACGCTTGCAATCGTCTGCTGTCAATTGATCGCGCTCCTTCTCGAGCATTTCAGCATGAGGTTGTCCTTTTATCCTTGCGGCAGGATTAACCTTCATTATCTTTATTGGACCTTCTTGGATGACAAATACCATCTCCTCGTGCATGGCTGCAAGATGATCCTCCATTCTAATTCTCAAATCATCAAACTCGTTAATAGAGAATATATGAACCTTAATTATCATAGAGGTATCCATTTGAGATGTAGGAAAGATGATGAAAATAAGATATAGTTTTCAAAAACTAGTGATTTGTGGATCTAACTCGGTTAAAAATCGAGTGATTCATTTTTGAATCAATCGCTCTGGTACCACTTATTGGCCACTAAGTATACAAATAACAGCTTAGAATATAGAAGCACAGTAAGCTGTATGTTTTTTGAAGTTAGTTTGCGTAGCGAAAGTTTTGATGTGATTTGCTGTAACTACAACAACTAGGTGTTCTCCTGTTTGCTTGGTGCGTACAGGGTTTTAGCAGTATACTGGATAAATCACAGCAATGAAAACAGTAAAGACAGAAGGTAAATGACACACAGTTTAAAGTGATTCGAGGTAAACCCCTCTACGTCCACTGTATCTGTATCGTTCATACATATTGATACAGGGACTGTAGCTTTGGTCCGTTCACACAGATTGGCTTAAGCTCTTTTTCGACTCGCTTCTTCTCACACAGATCAAAGCTTCGTCTCCAATGCTATTCTTCCCACACAGGTCGGAATACACACAGATAGTCCACACTGGGATAATGATAATCTCAACGGTAAGGTAGAACAAATCTCAAACAACGGCTATATCTTTGATGAACACTTGCTGTATGCTGTGCTGTCTGCATTGGGGACATGTATATTTCTTCACTTGAATACGTGTTGTATGCTCACGAAATATAGTATGTTGTAATCGCTAGAAATGTCAGAGTGATCTCTCACAGCTTCCGCGATATTGAATAACTTGTGTTTAGCGTATATTTAAGTCCTATGGCTTGGGGGTATTTATAACCTTGGAAAATGTATCCGTTATAAGTGAAGTCATTGCTGGTTGGTGAGATGTTGACGTCTGACTCTTGATAGGCGATTGCTGAAAGTTTGAATTAAAGCAGATCGCATTTAATGCTTCAGACATGCTTTCTGTCTTTGCATTAAATGCTCTCCAGATCGTTCAGATTTGTATCTCTCCAGCTGCATTAAATGTTGTCCAATCAGCAATAAATGCTGCTTTAACCGTGAATACTTTATGAATAAACAATGTTTATCTCACGACGGTTTAAAGCATAATAATATACAGTCCTGTTGGATGTGTTTTACTTTTTCTAAGTAAAACAACTTCAGCGTGCATGTTGTATCCAACATATTTCGTATTTTGCTGTATGAGGATGGTTCTGTATCCAACGTATTCGTCTTTTGCTGTATGAGGATGGCTCTGTAGGATAAACTATCAGACGGTCTCTTTGCTGTATGCTGGAGCTGTATGACGAGTTCTAACAGCTTCCATGAGGAATGTTTATCCCAACAATTACACTCTTCCTTGAGACTACTTGCTGTATGTTTGACAATTATCAAAACATAAATGTTTATCCCAATAGCTAATTTATTATATTGTTGAAAATTGCCTCATATAAAATTTATCTAATAAAAATAAATGGCTCAACAACTTTTACAATCCCCATCGAATAAAGATTCAAAAATTAAGTCCATGAACTACATCACGATCACATAATAAATGCAATCAATATATTAAAGTAATGGCACAAATAGTCAATTTAATATATTGATCCACTCAATATAAAATTAATCTATCTATTAGAATTAATCCAGTTGATTCACACAACATATACTTTTAATTTATTCCGGATGATAACAAATATTTTATTACATTTATTTCCTTGAAACTAAAAGTATCATATTTTTATGCAGTCAAATTAAATTAAATTTAAATTACAAAAAATTAATTTACCAAAATATGGAATGAAAAAAGAAGCCGAAAAACAACGGTTGGGGCCAAGACCGCGGCTCGGAATCACAACCACGCCTTGGCCGAGGGCAGACTTCCCCTCGACTGCTGTCTGCCGAGAGCAGGCAGCAAACTGACGGCCACTGCCGGCAGCCTTCCGTCCGCCCCGAGCTATCGGGTCCGGCCAATTTTTCGGCTCGTCTTTTCGTCCCGAATCCAAAAATAATATGTTTCTATTTTTTAAATTACATATGTAAATAAGTTTTTTAAAATAAAAATAGATTTATATTATAACATAAAATCATGCGAAATAAATTTTTCGACGAACAATTAAATATTAACGATTAAAATAATTATGACTCAAACCATAAAACATTTAATCAATCATTCCAAATGATAATATTATACGATTGTTGAAATTTATAATATTATTTCAAATGATAATATTATGATAATATAATTTAAATTTATACGATCACATAGACTTTGCTCTGGTACCATTATTGGATTCGGGGCCTAATACCGAAGGCGCTGTGGAATAATAATATTGACCCAATCAATAAAGTGAACCTCTGAACAAGATCGATCAAGCATCATTATACGAATAAAATAATTCAAATTATGAATTTAGAAATTATATGAAGACCTTTGATTAATTATGATGTTGATTACAATACCAAATTGTCCAAGCTTTGCAAAATCCCGAGCATCAAAAGCCCATGTTTCTACGTATCACGCGTTGGAAAGATGATCGGAATTAATTTCTATCTCCTTGTTCTCTAAGAACATGGTTATAGTGTGATAGACTTATATGATATATTTAAACACTCTAACTGTACTTCTCAAATTTTCTCAAGAACACAATTGAACTCAAGTTCACAATATGAGAAAAAAAAAAATTCTCTGGTCTCCAAGAAGCCCACTGCCAAGGTAATGAAATGAGGACGAGGAAGTTTTATTTTATAAAACAACCGCTCCACTATATTCCACAAGTCCTATTAAAATATATACCAACTATATTATCTACATATCCCACAAATCATATTTATACCATGACAAAATATGGTGATAAGTAACCATGTGGCTGGGGGCAACATGCAATAATATGTAGTTGGTTCGTTTTGGTCCATGAAACGGATCCTCATGTATGTAGTTCGATAGATACACCTTGGTACATTTAAATATTAATATATTTAATTAATCTAATTAATTACATTACATTAAATATAATTTCTCTAAAAATGACATGTATAAAATTAATTACTGAGTAATTTCTTTAATTCAGAAGACTAATTTAATTTATCCAATAAATTAATTTAGACATCCAATGTCCAGATAAGTTCAATATAAGTTGTCGTCTATCCCGTGTGCGCGACTCTGTAGGTTCGTTTCAGTTAGGAATGGGAGGATTCAAAGAATGTTAGCACCACTTAGCTAGTCCTGTGGCCTATACCATAACTCCGCTGAGAATAATGATTAGGATCATTCCAAAATCTTTACATTATGAATAGGTATGCATATAAACTCTTCAATCATATGTCGCGATCAAGTATTAGGGTCACGATAATGTCAAACCCTATTGTAACTTGACTCTTTGTATTTGTTAGTGCAAATCGAGATCACCGAGCTCTCGTATATCAAATACAATTAGCTCTAAATACTTTGGACGAAGACGTATGATCTCATTTGCCACTAACCACATAGGACATCTACATATTCATTTTGAGGAGAAAGAGTCCTATTTTGGTATTTAGTACAAACTGCTACTTGCCCACCAAGTTGTACTCGAGGTTGATCCCACCAACTGGTGATTGATTCGAACTACTTTAGTGACTAACTTAATGTTACAAGAACATCTCCTACTGAATCCTCAACTCAAAGGTCCACGTATACCTATCACAATCTTTCAATTCAGTCATTTACTGTCCTAGAGTGAAATTCATGTAACCAAATCGAGGTGATTCGAGTCTGAATATACTAATCGCATTAGAATACCTATAACTTGTGCTTCCATTGGTCCTTGGTGAAGACAGACACTCTCCATATCCAAGTACACGTTATATAAGTCTTGTCTAAAATCGATGCCCAGTTATGTTTTATTGACTTGCGAACCAGTTTAGCATTCGAGCCTTAAATACTTCTAGTGCCTATCTCCTTATCTCATTGGGAGTGAAATATTTGCTCTCAAATGCAAGGGCTATTATTCTATATATCAAATCATGATGCCAATGATATACAATTATATATCAATAATAAATGCCTTGTACGAATGATGTTCATAATTACAACACAATGCTCTCACTCTCTCATCATCTGAGTAGCATTCGAGGGCATAATCCTAACAAAATCATTGTGCCCCACAAGCACCATACAACTTTGACCAGTGATCGATGACCATCAAAGTATGTTGATTTTTATTTCTTATCAAAATACGAATTGCTTCGCTTCGTCGCACTGATTCTGTATATGGTCCTGGAATTTCGAGAGAAGGTCTTTTCTAACTCATACAACCATAGGGTGTGCATAGTTGCAAAGCGTTTGGTGCTTTTAGAAAATTCCTATATATGTGTATTTATATATATATATATATATTTGTGTATATATATGGAGAGAGAGGGAGAGAGAGAGATTGAGGGTCAAATGTGAACCATGTACTTGCATGAGATATTTCAACAACACATATCCTCGACTTGCTTCATGATTGCAATAATTTCATAATAATTTAAAGATGTTGTTGTTAGGGTTTGCTTCATAAATTTCCACGATATAGCAGTTTCTCCATGTGTGAATATATAGACTAATTTTGATTTGTCCCGATTGGTCTGAAAGATAACCTGTATATGCATATCCCACCAGTAAACATTCAGAACTTTCTGAATAATATAATACAAGGTCTATGGTGCCCCTTTAGATAGTGCAAAATCTGCTTGACACCATTCCATTATCTTATAGTCGGTGCAAAGCTATATCCTATAAGGAGATTTACAGAAGAATCTATATTTGGTCTACTGCAATTAGCAAGAAAAATTAGTGCACCAACTGCAATGAGATATAGTTCTTCAAGACCAAGCATCGTTCCCCATTGTCAATTGTCCAAAATGGTTCTTTAGTTACATCAAATGTTCTAACGACCATGAGTGATGTCAACATGTGTGTTTTATCCATGTAAATATACTTTAACACATTTTCAGTATAAGAAGATTGATGAACGAATAGTCCTCCTAAATATTTCATATCAAATTCATTTATCAAGTATTCAACAGTTTTATTGAGCTCTTCATGAGTTTCAATTAAGTTTAAGTCATCTAAACTACCATAATTACAAATCCATTGTCTGCTTTCTTTATGAAAATGTAAGGGCAGGTACCACCATTTTTATATCCTTCTTTCAACAGATATTCGCTAAGTGTATTGTACCATTTCATCCAGATTGTTATAACCTGTACAACGATCTTTTCAGCTTAATTGAGAATATGATTTTGGGATATGAATTACTTGCTGCTATTAATTTCAATCCTTCAGGTACTTTCATGTATATGTCACTATCTAGTGAACCATATAGATATGCAGTTACTACATCCATGCGGCGCATATTGAGCCGTTGTGACACAACCAGACTAATTAAAAATCTAAAAGTAATCGTATCCATTACTAAAGAGTACATTATCCTCATTACCAATTCCCGGTCTTCGAGCGAAACCTTGCGCCAAGAGTCTTGCTTTGTATCTCGTAATTTTATGATGTTTGTTTTTATATCTAACAAAAACTCCTTTATATCCTACCAGCATAATATTTTTGAAAGTTTGAACTACATGCCCAAATGCCTTTTGTTTTTTCAAGAAAATTAATTCAGCCTCTATAATTTCTTTCTATTTTGGACAATCATCTCTATTTCTACAGTCTTGGTTCAACTTAATGAGTCATATTAATGGTAAATATGTCACTCATGATGATATTTTCTCTCTCCAATAATTTTCTAGAAGATGATTATTTACTGAGATATCATTATTTTCATACACTAATAATTCTTTAGGAACTACATTACTTTTATTTGATGATCAATCGTCATTCTTGTTTGGTTCTTATCTTGCAACTTCATTTTTCTAGGTACAGAGTTTTTTGAACTAATTGGTCGACCACGCTTTTGGCGTACTTTGGATTCATTTGCTCATTGCTTGTCCTTCAGGGACATCAATTATGGATGGTGCATTTGCAGCAGATATAGGATTTTGTCACTCTCCATGTATCAACGAAGGATCAGGTAATTAATTTCCAATCTTTTATAAGTGGGTTATCTTTTCAACCTTTTGTTCATATTTATTATTTCGCGGATCAAAATATGATAAAGTTTTTTCGTTCCAAGAGAAGAGATATCCTTGTGCTTTCCTGGATAATTTGTCCTACTTAATGTTGGGCATGTCATTTCATCAAAATAAAATTTCGCAAATGTAGTAGTAATTAGATCACTTGCCAAGGTTAAAGATACCTTATTGAAAGTGAATCAAACTCAACGTATATCACAAGCTTCCTTTGTTTTATTTTATATTCGTATATACGTAGCTTGATCGACCCTCATAGGGATTTGGATCGAATTGGATTCATATTTTGCTTCCGCTGCACCTTCATTTTAGGCACCGAATCCCAACAATATCAGCCAAGTAACTCAGTCCACGTTAGCAAGCGTTGAAGTTAACAATAACGGAAATCCACATACAGACGTAAGGAGACAAACCGAAAAGATTTCCGAAAAGTTAGGAATAAAATTTTCCTTGAGATCCACGTACTGAAGACTTGTGAATATACAAATCAAGAAAAGCGGCGCGACCAAAAGAAGTCTTCCCAACAGTCGGAATTGAAAAGGGAATCAATCCGTGCAATGTAATGCTAAGATAAACAAAGACGTCCAATCTCCAACGGATGGATTTGTTACATGAGATGCTACGGCTATGAAGGAATCTCAAAGAATCGTATTATAAATATCTGAAGATATGAATTGAGCATATTACGATGTGAGCTATACTTACAAGCAAACAAAGCGATCAAAGCAATCTATAGCATCATGAAGAGCAAGATTCAAGTTCATATCTTGAGAAGCTCTTAGTTGGAGAAGACAACACTCTTGTCTTAAAAGTTGAGTAAGGGGTACTTATGTGAACAAGGTTTCAGAAGTTTCACGACTGATAAGGCATCTACGGGTTCTTGATTGGAAGGTGATAAAAAGATCGAGAGTTGTTGAGGCATCCAGGGTTTTCGATCAAGAGGTGCTAGGCAGTCAAGGGAGTTGCAACGGCCATGGGTTTGTATTGGTTGGAAGCTGTTGTTACTGGTTTGAATCATTGTAACGTTTATCACTGGTTGAAAGTTATAGTGAATTAATATCCAACTGGTTTGGGAAAAGTGGACTAGAGGATTACCCCACCTCTGAAACCACTCTAAGTGCTTGTGTGTTTTACTACATTCATCATACTTAACTGCTGCATTCATATTTACTATCACATTCAATAGTCAACTGTCTTCCGCATTGCTTAGTCTTTATAGTTGACATAAGTCACCTGCAGTTGATATAAGTCATCTTCAGTTTTACCAGCTGTGCTTCCGCACTACTCATCTGCAGCTAAGGTTTGTTAGCTGCATATTATAAAGCTGAAGAAACTCACCTAATTAAGGAAAAGAGTTGAATAAGTCTATTCACCCCCCTCTAGACTTATTCCTGACGACTTGTGACCTACATGTGGTATCGGAGAAATTGGTTCAATTTTATAGAACCAGATCCATATACTTGAGTATATATTTTTAATCTCTCATTCTAGATGGAACACATGCAGCACATGCATTCTAGACTTCCCGCCTTTTCAATTGATGACTATGACTTATGGAATGCAGGAACACTTATCATATGTCCATGATGACATGTGGAGTATATTTGAAGAAGGTCCTTTCATCTACATGAAGGACAACACAGATGAGAATAGTGCAGCTGGGAAACCAAGACAAATTCCCAAAACGAGATCAGAGATGACCTCCGAAGAAAGAAAGCTGGCAAACTTTGACAATCGAGCCAGAGATATCTTATATAAGACCTTTGATCAAGTCACCATGTTAAAAATCAAACATTGCAAAAATGCCAAAGAAACATGGGACACATTAGCAGCAATGTGTGAAGAAACAGAGCTGATCAAAGAGAACAAGGAATCAACAAGTGGATTCCTATCAGATGATGATGATGTAATCAACTGCCTTATGGCCAATCTTGCTGATGAAGAGTTAACATCTAAACCTCAAACTGCAGAACGTTTCAGTTCCGATATGTCTGAAGATATTGATCTTCACAAATCTCTAAACTAATTATTAAAAGATTTTGAAATTCTTAAAAAAGCACACCTGGGTGCAACATCTGAGAATACCAAACTGAGAAATGATAAAACACAGCTGGAAAAGAATTTTGACAATCTCAGCCAAGATACAGAAAATTTCAAAACGGGTCAGGCTGAAACTGAAAAAATAGCTTTTGCTGAAATAGATTGACTAACAGCCTTAAACAATGAAAAATCAGATGCACTCACAAAACTTGAGGCTGAATTTTTAAAACTCAGACAATTAGAAGATGCTCAAGCTAAAGAGATTACATCATTAAAAGCATCTATAACCTTAGATGGATTGTGCATAAATCAGATGCCACTTTATTTAAAATCAGGCCTTGGATATGACCCCAACACTCCTTCCACTTCTAAAACTACCTTCATAAAGGGAAAAACACTTGTACAGACTGCTGAACCTACACTATTCAAAAATATATAGCAGCCAAGGTTTCAAAAAGGCCACCTAGATAAAATACTAGGCAATGGCCAAAACAGCATTATTATGCTTATTACCAAAGACTCCCCAAAAACAAATTTCAAAATGGGAGAGGTAAATAGAAACCTCAAGTTTATCCAAACTTTCAAAACGACCAGGTATGGAGACCTCAAAACTCTCATAATAGGTCTCACAATGGATCATACCACTCAAACTATCAGTCATATCCTATACATAATCCAAATCAAGGATATAAACTTAGATACTATGCATCTGATAGAGGTAACAAATATAATTTTCAAAATATGTGGAATTAACATAACAGACCACATCCAACTACTTACCAACCATATTATATGCATGATCCAAACCAAGGATACAAAGAGCATAGGGATGCATACAGAAACGAGGTTCACATGAGAAACCACTCCTCAGTGAGAACCACTAACCTAGAGGACCCACTCAAATATGGGTACCCAAATCTCTTCTTATCTGATTGCATAAGAAATGGAAAGACTATTGTGTAGCAATCAAAGAGTCATTAGTAAGGGTTAAAGGACCGTTTGCAATCTTAGGATGGATCAAGAACATGTATGTGATGTAAAAGAATGTCAGTATAAACTAATCAAGAGAATCAAGAGGCCCAGATGAATCAATAGAGGAGAGCTCATATGGACAAACCAGCAGTTTGGAATAACAGCACAAAGAGAAACCTGACATCCCAAAGAGGGGGAACTTGTTAGGAATATAAGCAAAGCTAGTAGAAAAAAGTCATACTGAGTATGAAGAAATAGATTTTGATGAAGCATACGCACCAGCAGCAAGAAATCAAGTGCTTAATTGAAATTCTCAAAGTTAGCTGAAGAATGCTCAAATAAGAAAAAGTCATCTGATCAGAACCAAACAAGACAAGTCACCTGATCAGATGCAGTTGAGAAAAGTCACCTGATCAGAATAAGTCAAGAAAAGATATCTGATCATTAAAGAAGAAGGGACATGTCACCTGATCTGCACGAATCATAGATAAGACATGTCACTGAGGACATGAAAAGTCATCTGATCAAAATGAGACAAGAAAATTCATCTGACCCGAAGGAAAAGTTATCTGACCTGAAGCAGACAAGAGTCATCTGAACTAAAGCTACCTGATGCGGAGACCAGATAAGGAGTATCACCTGACTCAGAAAGCAGACAAGGAAGTGAACTTATTAGACGAGACAAGGATTTGAAGGATAGACGAGAAAGTTAGCTGACATCAACCACAGGCGATATAACTCACCTGATGCAGAGTAGACAAGTAGTCAAAGAGTCAACCAGCTAAGTCTTCTAATTCTTTAAATACTTATTACACGTGGCTAATAATACACGACCACACTACTTCCACGTCTACCTCCACGACGTCCAATCAACTCTAACCATCAATTTATCAATCGGACCGCCATTCCTTATTTTAAACGTCTCTTCGAATGGCTATTTTAGATGGCGGAAATCATTTTACAAATCTTTACCATCTTAAATCTCTAAGAACCCTAGTTTTCAAAAGTATAAAAACTTCTGAATATTCACCGCACTCAAATCAACACCTTATATTTTTTCAGAAATGGATTCCACCCAATACTTCGATGGAGTTAACCTCAAAATGGTGAAGGAGCAGATTATATTCAGCATCGTAGTTGATTTCGAAGGATTACTGGAGAAGAACATGGCAGACACTAGCGAAATGAGACATGTTATCCGGATGATGAAAAAGAATGGCATATACCATTTTCTTGACATCAACCCAAAGCAACTATTCAAGGAAGTCGTCATTTGCTTCTTCAAGGAAGCACGAGTTACTGAACGCTGTATCACAAGTTCAGTCATTGGAGAAGAAGTCATTATCACTCCACAAACCATTGCTGACGCTTTCAAAATGGAGAACAGTGGCATTGCAGTCGAAGCCCTAAATCAAAGCGCCACTAAAATCTGGTATGAAATCAAATTACCAGAACATCCAAACAAAGTCAAGCTTACGGCGAAAAGAGGTGACCTCAAAAAGGACTACGAATATGTCCTTGACATCACAAACAAAATTGTCATGGGCACAACCGGCAGTTATGATCAGTTATCATTTGCCAAATTCACAGTGATAGGAGCTCTTATGCAACAGCAAAGGATTAACTGGCCTGACTACATCTACAGGCAGTTAGTACGAGAAGTGAACAAAATTAGATGGAATGAAGAGTAGAGGAAATTCAAGTAGACACCTTGGAGATAGTTGGATCTTGGAGTTGGATCTTGGAGTTCCTCGGTGTTGTGCGGCAAATAATACGCCTCGATAGGCGATCGGCATCACGATCAGAGAAGCCAATCATAGAAGACATACTCGGGGAAAACGCCCGAAGACCGGCACCTACGGCGATCGTCTTTTGGTACCCAGCGATCGTCTTTTGTTGACTGGCGATCGTCTTTGAAGTCCAAACCGGAGACGATCGTCTCATGCCGCATATGGATCCAACATCCGTCAAAGTCGTCGAAGACCGAATCTTGGACGGTGGCCCACGTGCAGATCCACAGAGGGCGCCGACAGATAGGACATTTGACCACAACCTGTCACCTACCTCACCTACCGACAAGGCCGCCGAAAGGTACAAAGTGGGTCCTCCCCAGACAGCAACTCAAGATGCGTGCTGGCTTCCCATTGGTTCGCCCAGCTGGCCACCAGCAGCAACCTCAGACCTCAAGGGAACAGCCCCACGTGACGGGACGATCGGCCATCTTATTATAATAGAGAAAACGGCGGTCACCCGCGATCGTCTGAGGGGTCCCAACTACCTTGTCCTCTATAAATAGAGAACTCACTGCAGTGGCCAAAGGGACGCGATTTTACCATAAATACAGTGCAAAATACACACTTATCATACATCCCAAGTAAGAACTCACAGATCCATATATCTGGTTCTTCCGGCAATCTACACGCTCTACAACTTAGATAACTAGAAGTCTTTACACTCATTGTAATAGATTCTAACATTAATATTTGTACTCGACAGTATATTTATTAATAACATCTCGCGAGAGCATTCAAGCCTGGGATTAACAACCCCGGCAAATCTTGTGTTATCTTTTTCTCACGGAAGTGTTCTCGCATTTGTTTGTTACTCGATCGTTCCAGCAATACTATCTTCGGATAATATTTTGGGTAACAACAATTGGCGCTAGAGGAAGGGGCTGAACCTTCATTTTTATTCCTACCGTCTCGAAGAACACTCACTGTTCTCCGGACATATACTTGAAGAAACACTCACTGTTCTTCAATAGAAAAAACCTTCAGAAAATGACATCAGCAACGACCTCCAAGAGAGCCGCCCTATGATCTGCCGGAAATCTCATTCCGGCCCGGACCGAATCCCAGCCCACGGCGGAGGGCGACCGCGGCGACGCTAGGCTCTCACTCCCGCCCCCGAGGGATGGTTCTAGCCTCTCACTCGATCAGTTCTAGACAGCAGAACAGATTGAGGAGGCTATAGCCATCCTCCGGGAGCGAGGGAAGGCCTGCGATTCACCCACCATCACTCCGTCAGCCATCCGCCGGGCGGGCAAACGGAAGCTTAAGGGGATCTATGTTGAGAAATCGACAGAAAGCCCCGAGCCACAATAGAAGGCTCTCGTAAGGCGAGACGATTCCGTCTTCAGTCGCCTAGGGAGCGATCCCTCATGGCGACCCGGGCACTCAGGCCCCAGTCGGGAGGCATCGGAGTCCGAATCCTTTACCAGGAGTTCGGCGTATCCGACTCCCAAGAGACAGGATAGTCAGCGAGCCCCTACTCGCCCAAGAAATGTACCCACTGGAAGGGAACTCGTCATTCACCACGGGGCCAGGGGATCAGTACATGATCGCCTTGGCTCGCGCTTTGGGAGCCAATCGGCGAGCAGTCAGGCGACGGCGATGGCCGCCATGCAACGCCAGCTCGACGAGATGAAGGCGTTCCTGGAAACTGGGGCAGGCACCAGAAAATCGATCGCTGGTTTAAATGAACCACTCGCGGTTCAGATCGAGCTCACCCCAGTTCAGCTGAAGATCGCTCCCCCACAGACACCTCCATATGAGGGGAGGTCAGATCCGGAGACCCACTTGAGCAAATTACGGATCTACATGACTGGATGCGGAGCATCAGATGCGACCAAGTGTCGAATGTTCCCATTAACCCTGGGCGACCTCGCCCACAGGTGGTACATCTCACTACCACCGCGCTCAATCAACTGCTTTGAGAAGCTGGCGAGCGACTTCACGTCGTATTTTGCCGCCAAAGTCGCTCGCCCTGAAGGCCCCCAACGCATGATGAAAATCAGGCAGGGGAAGGACGAATCGGACGAGGATTACATCGACCGAGTAGACGAGA
The DNA here is from genome assembly GCA_033398695.1 of Orobanche coerulescens. Lineage (NCBI taxonomy): Eukaryota > Viridiplantae > Streptophyta > Magnoliopsida > Lamiales > Orobanchaceae > Orobanche > Orobanche coerulescens. Next base: position 33,789,477 of record CM065804.1, read on the forward strand.
AAGTCCTCACCGGCGAGCCCATCAGCGACGAGCTCGCCCTCTACTCAGTACTGGGTGGATTCTGCGGGCACTCCCCCATGTTCAGACACCTCACCAAGGACATCCCTCCGACCTACTTGGTCTTCCGCGTCAGAGCCGCTGACTTCTTGGCCAGGCGAAGGATGCTCTCCCTCCGTTTAGGCGAGGGACCGTCCGGAGAAGGAAAGGCACCATCCCCGATCCAGAAGAAAGCAGTCGCTAAGCCCATAAAGGCAGTCGCCAAGCCGCCTGGTGAGTTTAAAGCCTTCGAGGATGTGGAGGTCCACCTTCTCCACAACCTCAACTTATCTCCGGCCCACATCTTCAACGCAATCAAGGGGCGCGAATGTATTTCCAAGCCAAATCCGATAAGGGAACACGGTCATCTAGACCGCAGCAAATTCTGTGCATACCACAAAAGTCCCGGCCACAACACCAGCCAATGCCGCGACCTCCTCAGACAACTCTGGCGACTATTTGAGGACGGCAAATTGGACAACTTGGTCACCAAGCCAGAGCCTAGGACGGAGAGAGCCGGGGGGCGCGAACGCCGACCGAATGAAAGAACCCCTCCAAATCCGGTCGCCAGAATCGAGCATGAGCCGGAGTACTCTGATGAGTCGATCCCTCCGATCAACCCTGGCGGCCGGATCAACATGCTTCAAGCAGGAGGTGGAATCCTCGGGGGCCTTTCCCCAGTTTCCACCCTATCAAACAGGAAGCGAAAAGCCGAGCTGAGGGCGTTCGCTGGAGTCCATGTCGTGGTACCTCCGGAGCCGACCATCTCTAAGGACGCGCTCATCACCTTCTCCAACAAAGACAGGGAGGGAGTGCAATGCCCCAAAGAGGATGCACTGGTGATCTCCACTTGTATCCTTGGGAAGACAGTCGATCGCGTGCTGGTCGACAATGGGAGTTTCTGCAACATCATATTCAAATCCGCCCTAGACCAACTCGGAAACTTAACCAAATTCATCAAGCCGTTCGACACCGTACTTCAAGGATTTGACGACAGCACGGTCCGAGCCTACGGAAGGATCAAGCTCTCTATCGAGCTAATATGCTTTTATGATCCTAAGGTTAGGATTACTAGGAACCTAAACTTTGTAATCATAGATAGACCCAGCATCTATAATGGGTTCCTAGGTCGCCCCTTTCTAGAAACCTTTGAGGCGGTCGCTTCGTCTTTCTTTTACTGTATCAAATTCCCCACTGCCGATGGGACGGTCGGTACTGTAAAAGGAGATCAGCTAATGGCAAAAAGATGTTTGAATTACTCCTATGTCGTTACTGCTTTAAATACTTCCCATAATATGTATAACGTTGAAACGATCGACGATCAACCCATGGAGATCGACGAGCCAAGCGCATCGTACCAACCCGACTCAAGGGACGCCATCTCTCATCAATTTACGGACGACATCGAGCCAAGGATCGGTTTCGAACCAAATCTCGACATCGATCCCAGGATCGAGTCCGGAGATTGTTCCAAACGAGAGGCGACCGTCCCCTTCGAAGAGTTAGAAAGCATTACGATGGATCCGGCTCATCCAGAACAGGAAGTACAGATCGGCGCAAGCATCGACCGCGAACTAAAAGGGGATCTGATCAATTTGCTATGTAAGAACATCGGAGTTTTCGCCTGGTCACATCAAGATATGGTTGGCATAAGTCCCGAGCACGCTTGCCACTATCTAAAGATCGACCCGGCGATGAAGCCTGTTCACCAAAAACGTAGGAAATTCGGCCCCGAGAAATACGCTGCGCTCGACGTAGAAGTCCAAAAGTTACTCAACAACAAATTAATCGGGGTAGCTACAGACGAACCTCAATGGGTCGCCAACGCGGTGCTCGTCAAGAAGCCAACTGGTTCCTGGAGGTTATGCATCGACTTCACCGACCTCAACGCGGCATGTCCAAAAGATCACTTTCCGATGCCTCATATTGATCACTTGGTCGATAGCACAGCAGGTTGCGAAATGATGTCGTTTATGGATGCCTTCGCCGGATATCATCAAATCCCAATGGCGGAGAAAGACATAAAACACACATCTTTCCACACGGAAAAAGACATATACTTTTGGGTCCGAATGCCGTTCGGCTTGAAAAACGCAGGGGCGACCTACCAACGACTAGTCAACAGAATGTTCGCCAATCAGATTGGCAAAACCATGGAGGTCTATATTGACGACATCGTGGTCAAAAGCCTCAAGAAGGAAGATCATCTCAATGATCTCGCCGAGACGTTCGCCATCCTCAAAAAATTCAACATGAAACTGAACCCCAAGAAATGCAACTTCGGGGTGGGCTCCGGGAAATTCCTGGGGCACATTGTGAGCCAAAGGGGGATCGAGTCGAACCCCACCAAGATACAGGCGATCCTTGACATGAAGGAGCCGCGAAACATCAAGCAGGTGCAACGCCTCACAGGTTGTCTAGCCGCCCTCAACCGTTTCATATCTCGGCTCGACGATAAAAGCATGCCTTTCTTCGCGACCATCAAAAACAAGAAGTTCGCATGGATGAAGGAAAGTCAGAAAGCGTTCGCCAAGATAAAGGAATATCTATCTAACCCCCAGATCCTGGCAAAGCCGATCCCCGGTGAGAAATTATTCCTTTATCTAGCGGCCTCGGAGGTCGCGCTGAGTGCCGTTTTGGTGCGAGCAGAGGGACAAGTCCACTTGCCGATCTATTATGTTAGTCAAGCGCTCCACGACGCTGAGACATGCTATACACCATTGGAGAAGATCGCCTATGCCCTTGTCATGAGTGTTCGTAAGCTGAGGGCTTACTTCTTCGATCACCAAGTGGAAGTCCTAACAACTCTACCTCTAAGGCAAGTCCTACACCGACCGGACACCAACAGGCGACTCCTCAAGTGGTCGCTGGAGATCGCCCAATACGGTATCACATACGCTCCTCGCACAGCGATCAAAGGCCAAGCTCTGGCGGACTTCGTGGTGGAATTAACTTTCCCTCACAGTCCGACCCAGATCGGCCGACCTGCCTGGAAATTATATGTGGATGGCTCGGCGACCAATTTGCGAGCAGGGGCAGGGATTGTCCTCATCAGCCCCGACGGACAGTTTCACAAATGGTGTGCGTTTCGGTTTTCGTGCGACCAACAATGAAGCCGAATACGAAGCCTTGGTAGGCGGGCTCGATTTAGGCCTCGCCCTAGATGTTCGTCGCCTCCACATCTTCATGGACTCCCTCCTGGTCGTGAACCAGGTCAAGGGAGAATATGAGGCACGCGGCGAACAGATGATCAAATACCAAGAGCTTGTCGCCGAAATGTGCACAAAATTTGAAGAAGTGCTAATCGAACAGGTCCCGAGAGAGCACAATTCCCAGGCCGATGCCCTGTCCAAGCTAGCATCCTCAGATGGAGCAGCCGACTTCTCCAATATCCAAATCACTAAATCGGCAAGGCCGGCGATCGATAGAAGCCTGGTCACCACGATTGCTGTTGCCGAGGACAACTGGATGACCCCGTTCATCAAATACCTAAAGGACGGGACGATCCCTGACGACCGTGTCAAAGTTCGTCAGCTCCAGCTCCGGGCGACCAGATATACCCTATTGGACGACCGGCTTTACAAGCGAGCTTTCAGCCTTCCCCTCCTCAAGTGTATTACACCGGAGGAAGGTCGGCTCATTTTAGCCAAGATCCATGACGGGATCTGTGGAAACCATACTGGCGGACGAGCTCTCATCCATAAAACAACCAGACAAGGTTTTTTCTGGCCGTCACTTCAGAAGGACACGATCGCCTATGCTAGGTCGTGTCACATGTGTCAGATAATGGGCCCAAACATCAAACTCTCCCCCGAACAGCTCACCTCCATGTACAGCCCTTGGCCATTCGCGCAATGGGGCATCGACCTTATTGGTCCCTTGCTGACGGCTCCAGGGGGCTGTAAGTTTGCTATCGTAGGGGTCGACTATTTCACCAAATGGGCTGAGGCCGAGCCACTCAACAAGATCGGCCAAGAACAGGTGATCAAGTTTATCTGGAAAAACATCATATGCCGATTCGGTCTGCCCCAGGCCATCATCTCCGACAATGGAAAATAATTCGACGGCTTAGAAGTCATGCAATTCTGTGAAAAGTGGGGAATCAAAAGGTTATTCTCAGCGCCCTATCACCCTCAAATGAACGGGCAGGTAGAGGCAGTGAATAAGATCCTCAAACACACGATTAAAGCGCGACTCGAATCCAGGCAAGGACGATGGGCGAGCGAGCTCCCAGATGTTTTGTGGTCCTACCGAATGACGACCCGCAATTCAACCGGCGAAACCCCATTCGCCCTCGCCTTCGGAACAGAAGCGGTGATTCCATCAGAGATCGCCGTCCTCAGCCATCGAACCGAACAAGAGATGACGACCGACAATGATGTGGCCCGACGAATTGATCTTGACATGCTCGAAGAATGATGGCTGACCTCAGAAAAGAAGACCACAATCCACAAAATGAGATCCGAGAAGTTCTTCAATTCAAAGGTCAAGGAAAGAAGGTTTCAAGTGGGCGATCTCATCCTCAAGAAGATCCAAACCCATACAGGTGTCTTTGGTCCGAACTGGGAAGGCCCCTTCAGGGTATCCAGATGGCTAACCAAGGGAGCCTACGAACTTGAACATCCTGACGGTACTCCGGATCAATATCCCTGGAACGCCGTACATCTGAAGAAATACTACCAGTGAAGAACTTTGTAGTCAGTTTCTACTATCCTATGTACAAGGAATATAATGAGAATTTTTGCTGTCCCATATATTTTGACGATCGCCCCACTGAACATTTCACATACCAATGAGGATCGTCATCCAATCATGACGATCCGAGGTAGAAACAATGCAGCCATGGTCCTGGAGGTCGATGGAACCGACAGCTTCGCCCATGCAAGGTTCCTTTGGGATGAGATCGCCCTCCCTTCGTTTAAATACGAGGCCGGCGTAGCCAAAGGACCCTCCAAAATAATCAATGAACACGTTCGCACGTCCTCAAGGTACATCATCTAACATGGTGAACCCTAACAATGCGACGTGCCACTACCCCCGTCTCAACGTACACCGTCGAGGGTCGCCATCTCCATGGCGGGCCGAGGTGGAAGCGGAGCTAACAAGCCGCGGACGTGGAGTCGAATAAGCCGACGACGCCCCGTGCAAGGACTCCTCCAGACCAAGATCACCCGCCTTTCGTTTTAACACAAGGCAGGCGAAGCCTAACGGAGGACCCTCACAAAAAAGTGAGTCGCGGGATATACAGTGTCCCTCGCACACAAAGACACGATTGGGGAGGTCGGTCCATCGAACTCCCCAACCGTACATGATTCTTCAGAATCGGCAAAACTGAAGATAGCTCGCCAGACAAACTAGTTTTTGTTCCCTTGCTTACAATAAGTAAACAAAAACAAGGGGGCAGAGATGGGTCGAGCTAATCCCAAATACGATCGGACAGAAAGGAACCACGCACGATCGGCTTTGCTCAAACACACGCAGGACGATCGGAATCGTTCGACAAAAGTTACAAGTAAGAATTCCGATTCAAAACATATCAATGCATTCAACACTCAAACAATCGGTCGGATGAACAAGACGTCGAATGCAATCATACACGTACTTGTAAAAATTGCACGCAAACATTCAAAAGCGATCGTATGTAAAGAGACAGTATGAAAAGAGGAACATTTTATTTATAACACAAGTTTCGTACATTACGGGGCCCGAAGGCATTACAAAAGGAAAGCAGAAAAGTACAAGTTCCAAAGGAAAACAAAATATCTCTCAAGGCCCAGCCGGCTGGTCATCGCCCTCAGGTTGAGGATCGGCTTGGGCTCCCCCATCGCCCTCGGGATGAATGAGTTTACCAGTATACCAACTCAAGTCGATCCCAAAGTCGACAAGGTCAAGGATCGGCAAAGAGAACTTCGGGTGCAGAGGATGCTCGAGCGCATAGACTTTGAAGCTCTCCATCAAGGGACCGATCTCGATCCCTGCCTTTTTGGCAGCTCGAACAGCATCAGCATAGGCCAAATAATAGGCGAACTCACCGATGAGTTCCACATTGAGATAGGGATCGGCCTCGATCGCCTTCAACTGCCCCTTCAACTCCACGGTCGTCTTCTCAGCCTCCGCCAGCTCGACCATCTTGGCGGCATTCTCTCCCTTGGCCTTCTCCAACTCCTTCTTCGCCGCCTCCAGCTCACCGCTGAGCCGATCTACCGTCGCCTTCAGCCCGTCTGCCTCCTCCTGCGAAGCCGCATGCTTCCGGTGGGTTTCCTTCTCCTGATCACGGAACCGGTCCGCAGCCTCCTTGGAGCGGCTCAGCTCCTGCTTCAATCAGTCAACGTCCTGTTTAGCCCTTTTGGCCGTCTCCACATACTCCTTCTCCATAGACTGGATCCGATTGGCAAATTCAATGTTCTTATTCCGGGCGGCCTCGAGGTCGCTATGGAGATGAGCAGTGGAGGGTCGCCCCTCAAAATCCCTAGCAGCTTGGACGGCCATCGTCGCCGTCTAGAGAGCCAGGGCAACGGTCGCCTACATGGCATCTCCTGATCGCCGACGAGCGATCGCATCAAGATCGGTCGTCCAAGCCTTGGGCAGAGAAGTGACAGCCTGCTGGACGTAAGTAGGGACGTCGAGGGACTTTTGCGGAGCCTTACTTGACAAGAAGTCCAGCACCATAGGAGCGACGTCCGGGTCGGCAAGACGGACCCTGCAGCACAAACCAAAGAGGCCAAGGAGTTAGTCTATATCGCACTCAAAATGCCTAACTCGGAAATTTCGAATCCTATCTTACCTGTTGGCCAGCTCGGGATCGCGGCCAAAGTAAGGCTTGCCCCGAGAGGTCTCCGCCTCAGCAATCACCACTTTCTTTATGGGGCCGCCCGATGACCGGGAGCCGGACGCCGAGGGCCTAGGGCCCGATCGCTCTGTCATCGGGATAGCAGAAATAGGAGCCGCAGCAACCAGAGGCTCAAGAATGGACACATCCGCCTCAGTAATCGGCACGGACTCCTCCGACCTCCGCCTCTTGCGGCGCTGAAGCTGTTCCTCTTCTTGAACTACCGGCTCGGCGACCGGCACCTCAGCAGACCTCACCACCGGAGCAGGGCGAGATGTCATTGCAGGAACGCGACCAGTCTTCTTACCCAAATGAAGGCGACCGACGACTCCCGGGTTCGACATGGCAATCTCTGGTGGTGGCTCGGCAAAAAGAGGAAAATGAATCTCTGTCAAATGAGAAGAACAAAAGTTATACAACTATTTAGACAATGTGACCTCTTGAAGACGATCGTCAAACAAGGCAGAATGAATAGAGTTTATACCTGGAACTCTCAGGTGTCGAGGGAAGCGAAACAATCGAGCCCCCAACCGGTGAAGTTCGTTACAAAGCGAGCGCACCTCAATAAAATAATCCGGCAAAGCGCGAATCCACTCCCAAACGATCAAGAAATCGAAGGGGAGATCCACGATCGCTGGAACGAGAGGTCCTGCAAAAAGAAAACGAAATTAGATCAGTTCAAGACAAGCTCAATCAAAGGGAGAGTTAAAATCCTTACTCGGATTCCTCTCCCGAAAAGTGGTGGGAATCTCCAACTCCTCATTCGGCCTGTCACTCGATGCCGATCGCCACACTCGGCCGACCCAGCACCACTTCGCCAGGTCGCCTCGGGTTTTGTTCGGCACACCGAGGACCACTCTCCCCATTTGGCCTTGGATATGATTTCTGCCGATCGACCCTTTCTGCGCGGCCAATTTAAACAGATAATTCATCTCCATCGCAGTAAGGTGGCGGAACAACCGATGACCGCCAAACAGTGTCAGTGTACAGATGACCTGTAGCCAAGTGTTCGGCGTCAGTTGAAGAGGCGCCAATTTCTAGGCGATCAACAAATAGGAGACGGCGAATGGCAGAGGAAATCGCAGACCGGCCTCCATAATCATCTCACTGACGGCAACCATATCTTCGGGCGGTTGATCGGCACGTTCATTCTCCGAGGGCACGTGCAGGGAAATGTCAGAGGGGATGTGATATTTTGCCCTCCAGCGGCTCAAGTCTTTCTTGGTCGCCGTACTCCGGATCTTTCCGAGAGTCCACGGAGACGGGACGGTGGCCCGAAAAGCCGTTCGCGTCACAGGTTCATAAGGGTGAGCGGCGGAATAGGCTTCGAAGTCGAATTCCGGACAGGGTCCGGCGATCGCCTCTATCATCCGGGCGAAAGCCATATAGGCAGGGCTGAATCTACTCTCTTACCCCCAGGCCTCCCGCACCAAGTCGTCCTCATCCACCGGCGAGCCCCCCTGCTCCGCCGTCACCGCCGTCCTCGCCACTTCGGCCTCGTTGAAAAGTGCTTCGAGTTCTGGGGGTGCAATCCCCGCACGAATAGCTTCAACGGCCGTCTCCATATCCACTCCAACGGGAATCTCCTCCCGTTCAGGCGACGCTGCGGCGGCGGAAGAACTTCCAGTCTCGAAGGTTTTTGATCCTCCCGACATATTATAGAAAGTAAAGGAAGAGAGAAGATTGATTTTTCTTACCTAGAAAAAGGAAGACGATCGGCACAAGAAGCTCCAGAAATTTTTGCAGAGTTTCGGCTAAGGATGCAAGGACGCGTGAAGGTTGAAAATGAGGAAACCCTAGCCCTTTTATAGACGAAGGCGAGGGTCTAAGTGCAAATAGGTGGAACCTCGAGGGCCAGATCGCAACCGTCAGAGAGGGGACACATTAAATGATGCCCTCGAATCCCGCGTACGCGTCTTTTCGAGGGCACGCCAGTCGACAAGTCTAACAAACCGTCAGACTCCCCCAATAGAAGCGCGACGCGTGTCCCTGCAGCTTTTCGAGAGCCCGCCTCCATTTCCCGCTGCTCCCAGCGCAAAAGGAGATCGTCCATATTTGAATTCAGATCGGATGATCGGATAAACATCGGCGATCGCCAACAGTGCCACCTCACCCCATGTTTTCAACATCGAGGCGAGCTGGGGGGCAATTTTTGTGCGGCAATTAATATGCCTCGATAGGCGATCGGCATCACGATCAGAGAAGCCAATCATAGAAGACATACTCGGGGCAAACGCCCGGAGACCGGCACCTACGACGATCGTCTTTTAGTACCCAACGATCGTCTTTTGTTGACTGGCGATCGTCTTTGAAGTCTAAACCGGAGCCGATCGTCTCGTGCCGCATATGGATCCAACATCTGTCAAAGTCGTCGAAGACCGAATCTTGGACGGTGGCCCACGTGCAGATCCACAGAGGGCGCCGATAGATAGGGCATTTGACCACAGCCTGTCACCTACCTCACCTACCGACAAGGCCGCCGAAAGGTACAAAGTGAGTCCTCCTCAGACAGCGACTCAAGACGCGTGCTGGCTTCCCATTGGTTCGCCCAGATGGCCACCAGCAGCAACCTCGGACCTCAAGGGAACAGCCCCACGTGACGGGACGATCGGCCATCTTATTATAATATAGAAAACGGCGGTCGCCCGCGATCATCTGAGGGGTCCCAACTACCTTGTCCTCTATAAATAGAGAACTCACTGCAGTGGCCAAAGGGACGCGATTTTACCATAAATACAGTGCAAAATACACACTTATCATACATCCCAAGTAAGAACTCACAGATCCATATATCTGGTTCTTCCGGCAATCTACACGCTTTACAGCTTAGATAACGAGAAGTCTTTACACTCATTGTAATAGATTCTAACATTAATATTTATACTCGACAGTATATTTATTAATAACATCTCGCGAGAGCATTCAAGCCCGGGATTAACAACCCCGACAAATCTTGTGTTATCTTTTTCTCACGGAAGTTTTCTCGCATTTGTTTGTTACTCGATCATTCCAGCAATACTATCTTTGGATAATATTTTGGGTAACAACACTCGGGAAGGAAAAAGGAGCAGCAGACATCTTCGACGGAAGCAAAAGACTTGGTCACCTGGACCAAGAAACTTTGAAAAAATTGGGAGAAGAAAGGTAAGCAGCTAAGATTTTGAGGGAGATGACAAGTGGAACTTCTCTCTACAGAGCGCCTTCGCACTCAGATGAAGTTCGCTCTGATGCAGCCGACCAAAACCCCTCTGAGATACCTACAGAGGAGATAACCTCAACCCCTTCTGCACCTGAAATTCTAAAGTTACCTGCAGTTGAGAAGTCACCTGCAGTTGAGCAGTTACCTGCAGATGACTCCGACAACGACAACCTTCCTCTGTCTGAGATATTAAAGAGAAAGTTGCCTGAAACAGAGGAGGTTGTCCATATCACATCATCTCCGGATAAGTCCCCCAAGAAGTAGAGAGGCTTGGTGGACCACCCATCAGAAGGCGAAGAAGAAGAAGTGCAGACTGTGAGATCACATGTACCTACATCAGTCGAAGAATCCTCAGCTTAGATGCAGCTCATTTATCACCTGCACCTGCTCCTGCTGAAGATCAGCCAGCTCAGCCAGATCAGACAGAGCTGATGGCTGAAGTAATTCTACTCCTGACTCTTCCAATAATGACAGAGGAAGAAGAGGCAGATGAGACAATTCAAATACCTGCTGCAAACTACACTTTCAACCTGAGGACGATCAACCCTTGGGACTTACCACAGCTCAACTTCAGTTAGTAAGAAAGTAAGTTTTAAACTATTCCTTCATTAACATGTATGAGGAATGGAGACCATTCAAAATGTATTCCTTCTCTCAACTAAAAGAATTTGCAGAGAGAAGTACTTGGGAACATCCTATTGCTGTGGAACAGCTTGTTATGTACTTTTGTCAATAGACTGATATGCAGATCTTACTTGAGGAGAATTGGTTCATCTCCCACTTCAAACAAAACATGGACCAATTCATCCTGCAAGTAATGAAAGATGTACTGCAGAGGAAAATTTTTGAAGGTCAGGATGAAGGAAGGAAGAGGAAGGAGACAGGAGAGAAAATAAAATCACTACCATTGTTGAAATTAAATAAGAAGTAGTTGAAAAGGAGAAAGCTGATGATGGAGTTGAAAATATTGTAGAAGAGGCAGCAGTTGAAGAAGAGGCAGAAGTTGAAGAAGAGGATAGAGTTGAACAAGTACCTGACGTAGTTGAAAAATAAAAAGAAGAAGAAAAAGAAGTCGAAAAAGAAGAAGTTGATGGAGTTGAGAAATAAAAGGAAGATGATAAGGAGAAAGAAGAGGAAGAGAAGTAAAAAGAATAAGAAAAAGAAGAAGAAAAAAAAAGAGGAAGAAAAAGATGAAGAAAAGAAAGATGAGGAAAGGAGGGATGATGAGGGTGATGCACCTGATCAAGCATCTAGATCCCATCAGCCTACAGAGGAGCATAAGTCAGGCACCCCTGATCAAACCCCATCAAATCAGGAAGCAGCTGATAGAAGCTTACCTTCGGAAAATTCAACTTCCAGGAAGTCAACTGCACAAGAGGACTCAGGTGAAAATGACCCTCATATAACACTTGAAGTCCAACTCTCACCTTCAATGAATTACCTGATCAGAAGGCTTGTAGAGGAAACAATTGCCAAGCTTCTAGCAACTGAAGTGAAACCTGACTCGCAGTTCCTCAGTGCCAAGATGGACACCTTGCTCAACAGGAAGGAACCTTACCCAACACCCTCAAACTACATAATGCCTCTTGGCATGTCTGACTTCATAAGTAGGGTGGAGGAGCAGCTAACCACAATTATTGATGCTGGCAAAAAGGGGGAAGATAAGGGTAAGGGGAAAGAAAGAATGCAAGGGGAAGGCAGAGAAGAAAAAACAAGACAAGACCTTCCTCTCATATAGGCAGGAACCTCTCACCTAAAAAGAAAGAACAGTTGCACCATCAGACACACCTGCAGCCAAAAGGAAGAGAACTGGACAAGAACCAGAGGTGAGGTACCAATGGGAAGGCAAGGAACTACAGTATGTTGAAGAAAACTTGCCTGTGGAGGCAGCTCCAATGTGGGGAAGTGCTAGGAAGTATTTTATAGAAAAGTACTATCTCGGGGAGATGCTTCAAGATAAAGAGTGCTCCCCACAACAAACATTCATTAACTTCATGGACATGAATTTTCCAAAACTCTGGGAAGTTTTGAAGAAGTATGCTGCAAAGAATTTTAATGCCTATCCAATGATTTCTAATTTCAGACATGAAGAAGCACCTACACTGATGAATAATGAACTTGATGAGATGGCTCTTCGGGAAGAAATCAGAGAACTATGCATTGAAAATAACTTCATATCTTTAGAGCAGCAACAATTTGCTTCATTGGTAAATAAAAGGAAATATGGGTTAGCCCCAGTAACCAAGAAACCAATTGGAGCCAAGCCATTGAAGTCATTCCCTCCAGGTAGGGTCAGAGAAAGAGGAAGAGGAAGATGATTATTTACTTGTAATTTTTGTTTTGTAATTTTTGTAATACTTGTAATTTTTTACTTGTATTTTGTTTCATTCAAACTGCACTGTAATGTAACATCAATAAAAATTTATAAACAGTCACTTGAATGAAAACCACTAGTTGTCTTAAAAATACTGAATTTTACCTGTGTCTTGCACTTTATTTTGTGCAGACTTGCTTACATTTGAAATGCTTTAAGTTTTGCCATCATCAAAATAGGGGGAAATTGTTAGGAATACTTGTTAGATTTTGATGATGTCATCCCTGTATCGTTATTTATTCAAATATGCACCAAGTACTTGGCATTGTAAAGAAGAACCAAATGAGTATCTTCTATAGGCCTTAAAATTTAGGCAAAGTCTTGATCAAAAGTTGATCAGTAAGAAAATCGACTAAGTATAGAACTGCAATTATATCATAGTAGTTTACAGGCAAGTTGATTTTCAGACAAGTTTTGGTCAACGCAAAACATCATACAGATTTGACCAAAACCAAGCTGCAGTTAAGTTCTGAAGAAGGTGCTACATCAGACAAGTATTAGTCAAATAGGAATATTAGAGAGGTTTGACCAAAACCCAACTGCAGACGATTTATCAGACGAAGTTTGGTCAAAACAATAAATAGCTGAAGTTTGACCATCAGATCATAGAAACATTCATCAGGTCAGAGAACTTCAGTCATATCAGAGGACTTTATCTCAGAGAACTTCTATACAGAGAAGCTTTACATCAGAGAGGGTTGACCGCACATCTGGCAGGTTTCCAAGAGATATCAGATGATTTCTCAGACAAGATATCAGCCAAGTAACTCAGTCTACATCATCAAGCGTTGAAGTCAACAATAACGGAAATCCACATGCGGACATAAGGAGACAAACCGAAAAGATTCCAAGAAAGTTTGGAATAAAATATTCCTTGAGATCCGCGTACTGAAGACTTATGAATATACAAATCAAGAAAAGCAGTGTGACCAATAGAAGTCTTCACAACGGTTGGAATTGAAAAGGGAATCAAGCCATGCAACGGAATTATTAGATAAACAAAGAAGTCCAATCTCCAATAGACGGATTTGTTACAGGAGATGCTACGGCTATGAAGGAAGCTCAAAGAACCGTACTATAAATATCTAATGATATGAATTGAGCAAAGTACCATGCGAACTATACGTACAAGCAAACAAAGCAAATGAAGCGATCAAAGCAATCTATAGCATCGTGAAGAGCAAGATTCAAGTTCATATTTTGAGAAGCTCTTAGTTGGAGAAGACAACACTCTTATCTTAAAAGTTGAGTAAGGGATACTTCTGTGAACAAGGTTTCAGAAGTTTCGCGACTGATAAGGCATCCACGGGTTTTTGATTGGAAGGTTATAGACAGCTCGAGAGTTGTTGAGGCATCCACGAGTTTTTGATCAAGAGGTGCTAGGCAGTCAAGGGAGTTACAATGGCCACGGGTTTCCACTAGTTGGAAGCTGTTGTAACTGGTTTGAATCATTGTAACGTTTATCACTGGTTGAAAGTTATAGTGAATTCATCTCCAACTGGTTTGGAGAAAAGTGGACTAGTAGAGGATTACCCCACCTCTGAAACCACTTTAAGTGCTTGTGTGTTTTACTGCATTCATCATACTTAACTGCTGCATTCATATTTACTGTTCCATTCAATAGTCAACTGTCTTCCGAACTGCTTAGTCTTTACAGTTGACATAAGTCACCTGCAGTTGATATAAGTCATCTGCAATGTTACCAGCTGTGCTACCGCACTACTCATCTGCAGCTAAGGTTTGTTAGCTGTATATTATACAGCTGAAGAAACTCACCTGATTAAGGAAAAGAGTTGAATAAGTCTATTCACCCCCCCTCTAGACTTATTCCTGATGACTTGTGACCTACAACTGTGGCCAACAAGTGGTATCAGAGAGTTCGATTCTACAAAGAATCAGTCGATTTTTGATCGAATCAGATCCACAAACATTACTAGCTTTTGAAATCTTTATTTTCATATCTTCATCATTAGTCGTACTTCTATCCTGGACAAATCTATGATCAATAAAGTCCCTGTGCTTTCTATTAATGAATTCGATGATTGGAGAATTAGGATGGAAGCTCATCTTGCAGAGATGCACGAAGAGATGATCTTCCTCATCCAGGAATGATCGATAAAGATAATGAAAGTCAACAGAGCTGCAAGAATTGATGGACAACCTTATCCAGGTGCTCGAGAAGGAGCGTGATCAATGGACAATAGACGATCGCAAGCATGCGAACCTCGACAATGTTGCTAAGAATGCGCTATTTCTCACTCTCGACAAAGGCACATTCTCGAAGGTAAAAAGCTGTAAGACAGCCAAAGAAATTTGGAAGAAACTCAAGCTAATTTGCGAGAGAACTGAGCTCTTGAAAGAAAACAAAATTTCTAAACTTACTCAGGAGTTCTAATCTTTTGAAATGAAATATTTCGAGACGATTGAGGAGATTGACCTCAGATTTACCGCCATTATCGGTGAACCTGAAGTATTGGGTATAGTGTATACCCAAAAGGAGAAAAATTTAAAAATCCTTAAATCACTCTCTGCCCGATGGGACATTAAGACCACAGCTATGTGTGTCTCTTGTAATCATAATGACATATCTACTTTTGATCTCTTCTCCAACCTCAAAGCTTTTGAATATGATATTGATAGGAGAGGAAAGGCAGAAGTCACCTGCCAAGACTACAACACTGGCTGCTGTATCTGACAGGAGACATGGTTCCGCACCCAGCACATCCAAATCAGCATGCAAGGCAATAGACAACGACAATGACATATGTCGCAAGACGAGATGGCCCTGCTCATGCATAAATTCCAGAAGTTCATCAAGAAATCTGGAAAGGCTCTGTACAGGCCCAAGCCATCTAACAGGGTGAGTTCTGAATCACCTTCGTCTGGAGATTCTAACCTGTGTTACAACTGCAGGAAACCAGGATATTATCTGAACAAGTGTCCTCATCCCAAAGTATAGAAGTTGCCTGAAGCCGAGCAACAAGAAAAAGATGAGAAAGGCGCATTTGGCGTAACAAGTTCAAGGCCCTGATCGTAGAATCAGAAGCCTCGCCCGCATCAACCAAGATAGAGGAGTGCCTTCAGGAAATCACCGACAGTGACTCCTCCGATGATGAAATAGAAGATAAAGCATATATGAGCTTTATGGCTAAAGAAGAAGAGGATGATGAAGACAGCGATGATGAGGTAAGCTCAACCTTAACCATTCCTATCAATGCATCGCATACTTTTGAAAATATGATGAATGAGTTTAGAACCATTCAGAAAGCCCATGAGATGCTCAAATAGGAAAACATATAGATCTCCATTTCAAACTTAGAGTTGAAAGATGAAAATGATTTGCTGAAGAATAATTATGAAAATATGTCTTTATACTGTGAAAACAACAAAATTACTCAAGAAAAACTCATGGAAAGCAGTCATCAACTTGCAACAGGACTAAATGAGGTAAAACTCATAATAATTGCAAGATAAATGATTATGCTTTATTAGAAGCTAAGATACAAATTTTCGAGAAACAAGAAGGAGAACTCGAGACCATCCTTAAATCATTTGAAAAATCATCAAGAAAGATGGAAGACATTCTAAGCACTGGGTAGCACGCCCACGATAAACATGGATTAGGATATGACTCGTTCTCCAATATGGGCAAATCTAGTATGGTGTTTGTCAAGGGAGTGGAACCCATTCCTGAACTCGAAGAGGCCCTGAGTCCCATAAAGGTCACAGCTGCCCCACCTCGGACAGCAAAGGATGCGATTCTACCACTAAGTTCGTACCATAAGCATCGGAAAGCCCAGCCTCCTATACATATAAGACGCAATGTTAATCACCAATAGTATGCTCCCCGAGCATACCAACAACATCAGCAGCCAGCCAGAAAGAAGGTTGTATCTAAGTATCAAAGGTATGCACCGCAGTACTATCAACAGTATAATGCACCTATATACTGGATACAGGAACCCATGTATCCATCCAGGAAGCAGGCTGTCACGTAGTTTCATCAGCAACAGATTTGGAAATCCAACTGGAAACCTATAAGGCAAGGACTGAGGCCAAAAAAAATAGTTCCCCCTCCTAGACAAAAATCGTACTGGAGCCAAAACCATAGATTTTACATGCATAATAATCAGGATTACAGTGACTACATGTCATCCCCACGTAAATATCGTAAAACAAGACCAAAAGTAACCTACAACAAACCAATTGTTGTCAGCCAAATTTGGGTACCTAAAGGTACTAACAACTATGGACCCAAAAACCAGAGGGGGCCTGAATCTACCTAATTTCCTTGGTTGCAGGACATCAAAGAGAAGGAAATCTAGTACTTCGATCGCGGATGTTCTCACTACATGACATGAGAAATCAGCAAGCTGTCAGATTACGTAAAACAAGAGGGAAAGGTACCCTGCTTGCAGGAAAGTTTAAAGTCACCGACGTAGCCTATGTTGAAGGACTACATTACAACTTACTTAGTATTAGCCAGTTTTGTGACAAATAGTTTTCGGTCAAATTATTTGTAGATCACTCTAGGGCGAAGGACATCAAAACCAAGCAAGTCGTCCTTGCATGAAGCCGGTCAAGTAACATGTATATTGCTGACTGGAAGTCCACAAGCTCCATTATTCCGTGTTTTGTTGCCAAAGGCACTACAGATCAAAGCTGGCTATGGCATAAAAGGATATCACATATCAACATCAAAACCATCAACAAGCTCGCTCGACAGGAATGGTCAGAGGCTTGCCCGATGTGTCATTTCATAAAAATGGCGTATGTGGACCCTGTCAGAAAGACAAGCAAGTCAAGACCACCCTAAATAGCAAGTCATACCTTTTTACCCACAGGGTCCTGGATTTGCTACACATGGACCTACGGCCCTATAGACCCTATAATTTTGGGAGGTAAGAAATACTGTCTTATTATTGTTGATGATTTCTACAGGTATGCTTGGACAATCTTCCTGAACAATAAGAGAGAAACCATCACCAAGCTGCCAGAACACCTAAAAAGCTGCAAAATGAGAAAGGGTTGAGTATCGTATCCATTTGTTCCGACAGTGGCACCGCATTCGCTAATCGCTTTATAGAGAAATTATATGCATACAATGGCATACAACATGAATACTCAGTCACCCAGACTCCCCCACAAAATGGTGTTGCCGAGCGCAAGAACAGGACGCTGAAGGTAGCAATAAGGACCATGTTAGCCGCAAGCAAGTTGCCGCAATGTTTATTAGGGAGAAGTAACAAATAAAGCGTGCTACACCGAAAACCACTATATCATCAACAAGCATCACAACAAAACAACAAATGAGGTATAGAATAACAAAACTCCAATGGTTGCATGCTTTCATAATTTTGGATGCAGGTGTTACGTGGCTCAACAATGGGAAGGATCAACTGAATACCTTCAATGAATAGTCGAATGAGGGTATTTTTGTTGGATACTCTCTGTCATCAAATATTTCAGGATATTTAACAAACGTAAGCTGAGAAAGAGGAAGCCCTCATAGTATTTGATGAACCTTATTGTGACCCTACAGGAGAATAAGATCTAACCTAGAGAATTCAGACACTCTCTATTGATGACTTCCAAACTCTAATAAAACTAGTTGTGGACTTATAAATCAATCCCACTATTGTAAGAATAGAAGTAGTCGAAGCTAATGCTAAACAAGCTGAAGCTGAGGCTATAGTTCATCAGGTTACAACACGTGTTGCCGAACTAGAAACTGACAGAATGTGTTCAGATATCACCCCAAGAAGTTAATAATTGGAGATATCGATGTCTATGTAACCACACATAGGAAAAAACAGAGTACACAAGGCACTGCACTTTGTGGATAATAAGAGATAGACTCTGAGAAGTCTCAATTCCCTGTATGAAAATCTCAATCCGAACTCAGGAGACTCGCTATGTGCACCCTATCTGTATTCTTAGCGCAGTACCTGTTTCGACTAATGAAGCTCTAAATAACTCTCTCTGGATCACTTCAATGGAAGAAGAGCTCAATGATTTAGAATGGAACAATCTTTGGTACCTAGTTCCTAGACCAACACATCAGTCAGTCATAGGAACCAAATGGGTATTCAGAAACAAAAAGGACAAAAATGGACTTGTAATCAAGAACAAATCCAGACTAGTTGCCCAAGGATACAGACAGGAAGAAGGAATTGACTACGATGAAACCTTTGCCCCCGTAGCCCATCTAGATTCCATCAGGGTATTCCTAGCATTTGCTGCTCACAAGAACTTTATTGTATATCAAATGGATGTTAAGAGCGCATTGCTGAATGGATACCTCGCCGAATAAGTCTATATTGAACAACCTATAGGGTTTTCCAACACTAAAGGTGGAGACCTTGTATACAGGCTAAGAAAAGTACTTATGGACTCAAGCAAGCACCTAGAGCCTGGTACGAAACCCTGCCTTTACTGCATCTTGCAAGAACACTGTCTATCGACCGATGACATGGAGTTGTTCTAGGCGGGCTTCGGTGTGCGGGGAGACAGGGTGCATGATTTTGGAATCCTCAGGTTCTCCAAGTGGACGAAGAACCACATGATGATGGGGTCGTTGGGGTCTGTCTTCTGTCTTCCAGTAATAAACCATCATTATAATCTGATTTTGAGCTTACAAAGATAGGAGATGCAGGAACATCTTGAGTAGGAGCTTTGGAAGCAGGATCTTCGGAAGGAAGTGCTATATGATCAGTCTCGGAGACAGAAGGGATTGAATCCTCTTGTCCGGTTTGATCGTCTGTAATCGGAAGTACATGAGGGACTGAATTCTCCTACCGACTCTCAGCTTCCGCCTGATACGGAAGAAGGACTGAATCCTCTTGGCGGCGTCTTCAGGCTGGGGGACAGGCTAGATGTCCTGTTCAGGAGATGCTTGCTCTTCAAATGTGACAGGAGGGACTGATTCCTTCTGTTGCTGGTCTTGAACAGCTTCCTATTGCGGGAGAGGGGACTGTTGTTTGTCAGATTCCCCTGACCCTGTTTGGTTATGGAGTTTGCCATCTCACCTTCCCTGGCCTCTTCACGGCTGATCCTCAGACCGGCCTGTAGGGCATCGTCGTACGAGTCAGGGTTGGCGGGGTAGCTGTTTGATGGAGCTTTGTCACTGGACTGTGAGTTCCCTTTCAGTCTAGTCTTCTCTTTTGCCTTGAAATAGTCAGATATTAGCTCCTGGAAAAAGTGATGCTCCGAGCAGATCAAGACTTTGACGTTATCGGTATTCGTGACCTCCAGAGCAAATAATTCCTTGTCCTTCCAGTAAGCCCAGTGGTACAGGGTGTCATATGGGGCGACCCTGTAGGACTTCTAGATTTTAAAGCGTTCATACGCTTTCTCTATTTGTACCTGGAGGACAGTATTATTTATTATGTCAGAGGGGGAGGGACTACGTACAGTAGTTGGGTCTACCGTTCGAATAGGATCTTCAATAGGTATGGGAGCCTGTTGTGGAGAGGGATCCCGAATAGGGGATGATGCCTTGTCGGGAGAGGGACTACGTATAGGGGTGGGTACCCTATTAGGAGTAACGACTTTTGGATCCGAAGGGGCAGCCGACTCGCCGGATCCTTACAACTTGGCAAGCAGTTGGTCATCCATCATAGCCGACATAGGCTCAGGATTTGCTGTTTCAGCAACAACTGCTTTTTCCATATGGGTTGCGCCCTGTGGTATAGGTTCAACACAGGAACAGAGGGGACCTCTACAGTAACCGCTGCAGTTACTATAGACTCGGCACTAGAAGACTTTTTGGTCTTCTTCTTCGTCTCGACAACATGAGGTGAACGGCTGTCAGAGACACTTCACTTCCTCTTCTTGTGCTCGCTCGAGATTCTCACAGTGACGTCCCTTGGGTCACTTGAGAAAGCCACACTATGAAGGTGCGGCCTCTTAGAAATCAGGGGTGACTTATTGAACACTATGGAAGTCATCCCACCAATGAATTTTTCGGGGCCAATCTTCTTGGCATCGGCAGATTGTTTCACTCTGTAGTGAGTGACGATGTAGTTCAGGATGAGGCCGAATGATATTTTTGCAGTTTAAGGTTTTGGCAGACTCCTCCTGTATCCTTTTCAACGGAATTTGACACCTTACGTTTTCTCCGGACATGATGGAGACCATCATTCTGAAGCGTAGGTTGGTGCACATTTTGAAAGCTCCTGTCCGGTTCTCAACAGTCCAGCAATAGAAGTCATGAAGGTACACGTATGGTAGTGTGAAATTTTTCTTGTGGCAAGAGGGGTGGACATTCTTCGCACTCTCGTCACCGGTGAACAACCTCCAGTAGGCTGTCAGCAAACTCTCTGACCCGAAGGTCTCCAATTCTTCCATTTTCAGGCCATCGGATGGTAACCTATATAGATTCCCCAGCTGTTCTCTGTTCACAGAGACTTTGAACCCTTTAACTGTTGCACAGATCTCAAAAATATCACCTCCATTCCTCTGATAAGAGTACTTGAAAGAGGCGTCCAAGTAAAATTCTTCCACTATGTGCTCATCATACAACTAGGTATGGTGGCTCGAAAGTAGGCCTGTAAACGAACCTGAAAGCTCGATCCAGATCGAGATATTTGTCTCGAAAAAGCTCTATTTGAGGCTCGATTCGGCCCTTCAAACTAGAGCCAAACCCTAATATTTGGGGTTCGCAAACCAGAACAAATGGTTCGGCTCAGCTCGGTTACTATAGCAGAGGCCCTTTAAGAATAACTCTCCCCCAACCCAACTAATTCTATTAGTCCATTTAAACAAAAACACAGCCCTAGTCCAATTTGTGGATACTTCATGCAATATTTTTGCTTCATGCCATAGATATGATGTAAACCTATGTTGAAAATCTGATAAAAATACAAATTTATCATCATTTATCTCATTTTTTTCATTTCTCAACAACTCTCATCCATTTAATTCAGTCACTCATAAAAAATTTGAAACGTTTAGTCAAATGGTTCGGCTTGATTTGAAAAAGTTCGGCACGGTTCGAGGTGTTCAAACGTATACCCAAACATTAAGTTCTAAGATTCGACACTTTCATACGTTTTCGAACCTAAGGTTCAATATTTTCAAACATATACTCAAACGTACCATAGTTCGGTATAGTTCGGTCCATTTACAGCCCTAATGGCAAGGCGATACATCCCTTGTTGTTCCACCCATGAAATGATTACTTCCATTCCAACAAAGTCTTCTCCTTCGAGATCGATCCTCTCCATCACCACAGATCTGGCGAAGATGCGTCCGTCGATGATTGATTCCTTCTTCTTCATGGAGAGTAAAGATGTCTAGGAAGTTGCCATTTTGCAGAAAAAGAGTTGTGATGAAACAAAGAGTTTAAAAAATGCAGAAATATGTAAACTGTTTGCTCAAGACTCGTTTAATATGCTGAAAGCGTAAAGAGTCAAAGGGAGCAAAATACAGTCCTTTTATAGGGTGCAGAGAAGATTAGGGTTTTATAAAGTGAACGGTCAGATTTAAGGGATGGGAACGGTCTTATTAAAGAACGTTCAGGATGGATTCAGAGTAACTTGTATGTCTTATCCATCTATTTTTGAAACGATGACCGGTCCCACTTCTGACAGTTCGTCTTCCCTTATTGCACGAAATGGTGGTTTGAATTTATTGAATTCACGGTATTTAAGGTAATAAAGTCCAGATGTCTTTAAAATCTTTAAAGGATAAGACGTTTGAAATATAAACAGAGCATGTGGACTTAAAACGTTTTCTGTACAGATAGAATAGTAATTGATATCCTACAGTGTATGTGTTGTATCCACGAACAATACAGCGTTCCCACTTAAAAGGTACATACAATATTCAATTCTTACACCAATTTTTGGATTATTACTGTATTCATGGATCATACTGTATTCCCTCTTAATTAATGCACATGTCAGCTGTAGGAAGGTTTTATGCCTCCCTTTTCCTACAGTAAGATCTCACTTGTTCTGAGTGTACATTTAATTAAAGTGGATACTGTATTCTTAGGTCTTACAGCATTCCCCCTCAATTTATGAGTAAAAGCATAAAAACTTACGGGGAGTCAGGCTCTAGCATTCCCAATTCTTGACGAAGCATAAAGAATCTAGTTGTGCTGAGAGGTTCTTTAAACATGTCAGCCAACTGAATGTCTGTATGAATCTTCTCGATACGAACATCTTTATTCTCAATATGATTCCCGATGAAATGATGCTTCATATCAATATGCTTAGTTCGCGAGTGCAATACAGAGTTGTGCGTTATTGCAATTGAACTCGTGCTATCGCACATGATTAGCGTCTCTCTGGCACTAATCCCATAATATGATAATTGCTGTTACATCCAGAGAATCTGCATACAGTAACTTCCAGCGGCATAGTATTCCGAATCAGCTGTAGAAAGCGATTTAGCCAATTGCTTCTTACTGAACCATGACACAAGTCTAGGCCCAAGAAAGTGAGAAGTACCGCTTGTGCTCTTCCTATCCAACTTACAGCGTCCGAGATCTAAGTCGTTGTAGCCAACCAAATCAAATCCTCCTTCCTTAGGATACCATAATCCTACATCAACTGTTCCTTTCACATACTTAAGGATTCGTTTGGTTGTCGTGAAGTGTGACTCCTTAGGTGCTACTTGAGACCGAGCACACACTCTTACAGCAAGATGGATATCAGGCCTGCTAGCTGTTAGGTACAGGAGTGAGCCTATAAGCTTCCTGTAGAGTGATTGATCAACCGACTTTCTAGCTTCGTCAGCACTAATTTGCGTCGAAGTGCTCATTGGGGTTGGCGAGGATTTGGAGTTGTTCATCCCAAACTTATTGAGTATCTCCTTGCTATACTTATCCTGGTTGATAAAGATTCCTGTATGTAGTTGCTTAACCTGCAATCCTAGAAAATAACTAAGTTCTCTCATCATACTCATTTCAAATTTACTTTGCATGAGATGAGAGAACATTTGACATAAAGAAAGGTTAGTATAACGAAGTATAATATGATCGACATATATTTGTACCATTAACAGGTTATCTCCTTCCTGTATCTTAAATAGGGTCTTATCCACAAAAGCTTTCTCAAATCCATTATTAGTGAGGTACAGGGACATGGTTTCATACCAAGTCTAGGTGCTTGCTTAAGTCCATACAAAGCTTTCCGTAGTCTGTATACTAGGACTCCGCCTTCAGCGTTGACAAACCCTGGTGGTTGTACAATGTATACTTATTCAGCGAGATCTCCATTTAGGAGTGCGCTCTTAACATCCATTTTATATACTATAAAGCTCTTATGGGTGGCAAAATCTAGGAATATCCTGATGGCTTCTAGTCTGGCTACAGGGGCAAATGTATCATTATAATATATGCCTTCTCCCTGTCTGTAGCCTTGTGCGACTAGACGGAATTTGTTCCTAATAACAAGTCCATTCTCCACCTTCTTGTTTCTAAATATCCATTTGGTTCCAATTACATCTTGATGTTCTGGCTTGGGTACTAGATACCATACATTGTTTCTTTCGAAACCATTAAACTCTTCTTCCTTAGAAGTGAGCCATTGAGAGTTTTTCAAGGCTTCATTGGTCGAAATAGGTTCGGATTGAGCTAAGAATATAGCTAGGGTGCACATAGCTAGTCTCCTAAGTTTAGCTTGAGATTTCCATACAGGAAATGGAGATTTCTCAGATTCGGTTTCTTCTTGCGCACATAGTACAGTTCCTTGTGTACTCTGCATTCTTCTATGGGTAGATACACCAGCATCAATATCACCTATAATCAACTCTTCTGGATGATATCTCAACCAGCTCCTGTCAGGTTCTAATTCGGCGTCCTGTACTATATCTTGTGGTGCTGTAGTCTCGGCTTCAGCTTGTATAGCATCGGCTTCGACTACTTTTTATCTTACAGCTGCGGGATTGACTTTTAAGTCTACGACAGGCTCTATTGGTGTTTGGGAGTCATCAATGGAGAGTGTTCGGATATTCTGGGTTAAGTCTTCTACTCTTGTATGATCAAAGTGAGGTTCATCGAACGCTACATGGATAGATTCCTCTATCGTCAGCTTCCATTTGTTAAAGATTCTGAAGGCTTTGCTGACAGAGGAGTATCCTACAAATATCCCTTTATCTTACTTTTCATCAAAGGTCTTGAGATGATCTTTCCTATTATTCATAACGCAACACCTACATCCAAAGATGTGAAAGTGCGCAACTAATGGAGTTTTATTATTCCATACCTCATAGGCTGTTTTGTTGTGATGCTTGTTGATAATTCAGCGATTTTGTGTGTAACACGCCCTATTTGTTGCTTTGCTCCAGAACCTTTGCGGCAACTTGCTTGCAGCAATCATGGTTATTGTTGCTTCCTTAAGTGTTCTGTTCTTTCGCTCGGCAACACCATTTTGTTGAGGAGTCCAGGTGAGTATTCATACTGTATTCCATTGTCCGAACAGTATTGCTCTATAAAGCGATTTGTGAATTCAGTACCTCTATCGGAATTAATAGATACGATACTCAACCCTTTCTCAATCTGTAGATTTCTCAGGTGCTCTGGCAAGTTCGTTGAGGTTTCTTTCTTCTTGCTTAGAAAGATTGTCCAAGCATACCTGAAAAAATCATCAACAATAACGAGACAGTATTTCTTACCTCCCAAACTTATGGGGTCAATAGGACAGTAGAGATCCATGTGTAGCATATCCAAAACATTGTTGGTGGACAGGTATGATTTGCTTTTTAGGGTGGTTTTGACTTGTTTGCCTTTCTGACAAGGTCCGGAGACGCTATCTCTATGGAATGACATATTAGGCAAACCTCTAACCATTCCCTATCTGGCGAGTTTATTGATTGTCTTGAAGTTTATGTGAGGCATCCTTTTATGCCATAGCCAGCTTTGATCTGCAGTGTCTTTGGCAACAATACACGGAACAGTGGAGCTCGTAGGCTTCCAGTCAGCAATATACATATTACCTGATCTGCTTCCTGTGAGTACGACTTCTTTAGTTTTGATGTCCTTCACTCTATAGGGTCTATATAGAATTTCACCGAGAATTTTTTGTCACAGAACTGGCTAATACTAAGTAGATTATACTGTAAGCCTTCAATATAGGCTACATCGGTTACTTTGAATTTTCCTACAAGTAGGGTTCCCTTCCCTCTTATTCTTCCTTTGGACTTGTCACCGAAGCGCACTTTTGGACCGCGACCTTCTACATAATCTGACAGCTTGCTGATATCACTGGTCATGTGCCGAGAACATCCGCTGTCAAAGTACCAGATGTCCTTCTCCTTGATATCCTGTTAAGCAAAGAATTTAAGTAGATTTAGGTCCCCTTTGATTGTTGGGTCCATGTGTGTTAGTGCCTTTTGGTACCCAAATTTGTCTGACAACAATTGGTTTGTTGTAGGTCACTTTTGGTACATTCTTGCGTGGTCTACGTGGGGTAGGCACTATAACCTTGATTATCATGCAAGTAAAATATAAGGTTATTATTCCAGTACGATTGCCGTCTTGGAGGTGGAGTCATTTTCTTAGGCCTTACAGCTTGTGTTCTGGGTCTCCAGTTGGATTCCAAGAGCTGTTGTTGGTACTGCGCGACGACCTGCTTTCTAGATGGATAACAGGGCTCCTGTATCCACTATCTAGGTGCACTGTACTGGTGGTAGTACTACGGTGCTTGCCTTTAATATATGGGTATAGCCTTCTGTCTGAATGGCTGATGGAGATTATGATATGCTTGGGGAGGATACTGCTGGTCACGCCTTACAGGTCTGGGAGGCTGAGATTTCCGCTGTCTGTGGTAGGAGCTTGGTGGCAGAATCGCAGCCTTTGCTTACGAGGTGCAGTTGTAGCCTTTGCAGGAGTTGGAATCTCTTCAGGTACAGGAATGGGTTCCACACCCCTGTTTTTCCCTTGTTGGAGAATGAGTTATATCCTAAGCTAGTTTTATCAATGGCATGTTGCCCATTTCCCGAATGATTTTAGGATGGTCTCTAATTCTTCTTCTCACTTGAGAGCTTTTACTTTGGCTTCGAGTAAAGCAAAATCATTTGTCTTGCTCTCATTATGAGAGTTAGACTCATTTAGATCATGGGCAAGTTGATGATTGCTTTCTATGAGTTTTTCAAATGTGACCTTGCTGTTTCCGCAATCAATAGACATATTTTCATAGTTATTTTCCAGCAAGTCATTTTCATCTTTTAGCTCTAAGTTTGAAATTTCGAGCTGTATGTTTTCTCGTTTTAAAGTCTCATAGGCCTGTAGAATGTTTTTTAATTCATTCATCATATTTTCAAAGGTATGCGATGCATTTACAGGAGTAGTTGAAGTTGAGCTTACTTCATCATCGTTATCCTCATCGTCCTATATTTCTTTGGCCATAAAGCACATGTATGCTTTGTATTTGATCTCATCATCGGAGGAGTCACTGTCAGTGATTGCCTGAATGCAGTCTTCGGCCTTGTTGGACACTGGCAAGGCTTCTGATTCACCAATCAGGGCCATGATCTTGTTTCTCCGTGCCTTCTTTCGTCCTTTTCTTGTTGCTCAGCTTCTGGCAACTTTTGCACTATGGGATGTGGGAACTTATTTGAATAATGACCAGGTTTCCTACAATTATAGCATAAGTTAGACTCACCAGAGGAGGGAGATTCAGAACTTACCTTGTGAAAAGGCTTGGGCCTGTAGGGGGTCTTTCCAGACTGTTTGATGAACTTTTTGAACTTGTGCATTAGCAGAGCCATTTCATCTTGTGACAGGATGTCATCATCGCTGTCTGCAGTCTTGTGTGCGTATTTGGATGTCTTGGGTGCAGAGATGTGTCTCCTGTCAGATACAGCAGCCAGTGTTGTAGTCTTAGAAGGTGACTCTTCTGCATTCTTTCTCCTATCAATATCATACTCAAAATCTTTAAGGTCAGAGAAGAGGTCAAAAGTAGAAATATCATTTAGATTACAGGATACATACATAGCTGTAGTCTTAATGTTCCATCGGGCAGGGAGTGATCTAAATATTTTTAAATTTTTCTCCTTTTGGGTGTACACATTACCCAATGATTCAAGTTCACGGACAATGCCAGTGAATCTTAGGTCAAACTCCTCAAACGTTTCAGAATATTTCATTTCAAAAGATTCGAGTTGTCGAGTAAGTTTGGAAGTTTTATTTTCTTTCGAGAGCTTAGTACCCTTGCAAATCAGCTTGAGTTTCACCCAGATTTCCTTAGCTGTCTTATGTTGGAATATTTTATTCCAAATATTCATTATCGAGATTTGATGGTTAGTTGTTAAACAAAGGAAAACAGCAAAGAAGCGAAACAAAACAACAAAGAAGTCAAAGACGCTCGGAACAGGAAAAGTTAACTGACCAGATCAGTTGAGGAATGATAACTGATCAGATCAGACAAGAAGGAAAGTTACCTGATCGGACGAGAGCAAAGTTACCTGATCAAGCTTAATGTACGTAATGCAAAAAAGATAACGTACGTAATGTGAAAGCTACCTGATGTCTCACCGAAGTTATGTGATGGTATTAACACACGCTAAGTTACAAGCATAATGCATGCTATCGAAGGAGAATAACGTACGTAACACATGGTTGATAACGTACGTAATGAAGCATTTCAGAATTCAAACAAAGAGCCGTTGAAGATGACGTCATGGCATAGGTCATCATGCAACGGATATGAAGACTTATTATAATGTATGTAATTAGGTTCTAATAACGTACGTAATGGAAGAAACGAAGCTACTGGACTAATTTGTGAATAGCTTAACGTACATACCAAATGGTGTTAACGTACGTAATACATCTAATGTACGTAATTGATGGCTAATAACGTACGTAAAGGAGTCAAAAAGATCTAACAGCTAGTTGAGGCTTTGGAGTCTATAAATACCACTTCCTATGGTATTGAACCTACAACAACTTCAAGCAATCAAGATATTGATCAGATATTATTATACATTCTATCGTTTTTGTATTTGAGCTTATATTGATAAGAGTTTGAGTATGATACATGAAAACTCATACACGAGAGGAAAAAGAAAGGATAAGATTCGATTCAGTGTTATTAGGATCAAGGATCCCGCATTGTTAGAATCGCAATCTATATCCACGTGAGGTTTGTATAGTACCCAGAGAAAGCTAGATAGGTTGAATCCTTGTCCTATAGAAAAGGAAAACGATTTAACTTTGACCGACAAAAAGACAAGTGTGTGAACAGTTTATCTCGGACCGATAGAAGACGAGAATTGTAATGGTAATCCCACGATCGATAGAAGAGAGGTGCAGAGATTGATCTTTAGCCTATTGAAAAAGATACTCAAGATAGGACGTAAGCACGTTTGGCCTAACCTCTATAAATCCTGTGTCGATTTATTTTCCGTACCATTATTTACACTTCCGCACAATAGCGCTTATACCGAATCCTGCATCAACAATTGGTATCGGAGCGGTATCTCCTAGAAGCGGCTTATCATCCAAGGAGAAGACAATCCAAATGGCGTTTCAATTTTCCCAAGTCGAAGGTCTTGCTCTAAATCGACCTCCATTAATTGATGGATCTAACTTCATGACATGGAAAAAGAAGATGTCAATATTCATCCGAGCTTACGACATCGAGCATTGGAAAGTGATATGTCTTGGTCCGAAAACTCTAATAAAATCCGACAGTAAGCTTAAATCCTTTGAAGAGTACAATGATTCCGATTGTAAAAATGATCACTATAATTGCAAAGCTACGCAATTATTATATTGTGCTTTAAATCCGGAAGAACACAACCAGATATCTTCGTATGATAGTGCCAAAGAGATATGGAAGATGTTAGAAGTCACACATGAAGGAACATTTCAAGTCAAGGAGACGAAAATAAATATGCTCCTAGATGAATACGAGCCATTTATGATGAAAAGTGAAGAATCCATCATGAACATGCTAGATCGTTTTTTGGTCATTTCTAATGGATTAGCTTGTTTTGGAAAACCATTAACAAGTAGTGAAAAAGTAAAAAAAATCATAAGATCACTACCTGCTGAATGGGATGGCACCGTGACGGCAATAATGGAATCTAAAGATCTCAATACGCTCGACTTTAGCGCCCTCGGTGGTTCGCTAATTAATTATGAGATTGTTCTAAAATCACGGAACACCAAGCCAAAGCCGAAGGAAAAATCAATAGCTATGAAAGCGAAGATGTCAAGAAAAGAAGAAATCCCGGTCGATGAAGCGACGAAGAATCGGCATGTTATGCCAAAAATATTAATAAGTTCCAAAACTTATTAAACTGGAGAAAGAAAGACATCAAGACGGGCGAATCTAAGAAATTCGAGAACTATCGAATCTGTGGTAAACCAGGCCACTTTGCAAAGAATTGCCGAGCAAATCCAAAGAAGGAAGTCTTAATTGCCACGTGGAGTGATGAAGGCGAGGACGAAGGTTTCATCAATCAAAATAATCTCGCACTCATGGGCAGAAGTACATTCGACGATAGCGACGTCGAAAGCCAAGTAAGTAATTCTTATGATGAACTTTTTGAAGCATTTGAATTATTGCATACCGATTTCCAAAATGCTTTATCCGAAATTAAATCCCTTCAATAGGAAAATAAAATTTTGGGAGACGAAATCTCCAAGTTTGAAAAAGGGAAATTTATCGAGACTGATCATTCAAAATGCCTTGAGAATGAAAATAATTTAAAGAATGATCTTTTAAAAGTTCAAGACGAACTTAAAGTTTTGACAAAGAAATTTTCGTGTGGAAATGAGAAATTTGAACAAATGCTATCGGTTCAAAAATTCACTTTGAACAAATAGGGGTTAGGATTCCAACCTCGTATTAAAACCGAATCAGTAAATTTCAAAATACCCCGTTGTGATAAGTGATTAAAAATTGGGCATCATATTTGAAATTGTAAAAGCCCACGTCGGACGATTAATATTAAAAAGATTTGGATTCCTAAAGGAACCACTATTCCGAACATCGTCTATTTAAATGAAAAACGACTGACTTTCGGTTGGATCCCCAAAAACAAAAATTAATTTTTTTACTATTTAACTCAGAGGGAGTTTATAGTTTTAACTGGAGATATTTGTCAGTGGGAGTTTACCCTTTTATGCATTATCATAATTTTATAGTATCGATTTTATTATATGCGGTTTTTGCTGATAACAAAAAAGGGGAGAAGAATGGAATAAAAGAAGAATGATATAAGGGGAGAAATACGAGAAAAGAAACTAATAAGTTGAAAACGAAAAGGCGAAGTTGAAAAATGAAAAGAAGAAGTTGAAAAGGAAAGATGGGAGATGGAAACTAACGAAACGAACAAAGCCGAAAAACTTTGATTCATAGAATATATATATATATATATATTTATATTTTGCAGGTTTCATACCATTCAAGATGTTGTTTTGTAATCATCAAAAAGGGGGAGATTGTTGGAATATTTTATTCCAAATATTCATTATCGAGTTTTGATGATTAGTTGTTAAACAAAGGAAAACAACAAAGAAGCGAAACAAAACAACGAAGAAGTCGAAGACGCTCGGAATGGGAAAAGTTACCTGACCAGATCAGTTGAGGAACGCTAACTGATCAGATCAGACAATAAGGAAAGTTACCTGATCAGACGAGAGCCAAGTTACCTGATTAGACGAGAACAAAGTTACATGGTCAAGCTTAACATACGTAACGCAAAACAGATAACGTACGTAATGTGAAAGCTACCTGATGTCTCACCGAAGTTACCTGATGGTATTAACGCACGCTAAGTTACAAGCATAATGCACGCTATCGAAGGAGCATAACGAACGTAACACATGGTTGATAACGTACGTAATGAAGCATGTCAGAATTCAAACAAAGAGCCATTGAAGATGACATCATGGCATAGGTCAGCATGCAACGGATGTGAAGACTTATTATAATAACGTACGTAATGAGGTTCTAATAACGTACGTAATGGAAGAAATGAAGCTACTGGACTAATCTGTGAAGAGCTTAACGTACATAACAAAATGGTGTTAACGTACGTAATACATCTAACGTACGTAATTGATGGCTAATAACGTACGTAAAGGAGTCAGAAAGAGCTAACGGCTAGTTGAGGCTTTGGAGCCTCTAAATACCATTTTCTATGGTACTGAACCTACAACAACTTCAAGCAATCAAGATATTGATCAGATATTATTATACATTCTATCGTTGTTGATAAGAGTTTGAGTGTGATACACAAAAACTCATACACGGCATTGTTAAATCGCAATCTATATCCACGTGAGGTTTGTCTAGTACCCATAGAAAGCTAGATAGGTTGATTCCTTGTCCTATAGAAAAGGAAAACGATTTAAATTGGACCGACAAAAAGACAAGTGTGTGAATGATTTATCTCGGACCGATAGAAGATGAGAATTATAACGGTAATCCCTCGACCGATAGAAGAGAGGTGCAGAGGTTGATATTTAACCTATTGAAAAAGATACTGAAGAGAGGATGTAGACACATTTGGCCGAACCTCTATAAATCCTAAGTCGATTTATTTTCCACACTGTTATTTACGCTTCCGCACTATAGCACGTATACCGATTCCTGCATCAACATCTTACAGCTCTTTACCTTTGAGAATGTGCCTTTGTCTAGAGTGACAAACAGCGCATTCTTAGCTACATTGTTGAGGTTTGTACGCTTGCGATCGCCAGTGGTCCATTGCTCGCGCTCCTTTTCGAACATTTCGGCATGAGGTTGTCCTTATATACTTACGGCAGGATTAACCTTCATTATCTTTATAGGACCTTCCTGGATGACGAATATCATTTCCTCGTGCGTGACTGCAAGATGAGCCTCCATCCTAATTCTCCAGTAATCAAATTCATTAATGGAAAACATAAGAACTTTGTTTATCATAGAGGTATACATTTAAGAAATATGAAAGGTGATAAAGATATGAAAATAGGGCACAATTTTCAAAAACTAGTGATTTGTAGATTTGATTCAGTTAAAAATCGATTAATTATTTTTATAATTAACCGCTCTGATACCACTTGTTGGCGACTAAGTATACAATAAATATCTTAGAAGATAGAAGATACAATAAGTTGTACGGTTTTCAAAGTTAGTTTTCGTAGCGGAAGTTTGTTTGGTGAGTTCCTGTAAATACAGAAAGTGAGTGTTCTCCTGTATGCTTAATGCGTATAGGGTTTTACTGTATATTAATAAATCATAGTGGAATGAAATGTCTACGTACACAACTACGTGACTTAACTAAATTTGTCTTTGTATCATTCACACAGATTGATACAGGGACTGTAGCTTTTGTCGTTCACACAGATTGAAGCTTTGTCTATAATGTTATTCTTCCCACACAGATCGGAATACACAAGGATATTTAGTACACACAGGGCTAATGATAATCTCAACGATTAGGGTAGAACAATTCCAAACAGCAGCTAGATCTTTGATGAACGTTTGTTGTATGCTATGCTGTTTGCGTTGAGGACTCGCATATTTCTTCGCTTGAATACTGATGTATGCTCACGAAATATACTGCTCTTTAATAGATATATTGTCAGAGTAAACTGTCAGAGTTTACGCGAGAATGAATAATGCTTGTGTGTATGTAGTCCTCTTCCTTGGGGATGTATCCGTTATAAATGTAGCCATTGCTGGTGAGATGTTGACGTATGTCTCTGATTGGCTACTGCTGAATGTTTTGAATTAAATCCTATCGCATTTAATGCTTCAGACATCCTTTTGTATTTGCATTAAATGCTCTTAAGAGCATTCAGACTTGTCTCTTTCCAGCTGCATTAAATGTTATCCTATCATCAATAAATGCTGCTTTAACTTTGAATACTTTATGAACAGACAATATTTATCTCACAACGGTTTAAAGCATTTTATATTCAGACCTGTTGGATGTGCTTTACTTTTCCCAAGTAAAACACCTTCAAACTGCATGCTGTATCCAACGCGCTATATCGCTTCGTTGTAGGGACGGGCTGCATGGAGAGTCCAAGCAGCTTCCATACGTAATGACATTTTGACTCCTTGGAGACTTATTGCTGCATGTTGGTAATTATCAAAACAGGATTGTTTATCCCAACACTCGGTTCTGTGAAAGATTTGCTTTCGAGTAGGTTCTCCATGAAAGACTTGGGAGAAGCTACCTATATTCTTGGGATTCGAGTTTACCGGAATAGAGCGAAGAGAATGATAGGTCTTTCCCAAGCCCTCTATATAGATAAGATCTTAAAGTGATTTAAGATGGATGATTCTAAAAGAGGGTTCCTTCCGATGCAATATGGAATGAACTCACCTCGAAGATGTGTCCTCAATGTGAGGAACAACGAATGGAAATGAGTAATATACCATATGTATCACCCGGGTAGCCTTATGTATGCTATGTTGTGTACGAGACCTGACAGTGCACACTCTGTAAGTGTGGTAATTAGGTTTCAGGCAAACTCAAAAAAGGAACATTGGACCGCCGTAAAGAACGTTCTCAAGTACTTAAGAAGGGCTAGAGATATGGTTCTTATGTATGGTGGTGGAGAACTGAATATGAATGGCTTCACTCATTCAAACTTCCAAGGACAGAAAGACGAGTCGATATATACTTCTGGCTACATTTTTACTCTTAATGGAGGAGCAGTGGCGTAGCACCAAGCAGAGCATCACTGCTGATTCCGCCTATCAGGCTGAGTATCAAGTGGCCTCGGAGGCCTCTAATAAAGGGTTTTGGATTAATAAGTTTCTGGGTGAACTTAAAGTGACACCATGTGCCGAGATGCTTGTTACAATTTTGTGCGATAACGATGGAGCTGTATCACAGGCCAATGAGCCGAGGTTTTACAATAGTACAAAGTACATTGAGAGAAAGTATCATCTCGAGAGAGAATTTGTTCTCAAAGGATATATTGTGCTGCATAGAGTAGACTCAGAAGACAATGTCGCTGATCCACTTACCAAGCCACTTTCTCATATAAGCTTAGAGCGTCATCTGGAGAACATGGGTATTAGATACCATAGTGTATGGCATTGAGTACAAATGGGAGATTGTTAGGAATATATGCCCTCGAATGCCACTTAGAGGATATATGAGAGAGGGCATTGTACTTGTTATTATGTGAATTTTTATCAGAAGGCAATTGTTTGTTTTTTTATTTACTAGAAGTAACTGGCATTCCTGACTTGTAAATATACATAGAGAAACTACTCCATGTATTTGAGAGAAAACATCCCTCTCCTTATTAGATAAGGGGAACGGCACTGATAAAGTTTATGGCTCAAATACTTAATCGTTCGCAAGTCGATGAAACTTGACTGGGCGTTAAGTTTATGTGAAGACTTGTATGACGTGTTCTTTGACTTGGATAGTGCCTGTCGTCACTAATAGTTAGTGAGAGCACACGTTGTAGGTATGTTAATGTGATTAGTATACTCGAACCGACTCACCCTCGATTCGTTACACGGATTTCACTTCGGGACAGTCAATGACGGAATCGAAAGGTTGTGATAGGTATTCATGAACCTTCGATTTGAGGATTTAGTAGGAGTGTGCTTGTGACGTGAAGATTTTCACTAGAGTAATTTGACCCAGAAAGACAAGAAGTGGGGGTCAACCTCGATGTGCGTCTTGATGGACAAGTAGCAAGTTCTACTAAATACCAAGAAAGGATTCTTTCTCCTGTAAGTGAACAGTTATATGTCCTATGTGGTTATTGCCAAATGAGATCATAAGTTTTTTGCCAAAGCATTGAAGCTAGTTGTATTGAATACACGAGAGCTCGGTAATCTCAATTTGCAATAACTCAAACATAGAATCAAGTACAGAAATGGTTTGACTGATCGTGACCATATAACTTGATCGGGACATTTGAAAGAAGGGTTTATACGTTTACTAGTATTCACGATAGAATAGTTCTTGAATAATCCCTATTATTCGTTCTCAGTAAGGTTATAGTATAGGCCGCGGAACTGGCTAAGTGGTGCTATAACTCTCTGATTCCTCTCATTGCTTACTGAGACGGAACTACCGAGTCGTGCATTAGGGAGACGACGGAATAACATGAAGTGGATCTCTTATTGTTAATTTAGACATTGGATGTCTCATTTAATTTATTGGATAAATTAATCTAGTGAATTAAGTAAATTACTGGATAATTAATTTAATTCATGAATTATTATTTCTTGGAGAAATAATATTTTAATATAATTGATTAATTAAATTAATCGATTGTATTAATTTGAGACGAACCAAGATGTATCAGTCGGACTGGATACACGACAGTCCTTTTCATGGACCGAGAAAAACTGAACCTTTCTCTATCATGGTAGGGGTCGCCCCAAATCTTGAAGCATCCTTGATGATGACTTTGTCCCCCATGGTTACATGTGTTGAGGTTGCTTCCTAACACTTGAGGAGAAAAAGGATGATAAGATGGGATCTTATCATTATCAACCCTTAGGTGTGAGGCTTGGAGATTTGTGTAGACTTTGTTATAAAACAAAATTCATCCTCCACCACTTACACACAAGAAAATTGGCCATCACACGTAGAGAGAGAGAGTTCATTTTGTTCATGTTCTTACACTCTTAGAGAGAGAGAGAGAGAGAGAGAGAGAGAGAGAGAGAGAATCAAGAACAAAGACTTATATCACTTAGAGTGATCATATACTTGAGAAATCATTTCCTATTACTCTTTTCTAGCTGTAACCTTAGAAGGTAATTGAGTAGTTGTTGTTCCGATCATCTCCCGGCACGTGGCAAGTAGAGACGCGGTGCTTTCGGTATTTGGATCATCGAGGGCTTATCAAATCGGATTTAAGATCACATGCATCAACTTCAACATTCAGTTAAAGGACTTCAAGGGTATGTTTTTTATATCTTAACTCTTGTCCTTTTATTTTCGTATATACGTTGCATGATTAGTCCTCTTTAGAGGTTCGGTAAAATTCATTTTTGCTTCTGTTGTGCCTTCATTTTTGGCATCGAATCCTAACAAGTTATTGTACAAAGTGAGTCAGTAGCCTCTGGAACAGGATAGCATACGCTATCAAAATTAGTTAGCGTACGATATGTCTGATAACACACGTTAAGCTTAGTGGCTAGCGGCCGCTATGAATTATGCAGGTTATAAAGTAAGGATTGGTCTTTCATTCCTCATGAACCAAGTTGAGTTTTCTCCCCATAGAATCGTCCCTCTACATATGTAGATGATATTGATCCTCTTCTAACTTGGTTATGATCTTGGGGGCACGAATTGGAGCTTTGTTCTTAGAGTTGATGATAATTCTTGGAAGGAGGTCGGTTGTTCTTCACCGTAGTTCATCCATACAAGGTAATATTCGTATCCCTCTTATTGTAGATCGATTTTGGGAGGATGTTTATGTAATACCCGAGATTTCTGTTATGTAATTGGAACTTGCGATATTGTAATGATTGTACTTTTGTCTGAGTATTATTCTCCGTATTTCATAATTCGATGTTGTCGAGCGTTTAATTTCGTGGTTGTGATTTAAAGATTGTAAATCTGCGCATGTAGCGCACGCTATCGGCTATGTTTAGCGTGCGCTAACGTGGATTCATAGCGCACGCTACTGAAGGACATTAGCGCGCGCTATGCGTGGTCATATTGATTGGGACGTGCGGTAGGTGTGATCTGGCCGGGGGACCCCTGTCGGATAGTGTCGGAATGTACCTGGACGGCTTTCGGGGAAAAGCCGAGTCAACGCCTTAGCGCACGCTACAGGTATATGCGTAGCGCACGCTAAGTGCTGAGTACAGATTAGTCAGTGAGCCGTTAGCGCACGCTATGAGCAGGATCTAGCGCGCGCTAATAGCCATTTATTATAAATAGGACAGCATCCTATTCGTGATTTCAGTTCTCTCTACTCCCATTACCCGAATTCTTACACTTAGAACATAACTTCCTTCACCTTAAACACTTCATATCAACACCCTAGCTCGTGATTGAAGATCGTACATCGTTGGAGATTGGTGTTCAAGCCTTCGGTGTTGGACTTCTTCGATTTCCTCCGTGTTCTTCACTACTTTGAGGTAGGTGATTCTTCACCGATGTTAGTATTGTTCTTAAGGACGTCTGATCATGTTTAGATAGCCAGTTATTTCGTTTATGATCGGTCATCACATGTTAGAAGGATACTTTGACGTATCGGCACTATTTATCGTATGAACCCTTGAACCATCTTAGTAGTATGGACTCCTAAGCGTTTTCAAATCAATTTATGATCAGTAATCGGAGATTACCTAGTTCGTATGTTTTACGTAAGGAATCATTGTTGTGGGACTTGAAATAATCGGAACTTAGAATATTTCTTGAAGATCTTAGAAAGATATGATGTTGAGTTGATTATCCGTATATTTGTACCTCATGATCATGGAACTTCCACAAACCTTATTAGCATGACATGCTTGAAGATGACTTGTTGTATCATCATAGAATTCTTGAATTCACCACCTTTCAACTTGATTTTCCGTTAGCGATATTACGCCATGCAAGGTAGCGCACGCTAACATATGTGAGTTAACGTGCGCTATCGAGTTGATTAACGCACAATACGTGCGTAGCGTGCGTTATGTATCGGCCGGCTCAAACTGTCAGTTCGTAACTAGCGCACGCTAGTCTTACCCGATAGCGTACGCTAACAGGCCTGCTTAGCGCATGTTACGAAGAGTATGTAGCGCACGCTAAGCGATCGAGCGGATTGTTTATTTTGAGCTTTTGGTACATGGGCGAATTGTTAGGCCATCGTTCGACTTGAGATGATTTGTATATCGTTCCTTTTGTTAAGCTTCGAGCTTGTTACGTTGATCGAAGGCGGCCTTCGAGTGTGTCGAGATCATTGAAGTGTTTCGTCCTTGCCATTTTCGAGGCAAGTATCATATGTCGAGTTCGATTTATCATGCTTGTGGTTTTGTTCATATTGTTGAATATGAGATGTATTTCTGGAAATTTTCGTGATATTCGTTGTTATTGGTTCGTATTGATGAACATATTGAAATGCATATGTGTATGCATAGTTGATCGATTTATGGTATAAATGATCCGAGGGGATCATGAGGATCTATGCTGAGGGCGCTGGAGCGAATGTCCACCATGCGGTGGTCCGCAGGATCATCATGGGGATCTATCTTGAGAAGCCGGATCGTTGGGCCGGGTTTTCCACCATGCGTTGGTCCGCGGGATCATCATGGGGATCTATCTTTGAGGCCTGGATCATTTGGATTACCTTGTATTGTGTTGATGGAATCGTGAGGATTCACATCGTTGGATTCCGGTGGCGGAAGTCCGTTTTGCATGTTTTATGATGCATTGATGATTTATTGTATGATGATACTTGTACTAGCATTGTTTTGCTAACCCCTTCGGGGGTGGACATTGTTTTGATGTTTAGGTAGCCGAGAAGCGGGGAGGCAACCACAGTACCGACAGGACGATGAAATGGCTCAGTGATGTGATTGATGTTATTGTTATTGTGATTTGTCTGCTTGGTTCGTATAGTACTCGAGTACGTCTGTTTTAATAAAGTCGATTCGATATGGTTGTATAAGTTAACTCATTTGATGGGTTGCATCAAATCTGTATTTGAACTTCAGTTGTTCGATTGTATTGTTTTTACACTTCTTTTAAAATTAGCCTTGTAAATCCTTATCTAAAGGGTTTAAGGCGCTGTAATTATTCCGAATATCTCGGGGTGTTACAGAATATGGTATCAGAGCTAAGATTTATGGATATCTTGGCAGTCGGGTTAGTTGGGTCTGTTTACGTTATTTGATTATTGGTCGTTCGTAACATCACTGCTGAGCCAGCATCGTCGTGTGGACCGTGGTTGTAAGTTTCCTAATCTCGAATACTACCGTTTTATTTAATTCATGTCTTGTAAACATTGATGGATGTACTTTGAGAAAGTTTGTCCTGGATATTGAGTATTTATGTTTACAGTATGTTGAGAGGAGGTCGTGGGCCTTGACGCGGTCGTGACGCGACGTGGAAATGCGAGGCAAGAAGAGTCGGTATCTACCCCGAGAGATAACCGCTAGTCGAACGGATTCCCATTCCGGGGACGGCGAGGATCGGCAAATAATAATGCGAGATCCTAACGTGCGGGAGTGCTTGGCAGTGGTTGCCCAGATAAACCGGTTTGCTCAAGTTGTGGATCGCATGCGAGACGGCGATGGGACAATGAATAACGTGGATAATCGGGAGATAAATGGCTTACCGAGGTGGTCAAATTGCATCCTCCGAAATTTGATGGTTCTGTGAGACGCTTTCTTGGGATCACCGGTGAAGGAATTAGAGAAGATTTTTGCGGGGATTAAGCGTCCCAACGATAGGAAGGTTCCGGTCGCCGGTATCTTCGGCCAGGGAGGCTTTCGGCGGTGGGAGGCCATTCGGCCGGAGGAGCACAATGTTGGTGGACGAAATTCAAATTGATGATGGAGCGCGATATTGTCCTCGCCCGATTAGAAGCCCGAGTTCGGGAGTTTTTCTCACCACAAAATTCGGAAGTATACGTGACGGACGTGATTAAGACTTTTAATCACCGGTGAATTATGTGCGCCACTTGGTGGGACCGAGGCGGAGAAGATTTTCATTTTGACATGCGAATGAAGCCGGAAATTCAGCGGTATATGTCGGATTTGAATGTACCACCTTGCGGCGATGCTCGGGACTAGGCGTTGGCCTATGATATGAAGGAGGCAAGGTAGAGAAGGCGACGGAAGCAAAGAAATAGAAGGTGTCGCAACTTCACGGAGGATAAGAGTAGCGGACCTCGCGAGTCGATCCTCTTTTCATTCATCCAGAGACCTCCGCATCCTTCTCGAGGTGGAAAGAAGTTCCGGCGGCACCGCATTTGAGACGGGGAAAGAAATGTTACAAGCTGTGGCAACGGACATGTTCGACGTGATTGTTTCGCGCTGCTGTGACTGTTTCAGTGTGGGACAGAAGGACATCGCGCAACATTTTGTGGGAATGCGACCCGATCTTTTGGTACTCGCACTCCGGCTCCGATCCCGAAGGAGATGAGTGTGAATCGAGCGTAGCAGTGGATTTCAAAGTGACAGCCGTGAAGAGAGAGGCATCCATCTTTGGTCTGTTCCTCGCGCTTTATGCGAAATGAGGAAATCGATGATCGAACACATTTGTTGCATCAGGAACGATTCAGATCCTTTTGCAACCAGTTAGTGTCTTGTTCGATTCGGGAGCTACGCATTCTTTTATATCGTTGAACTGTGTTAATCGTTTGAAAATCTCGTGCTTGTATAATTGTGAACCTTATGTTGTGGGATTGCCGAGCGGAGAGAAAATTGTGGGAACCCTAGAAGCTAGGGATTTCCCAGTATCTATAGAAGGAAGAGATTGGCCATCGAATCTTATTGTAGTTGACATCTACGGTGACGATTTAATTCTTGGAGATGATTGGCTCAACCGTTATGGAGCTGTGCTGAATTACCGAGAGAGAGTCATTTCCATCATTGCTGATGACGGATCTGAACACTTATTCCGAGGATGGAGACCGGGAAGCTCGGGAAAATTGATCAAGGCAATGAAAGCTGTGAAATTATCAAGCGGGGATGTCACGGACTTTGGTGCTATGCCATGAGGAAAGAGGAAGGAGTAGAGCTCTCGTCTATTTCAGTTGTGAATGAGTTCTCAGATGTATTTCCTGACGAACTACCTAGGTTACCTCCGCAGAGGGGAGTGGAATTCACTATCGAACTAGAGCCTGGAGCAGCTCCTATTTCCAGAGCACCATACCGCATGGCGCCAACCGAGATGTATGAACTCAAGAAGCAACTGGAGGAATTGTTACAGAAGGGCTATATCCAACCTAGTGTTTCTCCTTGGGGAGCGCCCGTTCTCTTTGTCCGGAAGAAAGACGGATCCCTCCGACTGTGTATTGATTACAGGGAGCTCAACAAGATGACGATCAAGAATAAGTATCCTATACCTCGGATCGACGACTTGTTTGATCAACTGCAAGGGGCAAGGGTATTCTCGAAGATTGACTTGCGATCAGGATACCACCAGTTGAGAATTAAGGAATCGGATATACCGAGATCGCTTTGAGATCGATGCAGGCATTATGAATTTGTAGTGATGCCGTTTGGACTTACCAATGCTCCTGCAGTATTCATGCAATTGATGAATCGGGTATTCTTGGAATACTTGGATAAATTTGTGGTCGTCTTCATTGACGACATCTTGATATATTCGAAGGACGCAGAGGAGCATGCCGAACATCTGCGTGTGGTTTTGAGCACCTTGAGGAAGGAACAGCTGTATGCAAAATTTTCAAAATGCGAGTTACGGCTTAAGGAAGTAACCTTCCTTGGGCATGTGATATCAGCCGACGGAGTTCGGTGGACCCGAAGAAAGTCGAAGCAATCTTGGGTAGGAAGCTCCTAAAACGTGAAAGAAGTCCAAGCTTCTTAGGACTTGCCGGGTATTATCGCCGCTTTGTAGAGGGATTTTCCAAAATTGCTCGTCCGCTCACCCGATTGTTCTGAGAAAACTCAAAAGTTCATGTGGAATGAGAAG
Organism: Orobanche coerulescens; assembly: GCA_033398695.1. Lineage (NCBI taxonomy): Eukaryota > Viridiplantae > Streptophyta > Magnoliopsida > Lamiales > Orobanchaceae > Orobanche > Orobanche coerulescens. The sequence continues at coordinate 33,831,447 of CM065804.1, forward strand.
TGCCAGTGGTTTTGGCGAACTTAAGAGGAGGTGGCAGCAGCACCTATATTAGCGCCGCCAGAGGAAGCGGATTTATGGTATACTGGCGCTTGAATCGAGTGCAGGTTGTGTATTGATGCAGAAGGATAAAGTGATTGCTTATGCTTCTCGGCAATTGAAACCGTATGAGGTTAATTACCCGACTCATGATCTGGAGTTAGCAGCTGTAGTCTTTGCACTGAAAATTTGGCGACATTATTTGTATGGCACTCATTGTCAGATCTTTACAGATCATAAGAGCCTCAAGTACATTTTCAGTCACAAAGAATTAAACATGAGGCAGAGAAGGTGGCTGGAATTGATCAAGGATTACGACTTGGAGATTCTCTATCATCCGGGGAGAGCTAACGTAGTAGCCGATGCTTTGAGTCGTAAACCTATTTCTCTTCGAGTGTTGGAAGCACTTACGTCCCAAACCAGTATTCATCGAGAACTGATCCGCGAGGGGATTGAAGTATGGGCACCAGGAATCCAAGGGCAACTTTATGTGATGGAACTGACTTCATCACTAGTTGAGGAGATCAAGTCTAAACAATTGAACGATTCTCTGATCCTTCGATTATGTGACGAAGTAAAGAGGGGAAAAGCCCCAGGATTCGTGATACAAGACGATGGAGTTCTGAGATTTCAGAGTCGACTTTGCGTTCCCGAGGATGATGATTTGAGACGGACAATTTTGAAGGAAGCTCATAGCGCGCCCTATTCTATTCACCCAGGCAGTAGTAAGATGTATAAGGATTTAAAGCAAAACTTCTGGTGGGGGAATATGAAGAAGGACGTAGCAGAGTACGTTTCGAAGTGTTTGACTTGTCAGCAGGTTAAGATCGAACATCAACGACCTGCCGAAATGTTAAAACCGCTTCCGATCCCTGAGTGGAAGTGGGAGGATATCTCGATGGACTTCATTACTAGTATGCCAAGGACTAGAATGGGAATGAACATGATTTGGGTTGTAGTTGATCGACTAACCAATTCGGCTCATTTCCTAGGAATTAAAGATACATGGGGACCCGAGAGATTGGCACGAGTATTTATTGCAGAGATAGTCAGATTGCATAGGACGCCGAAGACCATTATTTCGGATCGAGATGGTCGTTTCGTGTCACACTTCTGGAAAGCAGTTCACAGGGCTTTGGGGACTGAGCTCAACTTTAGCACAGCTTATCATCCCCAAACGGATGGTCGATGCTGAAAGAACTATCTGAGACGATGAGACATGCTTAGAGCTTGTGCATTAGATTGGTCGACTGATTGGGAAGTTCACTTGCCCTTGATCGAGTTCACCTATAATAACAGTTGGCATGCTTCTATTAAGATGGCCCCATTTGAAGCTCTGTACGGGAGAAGATGTCGATCACCCATATGTTGGGATGATTCTTCGGATTTGATCGGGACGGAACCGGAATTGATTATTCAGACTCAAGAGAAGATAGCTTTGATTCGAGAGAGACTGTTGACTGCCCAGAGTCGACAGAAGTCTTATGCAGATGTACGTCGTCGCCCTCTAGAGTTCGACACTGGGGACCATGTACTATTGAAGGTGTCTCCTACACGAGGGATTTTCCGTTTCAGGAGGAGAGGCAAGCTTAGTCCGAGATATATCGGACCATTTGAGATCCTCGAGAGAGTTGGAGATTTAGCATACAGGTTGGCCTTACCGCCATCGCTGAGTCACGTTCACAATGTGTTTCACGTATCCCAATTGCGGAAGTATGTACCGGACCCCAGTCACGTCATTGATTTCGACGAGATCGAGATAGCTAATGATGGCACCTTCGAAGAGAGACCAATCAAGATACTGGAGAGCCGGATCAAGCAATTGAGAAATAAACCAATACACTTGGTTAAAGTACAATGGTCACGACATGGAGTCGAAGAGGCCACTTGGGAAACGGAGGACAGTATGAAGACTAGATATCCGGAGTTGTTTTCATCTTAAGTTTCGGGACGAAACTTCTTTTTAGGGAGGAAGGATGTAATACCCGAGATTTCTATTATGTAATTGGAACTTGCGATATTGTAATGATTGTACTTTTGTCTGAGTATTATTCTCCGTATTTCATAATTCGATGTTGTCGAGCGTTTAATTTCGTGGTTGTGATTTAAAGATTGTAAATCTGCGCATGTAGCGCACGCTATCGGCTATGTTTAGCGTGCGCTAACGTGGATTCATAGCGCACGCCACTGAAGGACATTAGCGCGCGCTATGCGTGGTCATATTGATTGGGACGTGCGGTAGGTGTGATCTGGCCGGGGGACCCCTGTCGGATAGTGTCGGAATGTACCTGGACGGCTTTTGGGGAAAAGCCGAGTCAACGCCTTAGCGCACGCTACAGGTATATGCGTAGCGCACGCTAAGTGCTGAGTACAGATTAGTCAGTGAACCGTTAGCGCACGCTACGAGCAGGATCTAGCGCGCGCTAATAGCCATTTATTATAAATAGGACAGCATCCTATTCGTGATTTCAGTTCTCTCTACTCCCATTACCCGAATTCTTACACTTAGAACATAACTTCCTTCACCTTAAACACTTCATATCAACACCCTAGCTCGTGATTGAAGATCGTACATCGTTGGAGATTGGTGTTCAAGCCTTCGGTGTTGGACTTCTTCGATTTCCTCCGTGTTCTTCACTACTTTGAGGTAGGTGATTCTTCACCGATGTTAGTATTGTTCTTAAGGACGTCTGATCATGTTTAGATATCCAGTTATTTCGTTTATGATCGGTCATCACATGTTAGAAGGATACTTTGACGTATCGGCACTATTTATCGTATGAACCCTTGAACCATCTTAGTAGTATGGACTCCTAAGCGTTTTCAAATCGATTTATGATCAGTAATCGGAGATTACCTAGTTCGTATGTTTTACGTAAGGAATCATTGTTGTGGGACTTGAAATAACCGGAACTTAGAATATTTCTTGAAGATCTTAGAAAGATATGATGTTGAGTTGATTATCCGTATATTTGTACCTCATGATCATGGAACTTCCACAAACCTTATTAGCATGACATGCTTGAAGATGACTTGTTGTATCATCATAGAATTCTTGAATTCACCACCTTTCAACCCAGTTTTCCGTTAGCAGTATTCTGCCATGCAAGGTTAGCGCACGCTAACATATGTGAGTTAACGTGCGCTATCGAGGTTCAGTTAACGCACAATACGTACGTAGCGTGCGTTATGTATCGGCCGGCTCAAACTGTCAGTTCGTAACTAGCGCACGCTAGTCTTACCCGATAGCGTACGCTAACAGGCCTGCTTAGCGCACGTTACGAAGAGTATGTAGCGCACGCTAAGCAGTCCAGCCAGATTGTTTATTTTGAGCTTTTCGGCTGTAGACCGAATTGTTAGGCCATCGTTCGACTTGAGATGATTTGTATATCGTTCCTTTTGTTAAGGTTCGAGCTTGTTACGTTGATCGAAGGAGGCGGCCTTCGAGTGTGTCGAGATCATTGAAGTGTTTCGTCCTTGCCATTTTCGAGGCAAGTATCATATGTCGAGTTCGATTTATCATGCTTGTGGTTTTGTTCATATTGTTGAATATGAGATGTATTTCTGGAAATTTTGGTGATATTCGTTGTTATTGGTTCGTATTGATGAACATATTGAAATGCATATGTGTATGCATAGTTGATCGATTTATGGTATAAATGATCTGAGGGGATCATGAGGATCTATGCTGAGGGCGCTGGATCGAATGTCCACCATGCGTTGGTCCGACGGGATCATCATGGGGATCTATCTTTGAGGGCCGGATCGTTGGGACGGGTTTTCCACCATGCGTTGGTCCGCGGGATCATCATGGGGATCTATCTTGAGAAGCTACGGATCATTTGGATTACCTTGTATTGTGTTGATGGAATCGTGAGGATTCGCATCGTTGGATTCCGGTGACGGAAGTCCGTTTTGCTTGTTTTATGATGCATTGATGATTTATTGTATGATGATACTTGTACTAGCATTGTTTTGCTAACCCCTTCGGGGGTGGACATTGTTTTGATGTTCAGGTAGACGAGGAGCGGGGAGGCAACCACAGTACCGACAGGACGATGAAATGGCTCAGTGATGTGATTGATGTTATTGTTATTGTGATTTGTCTGCTTGGTTCGTATTGTACTCGAGTACGTCTGTTTTAATAAAGTCGATTCGATATGGTTGTATAAGTTAACTCATTTTATGGGTTGCATCAAATCTGTATTTGAACTTCAGTTGTTCGATTGTATTGTTTTTACACTTCTTTTAAAATTAGCCTTGTAAATCCTTATCTAAAGGGTTTACGGCGCTGTAATTATTCCGAATATCTCGGGGTGTTACAGTTTACATGTTAGGAAGCATGTTGGTCTATCCTATTATTTATGATGATGTTATACATGATTAAATGGAATGTGACAATGAATTGAAGATATTGGTTAAGGTTATTCATGTTGCAAGAGTTGCGATTCGTTCAAATATGCTCGTACGGTGGATTATTGAATTATGATGTTATTGTTGATATATGGGTATTGATATGATTCTTATGGTTTTAGATTGTGTTGAAAAGGTATGATTAGATAATCACTTTCTTCATTTTTGGATTCTTGATGTTGTCGTTGTTTACTTCGTATGATGATAAAATATGGGAGTGTTGTTGTAGTTCTTGGTATTTCATGAAGCTTGTTGAGGAAGATGATGATTTGATGATATATATTTTGGAATGTGATTATTCATGGTATTTAACTATTTTTATAGTTCGGATTGTGGATTATATTGGTATTACTATTTTACTGTGAAATTACGATTATGAACAAGGACGGATCTTGTTAATTCATATATGAGGTTGATTCGGAATTGAGTATGTTATGTAATCGTTGTTATCAGTTGAAGTGATTGTTGATATGATTATCGAATTGTGGAATCATGTTGTGGTTATGGATTCGTGATTGATTGATTGAGTTGTTTGGTCTTGTATGCGATTGAGGTACTATTGAACCGTTGGGTTTGTTGATTGGTTATATCAATTGTTGATTGTTATCGAATTTCTTGTTAATTTATTATTGCAATAGGTTGTGATAATTGATCGATGATTAGAACTGTGCGTTGCGGTTGAGTTCGAGGATGTTCGTAGATTGCTTTGGTCCGGGCCGAGGAGCTCTTAGACGAAAGAATGGAAATTGGTAATGGCTTTGTCATTCCTGTCAGTATCGAGGCAACTTATTACTTATTCAGTTTATAATATTTAATGAATGGTTTTGGTTTCATTTCATTTATAATTTATTTAGCAATGTGTATAAGTGTAAATTCTGGAGATTTAGATTGTATATTGTCTTGCGGGTTTTGGAGTTAAATCATAAAGGTATATGGTTTATATTCATTATTGGTATAATTGGGTATCACTAATATATTTTGGTAAAGACGACGATATGAGTTATTTACAGTCTACGATATTTGGATCGCCGAATATTGAGGATAATCATTCGTGATGGTTTTGGCATCGAGAATGGTCTCGAAGGATCCGTAGCAAGTACTCTAATCATTTTTGTCATTATCATGCCGTCATGCATTGGTGTATTGTTGTTATCATGCATTTGTGTATTATTGTTAACATGCATTTGTGTCACTGTTGTCGTATGTCCACCTCGTGTTGGTCCGATGGGATCACCGTGGGATCTATACTAGCGTGTGCTGGATCATTGGACGGGATTTCCACCTTGTGTTGGTCCTATGGGATCATCTTGGGATCTATGCAGCGATGCTGGATCATCGGATTATCATGTGTTGTCGTGCATATGCATCGTTGTTGTTTATCCACCACGTATTGGTCCAAAGAGATCATCTTGGGATCTATGCAGTGAACGCTGGATCATGGATTACCATGAGTATACATTGTCATTGTCATTTTTTAGTGTATGATTTTGTTGTCTTGTTGAACATATTGATATTGTCATGTTGAGTATGCATTTATATGCCTTTTGTTAGGACCATGTTCCGTATGTTGTATTGATTTGATCTCGGATTAGACTGACATGATTCATCGTGGTGTTGTGTATCTTAAGGTATGTACTGTATTCCTTCTTGGTACTTGTCTTTTGATTGGCAACCGATTATCATGTTGATATTTGATAATGTCATCCGATGGATTGAATTGGTCAGAGTTGGTATATTTTGTATTGGTAAGTTATGATTATGTTTGAGGATTTCGATATTCTTGGGGATACAGTACAGATGTTTGGGTATGAGTTATTGTGTTGTTGAGAATACGAGAGGTGGAATAGGGTAAGGATAATTTTGAGGATTATCACAAGTTGGTAAAATTATGATGGTAAGATTTCATTTGTAGTATTCTTACTTTGTGATTACATTGGTATGTAATTATTGATGTGATGTGATCGTTATCATTGTTGAGTATTATGGATGACCCCGTCGTGGGCTTTATTTTTAGGTTCTTGGATATTGAGCTTGTGGCAATCGTGAGAAGATGAGCTTCCGGGAGGATATTGGTTATGATGTGTGTTTTATGGATCGAGTACTTTGTTTGATTGTTATTCCGTTGCAAATATATTTTTAATTTTCGAATTATTATCCACTGCGTGAGTATTTTTAAAATGACTTTTTGGGTATTTTGCAAACTTGGGTTATTTTGGAAGACTATTTCTAAACTATTTTATCGGTATATATAAGTGGTGGCGTAACGTATATTTTTGAAACTGTCGAGTTTTGGCATGTTGGCCTCGTATCTTTCAATGAGATTTTATGATGGTATTTGGTAAAAGGATCTGGTATGGTCTTTCAATATTTGGAAAGATATTACCATCATTAGCCTCTTGGGTGTATTTGTTATGATTGCAAAAATGTCTTTTAGCCTTGTGGGTTCCGGTGTGGGGCTCACGGTGCTGTGATATTCCCGGATAGCTCTGGCGTGTTACAGAATCAATGGTCATCCTTCGGGACATTCATGGCAAGATCTCGGATCTCGACAATACCAAAAAGGGGGAAGAGACGCGAGAGACCGGAAGAAGATGGCGTCTGGAGAAAGAGAATGATATGGGGGGCTATCCTGTATGACAGGGTTGCATCTGCCATTGGAAGACTAGTCGGATCAGGACTGGGACAAGGAAACAAAGGATACATGGTATCTGGTTCTCATCCAGAGTTCTAGGATCCTAACTTCGCATAGAAACAGTGTGCAGAAGTCTGCAGAGACAAAACTCCCAATATACAGACAACCAACAACCGATGAGTTGAAGGCATGGAAACAGAACGAACTGATGAGATACTTCTGTGTTCTCATCAGGAATCGCCCATGTTCAATCAATTTAAGATGCTGGAGGATGCCGCCAAAGAGTTTTCAAGGCTTCTTGCAGAAGGAAAACTCCCACTTCAAATAAAACTGATGTCAAAAATCATGAAGGGCGAGCGGCAAACCCATCTGGAAGACTGGATTCTTTCATTTGATGCATTTCAAGAAGGTAGAAATTTATACAGGGATCGAGGAAGAGATGCACTAGTCAACTGGTTGAAGGAAACCGAAAATGACCCCTCCTGGAGAACTTGTAGACATCAGTCATATAGGGGATATTACTTCTGTTTTTTTTGCATATTATTGTTTTCTGTTTGCTTCCATTGTAATCTTCAATGCAAACAACACTGTAATCTATTATCAATAAAATACCATTTTTATCCCAAAGATTACAGCTCGTGATCTAATATTGTTATTTTGATATATTTTGTGTTGACATATTTTACCAAGTATAAAACATCAATAAAGTCTCAAAGCTGTAACAACTTGTCTGCAAACAGTTTATATATTAAGTTGTATTCAAATAGGATTACTTCCTGTAAGATTGTGTCTGTAACACCCCTCTCTAGGCGACTATTACAGTGCCGTGGACCCCCGACTGGGACCCACCAGGCGAATGAAAATTAATGACTTAGATAACATAATCGCAGTACCGAACCACATTATATCATCCATTACTCCGATAAGGAGTTTCAAGTACAACACGCCCAAGATAATACAGAATACATGTATATTTTATATAAAGATAAAATATACCACACTGAATGAAACGGAGTATCCAAATGGAAATCTGCAGCGGAAAATAAATGATGACAACATAAATGACTGAAAGGATTGGGGCCCCCTACTAGTATCACTGGGACTCCTCGTCGTCAACGTTCTCTTCCCGTGCTTTTGCCTTGCCATGACCTGAAAACAATATCCCCCAACGGAGTCAGTTACACGGAACAACAATCCTCAAGGGTTGAATATACACAATCATGATATATCTCAATTATGAAATTAAGCTGAAGAGGGGCATCGTAGTACGCCCGTAATGGTATGTGCATGTGCACAAGACGAGTGACCGGACACACCCGTCCTTGTACCTAATTAGTCTCACGGAGGTACGTTACCATGTGCACAGTCCATTGTGTTGGTGAACCCGAACACATGACCATCATGTGCCCGACTAAAAATCCCACACATCACCACCCGGCCACGCAATACGAACCCAGAAGGTCATATGAACGAGAATGACCATGATGAATATTAATGAATAATAATCCGACAAATTCAAGAATGACTCACCGAGATGAAATAATAGTGAAGTGAATGATAGCTCAATGAAATGATTGGAACCGTCGTTCCTCGTGAATGAAGTGATTATTCGACAATTACAAGTCTCAATATGGTTAATACATTATGAATGAGTTATGCTTATGAATGAACAACAACGAAAGGAATGAATATCCTTTTAACCGAGTAAGAATTAACTTACTCAACACCGGTGAAAAATGTCCTTCCACGAACAAACGTCCTAAATGAGATATCGGTCGCTCGAACAACCTTGAATAACACAATTACCAACAATCCTTTCAACATACGAATCAAACACGATTATAACTAATTCAAACCATCGATACGACTAAACCAAGTTCGTTGGGGCATTATATCAAACACGTTGTAACCAATCTTCGATTGTTTACAACCAATCCTTAACTATACCAATATCAAATCCCCAAGGAGTGTTCCAAACCAACAAAATATCTTCAATACAATCAATAATCCAATATGAATATCCAAATTCGTGATTACAACAACAACTAATCGAAAAACCCCAAATCCAACTCAATATTCAAAGTGTTCTTGAATAACCCTTCAATAATCTAATGAATATTCATACACACTCATAATCATACGTATATCTCTTCATACAACATGATTATAACGTCCAAAACATCATATCTCAACACAAAATCGAAATCCAAGATGTTTGAAGAATATGACCTTTGAAGATCCAAATACTTTGATCCGGTGAAATCATGTTAAATCGACTATCCAAGCTTCAGAAACGAATGAAGATGATGAAAACCGAACACCCAAGTGATTGATGATGAAAAATCTCTCCCTCAATCTCTCTCTCTCTCGGAACAATATGAAGAAATAATAGAAATGAGCTCAAAGTCCCGTCCAAGTCCTTTAAATACATCCATGGTTATGGCCGTAACTCGGCCTAATTACGGCCGTAACATCCCAAGTCAACGGCCTTACGGCCGTAACCAACCACCTCATACGGGCGTAACTCTCCCTCGTCCAAACACCTGCCGACAGTCATACGACCATACCGTACATGCCTTAGACTGTTACGGCCGTGCTCGGCAAGACTTACGGGCGTATGACACCTTCGTCGAAACTGACCGGGCACCCTGCTCGAAACGTACGGCCGTAACCGGCCAAGCCTTATGGCCGTACTTGCCTCATCTTACGGCCGGATGCCACAACCCTTATGGCTGTAAGCCCTCCTCGTCCGATATTTCCTAAAAATCACGAACACATCTTACGGCCGTAGCCTGCCTACCTTACGGCCGTATCTCGTCTTCGTCCAAAACAACCTTGAGCCAACGAATGCATGTTACGTCCATAACTCATTGCTGGAAGGGACGAAAATGTGACAACTCCATCTACTCACTACAAACGGTGAATGATCCGACGTACAATACTTGTATGAATGTAATTAAGTCCAATAATACGTGATAGATGATACTTCCAACACAAGACTACCATTCACGATGATTATGATAATACTCTCGCCTCGATTCTCAATCGGAGATGAATGACGATCGGTAACTGATACACGGTTACAAAATGCCAATGATGAATACAAATGAATGAATCATGAATGATGAGTGATTATTAATGAGTGACCATTACTGAATGATAATGAATGAATTATAACCGGGTGTTACAGTGTCTGCTCACCAAATATGATTTATGTTATAATATGAAGTCCTGTAGGATTTATCATTTTAGAACTTGTCTGCAAGCAGTTCAAATTTTTAGACTAAGTCTTGAAGATCAGAACTTTCGACAGAAGACTTGAAGACAACCTCTCCTTACCAAGAAAGTTTTGGCATTATCAAAAAGGGGGAAATTATTGGAAAAATCCGCCCTGTGTTTTGATAATTGACTCATACAACAAGATCTTAAAGTCAGTATTTCGGTCTAAGTATGGAAGCTGTTAGGAGAACATCATACAGCATGTCCATACAGCAAAAGATCTTGCAGCAAAGTCAAGAGTTTCCTACAGCGTAATCGTCAAGATACAGCAAAAGACGAAGATGTTGGATAAAGCAAGACATGTTGTAAGTATTCTACTTAGGAAAAGTAAAACACAAATTCAACAGGACTGCAGAAACTTTAAACCATTGAGAAAGCAAATATTGTTTATTCACAGAGTATTCACGGTTAAAATAGTATTTAATGCTAATAGGACAACATTTAATGCGGTCGAAGAGACTACAGCCTGAAGAGCATTTAATGCTAGTCAAAAAAAGGTCTGAAGCATTAAATGTGAATCGCCTTTAATTCAAATCATTTTGAGGCCGCCAATCAGAGCAGACTCAATCTCACCAACCTGCCAATAGCTATATTTATAATGGATCTATTTCTAAGGTTATAAATAGCCCCAAGCAAGAGGATATTGCTCACTTAATAGTCTGACGAATTAACACTCTGACAATCTGAACATCAAGCTTTCAAGAGCAATTTACTACATATAGCTTCAAGAGAAGAAATATACAGTCCTAAAAGCATAGAACACACTTATAGTGAACGCTTATCAAAGCATACATCTGATGTTTAATTTTGTCATACCAAACATATCGTTGAGTTTAACTTAGCCCTGTATGGGCTAAGCCTTGCTAGTTCTGACCTGTGTGGGACGAATTACATTGAAGACGAAGGTTCAATCTCTGTGAGAAGAAGTAAGTCAAAAAAGTCAAGCCAAGTTGTATGAACGGCCCAATCTGTTGTGGGCTGTATCAATCTATGTGAACGATTCAGCGACGCATTTAGTTAAAGTCACATGATTGTGTACGTCGTGACCTTATATATATACTAGGATTTCCAAAAAAAAATATTATCTTATTTTTAATTGATTGGTGCCAAATTTTGAACCGGTCTAAATTAGGACCGAGCAAATTATTAATTTTATCGAGATTATTAATTTATCAAATATTATTTTATAGACGATTTACTATACACACATTACTTGATACACGCCCGGATAAAAATAAAATAAGGAAACATATGAACGAGTAAACATATTACAAATACCTTTATATCCTATTCAACATAGCGTATGAATAAAATACTATGATACCCGATTTTACAACACTCTCCCTATCTGTAGCGTGCTCGACACGAAACAACTTTTATTTGTAGTGGTGCAATATGTGTATATAGACTGTTCCGGATGCCAAAAAAAAAGACTGTGTTGGAATCGTTAATGATTTTAATTTTTTTTTTGTAAAATTAAATATCATAGGATCGATCTACATTCCGAGTAGATGATCGTGGTATATTCACTTTCTCTAAACCGATTCCCGGTGAGTGAGAAATAGTGAATTAAAGTTTCACTTAATTGTGAATTAATAAGGGATGGAATCCCACATTGGATAATGAACCATCATTATTCTAGTATATAAGGAGTTACCTTTATGCATGTAATAATTAATGGCACATGTGTATGGGCTTAAAGCCCACACGCGCGCACACGCGCGCGCCGCCGCCGCCCGCCTGCCTCGCCTCGGCCTCGGCCGCGAGCCGCGAGCCGCGAGCCGTGGACCGTGGACCTTGGACCTTGACCTTGACCTTGGATCTTGGATCTTGGCAATTGGTCTTTGGGCCTGTTCGTGGGCTAGGCCTTGGGCTAGCTTAAAGAATTTTTTGGACAAGCTCAACAACGTAGTTGGGCTCGTATGTGCACATAAGGATGTCCAGGTACATCCGTCAAATGGTTAAGGAGCTGAATACAGTTCAGGTGCGTCCTGACTGTTCAAATTCAGTCCAACCCGGAAGTAACCTCCCAGTTGTTATGAGGAGGAGTAATTGGCAGATTTGAATTCTGTAACTCCTGCCAACTTTTGAAATTCGAAACTCCTGTGTTTAATGCAGGCATGAATGCCTGCATTAACGACCTTAAGGGTGTTTAAATCCTATGAGTGAGATGGCCTATAAATAGGCATGCATCTCATATACATCTGACACACAGAAAAGTACGAAAATATATTCAGCATACCTGCATTTCATAAGTCAGTTCAGTTCTCAACTCATTCTTGTTCGCCGGAGCTCGCCGGAATTGTGGTGCTACATCTATCGAGACGAAAGTTGTTTTACCTTTGGAGACAAATTGCTAAACCGAAGATCACTACCGGGGCAATATTTGTCTTGCGGGAAGAGGCCTCCTCGACTCGACTTCATTTACGGTTTTATTAATTTTCTTGTATTTTCAATTCTGTTTCGAGTTCTGTAATTTTCTTTTTTCGTTGAGTCCTGTAGTTTCTGGATTTCGAGTTGTAATTTATTTTTCTAGTTGTATTTTATTTTTCGCCCAGTAAGTTTGTAACACAGTTTTTCCAACAAGCGCAAGACAAATATTACTTGCTAAATCCTACAACTGGAGATGACGACTGCTGCTTCCACCGACTCCAACACCGCCGCTGCTTTTGCCTCCGCGACCGCCGCTTCGAACGTGGCAAATACCATTGCCGCAACCATGTACAGCATAATGAGCTCAACTACCTCATCAACAACTCCATGGGTGTTTTCGAACCCATTTCTGACTACCGGTGGATCCACCTCGAGTGGCACCGTAGGTTCCACTTTTGGTGGTACCGTTGGATCCATGTTAGGATCTAGTGTTGGAGCCTACGGGTTCAACACGAGTGGTTCCTTTTTTGGAACAACCTCGGGGCCAAGGATGATGCCTGCCGCCGAGAAGCCGCCAAAGTTTGGTGGAGCCGACTTTAAAAGGTGGCAACAGAAGATGTTGTTTTATTTGACAACATTGGGCTTTGCTAACTTCCTTAAGGAAGATGCGCCACCGGCGCCAAGTGCTCAAGAGACTAGTTTCACAGTCCGAGCTGCCTATGACAATTGGCAAAATGGAGACTATCTTTGTAAAAACTTTATTCTGAATTCTTTAGATGATAGTTTGTACAATGTATACTCTGTTGTAAACACATCAAAAGAGATGTGGGAAGCACTTGAAAAGAAGTACCGTAGTGATGATGCAGGTACAAAGAAGTTTGTAGTCGCAAAATATCTGGACTACAAGATGGTTGACTCAAGACCAATCATGGAACAAGTGCAAGAGTTCCAACTCATCGTTCATGATGTCAATGCCAAGGGAATGGTCCTACCGGATGCTTTTACCATTGCAACTGTGATCGAAAAGTTGCCCCCCAATTGGAAAGACTTCAAGAGCTACCTTAAGCACAAGCGCAAGGAGATGACTCTTGAAGACTTGATTGTGAAATTGCGCATAGAGTCTGAAGTGCGCAAAAATGACCACAAAACAAAAGGCCTGATTAATGCCAAGGCCAATCTGTTGGAGCATGGCGGTCCCTACAATAAAAGGGCTCGTCCAAGTGTCCAAAACAAGAGCAAAGGGAAGCAACCGGTCAAGAAGTTTGATGGAGATTGCTTCAACTGTGGCAAACATGGGCATACGGCGAAAGACTATCGAAAGCCGAAGGCCAATAAGAAGAAGAAACATGTTGCCAACATCGCCGAGACTAATGACGAATGGAAAGAGGATGACCTTGCTGCTGTGGTCACTGAAGAAGTCAACCACGTTGAGAACCAAGATGGTTGGTACGTCGACACCGGTGCGACCGCCCACGTTGGTGCCGATAGGAGCCAGTTTAAGAACTATCAAGCTGTTGAGGGGAGGAAGCTCAACATGGGGAATCCAGCTTCATCTGAAATTATCGGAGTTGGAGAAGTGGACCTCAAACTTACGTCCGGATAGACAATCACCTTGAATAATGTGCTTCATGTTCCGGATATGAGGAAGAATCTGATCTCAGGCTCTATACTAGTTAAAAAGGGGTTTAAACTATGAGTCGGATAGAATTATCATAAAAAAGTTTGATAGGTTTCTTGGTAAGGGTTACCTCACGGAGGGACTCTTTAAACTTAATGCTTTGGCTAAACGCCATGTAACCAAGTCCAGTAATGCTAATGAAAATGCTACTGCTTCCTCTTACTTGACTGAGTGTTCTGATTTATGGTATTGTAGATTAGGTCATGTGAATCTAAATGCTATAAAAAGATTAGTAAACTTAGATTTACTAAAATTAAATGAAGTCAATACTCAAAACAAATGTGAAATTTGTGTTGAAGCAAAAATGACTAAACTTCCGTTTCATTCGGTAAAACGAAACACATAAACCCTTGAATTAATTCACACAGATGTGTGTGATTTAAAGTTTGTGCAAACTAGAGGTGGTAAGAAGTACTTTATCACTTTTATCGATGACTGCACAAGATATTGTTATCTTTATCTTTTGAGAAGTAAAGATGAGGCTATTGAACCTTTTAAGAACTTCAAGAATGAAGCCGAAAATCAATTAGGCTGCCATATTAAGATGGTTCGAAGCGATAGAGGTGGCGAATATGTAGCTCCGTTTGAGGAATTATGCAACGAAAGTGGTATAATTCATCAAACAACAGCTCCATATGCACCACAATCTAATGGCGTTGCTGAACGTAAGAATCGAACCCTTAAAGATATGATGAATGCCTTATTGATTAGTTCAGGATTGCCCCAGAACATGTGGGGGGAAGCTGTCCTGACAGCCAACTACATATTGAACAAGATTCCACGCAAAGGTAAGGATATTACCCCTTATGAGTTGTGGAAAGGTAGAAAACCTTCATACAAATATCTCAAAATGTGGGGGTGTTTGGCTAAGGTTGAGGTACCTCTACCTAAACAAGTTAAAATCGGACCTAAGACGGTCGATTGTATCTTTATTGGGTATGCACTAAACAGTAGTGCCTATCGGTTCGTTATCCACAAGTCAGAAGTTCCTGAAATGACTGTGGGAACAACAATTGAATCAAGGAATGCTGTATTCTTTGAAAACATATATCCTTGTAAGGATAATGATAAAGTTGAGAACAATTCTAGCAATAGAGTTGAAGATGAAGGAACAAGTTCAAAACCTGTGGATGTAGATCCAAAGTCACGTAAGCGATCGAGATCTAATCTGGAAGATGTAGAACCGAGACGTGGTAGTAGGGTTAGGACACCAAAGACATTTGGACCTGACTACATAGCATTCATGTTGGATGAAGAACCAACGTCGATCAAAGTAGCTTATGCCAGACCAGATGGGTTGCTCTGGAAAGAAGCTGTTCAGAGTGAAATTGACTCAATTTTACAAAACCAAACTTGGGTTTTGGTTGATTTACCTGAAGGTTGTAAGCCCTTAGGATGCAAATGGATCCTTAAAAGAAAGTACAAGGCTGATGGGTCAATTGACAAGTATAAAGCTCGTTTAGTAGTCAAAGGTTTCAAACAGAAGGAAGGGTACGATTTTTTCGATACCTATTCACCTGTAACGAGAATTACATCTATTCGAGTGCTTCTCGCGATTGCTGCTTTGCACGATCTTGATATTCATCAAATGGATGTTAAGATTGCTTTTCTGAATGGTGATCTGGATGAAGAGATCTATATGGAACAACCTGAAGGGTTTGTAGTACCTGGACAAGAGAAAAAGGTATGTAAACTGGTTAAGTCTCTATATGGATTGAAACAAGCTCCACTACAGTGGCACTTGAAATTTGATAATGTAATGTTATCAAATGGTTTTAAAATAAACGAGTGTGATAAATGTGTTTATATTAAGAACACTAATAACGGTTATGTTATTGTGTGTCTTTATATAGATGACATGTTAATCATGGGTAACAGTATACAAGTGATTAACGATACTAAGAACATCTTAAAAAGAAATTTTGACATGAAAGACATGGGGCTAGCCGATGTGATTCTTGGAATGAAAATTTTGAGAAAAACAGATGGAATCATCTTGACACAATCTCACTATGCCGAGAAAGTTCTCAAGAAGTTTAATGCTTTTGATAGCTTACCCGATAAGACCCCAATAGATTTAAATGATCACTTGAGCAAAAATCGAGGGGACCCCGTTGCACAAGAAGAATATGCACGAGTCATTGGGTTTTTAATGTATCTTACAAATTGCACTCGACCCGATTTAGCTTGCGCTGTGAACAAATTGAGTCGTTACACGAGCAATCCAAGCAAGGAACACTGGAAAGCTCTCGTTAGAGTTTTGAGGTACTTAAAGTATACTCAAAACCTTGGACTACACTATTCGAGATACCCCCCGGTACTTGAAGGGTACTGTGATGCAAATTGGATATCCGATACGAAAACTTCATTTTCTACAAGTGGTTACGTGTTTACCATTGGGGGTGGAACTGTCTCGTGGAAGTCCGCGAAACAAACGTGTATAGCCCGATCCACCATGGAATCGGAATTCATAGCTTTGGACAAAGCTGGTGAAGAAGCTGAATGGCTCAGAAACTTTCTAGAAGATATTCCATGTTGGTCCAAGCCAGTGCCTGCAGTGATGATTCACTGTGATAGCCAAGCGGCTATTGGTAGGGCGAGAAGTAACGTGTATAATGGAAAGTCTCGACATATTCGTCGATGCCATAATACCGTGAGACATTTGATCAAAAGTGGGGTTATCTCTATTGACTATGTGAGGTCAATGGATAATCTAGCGGATCCGCTAATCAAAGGGTTAAACCGTGATCCAATGAATAAATTGCTAGAGGGAATGGGTTTAAAATCCACAAATTGAGAATTATCATAGTGGTAACCCAACCAAGATGACTGGAGATCCCAAGAACTTGGTTCAATGGGAGAACTAAACTATGAGAATTCGTGTGAAACACTCATCTAAGTTTATTCCCTATAGAGCAATTGAGTGTTGAAAGCTTGCCTAGTGGTGAGGTTAAGTCTATGACTTTTAATGATTCCTAAAGACATCAAGGAGGTTGAGTATGGCAAGATACTCGGTAAAGAATCACCTATATAAGTGAGAAGTGGGGGCCGCTTCATGAAATACACTTATGAATCCAAAGGGGTGTCCAAGGCCCGCAAAGGACACAAAACGTGAGAACGGATGAGGTTGAGTTGTTCAAGTGTTAGCACCATTGTCTCGGTGCACGCCGTGGGGGAATAGTTCAAAGCATCAAGCCACTAATCCGCCTGTGTACCCGATGATGTTAACTATGGAAGGTTCAAAGTCACGAACTACCTATCCTTATACTTTAACGCCTCTTGAGGACTGAGCTTGAGTCTGCATATTGCATTTGGGCTATTTTCACTCATGTGGGGGATTGTTGGAATCGTTATTGATTTTAATTTTTTTTTTGTAAAATTAAATATCATAGGATCGATCTACGTTCCGAGTAGATGATCGTGGTATATTCACTTTCTCTAAACCGATTCCCGGTGAGTGAGAAATAGTGAATTAAAGTTTCACTTAATTGTGAATTAATAAGAGATGGAATCCCACATTGGATAATGAACCATCTAGTATATAAGGAGTTACCTTTATGCATGTAATAATTAATGGCACATGTGTATGGGCTTAAAGCCCACACGCGCGCACCGCCGCCGCCCGCCCGCCTCGCCTCGGCCGCGGCCGCGGCCGCGAGCCGCGAGCCGCGTGCCGCGATCCCCGTGCCGTGGACCGTGGACCTTAGACCTTGGACCTTGGACCTTGACCTTGGTCTTGGACTTGGACTTGGATCTTGGATCTTGGATCTTGGTCTTTGGGCTGGTCTTTGGGCCTGTTCGTGGGCTTGTTCGTGGGCTTGACCGTGAGCTAGGCCTTGGCCTAGCTTAAAGAATTTTTTGGACAAGCTCAACAACGTAGTTGGGCTCGTATGTGCACATAAGGATGTCCAGGTACATCCGTCAAATGGTTAAGGAGCTGAATACAGTCCAGGTGCGTCCTGACTGTTCAAATTCAGTCCAATCCGGAAGTAACCTCCCAGGTGTTATGAGGAGTAATTGGCAGATTTGAATTCTGTAACTCCTACCAACTTTTGAAATTCGAAACTCCTGTGTTTAATGCAGGCATGAATGCCTGCATTATGACAGCCTTAAAGGCTGTGTTTAAATCCCTGCAGGTGAGATGGCCTATAAATAGGCATGCATCTCATATACATCTGACACACAGAAAAGTACGAAAATATATTCAGCATACCTGCATTTCATAAGTCAGTTCAGTTCTCAACTCATTCTTGTTCGCCGGAGCTCGCCGGAATTGTGGTGCTACATCTGTCGAGACGAAAGTCGTTTTACCTTTGGAGACAAATTGCTAAACCGAAGAGCACTACCGGGGCAATATTTGTCTTGCGGGAAGAGGCCTCCTCGACTCGACTTCATTTACGGTTTTATTAATTTTCTTGTATTTTCAATTCTGTTTCGAGTTCTGTAATTTTCTTTTTTCGTTGAGTCCTGTAGTTTCTGGATTTCGAGTTGTAATTTGTTTTTCCAGTTGTATTTTATTTTTCGCCCAGCAAGTTTGTAACACAAATTTTCCAACTGACTGAACAAATAATACTCAAGCATTGCACATACAATCGGGTGCCGGATATGTGTATAGACTATTCCGATTTGCGTAGTTGCAGCAGCCCCTGCCTGCTCTTATGCCCTTGTACGATAGCCTCTTGGAACTCTTGCCAAGTCAGTCTTGTTCAGTTAAAGCTGGCCGAGAAATGCCATGTTCGGCCTTATAGTCTTCTTGTTTTCATATGTTCTGTGGCCCACCTGGTGTTGGAGACGACATTACATGGTTAGAGTAAGTGAAAATTAAAAAAAAAAACTCGATCTCTCATGCGTGCTGAAAATTGAATGGCAATCACGGGAAATATGTAGTCCAAAGTGTATATATAAAGAGTATTGTTAAATATACCTAGGAATAAAAATGGTCAAGGCACATGGGGATACGCAACCCCACAACCCCACGCCGATTGTGATGTAAGTTGGGGCGACATTGGGGTGCGGCTCAGGCAATAAAGAAAATAGACGGGACACATGGGGGAATCTGGACAAAAGAGAAAGGACAATACACATGAGGGCTGGAAATAAATAAAAAAAAGGACAGAGCAGGTAGAGACATGTGGGCGGCGGCTGGATAGCGTTGTTGGCGGGGAAAAGGAGGAAAAAAAAAAAAAAAAAGACAAAGACAATAGACATTCATGTGATTTATTTTTTTCCTTCCCCCAACACACACACACACACAACTCTCATGCCTATATTTAGATGATATTGCACACACATAATGGATACACACAACTAAACACACATATACACCCACGCCCACAGATGTCGATTTTTAATGAAAATAATTTAACTAGACATGCTAGATTTTTCACGATGACACCAGAATTTGCCACTAATCAGGTACAATTATATGGTGTTAATCTTTTGTAAATGTCGATTTTTTATACACTTGCAATTTATTTTTAGGTGTTCGGGTCTCGTGAAGAATTGATGGATTGGGTACAAAACATGGCGCACTCTCTAGGTGTTGTCATCGTCAAAAAAAGATCAAATAAGAAACCTTGTGGTTTCGTGTATAAAGTTACTTATGTTTGATCGTGGCGGCGACTATAAAGTTAAGGATTCAAGTAAAGTTTCTGGCACCAAAAATAATAATTGTCCATTTGAATTAGAAGGAAAATATTTAGATGAATATGATTCGTGGAGGTTAAGGGTGATATGTGATAAACATAACCATCAACCTGCACAGTATATGGAGGGGCATCCATATGCAAAGCGATTATCTGAGGATGAATATAGTTTGGTTGCAGAATTGATAACGATGAATGTGGCGCCCCACGATATTTTATCAATACTGAAGCAGCGGAATGTAAATAATGTGTCCACACTCAAAACTATTTACAATGCACGCAATAAAATCCGCATGGTCGAGCAAGTAGGCAAATCTCCAATACAGGTTCTCCTGTCCCTTTTGCATTCTAATGGTTATGTTTATGAGTTTTCTACAAGTAATTCAAACGAGTTGGAAAATTTATTCTTCGTTCATCCAACATCATTTGATATTTGGCGCGCATTTTCACACGTATTGATGATAGATGCCACGTACAAAACAAACAAGTATAATATGCCTTTTGTTGAAATTGTTGGCGTAACTTCAACCAAGAAGACATTTTGCATAGCTTTCGTCTTTATGCATGATGAAAGGGAGGTTAACTATACTTGGCCATTAAATTGTCTAAAGTTGACACTAGACAAGTGCATGCACCCACGTGTTATAGTTACAGACCGGGAGTTGGCTCTAATGAATGCATGCAAAAAAGTTTTCCCGAATGCTGCTCAATTACTTTGTAGATGGCACATTAGCACAAATATTTTGAAGAATTGCAGGCCATCTATTAGGTCACCAAATGATTGGGAATCATTTCTTTCATTGTGGAAGTTACTAGAGGATTCCGCAACATGTGCAGCTTACACAGAAAACTACATGCGACTTCAATCATTGTTGATAAAATATCCACGTATGTTTTATATATTTCACATTTAATATTTATTTTTCTATGTCCCAAAGTTATTTTTTCCTTATATATTTTCTCATCCAAATTTACGTTACTTTCCAGGTGTTTTAAATTACGTAAATGAGAGTTGGTTGAACAAATATAAGGAAATGTTTGTGTCAGTCTGGATTGATCAGCATCTCAACTTTGGAAATAACACAACCAATAGAGTTGAGAGCCAGCATGCGAAGCTAAAAAAATATTTGAATTCTGCAAAGTCTAGTTTGGATAGATTTCTGGGTTGTATTGATCGAATAGTGCAGTCGCAACTCACATCAATTAAAGAAAGCTTAGAAAAAAGCAGAATTGTTCGCATTCATCAACACAACATTCAGTGCTTCAAACTATTGCGTGGTTTTGTTTCAAATGAAGCTCTCGATATAATTCTTGGAGAACGTAAATGATGGAAGGATCTCGGTTAGATTCCTCAAGCGTGATTGTCGACTTCGCAACAGTTGTGGGTTACCATGTGCTTGCGAACTTTCAATGTATATAAGTACGGGTAAGTATATTCCCTTGGATTCAATTGATATCTTTTGGAGGAAGCTAGATATTTCACCGTCAACATATGTGCAAAATGATGATATTAGTTGTGACGGTGAACTAGAACATTTTAAAGAAAACTTTTACAAGCAGTCCAAAGTTGAGAAAAAAAGTTTGTTAAGAAAGCTAAAGGATATCATGGGCCGAACTACAACCGACATTCAAGTACCTCGAGTTCAAAAAAATACTCATGGGCGACCAAGCTTAAAGAAACCACAACAAAAAAAGGATGTCGATCCCATTCATCAAGATTCTCGTAGATCTTGTTCAATCATGCCAAATTTTGTTGGGTCAGATTCGATTAAGGAACCAATGAGACATAGTTTATATGTGATGGACTTGAACAAGGAACCGGTGATAGACTTGAATGAGGTCCCAGATGAGTTCGAGAGTTCATACGTGATAGACCTGAATGAGGTCCCGGATGAGTTCGAGAGTTCGTATAACTCTTATATTCTAGAAAAATTCCAAAAATTTTCGTCCTTACATCACGCAGTAAATGATGTAGAGGAGATGGAAATTGTGGGTTTAGAGCGGTGGATACGTTCTTGGGATTAAGTCAACATCGGTATTTTCAAATTCGGATGGAATTATTAAACGAGTGAGTTGTGCATTATAACGTATACAAAGACATATTCAGAGCTGCTGATATAGCACGACTGCAGTACACATTGATTCTCCAAGAACCCGGTTCTGTGCCGCCTGATAAATGGATGATTATGCTAATGACTGGTTTACTAATTGCTTCACGGTTTAACATTGCTGTTATTTTTTTAAGCGAGTCATTTTGGTCTAGTCTGCCATGATCACAACAACATAATATAGGTGCGATGGTATTGGTCGGTAACCACTACGTCCAAGTAGAATTACAAGAAAATTCTCCATTACCTCTTAACCATCCGCAATGGTTTCGTTACAATTATGACCCGGCATGGGCCTTCCCGAATATAAATCGGCAAAATTTGTATAATGAACTTTTGCACTCCATGTCATGAGAGAATTAACTTTTTTCTTGTATTATCATAATTGTACTTCTCTACTTTTTTGTATTATCTTACGTAATGTATTTAATAAACATGATGTATAATATTTATCTATTTAAATAATACATTTTTACACAATTTTTTTGGTATTATCATAATTCTATTTATCTATTTTTAAAATAACAAAAAAAGTAAAAAAGTAAAAAACTAACAAAAAAAAAAGCTGCCAGCGAAATGCTGGCAGCAAAGGGAGGGAGAAGGGGGCAGCAGGGGGGTGGAGGGGAGGGAGGGGTAAAAGCAAAAAAAAAATGACTAAGTTGGTATACTCAGTAATTGGGTTGGTATATTTAGCCAACCCTTATATAAACAATGATACAGAATAATTTCCGAGGCACATTCCTGTAGGATGGAACAGACAGGCAAGATCCGTAAGACTAGGTACGACTTGTACAACATTGTTATGTTCCATAATTATATTAAGATATGACGATATAACCAACCGACATGACCGTCAAAACCATACTTCGCACTTGATTGCTAATATTCTAGCAATAGGTCTGAATCGTGAGACGGTATTTTTTTTTGTTAAATATAATATTTTTAAACTTTTAGTTAACACAGGAAGGACATCTGGCGTAAAACTTTTGCTGCTTTGTGTTTTGCATAATTTTATTATGTTAACTAATTTTGACCATCATTTGACACTATTATTTTTATGCCACCGACCCAACATCGTTGGGATTAAGGTGCAGATGATGATGATGATTATGATGATAATATTTTTAAACATAAATTTAATACTTTTATTACTTTAAATTTCAGTACTTTTTAAAAATGTACATATATTTTTTGTGTCTAGAAATTATTCCCAATCTATCGAAACATATTACCACATATTGTAAAAATAGATGCAAAACATTACGGGGTTATTCGTAAAATTTTAAACATAATTGGATTTATTTTATAGTAACTTTTTTTTAATAAAAACAACACAAGGATATATAGAGAAGAGCTATACCACGGCGTTGTGCATATTTCCCGGCGACGCGGAATTGAATATATCAATTTGCACGCCGACATAATAATCAACTGCAGCTAACAAGGAAACCTTTCCTTTAATTTGATCTCTTTATTCCGAAGAGGCTAGACTCTTTTTATCTTCCATCAAAGGAAATAAATTCCTTAGCGTCGAGATCCTAGCTTCCCCACCATACTTGAGACAGAACGATTGACTGGTTGACATCGAAACAGAAAATTCATCGTACGTGTTGAGTCGAGCACTCATCTTATTGAGCATGCTTGATTTACCTTTTTCACTGTTTGAGCTCGACTCAATATACGGAAACACTTTAAAAAGTAGTTTTAAAATCTCTCGGGGTCCTTGACCCAATACGCGCTTTCACAGCGAAATTCTGCTCAAGACCATCAAGGACTAACTAAACTCTTGGAGATCCCGTCAGAATTCCTTGGTAGTTTAACCCCTTGGTTTTCTTACTGATACCATTATTCTAAAAAGGTTCAAATGAGGATTCAAAAACACGATCTCGTTTGGCATCAGGGTCTTGACTATCATACAAGCACCATGCAAGTATCATCCGCTCTGAAGCATGCCAGGAGCCGCACATTGACACGCATCGTGCAATGGCATTCACTATCTGTCGGGGTCGCCCCTAGAAACCATGTCACCGCACCGGCGTCACTCCACGATGGGAGCCGCCCCTTGAATTCACGCATTAGGTAACATCGTCATTCACCACCAGACAGAAGCCGCTCATTGCATTATACACGACCTGGAGACACTCCCCGCCCTCCTTGACTTTGGATATGAAACATCACATAAGCACATATTCACGTTGACAATCCACACAAGTTTCAATCGACGTATCATACCATTTCAACCACGTATGTTCAAGGCAAATCACGTAATCATTCTCATCCATAGAATTCACCAGATAATATCACAGTAATCGGGGTCTAAAATCTCAGTTCACGCATCACGTAGGGTCACAATATCAAACGATCCCCGAGTAACACACCGCTAGATCAAATAAATATCATTCAATCCACATCATTAGAACGTAGAGGCAATGAACGATTTAGTAAACATGAATATATATATATATATATACACACACACACACATTTGACTACCTTTTTAGATGGCCTAATTACAGTTTAGTCCCTATTGTTTTAGATATTACAATGAAGGACAATCTTTGCTCTGTCCAGAAACTATATTTACAACGAAGGACAAAACTCAAAATTTCACATGATGTCACAAGAGAGAGTACTGATATTCCGGATTTGCCCTTTTATTTTCCTTTTTGTTTTTACCCATTTATTTTTTATCTCACGTGGATGGCACATGCTGGACCTCATTGTAATATATATATATATATAACACTTTTGGACTTCAGTGTAATAAATTTTCAAACTTTCTAGAAAAAAATATTTTTTCCAAAAAAGAAAAGTATTTTCTGGAAAAAATATATTATTTTTCGAAAAAATAAAAAAATTATTTTCTGGGAAAAAAATTATCTTTTCAAAAAAAACATTATTTTATGGATTTTTTTATTTTTTTGAAAAAACTAAAAAAATATTTTCTGGAAAAAAATATTTTTTGGCAAAAAAATATATTTTCGAAAAAAAAAATCATTTTCTGGAAAAAAATATTTTTTCGAAGATATAAAATTATTTTAAGATTTTTATTTTTGAAAAAATAAAAAATTTATTTTCTGGAAAAAAAATTATTTTTGCGAAAAGAATAAAAAAACTTATTTTCTGGAAAAAAATTATATTTCGAAAAAAAATTATTTTCTGACAAAAATATATTTTTTAAAAGAAATGTATTAGCCAAACACTTTAATAACTTATAAGCTATTTATTTCATATGAAATGTATTTTAAAAGAAATATTTTATTCAATTAAATAGAGGGGCATTTTCGTCTTTTTAATGGAAGTCAACAACAAATCAGATTTTTGTCCTTCGCTGTAATTTATGAAACAATATGGACTAAACTGTAAACAGACCATCTAATAAGGTAGTTGGCTGTAATTTTCCCATATATATATATATATATATATATACAAGGAAAACGATACACACTTGAACACATAAAAATTTACGTAGAATATAATTCGTATGGCAAGATACTTGCCTCGATAAACCACACCGACTGGCGTGCGCCAACAGTTAGCGTGCACTGACTGTCTCAATAGCGTGCTAACACGACATATCAGCACGCGCTATAATACTGCATAGCGTGCACTATGCCTACAGAACTGTAACATCCCCAGATTAAACCGGGAATATTATACGCCGCAGACCCTCTCCGTGAGGATCCACCAGGCTAGACATCAAAACATCACATTACATTACATACCGACGAATCAAAATAACGGACCAATAGACCGATTTGGTCTTTCGTCACTGACTTACAAATCAAAATACATAAACTCATCCAGACTCATACCCACACACAAGGGTAAAATACTTGCAACAACGAACAATAAGACAGCGGAAAAGACAATACAATGGACTCCGACTAACTGAACCCAAAACTGGCCTTCGTGTGATTAGTATCATTCGTCTTTCATCATCCCTCGTACCGATCCTGTGTCTTGCTCCCGAAAACCTGCATGTACCTGGACACAATACAGATATCCACCCCCCGATTACTCGGGGGTTAGCAAAACTCCACTGTTTCGCTAGTGCAAGTATAAAGTGCAAATACGAGCCATACACAACACATTCCGAGAATACAACAAAAGACTTCCCGAGGTATATTTAGTTAAAAATAGTTCAAGTCTTGAAAGTAGAAACGAAGTAAGTAAGCACTTTGAAAAACATTTTCAAATCTCGGGAGTTTTAAAAACATTAGAAATTGAAAAGTTCTTAAATTCCTCGAAAATCATTTAGGGTCACAGCCCCAAAGTTCTTTTTCCAAAATGCAAATCCGTTAACAAAACGCGGGGTCCACGACCCAACCATTATGGTCACAAAACACAGGGTCCACGACCCGATCATCCACTTCAATTCACTTACAAGTGCACATTACACATAACACATTAATCTTATGCCATTCTAGCCAAGCACCAAGACTCGATTTATAATGTCTCTCGACCCCAAGAACAAAGCATTGTGATACACCTGACAATAACACAATTAACGAAAACATCAACGTCATCCTCAAGATGAAAACCACAATCGTAACCGCGGCCGTACCCCTTAGTATCGACCCCGGACATCCGTCGGACACTCCGGTGGAAACCACTTCCGCGGCCGTACCCCTTAGTATCGACCCCCAGACATCCCGTCGGACACTCCGGGTGGAAGTTCAACCACACACACACCCAAGTCCACTTCCGTGGCCGTACCCCTTAGTATCGACCCCCAGACATCCCGTCGGACACTCCGGGTGGAAGGAACAACACACACACGTTCCAAAATCACAGTTGCAAACCACAAGCCTCGAAGGTCAATCACAGTATATATAGTCGAGGTACCTTACTAGAATGGCCAATTCATCCAACACATGCTCACAAACCATAACTAATACTATCAACAAGAAAGAACACTATTCCAACAGCACCGAACGGCACAACCAATATCACATAAATTCACATAGTTCATCGATAACCACATGTCTCCATGTACAGCTTAAACAAAGGATTAAACTTCAAAACTTACCGACGACGTAATCACACACAATGGCATCACACGAAAGTATTACGATCTTATACTCAACATTAATACATGTATTCAATTAAGCATATTAATTCTCGGAACACATGAGTCGTCTTTAAGAAAACCATGATGGTAAATATACCGATACTTTTGAAAAAGATGGTTATGAATATTTATTTAGCACATATCGACGATTAACAACCATTATATCCACAAAACACGTAATGTATGGGCAAGATACTTGCCTCGATAATCGATACCGGACACTCCTACAATCACGGCTCAGTCGGGACACCTCGAACACCTACGATTCCCCGGCGAAGGAAAAGAATACACCCACGATCGAGAAGCTTGAAGAAAACGACGAACGGAAGGGTTCCGACTCGAGTTCTTCACAAGAATTCCGACTCGAGTTCTTCACAAGAATTCGACCCTAACAACATATAATCAATAAATCATCGATCATACGAAGAAGAATAATCGTAGAACGCCCGAAACCCCTCTACGACATTCTATCGGACACCTTCAAGGCGTCGATCAAGAACTCGACCAAATCGATGAATCGATACGATCCAACCATGGAATAATAAAGGAAATGATATAATATATCTAAATTATCATCAATCCATCATAACTCTAAGTTAAATCGGATTAATCGGACGAAAACAACCAAAATACCCAAAATCCCCAAAATTAGATTTCTAGAAAATTTGACCTGATTCGGTAGATCGGAGGATGTTATAGGAGGGATGATTGATGATATGAGCCTCAAAACTTCATGGATTAAATGTATAACAACATTGCTCCAAGATTCCCACGCCTCCATCCGCGGAAGAGAAGAAAAAGAGTGAGAGAATGGGTGAAAAAAACGTCCGCAGGCCTTAAATAGGCCGACTGCCGGCCGGGTTACGTACGTAACCGGCCATGGCTTACGTACGTAACCGGCCATGGCCGAACACACTGCCTGGAAATGCCGGAAACGTTACGTACGTTACCGGCCAGGGCCTTACGTACGTAACCGGCCTTACGTACGTAACGGCCGAGCACTACCGTACGTTACTCGGCCAGGGCCGGCCTGGCTCGAGCATGCCCGGCCATGACTCGGCCGGAACCAACTCCGACGGCCCGAACGACCCCGAAACCCGAACCTGAGTCCGAATCGAAGATACGGTTACGAAGTACTCGCAAAGACGAATCCGAGCACAAAGAGAACACACGATTCCGACCACCCGAAGGCTCGGAATTCGACAACGGAAGTAATTACCCAAAACTTTGGGAAATTACGAAAATGGCCCAAAATGTCCGAAAATCACGATACGCGATCGAAACACCAAACCAAAGCTCGCAACATGAATAATAACATTAAATGAAATTACGAGAAACTCGAAACAACAGTTTCGGATGAGATTCGCAAGAATCGAACTCAAGTGCGGAAAAGTCGCTAAAAAGCTCGGAACTCAACAAAGCGATACCGAAACGAACTCGGATGACAAAAAGTGCAGAATTAATCATTCTCAAAATGACGAAACGGTCATGAGGGAGTCGTCAAAACGGACTCCGGCCGAAAAAGAAATTTACCGAAAATTGAAAATTGCGGATATTACATTCTACCCTCCTTAAAAGAAGTTTCGTCCCGAAACTTAAAACAAGTAGGGAGAAGAAATATCCCGCCAGGAAAACTCAACGAGATATGCAAGGAAACGCGTAACTCACGCCTATCGGCGAAACGTTACAAGCAACACAAAGGAATATACGGTGTGAAAACACGCTCCACGATGACCAACACGACGTCGCCGTTAGGGATATAACAAAACCAACAAGTTACAAGCATCATCAAATGGATAATACAATCAAGTCAATTATCCGAACAATCACAAAACACAACGGACGAAAATCGATATGATTGACCAACCCAACGGTACATCAATCGCTGAACAAATACTGAATTCCACCGCCCAAGGGTTGGAAGATCGAAAACGAGACTAATTTTCCGAACTTGGAAAGGTCACAACGATATATAGATCAATTTGGGACAATATCAGAACTCGCTCGAGTGACAAAGGTGAGAAACAACACCAGGTCAGAAGCATCAACGAACACAGTCGAGTCGTTACGGTTGGACGAAACAGAAGAGAAAGAAAGAAAAATGTGGGTATTACATCATATCACCTTTAAAAGAGGTTTCGTCCAGAAACCTAAACAACGAGAACGAAGTGCTGGAATAGCAACCTTCCCGACCATATCCTATTGGTCCACATCCGATCTTCATGGCCATTAGTATCGTGGTCACGACTGTATCCTCTGCCCATCGGCATACTAAGCGGATTCCCACTCAATACGTTTGCACGACTTCGCAAAATATTATACTAAAGTACCAACTCAGCACGACATATCACATAAGGTAACCAATAACAACTCGAAAAGAAAATCCACGAGGTATCCTTTTAAAGGAAATCTTTTGAAAATCCTTGGATTTGTATGGTATTTAAAATAAACTTTAAAAGTACTTTTGGTACCTCGGGTTGTTTCATCAAAACTTGTAAACAACATACTTTAACCGTCTCATTTGAAATCATTTGAAGTCATCATGCCTCTACGTATCATCATCACCGTTAACAACTAACAAGTTAACCATGCAAGATCATCAAATCATTCTTACATACTCTAACATTTCCAATTCAGAGTTTGAACTTTACATCGAGTGAGATTTTTCATCTTTCACTATATTTTTTTGAAAATAAAAATCGCATTGGTTTTTGAAATAAAATATTTTTATGGTGTGGAAGATTTTTGAAAATCATTC
The DNA here is from genome assembly GCA_033398695.1 of Orobanche coerulescens. Lineage (NCBI taxonomy): Eukaryota > Viridiplantae > Streptophyta > Magnoliopsida > Lamiales > Orobanchaceae > Orobanche > Orobanche coerulescens. The sequence goes on from CM065804.1 coordinate 33,861,443, forward strand.
ACTCGAATTATTTGAAAATACAACAATACGTTAAAAATCATTTTCGAAAATTCTCCCAACACTTCACAAACATCAACGATGGTAATATTTTACAAAATGTCTACATGTATTTTAAAACAACTCTTTCAAATACCATCGAGGTTTTATTTGAGAATCCAAGGCCGGCTTGCCAATTCCAAATAATTTTCAAAGTATACACGGAGCCGCCGATTAATCGAACCGTCAAAACTTTGTGAAGTTTCTGATCGCTCGAAAAGTTATCCTAAAAATAGGAGTTCTTGAGTCGCTCGCAAATATATACGAGGTAGAAGTAGTTTGTGGTGAGTTCTACCAAGGTCTTTTCTCTCGAGGATTGTCCAACAGGGCTTCGTATAATTTTTTGTTACAAATTGCGAGAAATAAATACTAAAATATTAAAAAAGATATTTTTGGGTTTTTTAAAAATTAACTAAATTAAAATGCACTATATTTAATTTAAACTATTTTTAATAAGACTATTTTAATAAGACTATTTTTAACAAGACTATTTATACTAGACTATTTATATTAAGACTATTTATACTAGACTATTTATACTAGACTATTTATATTAAGACTATTTATACTAGACTATTTATACTAGACTATTTTTAACTAGTGAAAATGAATAGAATTAAAATGAGTTGGGAATTTATAAAATCTAGGGGAATACGGGTTCATTAAATTAGGTATTTTATAGGAATTGATTTATATGGATATAAAAGAAAAAACGAATGTTTATCGAGTAATCAACTTTTCACCTCCGTACTTTCGTAATCAAAGATGTCTTAATCGCTGTCACTTTTTTAAGATGTTGATAACAAGATTAACACTTGATAGATTGAAAAGATGTGTTTCCAATACACTTAACAATCAATCAAGGAGGTTTCACTAGTAGAAATAGGATATGATCAATCTCTATTTAAACCAATTAGTCCTTTCATTTCTCTAACTTGACTATTTTTAGGATAAACGATCGTTCATCGAGTAATCAACTTTTCACCTCCGTACTTTCGTAATCAAAGATGTCTTAACCACTTTCGGAATCTTAAGATGTTGATAACAAGATTAACATTTGATAGATTGAAAAGATATGTTTCCAATTCACTCAACAATCAATCAAGAAGGTTTCATTAGTAAAAATAGGATATGATCAATCTCTATTTAAACCAATTAGTCCTAAAAATAGTTTAAATCAATCAAATACTCAATATATAACCTAATAGAAATCCCCCTTCCCCTAGGAAGAAATATTAGCTACTCATTGGTTTATTATACAAACTAAAATTATAATAGAAATAATGATATATATAATATATATATAGAAACTTTTAATTACTAGAACTTAATGACAATAGATAAAACTTACTTGAATATGATGAATCAAAGTGCAAGAAACAAACTTCAAAATATAACTTCAAACTTGTTTAAAGGTTACAAGCTTACAAAAATTGAAAGTAAAATACTAAGTGCTTATTGATCAAGCACTTTTCAATTACAAACTAAATGAAAGAAAAACTTCAAACCAAAAATAAAATACAAACTAAAATTGAAAGTTCTAAGGAAAATATATTGCTAAAAAAAGTATTTCTTAGCAAGAAGATGGGTTTGAGAATTGGTAATTGGTATTGGTAATTGATTAATTGGTTTTTTGCAATGGATGAACATGTCCTTTTATAGGTGATTTTCAAGAATACAATTGATTATTTAATTCAAAATATCTATTGTAATATCATTTTTTTAATTCTTTGTTCACACTTCACCCATGTCTTTGAATTTTCAGATTTTTGACCAAAAAAATATCTTGTGGTTGATTTCACAAGTTGGTCAAAAGTGGACTAATTTTGCATGGCATCTGCTGAAAAACGGCGATGAAAAACGGCCCGGTTGCCCGTGTTGTGCGCCGTTATGTGGTGACTCGGTCTCTTCCGGAATACGCGCGAGGACACGGCGCTAAATGCCGGCCGTGTGTGAAACGGCCCAAGACACGGCCTCTTTTGCGCCGTATGTGAAACGGCCGACAGAACACGGTCCATTTTGCGCCGTTTTGTATGGTCGTTTGTCCTGGAAAAATTCCCGTCGTTGGATTTGATCTTGTTTTCCGTCCTTTTTGATGCTTCATGTCAGTAATCTGTAAAATAACCATTTTTAGCTCATGTTTGGACATATCTGTAAAATATATATTTTTAATCACAAATCAGTACAATTATGCCCGGAAAAATGAATATTTTGTATATGAATTTTAGATCAATTATGCACTAATCAAATACCCCACACTTAAATTCTTGCTAGTCCCGAGCAAGACTCTTTATTAATCACACACAAAATAAAAATTAAAATAAGACATAAAATAAAAAATAAAAAATAATACACACAAATTTAAGAAAAATAATTATATATAAAGATAAAAAGAGATCAAAATGCCATTAATACACAATAACCAACTTTATACAGTAGATAGAAATGAATCAAGATTCAAAATAAATCTACTAACGATTTTGAAGTTAAAACACGGTTTTTATTTTTGTAATTCCAAAATACAAGGTTTTCCACCCAAAAGGTTGATTATTTCTTTCCCACTCGTGACTTCACACGACTCCCTTTAATGGTTGCTCTCGATCACTCGTTTATTTTTCGACTCAATATGAAGAAGAATTTCATCGGCGTCATCAAATATTGTGATTTTTACAAAATTGAGTGTATTGAAATTCAGCTGCTAATTAATTCAAATATGCTCATAAACTACATCCCTTTTAGTGATAGCTTTCACACCGTTATTTGCTAACGTGTAGCTCTTTTCACTAACACAATTTCTATCTCATTATTTTTCTTTCGTAAAAAGGTGATAGCTTTCACACCGTTATTTGCTAACGTGTAGCTCTTTTCACCAATTTTTCTGAGACGGCAGCTACGCACCAACAATGGTTAGTCCTTTATTTTTCGCAAAATTTAAGACTTCCAAAATTAGGCAGCTGTTGCTGCTCAACACTTCTCCTTTTCGTCATTTGTTTTTTTAGGTGATAGCTTTCACACTGTTATTTGCTAACGTGTAGCTCTTTTCACCAATGACTCCCTTTTTTTTTTTAGGGAATAGAATTTTTGCAGAAAATCATTTTTTAGTTAAGCATGAAAAATCAAAAACTCCACAAATTAAGTAAATTTCAGTTTTATTTTTCATCAACCAATTGATTCTTCTTTTCTCAAGGTAACGAATGACTCGATTTTATATGATAATTACAAGGTTTGGAAAGAGAGATTAAGGCTCAAAGTTTTGGAATATACAATTTTTTTACCGGTTAAAACAATTTTTAGAAGCTTGTATATAGCTAATTTATTGGTGTTATGGCCAGATCTAGAAATCTCACAAATCAAAATAATATATATATATATATATATATATACTGAAAAAAAAAATTTAGGCAAATAAAAACACACCAAAATACTAACACACCAAAACACTAAAACAAACCACACCAAAATAAAAACACACCAAAAAACTAAAACAAACCACCCCAAAATTGAAAATAAAACTGTCTCGCTTTATAAAATAAAAATAAAAATCAATGCGTAAAAGCGTAATACTCCTGTTAAGAAAGTTGATGTCTGAGCCTAATGCCTTTTAGAATCTGCTAGAGAATAAATATACGAGGCACACACAAAAGAAAATAAAATATACTCGTAAGTATAACATAATTTTTTAGATGCGCATCAAGAAAGTCCGAAGAGTCGCCTTACGCTGCCATCAAAGTTTTTAAAAAAAGCAAAACACGAAATAAAAATTACAAAGAATACATAAATCGCGAATAGATGCGCGTCAAGAGATCAAGAAGAAACTCCTTAAGCTGCCATCATTTAGCACGATTATTACACACGACAGAAAGTAAAAATACAAGAGGTCCGTCATGGGGTATCAAAGGGAGAGGAATGAATCCACTTTTCGTTTTCTCACTGTAAAATCTTCTACCCAGACAATTTTAGCTAGAGCTGGATCTGGTTGAGGAACAAATTCATTGAGTTTTTTGATTAGTTCTTCTGGTGTTGTTGCAACGACTATGATTCGTTTTGCACGCTCGGAAATAAAGCCCTTTTAGGCAGAGTAGTCGATGAAAGACAGTAAACCATCAAAGAAACCATTGACATTAAGCACTCCTATTGGTTTTTGATGAACATTTAGCTGGGCTCTGGTAACCACATGAAAAAGTTCCTCAAGGGTGCCAAAACCACCGGGAAGGGCGATAATGTAATGCCCGAGATCTTTGTTATGTAATTGGAACTTGTGATATTGTAATGATCATACTTTTGTCTGAGTATTATTCTTCGTATTTCATAATCCGATGTTGCCGAGCGTTTAATTTCATGGTTGTGATTTGTAAGGTTGAAATTGCGGCATGTAGCGCACGCTACAGGCTAAGGGTAGCGTACGCTAACATGGTTTCATAGCGCACGCTACAGAATGTAATTAGCGCACGCTATGCGTGGTCAAATTGATTGGGACGTGCGGTAGGTGAGATCTGGCCGGGGGACCCCTGTCGGATTGTGTTGGATGTACCTGGACGGCTTTCGGGAAAAGCCGAGTCAACGCCTTAGCGCACGCTACAGGTCGATGCGTAGCGCATGCTAAGTGCCGAGTACAGTTTAGACTGTGAGCCGTTAGCGCACGCTACGAATAGGGTCTAGCGCGCTAATAGCCATTTATTATAAATAGGACATCATCCTATTCGAGATTTCAGTTTTTCTCCTCCCATAACCCGAACTCTTACACTTAGAACATAACTCACTTCGTCCCAAACACTTCATATCAACCTCCTAGTTCGAGATTGAAGATCGTATATCATTGGAGATTGGTGTTCAAGCCTTCGGTGTTGGATCGCTTCATTTTTTCCTCCGTATTCTTCACTACTTTGAGGTAGGTGATTCTTCACTGATGTTAGTAATGTTCTTAAGGACGTCTGATCATGTTTAGATAGCCAGTTATTTTGTTTATGATCGGTCTTCACATGTTAGAAGGATATTTTCGATGTTTCGACACTTATTCATCGTATGAACCTTTGAACCATCTTATAAGGACTCCTAAGCATGTTCAAATCAAGTTAGGATCAATAATCGGATATTTACCCAGTTGATACGTTTTACACGATGGAATCATGTGTTTTGGAACGTAGAACAAATGGAGCTTAGATTATTTCTTGGAGATCGTAGATGAATTATGATGTTGAGTTGGCTATCCGTATATTTGTATTTCACGATCATAAATCTTCCACAAACCTTATTAGCATGATTTGCCCGAAGATAACTTGTATTATCACGGTAGAATTCATGAGTTCTTCACCATTCAACCTAGTTTTCGGATTTCAGTATTCTGCCATGCAGTATTAGCGCACGCTAACACATGTGAGTTAACGTGCGCTATCGGGGTCAGTTAACGCCCGAAACGTACGTAGCGTACGTTATGAGACCAGCCGAGTCAGACTGCCAGACCGTGGCTAGCGCACGCTAGTCTTATACGATAGCGTACGCTAACAGTCCGTCTTAGCGCACGTTACGTAGAGTACGTAGCGCGCGCTAAGCAATCCAGACAGCTTGTTTATTTTGAGCTTTTCGGCCATAGACCGAATTGTTAGGCCATCGCTCGACTTGAGATGATTTGTATATCGTTCCTTTTGTTAAGGTTCGAGCTTGTTACGTTGATCGAAGGAGGCGGCCTTCGAGTGTGTCGAGATCCTTGAAGTATTTCGTCTTGCCATTTTCGAGGCAAGTATCATATGTCGAGTTTGATTTATTATGCTTGTGGTATTGTTCATATTTTGTATATGAGATGTATTTCTGGAAATTCGCGTGATATTCGTTGTTGTTTGTTCGTATTGATGAACATATTGAAATGCATATGTGTATGCATAATTGATTGATTATGGTATAAATGATCCGAGGGGGGGTCATGAGGATCTATGCTGAGGGCGCTGGATCGAATGTCCACCATGCGTTGGTCCGACGGGATCATCATGGGGATCTATGCTGAGGGCGCTGGATCGCTGGACGGGTTTTCCACCATGCGTTGGTCCGACGGGATCATCATGGGGATCTATACCAAGGGCGCTGGATCGCTGGATTACCCTGTATTGTATTGATGGGATCGTGAGGATTCGCATCGTTGGATTCGATAGCGGAAGTCCGTTTTGCATGTTTTATGATGCATTGATGATTTATTGTATTATGATACTTGTACTAGCATCGTTTTGCTAATTCTTCGGGGTGGACATTGTTTTGATGTTCGTAGCCGAGGAGCGGGAGGCACCACAAGACCGGGGACGATGAGATGGCTCTGATGTGATTGATGTTATTGTTGTCGAGAGTTGTTTTCTTGTTTCGCTCAAGACTGAGCACGTCTGTTTTAGTAATGTCTTTTCGATATGGTTGTATAAATTAACTCTTTGATCGGTTGATTCAAATATGTCTTTGAACTTCAGTTGTGCGATTGGTTTATATTTACACTCTTTTTAAAATTAGCCTTGTAAATCCTTACCTAGAGGGTTTACGGCGCTGTAATTATTCCGAATATCTCGGGGTGTTACAGAATATGGTTTCGGAGCTAAGATTTATGGATATCTTGGCAGTCGGGTTAGTTGGGTCTGTTTACGTTATTGATTATTGGTCGTTCGTAACATCACTGCTGAGCCAGCATCGTTAATTGGACTGTGGTTGTAAGTTTCCTAATCTCGAATACTACTGTTTTGTTTAATTCACGTCTTGTAAACATTAATGAATGTACTTTGAGAAAGTTTGTCCCAGATATTGAGTATTTATGTTTACAATATGTTGAGAGGAGGTCGTGGACGCGGACGCGGTCGTGGACGCGGACGTGGTAATGCGAGGCAAGAAGAGTCGGTATCTACCCCAGAGATAACCGCTAGTCAAACAGATTCACATTCCGGGGGACAGCAGGGATCGGCAAATAATAATGCAGATCCTAACGTGCCGGGAGTGCTTCAGCAGGTGGTTGCCAGATAAACCAGCTTTGCTCAAGTTGTGGATCGCATGCAGACGGCGATGGGACAGCAGAATAACGTGGATAATCGGGAGATAAATGGCTTACCGAGGTGGTCAAATTGCATCCTCCGAAATTTGACGGTTCCACCGAGACGCTTTCGTGGGATCATTGGTCAAGGAATTAGAGAAGATTTTTATGGGATTAAGCGTCCCAACGATAGGAAGGTTCCGGCCGCCCAATATCTTTTGACCGGGAGGCTTTCGATCGGTGGGAGGCCATTCGACCAGAGGAGCATAATGTCGACCGATGAATTCAAGTTGATGATGGAGGCACAAGATTGTCCTCGCCCGCTAGAGAGGCCCGAGTTCGGGAGTTTTTCTCACCACAAAATTCGAAGCATCTGTGACGGAAGTGATTAAGACTTTTAATCACCAAATGACTTATGTGCGCCACCTGTCAGACCGAGGCGGAAAGGATTTTCCATTTTGACATGCGAATGAAGCCGGAAATTCAGCAATATATGTCCGGATTTGATTGTACCACCTTGAGGCAAGATCGTGACAAGGCGTTGGCCTACGATATGAAGGAAGCGGCGGAGAGAAATCGACGGAAGCAAAGAAACAGAAGGTGTCGGGCAACTTCACGGAGAATAAGAATAGTGGGCCCCGCCGGGGTCAGTCCTCTTTTCACTCATCCAGAGACCTCCGCATCCTAGTCGAGGAGGAAAGAAGTTCCGGCAAGACCGATCAAGCTTCGACACAGGGAAGAAGTGTTACAACTGTGGAAAGGCGGGACATGTTCGACGGATTGTTTCGCGCCTTCCGTGACTGTTTCGAGTGTGGACAGGAAGGACATCGCGCAACATTTTGTGGGAATGTGACCCGATCTTTTGGTACTCGCGCTCCAGCTCCAGTTCCGAAGGAGACAAGTGTGAATCAGACGCAGCAAAGTGGATTTCAGCAGTAGAACGCTGGAAAGAGAGAGGCATCCAGTGCTGGGTCCGTTCCTCCACGTCTGCATTTAAATAAGGAAATCGATGATCGAACACACCGTTGCATCAGTGCGATTCAGATCCTTTTGCAACCAGTTAGTGTCTTGTTCGATTCAGGAGCTACGCATTCTTTTATATCTTTGAACTGTGTTAATCGTTTGAACATCTCGTGCTTGTATAATTGTGAACCTTATGTTGTGGGATTACCGAGCGGAGATAAAATTGTGGGAACCTTAGAAGCTAAGGATTTCCCAGTATCTATAGAAGGAAGAGATTGGCCATCGAATCTTATTGTGGTTGACATCTGCGGTGACGATTTAATTCTCGGAGATGATTGGCTCAACCGTTATGGAGTCATGGCCGAATTACCGAGAGAGAGTCATTTCCATCATTGCTGATGACGGATCTGAACACTTATTCCGAGGATGGAGACCGGGAAGCTTGGGGAAATTGATCAAGGCAATGAAAGCTGTGAAATTACTGAAGCAAGGATGTCACGGACTTTGGTGCTATGCCATGAGGAAAGAGGAAGGAGTAGAGCTCTCGTCCATTTCAGTGGTGAATGAGTTCTCCGATGTATTTCCCGACGAACTACCTGGGTTACCTCCGCAGAGAGAAGTGGAATTCACTATTGAACTAGAGCCTGGAGGAGCTCCTATTTCCAGAGCACCATACCGCATGGCGCCAACCGAGATGTATGAACTCAAGAAACAACTGGAGGAATTGTTGCAGAAGGGTTATATTCAACCAAGCGTTTCTCCTTGGGGAGCGCCCGTTCTCTTTGTCCTAAGAAAGACGGATCCCTCCGACTGTGTATTGATTACAGGGAGCTTAATAAGATGACGATCAAGAATAAGTATCCTATACCTCGGATCGACGACTTGTTTGATCAACTGCAAGGGGCAAGGGTATTCTCGAAGATTGACTTGCGAACGGGATACCATCAGTTGAGAATTAAGGAATCGGATATACCGAAATCTGCTTTCAGATCCCGGTACGGGCATTATGAATTTGTAGTGATGCCATTTGGACTTACCAATGCTCCTGCGGTATTCATGCAATTGATGAATCGGGTATTCTTGGAGTACTTGGATAAATTTGTGGTCGTTTTCATTGACGACATCTTGATATATTCGAGGGACGCAGAGGAACATGCTGAACATTTACGTGTAGTTTTGAGCATCTTGAGAAAGGAACAGCTGTATGCTAAGCTTTCTAAATGCGAATTTTGGCTTAAGGAAGTAACCTTCCTTGGGCATGTGATATCATCCGACGGAGTTCAGGTGGACCCGAAGAAAGTCGAAGCAATCTTGGAGTGGGAAGCTCCTAAAAACGTGAAAGAAGTCCGAAGCTTCTTAGGACTTGCTGGATATTATCGCCGCTTTGTAGAGGGATTTTCCAAAATTGCTCGTCCGCTCACTCAGCTGTTACAGAAAACTCAAAAGTTCATGTGGAATGAGGAGTGCCGGGCTAGTTTTGACGAACTTAAGAGGAGGCTGACGACAGCACCTATATTAGCGCTGCCAGAAGGAACTGACGGATTTATGGTATACAGCGATGCTTCAAATCAGGGTTTGGGTTGTGTGTTGATGCAGAAGGATAAAGTGATTGCTTATGCTTCTCGGCAATTGAAACCGTACGAAGTTAATTATCCGACTCATGATCTGGAGCTAGCAGCTGTGGTCTTTGCCTTGAAAATCTGGCGACATTATTTGTATGGCACTCATTGTCGGATCTTTACAGATCATAAGAGCCTCAAGTACATTTTCAGTCAGAAAGAGTTAAACATGAGGCAGAGAAGGTGGCTGGAATTGATCAAGGATTACGACTTGGAGATTCTCTATCATCCGGGGAAAGCAAACGTAGTAGCTGATGCTTTGAGCCGTAAACCTGTTTCTCTTCGAGTGTTGGAAGCACTTACGTCCCAAACCAGTATTCAACGGGAAATGATCCGCGAGGGGATTGAAGTATGGGCACCAGGAATCCAAGGGCAACTTTATGTGATGGAACTGACTTCATCACTAGTCGAGGAGATCAAGTTTAAACAATTGAACGATTCTCTGATCCTTCGATTATGTGACGAAGTAAAGAAAGGAAAAGCCCCAGGATTCGTGATACAAGATGATGGAGTTCTGAGATTTCAGAGTCGACTTTGCGTTCCCGATGATGATGATTTGAGAAGGACTATTCTGAAGGAAGCTCACAGCGCGCCCTATTCTATTCACCCGGGCGTGAGAAGATGTATAAGGATTTAAAGCAAAACTTGGTGGGGAAATATGAAGAAGGACGTGGCGGAGTACGTTTGAAGTGTTTGACTTGTCGTGAGTTAAGATTGAACATCAACGACCTGCCGGAATGTTAAAGCCACTTCCGATCCCTGAATGGAAGTGGGAGGATATCTCGATGGATTTCATCACTAGTATGCCAAGGACTAGAACGGGAATGAACATGATTTGGGTTGTAGTTGATCGACTAACCAAGTCGGCTCATTTCCTAGGAATCAAAGATACATGGGGACCCGAGAGATTGGCACGAATATTTATTGCGGAGATAGTCCGATTGCACGGACGCCGAAGACCATTATTTCGGATCGAGATGGTCGTTTCGTGTCACACTTCGAAAGCGATTCACGGTGGCTTTGTGGACCGAGCTAAACTTTAGTACGACTTATCATCCCCAACGGACGGTCGATCCAAAGGACTATTCAGATAGAGAGGACATGCTTAGAGCTTGTGCATTAGATTGGTCGATCGATTGGGAAGTTCACTTGCCCTTGATCGAGTTCACTTATAATAACAGTTGGCATGCTTCTATTAAGATGGCACCATTTGAAGCTTTGTACGGGAGAAGATGCCGATCACCCCTGTGCTGGGATGATTCTTCGGATTTGATCGGGACGGAACCGGAATTGGTTATTCAGACTCAAGAGAAGATAGCCTTGATTCGAGAGAGACTGTTGACTGCCCAGAGTCGACAGAAGTCTTATGCCGATGTACGTCGTCGCCCTCTAGAGTTCGACGCTGGAGACCACGTACTATTGAAGGTGTCTCCTACACGAGGGATTTTCCGTTTTGGGAGAAGAGGCAAGCTTAGTCCGAGATATATCGGACCCTTCGAGATCCTCGAGAGAGTGGGAGATTTAGCATACAGGTTGGCCTTACCGCCATCGCTGAGTCATGTTCACAATGTGTTTCACGTATCCCAACTGCGGAAGTATGTACCGGACCCCAGTCACGTCATTGATTTCGACGAGATCGAGATAGCTAATGATGGCACCTTCGAAGAGAGACCAATCAAGATACTTGAGAGCCGGATCAAACAGTTGAGAAATAAACCAATACACTTGGTTAAAGTACAATGGTCACGACATGGAGTCGAAGAGGCCACTTGGGAAACGGAGGACGGTATGAAGGCTAAATATCCGGAGTTGTTTTCATCATAAGTTTCGGGACGAAACTTCTTTTTAGGGAGGAAGGATGTAATGCCCGAGATCTTTGTTATGTAATTGGAACTTGTGATATTGTAATGATCATACTTTTGTCTGAGTATTATTCTTCGTATTTCATAATCCGATGTTGCCGAGCGTTTAATTTCATGGTTGTGATTTGTAAGGTTGAAATTCTGTGCATGTAGCGCACGCTACAGGCTAAGGGTAGCGTACGCTAACATGGTTTCATAGCGCACGCTACAGAATGTAATTAGCGCACGCTATGCGTGGTCAAATTGATTGGGACGTGCGGTAGGTGAGATCTGGCCGGGACCTGCCGGATTGTGTCGGATGTACTGGACGGCTTCGGGAAAAGCCGAGTCAACGCCTTAGCGCACGCCATGTGTCGATGCGTAGCGCACGCTAAGTGCCGAGTACGATTTAGGCGTGAGCCGTTAGCGCACGCTACGAATAGGGTCTAGCGCGCGCTAATAGCCATTTATTATAAATAGGACATCATCCTATTCGAGATTTCAGTTTTTCTCCTCCCATAACCCGAACTCTTACACTTAGAACATAACTCACTTCGTCCCAAACACTTCATATCAACCTCCTAGTTCGAGATTGAAGATCGTATATCATTGGAGATTGGTGTTCAAGCCTTCGGTGTTGGATCGCTTCATTTTTCCTCCGTATTCTTCACTACTTTGAGGTAGGTGATTCTTCACTGATGTTAGTAATGTTCTTAAGGACGTCTGATCATGTTTAGATAGCCGCTATTTTGTTTATGATCGGTCTTCACATGTTAGAAGGATATTTTCGATGTTTCGACACTTATTCATCGTATGAACCTTTGAACCATCTTATAAGGACTCCTAAGCATGTTCAAATCAAGTTAGGATCAATAATCGGATATTTACCCAGTTGATACGTTTTACACGATGGAATCATGTGTTTTGGAACGTAGAACAAATGGAGCTTAGATTATTTCTTGGAGATCGTAGATGAATTATGATGTTGAGTTGGCTATCCGTATATTTGTATTTCACGATCATAAATCTTCCACAAACCTTATTAGCATGATTTGCCCGAAGATAACTTGTATTATCACGGTAGAATTCATGAGTTCTTCACCATTCAACCTAGTTTTGGATTTCGGATTCGCCATGCGATATTAGCGCACGCTAACACATGTGAGTTAACGTGCGCTATCGGGTCGATTAACGCCGAAACGTCGTAGCGTCGTTATGAGACCAGCCGAGTCGATCGCTGCCGCCGTGGCTAGCGCACGCTAGTCTTATAATATAGCGTTCGCTAACAGTCCGTCTTAGCGCACGTTACGTAGAGTACGTAGCGCGCGCTAAGCAATCCAGACAGCTTGTTTATTTTGAGCTTTTCGGCCATAGACCAAATTGTTAGGCCATCGCTCGACTTGAGATGATTTGTATATCGTTCCTTTTGTTAAGGTTCGAGCTTGTTACGTTGATCGAAGGAGGCGGCCTTCGAGTGTGTCGAGATCCTTGAAGTATTTCGTCTTGCCATTTTCGAGGCAAGTATCATATGTCGAGTTTGATTTATTATGCTTGTGGTATTGTTCATATTTTGTATATGAGATGTATTTCTGGAAATTCGCGTGATATTCGTTGTTGTTTGTTCGTATTGATGAACATATTGAAATGCATATGTGTATGCATAATTGATTGATTATGGTATAAATGATCCGAGGGGGTCATGAGGATCTATGCTGAGGGCGCTGGATCGAATGTCCACCATGCGTTGGTCCGACGGGATCATCATGGGGATCTATGCTGAGGGCGCTGGATCGCTGGACGGGTTTTCCACCATGCGTTGGTCCGACGGGATCATCATGGGGATCTATACCAAGGGCGCTGGATCGCTGGATTACCCTGTATTGTATTGATGGGATCGTGAGGATTCGCATCGTTGGATTCCGGTAGCGGAAGTCCATTTTGCATGTTTTATGATGCATTGATGATTTATTGTATTATGATACTTGTACTAGCATCGTTTTGCTAACCCCTTCGGGGGTGGACATTGTTTTGATGTTCAGGTAGCCGAGGAGCGGGGAGGCAACACGCATCGGCTGTGACGATGAGATGGCTCAGTGATGTGATTGATGTTATTGTTGTCGAGAGTTGTTTTCTTGTTTCGTTCAGTACTCGAGTACGTCTGTTTTAGTAATGTCTTTTCGATATGGTTGTATAAATTAACTCTTTGATCGGTTGATTCAAATATGTCTTTGAACTTCAGTTGTGCGATTGGTTTATATTTACACTCTTTTTAAAATTAGCCTTGTAAATCCTTACCTAGAGGGTTTACGGCGCTGTAATTATTCCGAATATCTCGGGGTGTTACAGATAAAGGCGCCAGAATTATTTATCATGTGAGTTATGCGATCTTGCATATTCACAGATCTAAACTCATCTCCAATAGTTGACCCGGTGATTTTACTTTCAGCCAGAGGTTTTGGGATTACTCCCAATACTCTTACTCCTTCCATATAGGCAGAAGCAGCAGCTCGTCCCATTAATCCTAGACTTCCTCCTCCGTAAACTACATGAATGCATTTTTCTCCTAAGGTACGACCCAAGTTGTGGGCTGCTTCAGTGAAGCATGCCTCTTTTCCAGAACTAGATCCACCAAAAATGCAAACTGTGTAAAATTTTTTTGTGGAAGATGATGACTCCATTTTTGAAAAGAATTTTTTTAGAGAGAAAAAGAGAAAAGTACAAGTTTGAGGGATGAATAAAAGAAACAAGCACAAAGGTTATTTATAGAAGAAAAAATGAGGAAAAATTGCTTAACAAGTTTGTGATTGCGTTGATTGCGCTTCAACTACTCAATAGAATAATGAATGCATTTATCGCGTATCACATTTTTTATTTAGAAAATCTCACCACACGACAAAAATAAAAGATACTTACGCGTATGTACAGTAGTTGTGATTGTGTCTCACATCTTCCTCTGATTTTACGTTCAGAAACGGCCTAAACGCCTTCTATAGGTCGGGGAGAAGCTTCTCATCCAATTTTCTTACAAATTGGCAAACAGGGTCTTTTAACGTCAGATTCCCAAGACGTTGTTCATATTCTGGTTTGAATTTATTCCACAAACATTGAATTCCGTAATACACAAGTCCACTAGGATGCGTGTCAAGAGAAATTTCGATATTATCTAAATTCTCCTTATTCAGACCATCATTAATGAACTGAATTTTATCTTCTCTGTTTGTAGATGGAATTCCTAAAGATCGACATTTTTCATTACAGTTCCATCTAGCACATTTATAGCAAACGGCTAGAATCTTTGCTCGTCGTTTCTTGGCATATGAACTTTTTCCAAGCCCTGGTAAGAATCTAGTTGGTGTTTCTGTGAATTCACCTTCTATTCTTACTTTGGCTTCGATAATGAATCTTATGTCAAAAGGTATGCTTTTATTCGTAAGCAACCTCATCCTTTCAAGCCTTGTCTTGTAAATCTTTAAAATTGCATTTTTGCTTAGAAAGGGAAATCTTTTTTCAATTTTATACAATGTTTCTTCCATGATAAAAAAAACAAAAATAAAAAGACAATGAAAATAATTAAAAAAAAATATATACAAATATCAGTTGTTGTGGGAAACTGAAAAATCCGACTTTGATAGTCACGGAGTACCGTTATCCGCCACTTGATCGGACAGAAAAATTATATTTAACCTAAAACAATCCCCGGCAACGGTGCCAAAATTTGATCGGTGGAAAACTTATCCTAAAAATAGGAGTTCTTGAGTCGCTCGCAAATATATACGAGGTAGAAGTAGTTTGTTGTGAGTTCTACCAAGGTCTTTTCTCTCGAGGATTGTCCAACAGGGCTTCGTATAATTTTTTGTTACAAATTGCGAGAAATAAATACTAAAATATTAAAAAAGATATTTTTGGGTTTTTTAAAAATTAACTAAATTAAAATGCACTATATTTAATTTAAACTATTTTTAATAAGACTATTTTAATAAGACTATTTTTAACAAGACTATTTATACTAGACTATTTATATTAAGACTATTTATACTAGACTATTTATACTAGACTATTTATATTAAGACTATTTATACTAGACTATTTATACTAGACTATTTTTAACTAGTGAAAATGAATAGAATTAAAATGAGTTGGGAATTTATAAAATCTAGGGAATACGGGTTCATTAAATTAGGTATTTAATTAAGTATAGGAATTGATTTATATGGATATAAAAGAAAAACGAATGTTTATCGAGTAATCAACTTTTCACCTCCGTACTTTCGTAATCAAAGATGTCTTAATCGTCACTTTTTTAAGATGTTGATAACAAGATTAACACTTGATAGATTGAAAAGATGTGTTTCCAATACACTTAACAATCAATCAAGGAGGTTTCACTAGTAGAAATAGGATATGATCAATCTCTATTTAAACCAATTAGTCCTTTCATTTCTCTAACTTGACTATTTTTAGGATAAACGATCGTTCATCGAGTAATCAACTTTTCACCTCCGTACTTTCGTAATCAAAGATGTCTTAACCACTTTCGCAATCTTAAGATGTTGATAACAAGATTAACATTTGATAGATTGAAAAGATATGTTTCCAATTCACTCAACAATCAATCAAGAAGGTTTCATTAGTAAAAATAGGATATGATCAATCTCTATTTAAACCAATTAGTCCTAAAAATAGTTTAAATCAATCAAATACTCAATATATAACCTAATAGAAATCCCCCTTCCCCTAGGAAGAAAGATTAGCTACTCATTGGTTTATTATACAAACTAAAATTATAATAGAAATAATGATATATATAATATATATATAGAAACTTTTAATTACTAGAACTTAATGACAATAGATAAAACTTACTTGAATATGATGAATCAAAGTGCAAGAAACAAACTTCAAAATATAACTTCAAACTTGTTTAAAGGTTACAAGCTTACAAAAATTGAAAGTAAAATACTAAGTGCTTATTGATCAAGCACTTTTCAATTACAAACTAAATGAAAGAAAAACTTCAAACCAAAAATAAAATACAAACTAAAATTGAAAGTTCTAAGGAAAATATATTGCTAAAAAAAAGTATTTCTTAGCAAGAAGATGGGTTTGAGAATTGGTAATTGGTATTGGTAATTGATTAATTGGTTTTTTGCAATGGATGAACATGTCCTTTTATAGGTGCTTTTCAAGAATACAATTGATTATTTAATTCAAAATATCTATTGTAATATCATTTTTTTAATTCTTTGTTCACACTTCACCCATGTCTTTGAATTTTCAGATTTTTGACCAAAAAAATATCTTGTGGTTGATTTCACAAGTTGGTCAAAAGTGGACTAATTTTGCATGGCATCTGCTGAAAAAACGGCTATGAAAAACGGCCCAGTTTGCCCCGTGTTGTGCGCCGTTTTGTGGTGACTCGGTCTCTTCCGGAATACGCGCGAGGACACGGCGCTAAATGTCGGCCGTGTGTGAAACGGCCCAAGACACGGCCTTTTTTGCGCCGTATGTGAAACGGCCGACAGAACACGGTCCATTTTGCGCCGTTTTGTATGGTCGTTTGTCCTGGAAAAATTCCCGTCGTTGGATTTGATCTTGTTTTCCGTCCTTTTTGATGCTTCATGTCAGTAATCTGTAAAATAACCATTTTTTAGCTCATGTTTGGACATATCTGTAAAATATATATTTTTAATCACAAATCAGTACAATTATGCCCGGAAAAATGAATATTTTGTATATGAATTTTAGATCAATTATGCACTAATCAGTTTCCAGGAAAGTGTTTTTGAACACACACAGCAGACATAATTTATCAATTCATCAAACACAATCAAATATCACCTAGCAATACGAAAAGTCTTAACACACATTCACGCACAACAGTTGTTATCACTAGACACCACGTAGAGAATACAACTACAGGTGATTGGCCGCAAAAGTTAGACCTAACGGCTATAATGCGGTTCCATAGCCTATGCCCAGGTTGATTAGCGCGCGTTACAACAAAGATTAACGTGCGCTAAACACGCCACGTTAGCACGCGTTAGGCTCGTATTAAGCCTGTGCTAACTGCTCTAATCACCAACACGATTGCAAATATACATGAGATAATACTAGACTCGAAGGTTACAAATAAGCAACAACATACGAGTCTAAATGTCATCGATTCACATAATTATAACATCTCACAAGCAACCATCAAAAGAAAATCATCCTACAAAAATGAAAATTTTACTTCTCAATAAAGAGGACTATTTCAACACATACATACCGATGGACTCAACTTTCACGTTACTATTTTAATCATAAAACTGGCACCACTGCTCAACAACGAGAGCATCATCAATACGCATCTTCTGACCAACATTCATGAAACCGAAAAGTTACAAACGAGAGTCACGTCTTGAGTATATTTTGAAGACCTTATTTGAGTTAAAAACTCGGGTTTTGAAAACTTATAGTATGAGATGAAAATGAAATATCGGTAGTTTGAAGTCTAAAAATTTTCGACCTTGAGGTCATCATACAAAAATCAAAGTTTTTCCTCCCTTGGAGAACATTTTAAAAATTTACGTGGCTCCCCGGAAGCCCTCGAAACTAAAAATTCCAAGGTTGTTGCTCTTGCAAGAAAACAGTTCATACAAGGATACATTTGGCCATATCATTCTTCATTCTAGCACAAAACGGGAATTAACAAATATATGTCACTTACTCACGATGCACCTTCAAATACTACTACATAACACAGAATCATACAGGCTCATATAGCTCGTGGTACAACATGTAGTAGGGAGACTTACATCCACAGACCGCACGAAGATGATGGCTGCACCCTGATACTAATCACGGCCGACATCCTGCATTTACGCGTCGCGACACGATTCAGTCAGACAAAATCTGACAAAACAAGACTCAACAACACATAACTCGACCCGACAGCCTAGGTTTCCTCAACCTAAGCTCCGATACCATAAATGTAACATCCCCAGATCAAACCGGGAATATTACACGCCGCAGACCCTCTCCGTGAGGATCCACCAGGCTAGACATCAAAACATCACATTACATTACATACCGACGAATCAAAATAACGGACCAATAGACCGATTTGGTCTTTCGTCACTGACTTACAAATCAAAATACATAAACTCATCCAGACTCATACCCACACACAAGGGTAAAATACTTGCAACAACGAACAATAAGACAGCGGAAAAGACAATACAATGGACTCCGACTAACTGAACCCAAAATTGGCCTTCGTGTGATTAGTATCATTCGTCTTTCATCATCCCTCGTACCGATCCTGTGTCTTGCTCCCGAAAACCTGCATGTACCTGGACACAATACAGATATCCACCCCCCGATTACTCAGGGGTTAGCAAAACTCCACTGTTTCGCTAGTGCAAGTATAAAGTGCAAATACGAGCCATACACAACACATTCCGAGAATACAACAAAAGACTTCCCGAGGTATATTTAGTTAAAAATAGTTCAAGTCTTGAAAGTAGAAACGAAGTAAGTAAGCACTTTGAAAAACATTTCCAAATCTCGGGAGTTTTAAAAACATTAGAAATTGAAAAGTTCTTAAATTTCTCGAAAATCATTTAGGGTCACAGCCCCAAAGTTCTTTTTCCAAAATGCAAATCCGTTAACAAAACGCGGGGTCCACGACCCAACCATTACGGTCACAAAACACAGGGTCCACGACCCGATCATCCACTTCAATTCACTTACAAGTGCACATTACACATAACACATTAATCTTATGCCATTCTAGCCAAGCACCAAGACTCGATATATAATGTCTCTCGACCCCAAGCACAAAGCATTGTGATACTCCGGACAATATCACAATTAACGAAAACATCAACGTCATCCTCAAGATGAAAACCACAACTGGTAACCCACGGCCGTACCCCTTAGTATCGACCCCTAGACATCCCGTCGGACACTCCGGGTGGGAAACCACTTCCGCGGCCGTACCCCTTAGTATCGACCCCCAGACATCCCGTCGGACACTCCGGGTGGAAGTTCAACCACACACACACCCAAGTCCACTTCCGTGGCCGTACCCCTTAGTATCGACCCCCAGACATCCCGTCGGACACTCCGGGTGGAAGGAACAACACACACACGTTCCAAAATCACAGTTGCAAACCACAAGCCTCGAAGGTCAATCACAGTATATATAGTCGAGGTACCTTACTAGAATGGCCAATTCATCCAACACATGCTCACAACCCAGAACTAATACTATCAACAAGAAAGCACACTATTCCAACAACACCGAACGGCACAACCAATATCACATAAATTCACATAGTTCATCGATAACCACATGTCTCCATGTACAGCTTAAACAAAGGATTAAACTTCAAAACTTACCGACGACGTAATCACACACAATGGCATCACACGAAAGTATTACGATCTTATACTCAACATTAATACATGTATTCAATTAAGCATATTAATTCTCGGAACACACGAGTCGTCTTTAAGAAAACCATGATGGTAAATATACCGATACTTTTGAAAAAGATGGTTATGAATATTTATTTAGCACATATCGACGATTAACAACCATTATATCCACAAAACACGTAATGTATGGGCAAGATACTTGCCTCGATAATCGATACCGGACACTCCTACAATCACGGCTCAGTCGGGACACCTCGAACACCTACGATTCCCCGACGAAGGAAAAGAATACACCCACGATCGAGAAGGTTGAAGAAAACGACGAACGGAAGGGTTCCGACTCGAGTTCTTCACAAGAATTCGACCCTAACAACATATAATCAATAAATCATCGATCATACGAAGAAGAATAATCGTAGAACGCCCGAAAACCCCTCTACGACATTCTACCGGACACCTTCAAGGCGTCGATCAAGAACTCGACCAAATCGACGAATCGATACGATCCAACCATGGAATAATAAAGGAAATGATATAATATATCTAAATTATCATCAATCCATCATAACTCTAAGTTAAATCGGATTAATCGGACAAAAACAACCAAAATACCCAAAATCCCCAAAATTAGATTTCTAGAAAATCTGACCTGATTCGGTAGATCGGAGGATGTTATAGGAGGGATGATTGATGATATGAGCCTCAAAACTTCATGGATTAAATGTATAACAACATTGCTCCAAGATTCCCACGCCTCCATCCGCGGAAGAGAAGAAAAAGAGTGAGAGAATGGGTGAAAAAAATGTCCGCAGGCCTTAAATAGCCGATCACGCCGGGTTACGACGTAATCGCCATGGCTTACGTGACGAATCGCCATGGCCGAACACACTGCCGAAATGACGGAAACGTTACGTGCGTTATCGGCCAGGGCCTTACGACGTAATCGGCCTTACGACGTAACGGCCGAGCACTACCGCACGTTACTCGCCGTGGCCGGCTGGCTCGAGCATGCCCGCCATGACTCCGGACCAACTCCGACGGCCCGAACGACCCCGAAACCCAAACCTGAGTCCGAATCGAAGATACGGTTACGAAGTACTCGCAAAGACGAATCCGAGCACAAAGAGAACACACGATTCCGACCACCCGAAGGCTCGGAATTCGACAACGGAAGTAATTACCCAAAACTTTGGGAAATTACGAAAATGGCCCAAAACGTCCGAAAATCACGATACGCGATCGAAACACCAAACCAAAGCTCGCAACATGAATAATAACATTAAATGAAATTACGAGAAACTCAAACAACAGCTGGACGAGATTCGCAAGAATCGAACTCAAGTGCGGAAAAGTCGCTAAAAAGCTCGGAACTCAACAAAACGATACCGAAACGAACTCGGATGACAAAAAGTGCAGAATTAATCATTCTCGAAATGACGAAACGGTCATGAGCGAGTCGTCAAAACGGACTCCGGCTGAAAAAGAAATTTACCGAAAATTGAAAATTGCGGATATTACAAGAACAGTCAGCAAATTCTGCTCCAAAGGCTCGGCACAGCGAAAATACAGTAGCAGCAACAATTGCGTAACATCATGACTTCTCCAAATTTTTTCTTTTTTTGATGATGGGAGAAACTACAGCCGCTACTCTTCGAGTGCGCACTGGATAAATTCTCGGGCTGGACGTTGTAATACCCGGTTGTAATTCAGTCATTATTATTAAGTAATTATCATTCAGTTATTGTCACTCAGTAATTATTCACTCATTAATGATCATTCATCGTTCATATTCATTCATTGCATTCACCGATCAGAGCATTTGTATCGTACACCAGTTATTATTCGTCTTTCTACCTGGTTGGAGGATCGAATCGTAGTTATCATCATTATCTTCGTCGTAATGGGATGTGTGTGAGGAGTAGTGCACGCTACGTACTCTCTTTAGAGCGCGCTAATTGAGTACGGTTAGTGCACGCTACCTCTCATCATCAGCGCACGCTAGTGTGGTTCAGGCAGACAGTCCAGACGGTACTGAACTGCAGTTGAGTTGTAGTAGCGCACGCTACGATTGGTAAGTAGCGCGCGCTAGTGAGTTCGGATAACGCACGCTATGCTAGCAGTATAGCACGCGCTAAGGTCGATCAGGCAGAGTCCAGTGGGTACTGGACTGATTTGGAATAATTCATAGCGTATGCTATGAATGGATATTAGCGTACGCTAATGGTGTAGTAGCGCACGCTGAATTTTGGGTGTAGCGTATGCTATCGCGAGCAGATCAGAGAACAGGAGGTTCTGGACTCCAGTCACTGGACATCAGATATCAGTTATCACACACTAACTGTTTGGGTTAACGCACGCTATCGGGAGGAGTTAGCACATGTTATCGGGAGGAGTTAGCGCACGCTAACGAGGCAGTCAGAGCTCACTGGACTGTCCGGTTAACTCGCTAGCACACGCTAAATATGGGGGCTTAGCGTGCGCTAAGCTGAAACAGTATAAATAGGACAGTCAGCCCAGGTTTCGTCATTTCTCACTTCTCACTTTGTTTTTGGGCGATTCCGGGCGTTTTCGGGCGATTTGGAAGAATCTCTTCGAGCTTCACTCACCTATCATCATCTTCAAGTTTCTGAGTTGGATTAATCATCATTTCATCCTCTCCAACACACCAAATCAAGGTAATTATTTCTTGGATCTAGAATTTCGGATTTTGAGTATTTTCCTTCCGATCTCTTCGTGTAAGCTTGGATTTATGTTGGAACATGTTAGATATGGATTATCTACCTTGGATAAATGTATTCCTTCGGATTTATTGATATGTTTTTCGGATTTGATGAACATTTGGAGAATTAATCAAGAACCCTTGAGTTGACTTTGGTTATTTTTTGGGGTTTCCAATTATAGTTGTCGTAACTTCGAGTTGTGGTTTCCTATTGGAATATTGATATCATTGAAGGTGTTTTGTTGGATTGAGTTACTCATTTTGGAGTTGGTTTCGATATATTTGGGTTTTGGTTATAATCAAGGGTTGATGTTCGCTAAGTGGTTGTTTGAATGCCTCAATGAGTTTGGATATTGTTGTATCGACCTTTGAGTTAGTCATAATTCATGCTTGATACGTATATTGAGCGGATTATTGGTAATTGTGTTATTCAAGGTTGTTCGAGCGACCGACATCTCTTTTTAGGACGTTGTTCGAGGAAGGACATTCTTCAACAGTGATGAGTAAGTTAATTCTTACTCGGTTAAAAGGATATTCATTCCTTTCATTGTTGTTCATTCATAATCATTTCATTCATAATGTATTAACCGTATTGAGACTTGTAATTGTCAAATAATCACTTCATTCATGAGGAACAACGGTTCCAATCATTCTATTGAGCTCTCATTCATTTCACTATCATTTCACATCGGTGAGTCATTCTTGACTTTGTCGGATTATTTCATTAAATTTCTTCATGGTCATTCTTGTACATATGACCTTCTGGGTTCATATTGCGTGGCTGGGTGGGGATGTGTGGAATTTTTAGTCGGGCACGTGATAGTCATGTGTTTGGGTTCACTACTACAAAACAGACATTTAACATCGGATTTTTTAGACATTTAACATCGGTTTTGGAACCGATGTTAAATGTCGCGATGTTAAAATTAACATCGGTTTCTAATAACCGATGTTAAACTTCGATTTTAACATCGGTTGTTATAACAACCGATGTTAATTTTAATATCGCGATATTTAACATCGGTTCTGGGACAACCGATGTTAAATTTCGCGATTTTAAAATTTTATCGGACCGCGGCTAACCCAGCTAGCCCAACCCAGCCCCAACCCAGACACTCACCCCAACCACCCGCAGCAGCCCCCCGCACAGCCCCACCAACCTACAACAAATACCATTAAATTTCGTTGTTGCTGGGTTTCGAACTCATCACCTCTTGCTTGTAGAAGTGTGATATTACCACTCCGCCAGATGAACTTCTTGTATATTTTTTGCTATGTGATATATTTATATACTATATACATTTATAAATTTATATAAATATAGATAATTTAATATATATATATATATATTAACAAATCGAAAATTTATTTTTTTTAAAAAATCTAGAATATTAACATTAAAAGTCGGAGGTTTTTATTTAAAGCTCAATAATAAAAAATAAAAAATTAAAAAATATGGATCTGATTTATAATTAATATTTAATCTGTTTTTTTTTATTTTTAGATTTTTTGTAAAAATATAAAATAGTTTTTTATGAAAAGTAAAAAAATTACAAAAACAAAAACTAGCAGGTTTTTAAAAATATATATAATAATTCAATTTTTATTTATTTATAAAAAATAATATTCCACTTTTTTTTTCAAAACTTTAAATAAAAACATCTGATTTTTATTTTATATTTTCGAACTTTAAATAAAAACATCCGATTTTTATTTTTTATTTTCGAACTAATGTTTATTTTTTATTTTCGAACTTTAAATAAAAACTTCTAATTTTTACCTTTTATTTTTGAACAATAAATATAAACATCGAATTTTTAATATTAATATTCTGGATTTTTTTAAAAAAATAAAGTTTCGATTTTTTTAAAAAAATTTCCAGATTTTTTAAAAATTTTAACATCGGTTATACTAAATCCGATGTTAAATTACAAATTAACATCGGTTTTTCTAAAAACCGATGTTAAATTAAAAATTAACATTGTTTAACATCGATTATTTTAAAAACCGATGTTAATTTGTAATTTAACATCGGTTTTTACAAATAAAGTTTCCATTTTTTTAAAAAAAGTTTCAGATTTTTTAAAAAATTTAACATCGGTTTTTAGCAGAACCGATGTTAATTTGTTTTAAAATTTTTAATTATGCCACCGCGTCTTTTTTAACATCGGTTTTTACAAAACCGATGTTAAACGAGCGATGTTGAATGTCTTTTTTGTAGTAGTGGTTCACCGACACATTGGACTGTGCACACGGTAACGTACCTCCGTGAGACTAATTAGGTACAAGGGCGGGTGTGTCCGGACACTCGTCTTGTGCACTTGCACATACCATTACGGGCGTACTATGATGCCCCTCTTCAGCCTAATTTCATAATTAAGATATATCATGATTGTGTTTATTCAACTCGTGTGGATTGTTGTTCTATGTAACTGACCCCGTTGGGGGATGTTGTTTTCAGGTCATGGCAAGGCTAAGGCACGGGAAGAGAACGTTGACGGTGAGGAGTCCCAGTGATATTAGTAGGGGCCCCAGTCCTTTCAGCCATTCATGTTTTCTTCATTTTATTTCCGCTGCAGATTTCCGTTTGGATGTTCATTTTCATTCGGTGTTGTATATTTTATCTTCATATAAAATATACTTTTATTCTGTATTTTCCTGGGTGTGTTGTACTTGAAACTCCTCATCGGAGTAATTAATGATATAATGTGGTTCGGTACTACAATTATATTGCTTAATTCATTAATTTTCATTCGCCTAGTGGGTCCTAGTTGGGGGTCCACGGCACTGTAATATTCGCCTAGTTTGGGGTGTTATAGAGTTGGTATCGGAGTGTGATTTTGAATACTACCTTCCGAGTCATATCTTATTTGAAATCATCGTTCATCAGACTAGTATTATTGGACTTTCGCGTCACGTGTGACCTGTGCAAGAGCCGAGCCCCTCAGACCAAAGAACAGTAAGATTTCTGACGCCATGGTATAATTTCTGGCCATAAGAATCACTCATTCATCATTCAACAGTCAACTATCCTCATTCATCATTTTCATTTTGATCATGTCGATCATATTAACTCATTAATCACTCAGTTCTTGCACTGTTCAGTTGTTGATCTTGAGGATCGTATCACTAATCTTGTTAACTTGTTCAAGATAATCATTTCAAGAATTTCATCATATAATCACGTCACTTCAGTTGGTCACTCACGTAATCATTGTGTTTGAGCACGTATGCTCATTTTCATCATTTCATAACATAATCATAATGTGATATTCATGCGAGTTATATAATCATCTTGTGACTTCCCCACTTCAGTATGGAAAGAGCTGGCATAGGACGCGGGGGAAGAGGTCGCGGTGCGGGCCGAATCCCGAGAACTCGTGTGAATACACATGCGAACGCGAGGAATAATGCTAATTCATCGAGCAGCAACGCTGCCACTCATTCTCCTGGAAATGATCATTCACTGTCAGGGAGTCGTACCCGGGACACAGCTGATTCAGAAGGTGTTCGGGTTGATCCACTCGCGTTTATGCAGGGCATGATGGCCCAGATGACTCAGATGGCATGCCTCATGGAGACGATGCAGAACTCAGCTACTCAGAATCAGCAGGCACCTCTACCGCCACCTCAGAGGCAAGAGAGGAGTGTGAGCAGTATTATTGGCGACATCTCTCGCCAAAGACCACCTACTTTTGAGGGCTCATCTGAGCCGGTGGATATTGTTCACTGGATTGAGCATTTCGAGAAGTTGTTTGCTATGGTAGAGTGTCCCGAAGAGCACAAAGTTTCAGTCGCAGCTTACTATCTGGGTAAGAGCGCTCATTTATGGTGGTTATCATTGAATCCCACTGACGGATCACTTGGGATCAATTCAAAACTCTCATGATGGAGAGGTATTATCCGGCCTCACTCAGAGAGGCCAAGTTATCAGAATTACTCACTCCCGACCTCTCAGCAGACGATGATCTCGCCATCGCCGAAAAATTTTAGGAGCTTCTTCCTTTCGCCTCGTCTATTATTCACTCCGAGGCGGACAAGATCAAGTATTTCAGCAAGAGGTTGAAACCTCATATGCGGTTGCAATTGCTTAATCACAATTGCACCACTCTGGCCGAATTCATCGAGAAAGCTCTTACTTATGAGCTTAGTGCTAAGGAGATTGCTAAGCAACAACCTTCATCTGCTAGCAAGAAGTCAAAGAATCGTAATCAGTCTGAAGGCAGTCAGGAAACCTTCAAGAAGCCTCGTGCGGGCCCTACTTTTTCTGAGCGACCTTATATGGCGCCTAGGCCCGTGGAATCTCAGTCCCGAGCTGCCAGTTCGGCCATCACCTGTTTCAACTGTGAAGAACAGGGTCATTTCAGCACCAAGTGTCCGAGGCAGACTGTCACGTGCCATAACTGTGGGATTGCTGGGCATAAGGCCCGTTTTTGCCGAAGAGACTCTAAACCTACTCCGGCGTCATCTCAGGCCCCGAGATAGTTAGTGGTTCAGAATCAGGCCACATAGTCCGCATCGTTCAAGACTACGAGAGCAAACAAAGGCGGAGCCAAGAGCTATCAGACGGGAGCATCGACAAGCCCCGAATTTATGAGATGAAGAAGACCGATAATTCGGAGGCCCGGATGATCTTAGGTACACTCAAAATTCTATCTCAACCTGTGTGTACCATTTTTGATATTGTTGCATCGCATTCATTCATTTCCGAGTCATGTTTGAGTAGACTACGTCTGGGTAGTGCTACTAGTTATGAGCCTTATGTTATTGGTCTACCTAATGGTAGAAGAATTATCAGGAATCGTGAGATTAAGGATTGTCCGATTCAGATTCATGGCCGTGATTGGTTAGCAGACCTAATCGTGGTAGATTTACCGAGAGACGATGTCATCTTGGGTATTGATTGGATGGATCGTCACGATGCCGTCATTAGTATCCGTAAGCGTATGGTCACTATCATTTCAGACGATGGGGTCGAATGTGTATTTCAGGGAGGTAATCCCAGCTGTTCCGGGAGAGTCATCAACTTGATGAAAGCATTGAAATTACTCAATCAGGGGTGTGTCGGTTATTGGTGCTATATGACCAAGACAGAGAAACCATCAGTAATCTTGACGGATATTCCTATAGTGAGAGAATATGCCGATGTATTTCCAGACGAGTTACCTGGTTTGCCTCCACAGAGAGATGTGGAATTCACGATTGAGTTGGAGCCCGGTACGTCCCCAATATCGAAGGCACTGTACCGGATGGCCTGACCGAAATGCAGGAGTTGAGGAATAAATTAGAGGATTTGACCGAGAAGGGTTATATTCGACCGAATGCGCCCCCGTGGGGAGCACCAGTGTTATTTATCAAGAAAAAGGATGGTTCGTTTCACTTGTGTATTGATTACCGGAAATTGAACCGGGTGACGATCAAGAATAAATATCTTCTAACCCGTATCGATGATCTTTTGGATCAACTTCAGGGAGCTTTAGTATTTTCCAAGATCGACTTAAGATCTGGATATCATCAGTTACGAATTCGAGAGTCGGATATCGCAAAGACGGCGTTTCGAACACGCTATGGTCATTATGAGTTTGTGGTAATGCCGTTTGGGTTAACAAATGCACATGCGGTATTCATGGAGTTAATGAATCGGGTTTTCATCGACTATTTGGATCAGTTCGTGGTTGTCTTCATTGATGATATTTTAATTTATTCTCGTGACCTGGAGGAGCACGAGTTTCACCTTCATCAGGTGCTCGACGTGTTGAGACGAGAGCAACTTTATGGAAAGTTTTCCAAATGTGAGTTCTGGATGTCCGAAGTGACATTTCTCGGACATGTAATTTCATCAGACGAAGTTCGTGTCGACCCTAAGAAGACGGAGGCGATCCGAGATTGGCAACCTCCGAAGAATGTTAAGGAAATCCGAAGTTTCCTCGGATTAGATGGTTATTATCGGCGATTTGTGGAAGGATTTTCTAAAATTGCTCAACCCATGACGAACCTTTTACGGAAGGATAAGAAATACACGTGGTCCGATGCGTGTCAACAGAGTTTTGAGGAACTCAAGAGCCGGTTAATTTCAGCACCTGTCCTTTCTTTACCGCAAGGGACAGAAGGATTTGTGGTTTATAGTGATGCGTCCGGACAGGGTCTCGGATGTGTACTAATGTAGAATGGGAAAGTTATTGCTTATGCTTCACGGCAATTGAGACCTTACGAGGTTAATTATCCGACCCATGACCTGGAGCTAGCAGTCGTGGTGTTCGCATTGAAGATTTAGCGTTATTATCTTTATGGCGTTACCTGTAAGATAGTCACCGATCATAAGAGTTTGAAGTATATATTTACTCACAAGGAGTTAAATATGCGACAGAGGCGGTGGTTGGAACTAATCAAAGATTATGATATTGAGATACTTTACCACCCGGGCAAGGCAAACGTTGTCGCCGACGCCTTGAGTCGTAAGTCCGTTCAGGAGCAGATGCTTGCTCGATTAACAATTCAGAAGGAACTTCAGTAGGAATTTTTGAGACCCGAGATCGAGATCTGGTTACAGCGAGTACAAGGGTAACTTTGTACGTTAGAGATTTCATCGCCACTTGAGGAGGCGATCAGAGAGAATCAGGGTTCCAACCCATTTTTGTTACGCATTCGAGATGTGTGACTCAGGGGAAAGCCCCTGGATTTGTGGTCCACGAGGATGGACTTTTGCGATTTATGCGTACCGGCGAACGACGAGTTGAAAAACTCTATTTTGAGAGAAGCTCATGCTACCCCTTATTCCATTCATCCGGGGTCTAGCAAGATGTACAAAGACTTGAAACAAAATTACTGGTGGAGTAATATGAAGCGAGAAGTCGCGGAATTTGTTTCGAGATGTTTAACTTGTCAGCAAGTCAAGATAGAACATCAGCGACCGACAGGTATGCTGAAACCTCTCCCTATTCCAGAGTGGAAGTGGGAAGATATTTCAATGGACTTCATCATGAGTTTGTCGGCGAGTCGTCATGGCATGAATACAATTTGGGTAATTGTGGATCGTCTAACTACGTTAGCCCATTTCCTTGAGATTAAGGATACGTGGGGTCCCGAGAGACTTGCCCAGTTGTTCATCAAAGAGATAGTGAGATTGCACGGTACTCCTAAGAGTATCATTTCTGATCGTGACGGGCGATTCGTGTCACACTTTTGGAAATCAGTTCATCGTGCCATGGGAACTCAGCTTAATCTCAGCATAGATTTTCATCCTCAGTCCGACGGACAATCAGAGAGGACTATTCAGATTTTGGAGGACATGTTGAGGGCATGTGTTCTCGATTGGAAAGATGATTGGGAAGCCCAACTACCGTTGATCGAGTTCACGTACAACAATAGTTGGCATGCTTCGATTAATATGGCACCTTACGAGGCCTTGTACGGTCGTCGTTGTCTATATCCTTTGTGTTGGGATGACTTATCAGAATCAATCGACACCGAGCCCGATATGCTTATAGCCGCCCATGAGAAGGTAGCTTTGATCAGGAGCCGTTTGTTGACCGCTTAGAGTCGACAGAAATCTTATGAAGATAACCGTCGTCGGCCATTAGAGTTCGAGGCGGGTGACCATGTTTTGGTTAAGGTATCCCCGAGTTGAGGTATCTTCTTCCGTTTTTGGAAGAGGGAAAGTTGAGTCCGAGATTCATTGGACCGTTTGAGATTTTAGATCGAGTAGGCGAGCTAGCTTATCGATTGGCCTTACCTCCAGCATTGAGCCGAATCCATA
Organism: Orobanche coerulescens; assembly: GCA_033398695.1. Taxonomy (NCBI): domain Eukaryota; kingdom Viridiplantae; phylum Streptophyta; class Magnoliopsida; order Lamiales; family Orobanchaceae; genus Orobanche; species Orobanche coerulescens. The sequence continues at coordinate 33,891,795 of CM065804.1, forward strand.
ATGTGTTTCATGTCTCCCAGTTGCGGAAGTATGTTGCCGACCCGAGTCACATACTTCAGTTCGACGAGATCGAGATCGCGGACGATCATTCGTATGAGGAGCGTCCCGTACGAGTCTTAGAGCGGCGAATCAAACAGTTGAGGAACAAGACGATTCCTTTGGTTAAAATTTAGTGGTCTAGACACGGAGTCGAAGATGATAATTGGGAAACCGAGGATAGTATGAGGGAGAGTTATCCCGAGTTGTTTGACCCTTAGTTTCGGGGATGAAACTCTTTTAAGGGGGGTGTTGTAATACACGGTTGTAATTCATTCATTTTCATTCAGTAATTATCAGTCTGTAATTGTCACTCAGTGTATTTTCACTCAATTATAATCATTCATCAATCATGTTCATTCACCGTGTTCACCGTTCGGAAAAACTTCGAGTTGTGTATAAATTCGCTCATTGTTTCAACTTTCCTCATATGAGTTCGACTTTGTTAGATCACCATTAATTTTTGGTAACTCCAAGAATTCTAAATCTTTGTAATATTATAGAGAATCGAGTTAGCTTTCCAATGGTTCAAACGGTGAGTCAATCGGAGTCCGGACGAGAGAGTTATGGTCGTTTTAGCTCACCCGCTCATTTTTTCAGCTTTTGGCCGATCACTGCCGACCGGACTCGGTCGTGTCGTCCGACACGGCCCGTGCCGTACTCGTCCGGAAATGCCGAAGTATCTGCCCACAGGACTCGACCGTGTCGTTTGGCACGGCCGAGTCGAACTCTTCCGGATAAGCCAGAACCGACTGCCGACACGCCCGACCGTGTCCCAGGACACGGTCGAGTCATGCCGAGTCGCTGTCGGACGGGTCACTGTCGGAAGGCCCTCCGCGCCGCGACCGTGTCAAGCAGGACACGGTCGAGTCCCTGTCGGCCAGCTGTGCGACACGACCGTGCCGATCGGCACGGGCCGTGTCCGGCAGGGTAGTCAACCCCTATAAATTCATTTTTTGAGCATTTCAGCTCATTTTTTCCCCTTTTCTTCACCTACAACCGAGAGAGAGAGCTTGAGGGAGGGTTTTTCATTCACAAATCATTTGAGTGTTTGATTTTCTTCATCTCCTTTCGATCGTGAAGCCCGGATAATCAATCTAACGCGTGTTCTTCGGATTATAGTACTTGAATCTTCAAGAGGTAATTCCTTCAACACTTTGGACTTCGATTTTGTGTTGAGATATGATGTTTTGGACGTTATAATCATGTTATATGAAGGGATATGTATATGATTATGAGTTTGTATAAGGATTCATTGGATTATTGAGGGATTATTCAAGAACACCTTGAATATCGAGTTGGAATTGGGGATTTTCGACTAATTGTTGTTATAATCACGTTTTTGGATATTCATAACGGATTATTGATCGTATTGGAGTTGTTTTGTTGGTTTGAAACACTTATTGGGGGATTTAATATTGGTATATTGAGGTTTGATTGTAAACAATCGGAGTTTGGACGCAACGTGTTCGATATAATGCCCCAATGAACTTAATTTAATCGTATCGACGTTTTGAATTTGTTATATTCGTGTTTGATTCGTATATTGAACGGATTGTTGGTAATTATATTTATTCAAGGTTGTACGAGCGACCGATATCTCAATTAGGACGTTGTTCGTGGACGGACATTCTTCATCGTTGTTGAGTAAGTTAATTCTTACTCGGTTAAAAGGATATTCATACCTTTTGTTGTTGATCATTCTTAATCATAACTCATTCATCATTGTATTAATCATATTAAAACTTGTTATTGTCAATTAATCACTTGATCATAAGAGCAGCGGTTCCAATCTTTTCGTTGAGCTATCATTCATTTCATTATTACTCTCATCTCGGTGAGTCATTCTTGACTTTGTCAGATTATTATTTATTCATTGATATTCATTACGGTCATTCTCGTTCATATGACCTTCTGGGTTCATATTGCGTGGCCGGGTGCGGATGTGTGGAATTTTTAGTCGGGCACGTTATGACCATGTATTGGGAGTGATACATTGGGTGTGCACACGGTAGCAGTTACCTCGTGAGACTAATTAGGTACAAGGACGGGTGTGTCCGGTCATTCGTCTTGTACACTTGCACGTAACACTACGGGCGTACTATGATACCCCTCTTGGCGTAATTCATAACTAAGGATATTTCATAACTTCGCTTAAATCATGATTGTGTATTTTTCAACCCTTGAGGATTGTTGTTACGTATGGCGGCCGTTTGGGGATTTTGTTTTTGGTCTTGGCAAGGCAAAGGCACAGGAGAACACGACGTCGAGAGTCCCAGTGATACTAGAAAGGGGCCCCGATCTGCTCATCACTTATTCAGTCATTTAAGTTTCCTTTATTTATTCCGCTGCAGACATTCCGTTTGAATACTCGTTTCATTCAGTGTTGTGTATTTTATCGTCACATAAGATACACATGTATTCTATTTTATCCTGGGTGTGTTGTATGAAACTCCTAATCGGAGTAATTGATGTTGTAATGTGGTTCGGTACTACATTTACCCTGTGTAATTCATCCTTTTTCATTCGCCTGGTGGGTCCCAGTCGGGGGTCCACGGCACTGTAATATCCGCCTAGTTTGGGGTGTTACTGAGTTGGTATGGGAGCGTGGTCTTGAATACTACCTTCCGAGTCATGTCTCATTTGAAGTCATCGTCATCAGACTAGTATCATTGGACTTTCGTGTCACGTGTGACCTGTGCAAATGCCGAGCCAATTAGACCGAAAGAACTGTAAGATTTCTAACGCCATGGTATAATTTCTGGCAATAATCATTCATTCATCATTCATCAATTAACAATCCTCAAACATCATCATTCATTATGATCAGGACGATCATATTAACTCATTAATCACTTAATTCATTTCATTACTCAGTTGTCGATCTAGATGGTCATATTATCAATCTTATTAAGTTATTCAAGATAATCACTTCAAGAATTTTATCAGATAATCATGTCACTTCAGTAAATCATTCATATAATCACTAAGTTAGAACATGTATACTCATTTTCATCATCTCATGGCATACTCATAACGTGATAATCATGCGGGAAATGTAATCATTATGCGACTTTCCTCCTTCAGTATGGAAAGGGCAAGAAGAGGACGCGGAGGACGAGGCCGTGGTGCGGGCCGAATCCCGAGAACTCGTGCGAACGCGAGGAATAATGTTAACTCATCTAGCAGTGACGCTGCCACTCATTCACCAGGGCGTGATCATTCACTTTCGGGTAGTCGTACTCGGGACACGGCTCAGTCAGAAGGTGTTCGGATCGATCCACTCGCCTTTATGCAGGGCATGATGGCCCAGATGACTCAGATGACACAACTAATGGAGACGATGCATAACTCAGTCAATCAAAATCAACAGGCTCCTCCGCCGCCACCTCAGAGGCAAGAGAGGAACGTGAGCAATATCATCGGCGACATCTCTCGCCAGAGGCCACCTACTTTTGAGGGCTCGTCTGAGCCGGCGGATATTATTCATTGGCTCGAGCATTTCGAGAAATTGTTTGCTATGGTAGAGTGTCCCGAAGGACACAAAGTTTCTGTTGCGGCTTACTACCTGGGTAAGAGCGCACATTCTTGGTGGTTGTCGTTGAAGCCCACCGAAGGATCATGTACTTGGGAGCAGTTCAAGACTCTCATGATGGAGAGATATTATCCGGCCCCACTCAGAGAGGCCAAGCTGTCAGAATTACTCACCCCCGACCCCTCAACAGACGAGGATGTTCTCGCCATTGCCGAGAAATTTCAGGAACTTCTTCCGTTCGCCTCATCTATCATTCATTCCGAGGCGGATAAGATTAAGTATTTCAAAGAAGAGGCTGAAATCCCGTATGAGATTACAATTGCTTAATCATAATTGCACCACGTTGGCCGAATTCATTGAGAAAGCTCTTACCTATGAGCTTATCGCTAAAGAAATTGCTAAGCGGCAACCTTCGTCGCTAGCAAGAAATCGAAGAATCGTAATCGATCACCAAGGCGGTCGACAACCTTCAAGAAACCTCGTGCGGGCTCGCTTTTACGAGCGACCTCATGTGACGTCTAAACCCGCGGAATCTCGATCACGAGCGGCGATTCGGCCATCACTGTTATAATCGTGGGGATCTTGGTCATGTCGGCACCAAGTGTCCGAGACGATCATCACGTGTCATAATCAGGAATTGTTGGGCATAAGTCCCGTTTTTCCCGTAGTGACTCCAAACCTACTCGGCATCATCTCGTGCCCGGCGATCGGCCGTTCAGAATCGAGCCACTCAATCGGCGTCGTTTAAAAGCAGCGGGAGCGACTAAAGGTGGAGCCTATAGTCGTGACGGAGCGTCGGTGCCGGGACTAGCAAACCCCGGATTTATGAGATGAAGAAGACCGATGATCCCGAGGCCCAAATGATCTCAGGTACACTCGATATTCTATCTCAACCTGTGTGTACCCTTTTTGATACTTGTGCATCGCATTCATTCATTTCCGAGTCATGTTTGAGTAGACTACTTCTGGGTAGTGCTACTAGTTGTGAGCCTTATGTCATTGGTCTACCTGATGGTAGACGAATTATCGGTAATCGGAAGATTCAGGATTGTCCGATTCAGTTTCATGGTCGTGTATGGCCAGCGGACCTTATCGTGGTAGATTTGCCGAGAGACGACGTCATCTTGGGTATTGATTGGATGGATCGTCATGATGCCATCATTAGTGTCCGTAAGCGTATGATTACTATCATTTCGCATTTATGGGGTTGAATGTGTATTTCATGGAGGTAATCCCTACTGCTCGTAAGGTCATTAATTTGATGAAAGCGGTGCGATTACTCGATCGAGGATGTGTCGGTTATTGGTGCTATATGACCAAAACCGAGGAATCATCAAGAATGTTGTCGGATATTCCGGTAGTAAGGGAATATGCCGATGTATTTCCAGACGAGTTACAGTTTGCCTCCAGAGGGATGTGGAATTCACGATTGAGTTGGAGCACTGCACGTCCCGATATCGAAGGCACCGTCAATGGCCCCGACTGAAATGCGAGAGTTGAAGAATCAACTTGGGAATTGTTCGAGAAAGGTTATATCCGACCGAGTGCGTCCCGTGGGGAGCACCGATCTTTGCTTGTCAAAAAGAAGGATGGTTCTTTTCGCTTGTGTATCGATTATCGGGAGTTGAATAGGGTGACAATCAAGAATAAGTATCCTTTACCCCGTATCGATGACCTTTTGGATCAACTTCAGGGAGCTTCAGTATTTTCCAAGATCGACTTAAGATCTGGATATCATCAGCTGCGGATTCGAGAGTCGGATATCGCGAGGACGGCGTTTCGAACACGCTATGGTCATTATGAGTTCGTAGTAATGCCGTTCGGGCTAACTAATGCACCTGCGGTATTCATGGAGCTAATGAATCGGGTCTTCATCGATTTTTTGGATCGGTTTGTTGTTGTCTTCATCGATGACATTTTGATTTATTCTCATAACCGAGAGGAACACGAGGTTCATCTTCATCAGGTTCTCGACGTGTTGAGACGAGAGCAACTTTATGGAAAGTTTTCCAAATGTGAGTTCTGGATGTCCGAAGTGATGTTTCTCGGACATGTAATTTCATCAGATGGAGTGCGTGTTGATCCTCAGAAGACGGAGGCTATCCAGGATTGGTTACCTCCAAAGAATGTTAAGGAAATCCGAAGCTTTCTCGGATTAGCCAGTTATTATCGGAGGTTTGTGGAAGGATTTTCCAAAATTGCTCAACCATTGACGAACCTTTTGCGGAAGGATAAGAAATACACGTCGTCTGACGCGTGTCAACGGAGTTTTGAGGAACTCAAGAGCCGGTTAATGTCAGAACCTGTACTTTCCTTGCCGCAGGGGACGGAGGGATTTGTGGTTTATAGTGATGCGTCCGGACAGGGTCTCGGATGTGTACTCATGCAAAATGGGAAGGTTATTGCTTATGCTTCACGGCAATTGAGACCTTACGAGGTTAATTATCCGACTCACGATCTGGAGCTAGCAGCCGTGGTGTTTGCTTTGAAAATTTGGCGTCATTATCTTTATGGCGTTACCTGCCAGATATTCACCGATCATAAGAGTTTAAAGTATATATTTACTCAGAAGGAGTTAAATATGCGACAAAGGTGGTGGTTAGAACTAATCAAGGATTATGATATTGAGATCCTTTACCACCCGAGCAAGGCGAACGTTGTCGCCGACGCCTTGAGTCGTAAGTCCGTTCAGGAGCAGATGCTTGCTCGTTTAACAATTCAGAAGGAGCTCCAACAGGAATTCCTTAGACCCGAGATCGAGGTCCGGCGAGTTCAGGGACAGCTTTGTATGTTAGAGATTTCATCATCTCTTGAGGATGCAATCAGGGAGAATCAGGGTTCAGACCCAGCATTGTTGCGCATTCGTGAGGATGTGGCTCAGGGGAAAGCCCCTGGATTCGTGGTCCACGAGGATGGACTTTTGAGGTTTAAGAACCGGTTGTGCGTACCGGCGAATGACGAGTTGAAAAACTCGATTTTGAGAGAAGCTCATGCTACCCCTTATTCTGTTCATCCGGGGTCTAGCAAGATGTATAAGGACTTGAAACAAAATTACTGGTGGAGTAATATGAAGCGAGAAGTCGCGGAATTTGTTTCGAGATGCTTAACTTGCCAACAAGTCAAGATTGAACATCAGCGACCGGCAGGTATGTTAAAACCTCTTCCTATTCCAGAGTGGAAGTGGGAAGACATTTCTATGGATTTCATCACGAGTTTGCCGATGAGTCGTCGTGGCATGAATACGATTTGGGTGATTGTGGACCGCTTAACTAAATCAGCTCATTTCCTTGAGATCAAGGATACGTGGGGTCCCGAGAGACTGGCCCAGTTATTCATCAAGGAGATAGTAAGACTGCACGGTACTCCTAAGAGTATCGTTTCCGATCGTGACGGACGATTTGTATCTCATTTTTGGAAATCAGTTCATCGTGCTATGGGAACTCAGCTCAATCTCGCATCGCCTTTCATCCTCAGTCAGACGGACAATCAGAGAGGACTATACAGACATTAGAGGACATGTTGAGGGCATGCGTCCTCGATTGGAAGGACGATTGGGAAGCCCAACTACCATTGATCGAGTTCACGTATAATAATAGTTGGCATGCTTCCATTAAGATGGCACCTTACGAGGCCTTGTACGGTCGTCGTTGTCGATCTCCTTTGTGTTGGGATGACTTGTCAGAATCAATCGGCACCGAGCCCGATATGCTTATAGCCGCCCGGGAGAAGGTAGCTTTGATCAAGAGTCGTATGTTGACATTTCGAGTCGGCTGAAATCATATGCAGATAATCGTCGTCGACCACTAGAGTTCGAGACGGGTGACCACGTTTTGGTCAAGGTATCCCCGAGTCGAGGTATTTTCCGTTTCGGAAAACGGGGGAAGTTGAGTCCGAGATTCATTGGACCGTTTGAAATTTTGGATCGAGTAGGCGAGTTAGCTTATCGATTGGCTTTACCTCCGGCTTTGAGTCGAATTCATAATGTGTTTCATGTCTCTCAGTTGCGAAAGTATGTTGCCGACCCGAGTCACATACTGCAGTTCGACGAAATCGAGATCGCCGACGACCATTCATATGAGGAGCGTCCTATACGAGTCTTAGAGCGGCGAATCAAACAGTTGAGAAATAAGTCGATTCCTTTGGTCAAGATTCAGTGGTCCAGACACGGAGTCGAAGAGGCTACTTGGGAAACCGAGGATAGTATGCGGGAGAGTTATCCCGAGTTGTTTGACCCTTAGTTTCGGGGACGAAACTCTTTTAAGGGGGGGTGTATGTAATACCCGGTTGTAATTCATTCATTTTCATTCAGTAATTATCAGTCTGTAATTGTCACTCAGTGTATTTTCACTCAATTATAATCATTCATCAATCATGTTCATTCACCGTGTTCACCGTTCGGAAAAACTTCGAGTTGTGTATCGTTACTGTTCATTGTTTCAACTTTCCTCATATGAGTTCGACTTTGTTAGATCACCATTAATTTTTGGTAATTCCAAAAATTCTAAATCTTTGCAATATTATAGAGCATCGAGTTAGCTTTCCAATGGTTCAAACGGTGAGTCAATCGGAGTCCGGACGAGAGAGTTATGGTCTTTTTAGCTCACCCGCTCATTTTTTCAGCTTTTGGCCGATCACTGCCGACCGGACTCGGTCGTGTCGTCCGACACGGCCCGTGCCGTACTCGTCCGGAAATGCCGAAGTATCTGCCCACAGGACTCGACCGTGTCGTTTGGCACGGCCGAGTCGAACTCTTCCGGATAAGGCAGAACCGACTGCCGACACGCCCGACTGTGTCCCAGGACACGGTCGAGTCATGCCGAGTCGCTGTCGGACGGGTCACTGTCGGAAGGCCCTCCGCGCCGCGACCGTGTCAAGCAGGAAACGGTCGAGTCCCTGTCGGCCAGCTGTGCGACACGACCGTGCCGATCGGCACGGGCCGTGTCCGGCAGGGTAGTCAACCCCTATAAATTCATTTTTTGAGCATTTCAGCTCATTTTTTCCCCTTTTCTTCACCTACAACCGAGAGAGAGAGCTTGAGGGAGGGTTTTTCATTCACAAATCATTTGAGTGTTTGATTTTCTTCATCTCCTTTCGATCGTGAAGCCCGGATAATCAATCTAACGCGTGTTCTTCGGATTATAGTACTTGAATCTTCAAGAGGTAATTCCTTCAACACTTTGGACTTCGATTTTGTGTTGAGATATGATGTTTTGGACGTTATAATCATGTTATATGAAGGGATATGTATATGATTATGAGTTTGTATAAGGATTCATTGGATTATTGAGGGATTATTCAAGAACACCTTGAATATCGAGTTGGAATTGGGGATTTTCGACTAATTGTTGTTATAATCACGTTTTTGGATATTCATAACGGATTATTGATCGTATTGGAGTTGTTTTGTTGGTTTGAAACACTTCTTGGGGGATTTAATATTGGTATATTGAGGTTTGATTGTAAACAATCGGAGTTTGGACGCAACGTGTTCGATATAATGCCCCAATGAACTTAATTTAATCGTATCGACGTTTTGAATTCGTTATATTCGTGTTTGATTCTTATATTGAACGGATTGTTGGTAATTATATTTATTCAAGGTTGTACGAGCGACCGATATCTCAATTAGGATGTTGTTCGTGGATGGACATTCTTCATCGTTGTTGAGTAAGTTAATTCTTACTCGGTTAAAAGGATATTCATACCTTTTGTTGTTGATCATTCATAATCATAACTCATTCATCATTGTATTAATCATATTAAAACTTGTTATTGTCAATTAATCACTTCAGTCATAAGGAACGACGGTTCCAATCTTTTCGTTGAGCTATCATTCATTTCATTATTACTCTCATCTCGGTGAGTCATTCTTGACTTTGTCAGATTATTATTTATTCATTGATATTCATTACGGTCATTCTCGTTCATATGACCTTCTGGGTTCATATTGCGTGGCCGGGTGCGGATGTGTGGAATTTTTAGTCGGGCACGTTATGGCCATGTATTGGGAGTGATACATTGGGTGTGCACACGGTAGCAGTTACCTCCGTGAGACTAATTAGGTACAAGGACGGGTGTGTCCGGTCATTCGTCTTGTACACTTGCACGTAACACTACGGGCGTACTATGATACCCCTCTTGGCGTAATTCATAACTAAGGATATTTCATAACTTCGATTAAATCATGATTGTGTATTTTTCAACCCTTGAGGATTGTTGTTACGTATGGCGGCCCGTTTGGGGATTTTGTTTTTCATGTCTTTGCAAGGCAAAGGCACGGGAGAACACGACGCCGAGGAGTCAGTGATACTAGAAAGGGCCCCGATGCATTGATCACTTATTCAGTCATTTAAGTTTCCTTTATTTATTCCGCTGCAGACATTCCGTTTGAATACTCGTTTCATTCAGTGTTGTGTATTTTATCGCCACATAAGATACACATGTATTCTATTTTATCCTGGGTGTGTTGTATGAAACTCCTAATCGGAGTAATTGATGTTGTAATGTGGTTCGGTACTACATTTACCCTGTGTAATTCATCCTTTTTCATTCACCTGGTGGGTCCCAGTCGGGGGTCCACGGCACTGTAATATCCGCCTAGTTTGGGGTGTTACAGGTGTATGTAATACCCGGTTGTAATCCAGTCATTATCATTCAGTAATTATCATTCAGTTATTGTCACTCAGTAATTATTCACTCATTAATGATCATTCGTCGTTCATATTCACTCATTGTATTCATCGATCAGAGCATTTGTATCGTACACCAGTTATTATTCGTCTTTCTACCTGGTTGGGGGATCGAACCGTAGTTATCATCATTATCTTCGTCGTAATGGGCTGTGTGTAAGGAGTAGCGCACGCTACGTACTCTCTTTAGCGCGCGCTAATTGAGTATGGGTAGAGCACGCTACCTCTCATCATCAGCGCACGCTAGCATGGTTCAGGCAGATAGTCCAGAAGGTACTGGACTGCAGTTGAGTTGTAATAGCGCACGCTACGATTGGTAAGTAGCGCGCGCTAGTGAGTTCGGATAGCGCACGCTATGCTAGCAGTATAGCGCGCACTAAGGTCGATCACGAAGAGTCCAGTGGGTACTGGACTGATTTGGAATAATTCATAGCGTACGCTATGAATGGATATTAGCGTACGCTAATGGTGTAGTAGCGCACGCTGAATTTTGGGTGTAGCGTACGCTATTGAGAGCAGATCAGAGAACAGGAGGTTCTGGAATCCAGTCACTGGACATTAGATATCAGTTAGCGCACACTAACTGTTTGGGTTAGCGCACACTAACGAGGCAGTCAGAGCTCACTGAAATATCCGGTTAACTCGCTAGCGCACGCTAAATATGGGGGCTTAGCGTGCGCTAAGATGGAACAGTATAAATAGGACAGTCAGCCCAGGTTTCGTCATTTCTCACTTCTCACTTCGTTTTTGGGCGATTCCGGGAGTTTTCGGGCAATTTGGAAGAATCTCTTTGAGCTGCACTCACCTATCATCATCTTCAAGTTTCAGAGTTGGATTAATCATCATTTCATCCTCTCCAACACACCAAATCAAGGTAATTATTTCTTGGATTTAGAATTTCGTATTTTGAGTATCTTCCTTCCGTTCTCTTCGTGTAAGCTTGGATTTATGTTGGAACATGTTAGATATGGATTATCTACCTTGGATAAATGTATTCCTACGGATTTATTGATATGTTTTTCGGATTTGATGAACATTTGGAGAATTAATCAAGAACCCTTGATGTTGACTTTGGTTATTTTTGGGGGTTTCCGATTATAGTTGTCGTAACTTCGATTTGTGGTTTCCTATTGGAATATTGATATCAATGAAGGTGTTTTGTTGGATTTAACAACTCATTTTGGACTAGCGTGCGCTATCCTTCCTTGATAGCGTGCGCTATCGGGCAGTCCAGAAGCTACTACATTGCTTCGAAATTCATCTAACGTACGTAATGCCCATGCATTAGCGTACGCAAACAGGCGTTGACTTGATACAGTATCGTGCCCCCACATTCCGAAAGCATCCGCGATTACCGGGATTCCTTAGACCGATATGGAATTAGCGTGCGCTAATCATACGGTTTTAGCGTGCGCTAGCTCTACACGACAAACACTCGCTGACCTTATCTGGACATGCGTCGAACATGGCCGGGTCCACCCGCCGAAAGCTAAGATTCCATTATTGGCGATATGATGTTAGCGTGCGCTAACCAACATGCGTTAGCGTGCGCTAACTGAATATAAAAATCAACCTGGCCTACCTGTCGGCAACCTTCCGGAACTAACCCAGCGAGTCGTTACGTACGTTAGGGGTCCTCCTTAGCGTACGTAACCGAACCTCTTAGCGTGTGCTAAGTATGCACCGTAGCGTACGCTAAGTATATATCTTAGCGCGCTAGGCATACCCTGTAGCGTGCGCTAACGTAGCTGTACTTAGCCATTTTCTGCTATTCTCGACCAACATCTCGACATACCAAACGATCATACGGCACAATGAATACATATACGCATTCAACAACATTGTCATACGTTCACATCATCCTCAAGCACAATTATCCATCAACGACATCCAACATATAAACGAAAAAAAAATATCCGAAAAATCAGGGTATTACACTCTACCCCCCTTAAAAATAAGTTTCGTCCTCGAAACTTGCAATCACTCGCACAAACAACATTTCAACGGGAATTCAAACTCACCAAGAATTATCGAATAATCCGAACAACATACTTACAAGTCTGTGAAGTCGAAGATCTCCCGTGATACTAGCATGCGACTCCTAAACAAAGTCATACACACCAATATCGCAATTAGCAATTTAACAAAATCTCAAGGAAGAGTTCACATCCGTGACCACGGCCACGATTCTTCCTACTTTCAGCCAACATTCTGAAAGGCACACACGTGCGTAAGTATAATCCAAATCGCACATTCTCGAAGTGACCAATTCCCAAGAATACCAAGCTATAAATGAAACTATTAAGCAAAATACAAGAAGAGTGAGAGGACTTACAAGTACCGGTTGCACTGTGATGATGGCAGAATAGTGATACTGTGGGCAAAAGACGACTCAATCGACCTAAAAGACCGACAGCCTAGGTATCCATAAACCTAAGCTCCGATACCATATTCTGTAACACCCCCAAGTTATTCAGGGTATATTACAGCGCCGTGAGCCCCGCCGTGGGACCCACAAGGCTATTCATGCGCGGAACTGTAAACTTGACCGAGAAGGTCTAGATACAATGAAAATAAAGATAATACAAATGGAATTCAAAACCATAACCAATGAAACCATATACATCACCACACAAATCAATACCTCGGCAACACAGGCCGGAACATCAAGGAAAGTGAAATACAATACTCGAGTATTTAAAATCCATTCCAGTACAACAACACTGAATGGAGGAATCCAAAAGTATAACCGGAGATAAGACACAGTATCACACTTGCCCATCATCTTCATGCTGACCCGATACCCGCCTGTCCGTTCTCCTGGAACCTGAAATACATAAAAAGTATTTCTCCCATAAAGGGGTTAGCCGTCGAATAGCTAGTGCAAGTATATCAAGTATGAAACACAATACTCCTCGACAATAAAGTAAATGTAACCGTCAATTCATCAATTCAAGACTAGTATTCCGGAATAACTAAATCTCATAGCATCTCATCAATACATACATGATCAACCGTGGAACCGCACCAGAGGCTACGGAACCCTCACAGGACCCATCGGCCTGTCCCGGAGTGGTTAATTCATATTATCCATGGAATCGCACCAGAGGCTACGACACCCTCAGAGGACCCGTCGGCCCGTCCCGGAGTGGAAATAAATAATTATGCCAAACATATATCTTACTTTCAAAGTCGAGAACGTACAATCATAAATATATACTTGCCTTAATAACCGCTACCGAATACTCCGAAGAACACGGTTCGACCGGGAAGCTTCGAAACGCTCGATGCTATCGAAAGGAAATATGACAACAAACGGAAGGGTTCAACTTGGTTTCTTCACAAGAAACTCGTCTCTAACAACATATAATCAATAAATCATCGATTATACGAGGAAGAATAATCGTAGAACGCCCGAAAACCCCTCTATGACATTTTACCGGACACCTTCCGGAACTAACCCAGCAAGTCGTTACGTACCTTAGGGGTCCTCCTTAGCGTACGTAACCGAACCTCTTAGCGTGTGCTAAGTATGCACCGTAGCGTACGCTAAGTATATATCTTAGCGCGCGCTAGGCATACCCTGTAGCATGCGCTAACGTAGCCTACTTAGCCATTTTCCGCTATTCTCGACCAACATCTCGACATACCAAACGATCATACGGCACAATGAATACATATACGCATTCAACAACATTGTCATACATTCACATCATCCTCAAGCACAATTATCCATAAACGACATCCAACATATAAACGAAAATATAAGGTCTAGCGTGCGCTAGTGATGTGTTTTATAGAGAGGATAGACGAGTGCTGAGAGGCATTTTGTCCATTATCCTTCCTTCAGTCAATAGAGAGAGCCTTGGGAAGTACTTGAAGTTCTTAAACATTGAGAGATGATTCTCTTAAACAAGATTAAGATTGGAGAGCTCGGATTTAAGTATTGTTCTTGAAGTTTTGGATGATTCTTGGAATGGAGTTCAATTCTTCTTCTTCGTGGTTCGTCCATACAAGGTAATCTTCATATCCCTTTGATAGTGGTTCCTTTTTTTTAAGGATTACTACTTGGGAGGGAGTATGTTGGGAATCGTGTATTTTGATGTTCGTCTTATTTCAATGTAAATGCATAAATTGGACTGTACTTTTATCCGCTGCGTGAGTATTTTGAAATGGCTTTTGGTATTTTGCCAACTGAATTTTATTTTGTAAAACCGATTCCCTAAACTGAGTTTTTGGCATTTTGGCCTTGATCGTTTTGACGGTATTTGGAAATTGATTTTTTTTTAGTATTTGAAAAATATTACCGTCATCGGTCTTTTTGGCATTTTTGAAATGACGTGGAAAATTGTGCTTAGCCTGGTAAATCCTTGTGAGAAGGGTTTACGGCGTGTAATATTCCCAGGAGGATCTGGGGTGTTACAATTATGGTATCATGTGATAATGTTATACGAGATTTATTGGAATTGTAATAAGAGATTTCGGATGTTGATATGCTTATTGAGATCTTCTTCATATGATGATAATGGTGTTGTTGCGATTCTTGAGGTTGTATGAATGGCATGATGAAGAAAATGGTAACATGGAGATATATACCTCGGATATGTTGTTCTGAACGTGATTTCGGATATTTCATGTTCTTGAAGAACTCTTGAATTATACGAGGTGATGAATTTTTTTAAGAAGTGTTGATGTTTTGAAAATGAATATGGAATATTCATATCTAGAGCTAAATTATGTGTTTGAAATAATATTCGTACAGGAATACGAATGTGGTTATGAGTTTGATGAGACTATTATTCATCTCTGGATTTGGAAGCCCATACGTATGGAGCAAATATTCAAGTCGAATGATTGGATTGTTTGATAACCTTTTTAATATGATTATCTATTGTTTTGAACCAGTCGGATTATTCGAATTGATGACGGTCATAAGTAAATTTTAACGATGAATTTACGAGAAGGGAACCTTGTCAATTCGTATTTAAGAATTGAGTTTGGAACATTTAGGCCCTTATTATTGGTCCGAATTGGTTGCTGGTATGATCATCATATTTCGACTCGTATTGTGGACAGGATTTGTAATTGTCTGAGTTGGATTGTTCAGACTGTGATTAGTCGAGATATGGTGAAACGGTTGAGTTTGTGGTTTGGTGGTGTTGATATTGGTCGTCATCGATGTAACACCCCAAACTAGGCGGATATTACAGTGCCGTAGATCCCCAACTGGGACCCACCAGGCAAATGAAAATGAATGAATTACACAAGATAAATGTAGTACCGAACTACATTACAGCAATAATTACTCCGACGAGGAGTTTAGTTACAACACACCAGGACAATACCGAATACTAGTGTATTTTATATGAAGATAAAATACACAACACTGAATGAAACGGAGTATTCAAATGAAAGTCTGCAGCGGAAAATAAAGGACAATAACATGAATAACTGAAAGATCGGGGCCCCCTACTAGTATCACTAGGACTCCTCGACATCAACATGCTATTCCCGTGCATTTGCCTTGCCATGACCTGAAAAACAAAATCCCAAATGGGTCGCTTAAATGTAACAACAATCCTCAAGGGTTGAAAATACACAATCATGATTATATCTGAAGTTATGAAATATCTTTAGTTATGATTTACGCTGAAGAGGAGTATCATAGTACGCCTGTAGTGTTCTGTGCGAGTGTACAAGACGAATGACCGGACACACCCGTCCTTGTACCTAATTAGTCTCACGGTGTAACGCTTTCCCGTGTGCACAGTCCAATGTATCACTCCCTATACATGGCCATAACGTGCCCGACTAAAAATTCCACACAGCCACACCCGGCCACGCAATATGAACCCTGAATGTCATATGAAAGAGAATGACCGTAATGAATATCAAAGAATAAATAATAATCGACAAAGTTAAGAATGACTCACCGAGATGAGAGTAATAATGAAGTGATGGATAGTTTTAATGGAATGGTTGAACCGCTGCTCAGTTAATGAAGTGATTGATCAACAATTACAAGTCTCAATATGATTAATACAATGATGAATGAGTTATGATTATGAATGATCAACAACAAAAGGTATGAATGTCCTTTTAACCGAGTAAGAATTAACTTACTCAATACCGGTGACAATTATCCTTCCACGAACAACGTCCCAATTGAGATATTGGTCGCCGAACAACCTTAAATAATACAATTACCAAATCCGTTCAATATACGAATCAAACACGAATATAACGAACTCAAAACGTCGATACGACTAAACCAAGTCCATAGAGGCATTAAATCAAACACGTTGTATCCCAACTCCGATTGTTTACAATCAAACCTCAATATACCAATATCAAAATCCCCAAGAAGTGTTTCAAACCAACAAAACATCTCCAATATGATCAATAATCCGTTATGAATATCCAAAAACGTGATTATAACAACAATTAGTCGAAAATCCCCTATTCCAACTCGATTTTCAAGGTGTTCTCGAATAATTCTTCAATAATCCAATGAATCCTTATACAAACTCATAATCATATACATATCCCTTCATATAACATGATTATAACGTCCAAAACATCATATCTCAATACAAAATCGAAGTCCAAAGTGTTGAAAGAATTACCTCTTGAAGATCCAAGTGTTTTAATCCGAAGAACACGCGTTAAATTGATTATCCGGGCTTCACGATCGAAAGGAGATGAAGAAAATCAAACACCCAAATGATTTGTGAAGGAAAAACCCTCCCTCAAGCTTCCTCTCTCGGTTGCAAGTGAAAAAAATGGGAAAGGAATGGAAGAAATGCTGAAAAAAACGAATTTAAGGGAGTTGACTGCCTGCCGGACACGGCCCGTGCCGATCGGCACGGTCGTGTCGCAGCACCGGCCGATACCGCCGATACCGGGCCGACAGCGACTCGACCGTGTCCTCGCTTGACACGGTCGCGGCGCGGAGGGCCTCCCGACAATGACCCGTCCGACAATGACTTCGGCATGACTCGATCGCGCTGTGCGACACACGGCCGGGCGTGGCCGGGCGTCGGCTCGCTTATCCGGAAGGGTTCGACTCGGCCGCTGCATTTAAACGGCCGGGTCCTGAGGCGTACACTTCGGCACTTTCCGGACGAGTACGGCACGGGCCGTGTCGGACGACACGGCCGAAGTTCGTTCGGCGTTGATCGACCAAGGAGCGGTTGAGCTAAACGACCATAACTCTCTCGTCCGACTCCGATTGACTCACCGCTTGAACCATTGGAAAGCTAACTCGATGCTCTATAATATTGCAAGATTTAGAATTTTTGGAGTTACCAAAAATTAATGGTGATCTAACAAAGTCGAACTCATATGAGGAAAGTTGAAACAATGAACAATAACGATACACCACTCAAGTTTCTCCGAACGGTGAACACGGTGAACGAATATGATTGATGAATGATTATAAATGAGTGAAAATCCACTGAATGACAATCACCGAATGAAATTACCGAATGATAATGATCAATTACAACCGGTATTACATACACCCCCTTAAAAGAGTTTCGTCTCGAAACTAAGGGTCAAACAACTCGGGATAACACTCCCGCATATTCTCTCGGTTTCCCAAGTGGCCTCTTCGACTCCGTGTCTAGACCACCGAATCTTGACCAAAGGGATCGTCTTATTCCTCAACCGTTTGATTCGCCGCTCTAAAACTCGCACAGACGCTCCTCATATGAATGATCGTCGGCGATCTCGATCTCATCGAATCAAGTATGTGACTGGGTCCGCAACATACTTCCGCAATCGAGAGACATGAAACACATTATGAATTCGGCTCAACGCCGGAGGTAAAGCCAAACGATAAGCTAACTCGCCACTCGATCCAAAATCTCAAACGGTCCAATGAATCTCGGACTTAACTTCCCCTCTTCCCGAAACTAAGATACCACGACTGGGATACCTTGACCAACACATGGTCACCGTCTCGAACTCTAATGGTCGACTACTTTATCTCGCATATGATTTCGCCGACTCTGAGCGGTCAACAAATGATTCCTGATCAAAGTTACCTTTTCACGGGCGGCTATAAGCATATCGGGCTCGGTGCCGATTGATTCTGATAAGTCGTCCCAACACAACGGAGATCGACAACGACGACCATACAAGGCCTCGTAAGGTGCCATCTTGATCGAAGCATGCCAACTATTATTATACGTGAACTCGATCAATGGTAGTTGGGCTTCCCAATCGTCTCTCCAATCGAGGACGCATGCCCTCAACATGTCCTCTAATGTCTGAATAGTTCTCTCTGATTGTCCGTCGGACTGAGGATGAAAGGCAGTACTGAGATTAAGCTGAGTTCCCATAGCACGATGAACTGATTCCCAAAAATGTGACACAAACCGTCCGTCACGATCGGAAACGATACTTTTAGGAGTACCGTGAAGTCTCACTATCTCTTTGATGAACAACTGGGCCAGTCTCTTGGGACTCCACATATCCTTGATTTCAAGGAAATGAGCTAAATTAGTAAAGCAGTCCGCGATCACTCAGATCGTATTTATGCCCCGACGACTCGTCGGCAATTCGTGATGAATTCCATAGAAATGTCTTCCCACTTCCATTCTGGAATAGGGAGCGGTATCAGCATACTCGCCGGTCGCTGAGGTTCCATCTTGACTTGTTGACAGGTTAAGCATCTCGAAACAAATTCTGCGACTTCTCGCTTCATATTACTCCACCAGTAATTTTGTTTCAAGTCTTTGTACATCTTGCTGGACCCCAGATGAACAGAATAAGGGGTAGCATGAGCTTCTCTCAAAATAGAGTTTTTCAAATCGTCATTCGCCGGTACGCACAACCGGTTCTTAAACCTCAAAAGTCCATCCTCGTGGACCACAAATCCAGGGGCTTTCCCCTGAGCCACATCCTCACGGATGCGTAACAATGATGGGTCCGAACCCTGATTCTCTCGAATTGTCTCCTCTAGTGACGATGAAATCTCTAACATACAAAGCTGTCCCTGAATTCGCTGAATCCAGACCTCGATCTCGGGTCTAAGGAATTCCTGTTGGAGCTCCTTCTGAATTGTTTAACGAGCAAGCATCTGCTCCTGAACGGACTTACGACTCAAGGCGTCGGCGACAACGTTCGCCTTCCCCGGGTGGTAAAGGATCTCGATATCATAATCTTTGATTAATTCCAACCACCGCCTCTGTCGCATATTTAACTCCTTGTGAGTAAATATATACTTCAACTCTTGTGATTGGTGAAGATCTGACAGGTGATGCCATAAAAGTAACGACGCCAAATTTCCAACACGAAAACCACGGTTGCTAGCTCCCGCGGGTCGATAATTAACCAGCTAATCCGAGGAAACATCGGATTTACTTAACATCTTTCGGAGGTTGCCAATGATAGCCTCCGTCTTCTGAGGGTCGACACGAACTCTGGCAGATGAAATTACATGTCCGAGAAAAATCACTTCGGACATCCAGAACTCACATTTGGAAAACTTTCCATAAAGTTGCTCTCGTCTCAACACGTCGAGAACCCGATGAAGATGAACCTCGTATTCCTCTCGGCTACGAGAATAAATCAAAATGTCGTCGATGAAGAAAACAACAAACCGATCCAAAAGTCGATGAAAACCCGATTCATTAACCCCATGAATACCACAGTGCAATAGTTAGCCCAAACGGCATAACTACGAACTCATAATGACCATAGCGTGTATGAACGCCGTCTCGCGATATCCGACTCTCGAATCCGCAATCGGTGATATCCAGATCTTAAGTCGATCCCGGAAAATACCGAGGCTCCTGAAGTTGATCTAAAAGATCATCAATACGGGGTAAAGGATACTACTCTTGATCATCACCCTGTTCAACTCCTGGTAATTTATACACACACGAGACGAGCCATCCTTCTCCTTGACAGATCACACTGGTGCTCCTCTCGGGGACGCAATCGGTCGGAGATGACCTTTCTCGAACTACTCCTCAAGTTGAATCTTCAACTCCTGCATTCTGGTCGGGGCCATCCGATACGGTACCTTCGATAAAGGGGACGTACCGGCTCCAACTCACTCCTGAATTCCCTTACTCTATGTGAAGGCAACCAGATAACTCGTCTGGAAATACATCGTCAATCGATGACAATGATACCACGAATGATTGAACGTTTCGATTGCCCTAGAATGGTCAATCGATAAAAAGAGATACCAATAATGATTGGACAACTCAATTGCCTTAGAAAGGCCAATCGATGAAGATGATACAATGAATGTTTGAATAACTCGATTGCCCTAGAAAGGCCAACCGATGAAAATGATACAATGAATGATTGAATAACTCGATTGCCTTAGAAAGGCCAATCGATGGAAATGATACAAGGAATAATTGAATAACTCGATTGCCTTAGAAAGGCCAATCGATGAAAATGATATAATGAATGATTGAATAGTTTGATTGCGGAATTTCTGTGCTTCCGCCATAATAGAAATTCTACTGGAACAACGGGGATTACTTCCCTGAAGCACACATTCGACAACCAACGACGGAAAGATAGCGACCGAACGCTAACAAACACTGAGGATAGTATCAAGACGGTTAAACCAACTAATACCGAAAATTACATCGTCCTAAGATAAGTTCACCGCGATTAGATCCATCAACCAATCGCGGTCATTAAGCTTAATTCGGTATGATTTCGAAAATTCTTCCATCGTCAGGTAGACCGATGGTATGATGTCCACAAGCAATAGGACTATCCCGAAATAAGTCTATTCAAGCATGATTCGAAAATGAATGAATGCGGTGTACCAAAGATCAAAAGGTACACACAAGTTGAAATAAAATTACGAGTATACCCGAAATCATTCGACCACCGGATCGCCGATCCTTCTCATCATATGAATCGGGACTTGCCGGGTCCCCGAACCGACGCCTCCGTCTCGATAAATACGAGCTCCAACTCTATTTGCTTCCATTGACTTAAACGACGATGACAAAGCGCCGATTCTCAAACGCCGGTTGCTTCGGGCTCGAGATGACGCCGAGCCGACTTGGAGTCCTTTCGCAAAACGGGCCCTATGCCCCGCAATTCCACGCTTATGGCATATGACACCGCCTCGGACATTTAGCATCGACATGACCTGTTCTCCACAGCTGAAACAGTGATGGCCGAATCGCCGCCGGGATTGAGATCCCGCACGATTATGCGCCGTAGAGGTCGCCGTAAACGATAGGACTCACACGAGGCTTCTTGAAGGTTGACTGACCGCCTTCGGATTGATTACGCTTCGTTGATTTCTTGCTGACAGATGAAGGTTGTTGTTCAGCACTTTCCTTAGTAGCCGGCTCATACGGGAGAGTTCTCTCGATTAATCCGGCCAGAGTGGCGCAATGATGATTGAGCAACTGCACATGGGTCATCATGGCTCGTATAAAAGTAAGTGGATCAGCCCGAACATCTTCTCGATCGAGCGAGTCCCGGGCATGATTTCTGGCAACAGTGATTATTTCTCGTTTCGGTCCGCACCGCGGCCTCTCCCCGTGCATCCTCGACAGCTCTCCCCATACTGAAGTAGGAAGGTCGCATAATGATTATATTCCCCGCATGATTATCACGTTATGATTATGTCATGAGATGATGAAAATGAGTATACATGTTCTAACTTAGTGATTATATGAATAATTTACTGAAGTTACATGATTATCTGATGAAATTCTTGAAATGATTATCTTGAATAACTTAACAAGATTGATAATATGATCATCCAGATTGACAACTGAGTAATGAAATGAATTGAGTAATTAATGAGTTAACATGATCGTCCTGATTATTAACTGAGTAATGAAATGAATTAAGTGATTGATGAGTTAATATGATCGTCCCGATCATAATGAATGATGATGTTTGAGGATTGTTAAATGATGAATGATGAATGAATGACTATTGCCAGAAATTATACCATGGCATTAGAAATCTTACAGTTCTTGGTCTGATTGGCTCGGCATCTGCACAGGTCACACGTGACGCGAAAGTCCAATGATACTAGTCCGATGACGATAATTTCAAATGAGACATGACTTGGAGGGTAGTATTCAAAACCACGCTCCGATACCAACTCTGTAACACCCCAAACTAGGCGGATATTACAAAGGCCGTAGATCCCCATCTGGGTCCCACCAGGAATATGAAAATGTATGAATTTCACAAGATAAATGTAGTACCGAACTTCATTACAGCAATAATTACTCCGACGTGGAGTTTAGTTACAACACACCAGACAATACTGAATACTAGTGTATTTTATATGAAGATAAAATACACAACACCGAATGAAACGGAGTATTCAAATGAAAGTCTCAGCTGAAAATAAAGGACAATAACATGAATAATCGAAAGATCGGGGCCCCTACTAGTATCACTAGGACTCCTCGACATCAACATGCTATTCCGTGCATTTGCCTTGCCATGACTCAAAAACAAAATCCCACTGGGTCGCTTAAATGTAACAACAATCCTCAAGGGTTGAAAATACACAATCATGATTATATCCAAGTTATGAAATATCTTTAGTTATGATTTACGCCAAGAGGAGTATCATAGTACGCCCGTAGTGTTCTCGTGCGAGTGTACAAGACGAATGACCGACACACCCGCCCTTGTACCTAATTAGTCTCACGGTGTAACGCTTCCCGTGTGCACACCCAATGTATCACTCCCTATACATGGCCATAACGTGCCCGACTAAAAATTCCACAACCACACCCGCCACGCAATATGAACCTGAAGGTCATATGAACGAGAATGACCGTAATGAATATCAAAGAATAAATAATAATCGACAAAGTTAAGAATGACTCACCGAGATGAGAGTAATAATGAAGTGATGGATAGTTTTAATGGAATGGTTGGAACCGCTGCCCAAGTTAATGAAGTGATTGATCAACAATTACAAGTCTCAATATGATTAATACAATGATGAATGAGTTATGATTATGAATGATCAACAACAAAAGGTATGAATGTCCTTTTAACCGAGTAAGAATTAACTTACTCAATACCGGTGACAATTATCCTTCCACGAACAACGCCCCAATTGAGATATCGGGCGCTCGAACAACCTTAAATACTACAATTACCAAATCCGATCAATATACGAATCAAACACGAAGATAACGAACTCACAACGTCGATACGACTAAACCAAGTCCATAGAGGCATTAAATCAAACACGTTGTATCCCAACTCCGATTGTTTACAATCAAACCTCAATATACCAATATCAAAATCCCCAAGAAGTGTTTCAAACCAACAAAACATCTCCAATATGATCAATAATCCGTTATGAATATCCAAAAACGTGATTATAACAACAATTAGTCGAAAATCCCCTATTCCAACTCGATTTTCAAGGTGTTCTCGAATAATTCTTCAATAATCCAATGAATCCTTATACAAACTCATAATCATATACATATCCCTTCATATAACATGATTATAACGTCCAAAACATCATATCTCAATACAAAATCGAAGTCCAAAGTGTTGAAAGAATTACCTCTTGAAGATCCAAGTGTTTTAATCAGAAGAACACGCGTTAATTTGATTATCCGGGCTTCACGATCGAATGGAGATGAAGAAAATCAAACACCCAAATGATTTGTGAAGGAAAAACCCTCCGTCAAGCTTCCTCTCTCGGTTGCAAGTGAAAAAAATGGGTAAGGAATGGAAGAAATGTGAAAAAACGAATTTAAGGGAGTTGATCGCTGCCGGACACGCCCGTGCCGATCGGCACGGCCGTGTCGCGCACCGGCCGATACCGCCGACAGCGACTCGACCGTGTCCCGCTTGACACGGTCGCGGCGCGAGGGCCTCCCGACAGCTGACCCGTCCGACAATGACTTCGGCATGACTCGACCGTGCTGTGCGACACGGCCAAGCGTGGCCGGGCGATGGCTCGCTTATCCGGCGGTTCGACTCGCCGCGCTGCATTTGACACGGTCGGGTCCTGAGGCGCACACTTCGCACTTTCCGGACGAGTACGGCACGGGCCGTGTCGACGACACGGCCGAAGTTCGTTCGGCAAAGGATCGCCAAGGAGCGGTTGAGCTAAACGACCATAACTCTCTCGTCCGACTCGATTGACACACCGTTTGAACCATTGGAAATCTAACTCGATGCTCTATAATATTGCAAAGATTTAGAATTTTTGGAGTTACCAAAAATTAATGGTGATCTAACAAAGTCGAACTCATATGAGGAAAGTTGAAACAATGAACAATAACGATACACCACTCGAAGTTTCTCCGAACGGTGAACACGGTGAACGAATATGATTGATGAATGATTATAAATGAGTGAAAATCCACTGAATGACAATCACCGAATGAAATTACTGAATGATAATGACTGAATTACAACCGGGTATTACAATCGAACCTGTTGATTATTAATCCTTCGTTTTACAATAAGATATGATGTTTGATCATGGATTATGACTGTTGTGTTGCGGTTGAGGTTGAAGAGTTCGTAGATTACCTTGGTCGGGACTGAGGAACTCGTAAGACGAAATCAACTGAATTGGTAACAATTCGTTGTATTGATATCGAGGCAAGTTTTATACTTGTACTAGTCAATGAGATTAATGTTATCATATATGTGTATGAATGTGTGTATCATTTTGAGACTTGGTCTCTTTATGATTTTGTTGACATCAAGGGATTGTTTGATACGACACCCGTCGGCAAATTATGCCAAATGTTACTGTTGTTCGTAAATGGCCGGTTCAAGGCATTGCGATACTTGTTGGTAAAGTTCCTGTCAATAGCTGGTTCGCGGTATCGACGTATCGATTGTGATTGTGATGGATGTTCCATTGAGATATTGTGGTGATCGTCGTTATTGATATCGGTGTTTTTCTATTGATATTATATTAACCAATTGAAGGCATTGATGTATTCGATTATCATCTTCGTTATCGGTAACCGATTAAATGTGCCGAGACATCCGTTGTATCGTTGTTATCGAGTTGCCGTTCTAAGGTAATCGAAGTATTGAATTGGGACTGTCGGAGATAGTTCCCATCCGTTGAGTCGTTATCGATTGGTCGTTCTAAGACAATCGAGATATTGAATGGGGATCGCCGAGGATAGTGCCCATACGTGAGTTATTATTGTCGTGTTCGCCGACTCAAGGTAGCACACTATTATTCTTGTGAACTCGGTAATTTTGTGATTGTTGAGGGTTGAGGATTCCTGGATTGTTGCGTTGTGATTATTGCTCGTGTTAATCGGTCCTTAGGGATTTTGATCCCAGGATGGTTGTTTTGAATATTGTTGGTCGTGTCGATCTTTCATTATTCGTGTGTCATCGTTCACTTGGTGAGTCGTATGATCCGTATTGGATGTGTTATCCTTTGAGTTTCGTTGTCATGTTGCATCGTGATATATCCGGAATCATATCTGCGTTCCGATTGGTTATTGTGTAAGATTTTTATCCAGGCACACGATGGTCATGCGTGGATATTTCCGCATTGGACCGTGCACACGAGACGTAGTTCGTGAGGCTAATTAGGTACATTGTCACCCGTATATTCTGGATTCCGTATACGGGGTGGACATGTGCACGAACACATTTCCGGATCGGGCGTACTGTGATGTCCCTCTCGAGCCTCATTGTTTGGTCGTTCGTAGTCCATGTTGTATTGGATATGTCCGACGATTTGCGACTGGTTGTTCATACGCCGAGGGGTATGTCCGACAGTCAGGTTTGCTTCTTTGAGATCTGTATTGTGATGATTTACAGCTATGGGATGTTCGGCTTTCAGGCCATCGTGATATACTGCTTTGGTTGAGGGGCTTTCAAGCCATTGCGATGTATTGGTATTTCTGTTGGAGCCTTCAGACATTGTGATTCGTATTTACTTCAGCGTTGGCTTGGATTATCTTCGGGTAATATATTGTTCTGTTGCTTGTAACGTTCCGCCATTGGGGGTAAGTTATGCGTTTCTTGTGTAACTCGTTGAGTCTTCCTGGCGGGATACCGCTTCTCCCTACTTGTTTTAAGTTTCGGGACGAAACTTCTTTTAAGGAGGGTAGAATGTAATATCCGCAATTTCGATTTCCGGTAATTTTCATTTTTCCGGTGGAGGTCCGTTTTGACGACTCGCTTAAGACCGTTTCGTCATTCTGGGAATATTTTATTCTGCACTTTTTGTCATCCGAGTTCGTTTCGGTGTCGTTCTGTTGAATTCCGTGTTCTTTAGCGACTTTTCCACGTATGAGTTCGACTTTGTTAGATCACCATTAATTTTTGGAAACTCCAAAAATTCTGAATATTTGTAATATTATAAAGCATCGAGTTAGCTTTCCAATGGTTCAAACGGTGAGTCTATCGGAGTCCAGACGAGGGAGTTATGGTCGAAATAGCTAAGTCACTCTCATTTTCCAGATTTGGCCGAGCAGCCTGTACCCTGTGCCGCGGCACATGCCGGCAGGGCCGCGGCACACTGCCGATCACTGGGGGCAGATTCGACTGTGCTTGGCACACCGTGCGCCACTTATTTAAGGCCCTGCAGTCGGGTTTTTGGCCATTTTTCTCCTTCTTCTCCTTCTCTTCCGCGGCTGGAGCTTGGTTAATCATGGAGAGATGTTGTTGTACAATCAATCCATGAAGTTTTGGAGTTCATATAATCAATCATCCATCCTATAACATCCTCCTATCTACCGAATCAGGTCAGATTTCCTAGAAATCTAGTTTTGGGGAATTTGGGTATTTTGGTTGATTTCATCCGTTTTATCCGATTTAACTTAGGATTATGATGTATTGATGATTATTTAGATGTATTATATCATTTCCTTTATTATTCCATGGTTGGATCGTATCGATTCGTTGTTTTGGTCGAGTTCTGGATCGACGCCTTGAAGGTGTCCGGTAAAATGTCATAGAGGGGTTTTCGGGCGTTCTACGATTATTCTTCCTCGTATAATCGATGATTTATTGATTATATATTGTTAGGGACGAGTTTCTTGTGAAGAAACCAAGTTGAACCCTTCCGTTCGTTGTCATCTTTCCTTTCGATAGCATCGGGCTTAAGCTTCCTACGAACCGTGTTCTTCTGAGTATTCGTAGCGGTTATTAAGGCAAGTATATATTTATGATTGTACGTTCTCGACTTTGAAAGTAAGATATATGTTTGGAATAATTATTTATATCCACTCCGGACGGCCGACGTCCTCTGAGGGTTTCGTAGCCTCTGGTGCGATTCTATGGATAATATGAATTAACCACTCCGGGACGGGCCGACGGGTCCTCTGAGGGTTCCGTAGCCTCTGGTGCGGTTCCACGGTTGATCATGTATGTATTGATGAGATGCTATGAGATTTAGTTATTCCGGAATACTAGTCTTGAATTGATGAATTGACGGTTACATTTACTTTATTGTCGAGGAGTATTGTGTTTCATACTTGATATACTTGCACTAGCTATTCGACGGCTAACCTCTTTATGGGGAAATACTTTTTATGTATTTCAGGTTCCAAGAGAACGGACAGGCGGGTATCGGGTCGGCATGAAGATGATGGGCAAATGTGATACTGTGTCTTGTCTCCGGTTATACTTTTGGATTCCTCCATTCAGTGTTGTTGTACTGGAATGGATTTTAAATACTCGAGTATTGTATTTCAGTTTCCTTGATGTTCCGGCCTGTGTTTCCGAGGTATTGATTTATGTGGTGATGTATATGGTTTCATTGGTTATGGTTTTGAATTCCATTTGTATTGTCCTTCTTTTCATTGTATCTAGACCTTCTTGGTCAAGTTTACAGTTCCGCGCATGAATAGCCTTGTGGGTCCCACGGCGGGGCTCACGGCGCTGTAATATACCCTGAATAACTTGGGGGTGTTACACCTCAGTCCTTTCAGCCATTCATGTTTTCTTCATTTTATTTCCGCTGCAGATTTCCGTTTGGATGTTCATTTTCATTCGGTGTTGTATATTTTATCTTCATATAAAATATACTTGTATTCTGTATTTTCCTGGGTGTGTTGTACTTGAAACTTCTCATCGGAGTAATTAATGATATAATGTGGTTCGGTACTACAATTATATTACATAATTCATTAATTTTCATTCGCCTAGTGGGTCCCAGTTGTGGGTCCACGGCACTGTAATATTCGCCTAGTTTGGGGTGTTACAGACGTAATAACCTGCAAACTACGCCAACCAGGTAAACCACACTAGGCAAGCGTTGTGTGACAGACTCAACCAATAAAGTGTTGGTAGGGGGAATCGAACTCGTGGCCTTTCAGTCCCGCGCTCACCTACTCCACCAACTTGGCTACTCTTGCGGGTGACTTCTCCTATTATTCATCATTAGGAAAATACTCGACGCAAGACGACAATTAATTCAGGACAACAGGAAATGAAAAATCTGGGATATTACATCCTACCCACTAAAAATAAGTTTCGTCCCAAAACTTAAGGCAAGGAATGGTAGATAACCCAAAATTCATTCAAATGGTAAAAAGTGCAGAACAAGATACTTTCGAAATATCAAAACCGTTACAAGCGAGTCGCCAAAATTGAAAAATCACCAAAATACATATTATCCAAAAATTGGAAAATATGGATATTACACCCGCGACTGGATGGGTGTGATCCAGCATGAAGCAATCATTGGGAGACGACTGAACTCAGTGGGAACTTGCAGCTGGATAGGCTAGGTCCAGCATGAAGCAATCACTTGGGAGGCGACTCCTTGTCCTAGGTAGTAGAAAATATTAAAGAACCAGAGAGTCAGATATACATCTCGCAATTTAACTAGTAGCAGTTTCGAGGGGCCAAAGTTGTTGTCCCGGGGACAAGTCAAGTGTAAGCTTGGAACCTTGGTATCAAAAACAAAAAAATATGTATCTAAAAATTTGTACTTTTGGATGGAATATTTATATTATATGATAAAGTATTTAAAGATCAACGGTTCAGTTTATGTTTTTGTTTAATCTATAATATTAAATACAGCGGCACAACATTGATTAAAAATTTTATATGGCATATGTAAGAACTATATTTGTAGAACCAAATTATTTTTATATGATACTATAAAATATCTTTTAATTGTAGATGTACTAATAAATTTGTACCTGATTTATTTTTAGACCTTAGAGATTCACAAATTAAACGAATGTTTCTATTGAAATCATAATCAATAACTTGTTTTGGGTTAGAAAAATTATTATATCACTAGTACAACTAAAAGGTAAAACTATTCAAAATAAACCTTATTAGTCCTTTTATAAAAGGGAAAAGGACTAATAAATGAGCAGATGTATAGATTTCGGGTAGTTTAGATCTGACTTGTAATTGAATCAAGGAAATTAAATTCCAAAACGTACTGGAATCGAGTACCAGAGTCGGCAAATTGCCTTCGGCATCGGTAAGAGTGAGCCTAATTTGAATCACATTCGCAGCGTCAACATTTTGTTTCATGACCGCATAAAACACTATAGGAGAAAGGGCGGACCGGAGGTGGGCATTGACACCCGTCGGATAGTATACGGTCCCGGAAACTCAGTCTCCATGGAAACAAACATGAAGCGGGATAGAGATTGTTGGATTAGTGAAAATTCGGATACGAGAATTGTCCCTTTTGTAAAAAAAAAAAAAAAAAAAAAATAAAAAAAAAAATAAGACCCTATCTTCTCATTTACTTGTAACTAGGGAAGACTTTGGTAAGTAAAATGACCCATTCGTGTGGTAGGTTCCATCAGACAGACCAATCACACAATCCCACATCAAATATCGGCACAGCACATCAATACGGTACAGCAAACAAGGGGAACTGCATGAAAATGCATGCGAATATGCTCGGTTGAAACTTGACTGAAGCTCGAGTTGACCAAGCTCGACTCAAGCTCGTGAGTTCACGAGCTCTAAGATTGCAAACGAACCGAACTGCATGCAAGTGCTCTCAAACTTGGCTCAAGCTCGAGTTAACAAAACTTGACTCGAGCTCATGAGTAGTTAAATTACTTTTTAAATTTTGTTATATGTGTATAAAAATCCATATTATTTTAATTGTTCACTAATAATAATAATTATAGTTATTAAATAGACCATTTTTTATTATTTTTAACAAAAAATTAAAAAAATATATATAAAATATGCTCGCACGCGCTCGAAAATACAGCCCTGAGTCGAGCTCGAGCTTTGCAGCTTGTACGAGCTCAAGCTCGAGTGAATACTAATAAACATAGCATGTTAAGGCTAAAACTCAACTCGGCTCAACTCGTTTGCGGCCCTAGGCCCAGTGATGTGGGCATAGTGTTATGACGCCCTATGGTCCACGAGTATATATACAATAAAACCTCTATAAATTAATATTGTTGGGACTGGAGAATTTTATTAATTTAGAGAGATATTATATAATTGATAAAAATAATTTATTAATTTAGAGATGTAATGCATATACATAACTGACCTTCAAAATTCCGAGATTATATAATCCACTTACAATGTACATTAGTTATTTATGATAAATAAACAAATTGATTTCGACATTGCAAAATTCGTTTGGCAAATCAAACCGACTCAAGTGACATAAGTGATGCAACTCCGGAAGAAGACATTTATGAGCATGAGAACATGATCATTGGTATGCGCTGTCGGAATACAATGGATGTGAATCACTTGCTAAACTTCCAGATAAAAATAATGAATGTTACGAAGTTCAGAGTTTAGAAGAAATGGTGACTGGTGTCGTTCAACATTCGGTAGATGATGAAGCGGATGATGATTCAATATCTTTGCAACAGGTTACTCAAAAAGAAGCATTGCAAGCGGCAACAACTCTTCATAACTTTTTACTGCAATACGAGAAGACAACTTCGCAGTTCTTGGGTGCAATGAGGAGATTTAAAAATGAGATCAATGCAGATTTGAAGTTCAACAAAAATATGAGAATATTTAAATAGAGGATGGATCAAATGAGAATGACTTTTTGAGTAAGAAATAAGAATAAATCCGAATCATTGATCTTTGTGTGATGTACGGTCCAGATTGGCGTATGCATGCAACATATGCATTTCGTGCATCAAAACTGCAATGTATTAAAACTATGCGTTATATGCATCAAAATATCGATGCACTAAAATATTGCATTCCATGCGTAGGTTTTCATGCTATGCCATCCATTTAACCAATATCTACGGATCAAATTCATTCTTATTTCTTAAATTAAATCTCATCTCACCAAAATCACTCCTATTTAAGTAATTATTAATTTATAGTTTCGTCGGGACTTTATAATATATATACTAGGATTTCCAAAAAAAAAATATTATCTTATTTTTAATTGATTGGTGCCAAAATTTGAACCGGTCCA
Organism: Orobanche coerulescens; assembly: GCA_033398695.1. Classification (NCBI taxonomy): domain Eukaryota; kingdom Viridiplantae; phylum Streptophyta; class Magnoliopsida; order Lamiales; family Orobanchaceae; genus Orobanche; species Orobanche coerulescens. The sequence goes on from CM065804.1 coordinate 33,923,425, forward strand.
AATTAGGACCGAACAAATTATTAATTTATCGAGATTATTAATTTACCAAATATTATTTGATAGATGTTTTACTGTACACACATTACTTGATACAGGCTCGAATAAAAATAAAATAAGGAAACATATGAATGAGTAAACATATTACAAATACCTTTATATCCTATTCAACATATTGTATGAATACAATATTATGATACCCGATTTTACAACACTCTCCCTATCTGTAGCGTGCTCGACACGAAACAACTTTTATTTTAAGTAGTGCAATATGTGTATATAGACTGTTCTGGGTGCAAAAAAAAAAACTGAACAAACAATACTCAAGCATTGCACATACAGTCGGGTGCCGGATATGTGTATATAGACTGTTCCGGTTTGCGTAGTTTCAGCATCCCCTGCCTGCTCTTATGCCCTTGTACGATAGCCTCTTGGAACTCTTGCCAAGTCAGACTCTTGTTCAAGAAAAGCTGGCCGAGAAGTGCCATGTTCGGCCTTATAGTCTTCTTGTTTTCATATGTTCTGTGGCCGACCTGGTGTTGGAGACGACATTACATAGTTAGAGTAAGTGAAAATTAAAAAAAAAAATCGAGCTCTCATGCGTGCTGTAAATTGAATGATAATCACGGGAAATATGTAGTCCAAAGTGTATATATAAACAATGATACAGAATAATTTCCGAGGCACATTCCTGTAGGATGGAACGGACAGGCAAGATCCGTAAGACTAGCTACGACTTGTACAACATTGTTACGTTCCATAATTATATTAACATATGACGTTATAACCAACCGACATGACCGTCAAAACCATACTTCGCACTTGATTGCTAATATTCTAGCAATAGGTGTGAATCTGAGATGGGATTTTATTTTTTTTATTGAACAAAATATTTTCAAATTTTTCATATGTGAAGTTACCACAGGAAGCTATCCGTCGTAAAACTTTTGCTACTTTGCGTTTTGCATGATTTTATTGTGTTAATTAATTTTGAACCTTATTTGTTGACACTAATTTGCATGCCACCGACCCAACATCGTTGAGATTAAGGTGCAGATGAAGATAATGATGATAATATAAAACATTAATACTTTTATTGCTTTAAATTTCAATACTTCTTTGAAAAAATAAAAATATTTCTGTGTCTAAAAATTATTCCCTTTCTATCGAAACATATTACCACAATTTGTACAAAAGGAAGCAAAACATTGCGGGGTTATTCGTAAATTTTTAAACATAATTGGATTTATTTTACGGTAATTTTTAAAAAAAAAAAAAAAAACCCAATATATATAGAGAAGAGCTATACCACGGCGTTGTGCATATTTCCCGGTGACGCAGAAATGAATATATCACTCTGCATGCCGACATAATAATCGAGTGCAGCTAACAAGGAAGCCTTTCCTTTAATTCGAGCTCTTTCTTCCGAAGAGGCTAGACTCTTTTTATCTTCCATCAAAGGAAATAAATTCCTCAGCATCGAGATCCTAGCTTCCCCACCATACACCTGAAACAGAACGATTGATTGGTCAATATCGGAACAGAAAATTCATTGCATTGTGCAGAATCAGACATGAAACCAAGGCCGCAAAGGAGTATGTTGAGTCGAGCATTCATCTTATCGAGCATGCTTGATTTACTTTTTTCACTGTTTGAGCTCGACTCAGCAATTTGACAATGACTGATTAATACATGCTCGACAAAAGTTCGAGTTTGGCTAGAGTTTCTGGAAATTAAACCAATCTAGATATTGTGGTATTATCGTAACCAAATTATATAATAGGGATATTTCGGTAAATCCTATAACAATCAAGCAGCTCATCGAGCTCAGAAACTCACTATGCTCGAGCTCGAGGTTGACTCGTATATTAGATCGAGCATCTTGAGCTCGAGTGAGTGCTCGTGAGCAGCTGGACTCGTTTGCAGCCCTGGGTGAAACTGAGAAAACAAACTTGAAAGACCTTGTGGGAAGCAAGATACAAGCGAGTAGTGTTATCAAATCCTAAAGCTGCCAGCAGCAATCCAATTTCTTCGGGAGTCAAGGGACACCGTCCCTGACTCCTCAACTCCTCATCCGTATATTGAGAATTCAACACCCTTCCCTGCCAAATGACTTGTCGATATTTCGCCAGAGCCAATTTTTCAGCCTTACCTCCTCCAAAGTCACAGGCTGAGTGAGCAGCCATGTCCTGGAAAAAAAATTCAATCAAATAAAATGAAAGGCAAAGGTTTTTTAGGGATAATTACAAAACTACCCTTGTGTTTTATACGACTTACATTTTAGCACCTGTCGTTTGTAGAGCTGATGGAAATTACTCATAACATCAAATATTTTTACAATTACATCTCTCAACTTCTCCAACCATTATAAAGGACCCATCTTTTCACTTCACATTTTACATGTACGTCCCTCAAATTGATTAAATATTGCAAATACCAGACGGAAAAGTTGGGGATTTGTCTAATATTTAGAAAAGTTAAGGGTGTACTTGTAATTTATTTGATGGCATAAGCAAAACCCATCGTATCAACTAACACTTGGGGCAAAATGTGCGATGGATTCAAACCTCAAGGGTAGTTTTCGTTATTACCCCCTTTTCTATAATGTACCTACTTCTGGGGGAGTACCTTGTCAAAACGAAGGTGTAGGACGACAAAATTTGCGGTCCCTTGCTTGTCTTTAGAATCACCTATTTTTTTCATGTAATTAATGCTGTCGACTTCGTTCGTTCTAGGAGAATGATATCTGAGACGGCTAACAATAGCATCACCCAAAGCTCTGATGTGAGGAACGAAAACTAGAGCTTGGAAGTTGACTTTGCATCTTAGCCGTTGGATGTCCTCAGGCACATTGTTGAAAGCCAGACGGTGAGAAAAAGGTGCAATTGCAGCAATTCCGTAACTGTAAAATCCGAGAAGTTAAGGTTAAGCCCATAAGTAAACTGAATCCCGTTACAGCAATTCGTGAACGTAAAAGACAGATTATCTCTAACACCAACCTCTGCAAGATAGGCATAACATTGTCGAGGTACCAGTTTGTGGAAGCATGAGCGGGAGCTGTTTTTACTCTGGTAGCTCGAATGGCTGTAGCATAATACTCCCGTGTGCTCCAAAAGTATTCATCAGGCACCTCTTTAATAATCGACATGTCACCCTTCAATACATTAATGAAGTGGTCCACATCAAAAATATCCATGAACGAGCTGCAAGAAAAAAAAAGGTGGAGTCAGAGTGATGAAAAAAATCGTAAAAACAACTGCAAAAGGGTACGGACTCATTAAAGAGGACCTTGAGTCTTGCCAAACAGGATTTACTTCAAGATGCGGGATTATGAGAGTTGCATTCAAAATTTTAGCAAGAGCAACTGCGTCACAAATCTTTATGGACAAATAGTGTGTATTAGATTATTAGTGACTCGAGGCAATTAATCTAATATCTAATCAGTTCAAGAAAATTTAATTACTTACACCCATTCTCTGCTGATTTAGACCACCATCGAGGAACACCTGAATATAACCTTGAGATTTCTGGGGCATTTCTGCTTAAACCAAAACGGCGAATTAATCCGAAGAAACCGTTGCAAACATAGAGTTTCATTTGTCATTACAAGCATAACAAATACTATTACCTCCATAGTCCACACCACCTGAAGAGTCACATTTCAAGAAATGATCTTGACACAATAGAAGAGTCATATTTTTATTACATCTGCCCTTACTTACATGGATATATGTATGGTCTGAAATTTTATTTTTCTGGACTAGTTACAGATATAAATGGAAGATATGTGAATAGGAAATTATATTATGTATTGTACCAGAAAGATAACCAACTTAATGGGAAACAAACAAAGGAGCAAATTTCTTCTACTTACTGAATATACTGTCTGAGTCGATATAAGGTTTATATCCTTGGTGGGCCAAAGGCATCCATAGTTCAGCCCGTTGCTGGTCAGACTTAAATTAAACAGAAATAAAAAGAAATGACAATGCATCAGTCAGGCCAGGTAAGTACCAACAAGTGGATATTGTCAAAAATGCAATTTGGTTCAACTCTTACTCACAATTTCACGTTGCAGAGCACTCTTAAGTAAACGTGAATGTCTAGGTTTTGTAGCATTCCACTCCTACATTAATAATCATCATAGGATAATGAATATCGAGCCAATCATTTATCATAAACACTACAACCAATAATATGTTGTGTTTGACAGTCTAACTGATAAGCTAGCTATTGGCTAATAAGCTAGCTCACTGAGATGCTACTCGGAGTAGTTTTAAAAGAACTAGCTTATACGCTAGTTTATGGCATACCAAACGAGACTTTTTAAATAAGCTTAGAAAATAAGCTAGCTAGCTTATTTCTGCCAAAAATACACTTGAAATATTTGGTAAACAAAGCATAAGCACACACTAACCCTGACATACGCTTTGAATTCCCTTGAAAACACTACCGACTGTTCCTCTTCGTCTTGCTTTACACTCAGAAATAGCTCATTTTCTAAGGCGTTTGTTATTAGGATACAATTCCAAAATAAATAAGGAGATCCGTTTCAACATTAATACGAATTATTCACTATGCTTAGTGCATCTAAAAGGTTGATCTTACAGATCAGTTCAGCTGCACCATAGTCAACTTTCTATACCATACCTAATTTCATTTAGATAATGTTAATTTGAGTTTCTTACAACATATTGACTTGGATACATAAAAAGTCGTACCCAACGCACAACACAAGGCTCCCGCCGCAGCAGGGTCTGGGCTGTTTCATGGTTTGAACACGTGACCTCGCGGATAGCAAGTAGACACTTGACCACCGCACCAGACACGAGCTTCGTCATACAACTTGGATGCATAATAAAAACAAATGAGTTGACACAAACTCCGCAGTTCCAACTTGCGCACAAAAAAAAAAAAAGACGAACATTTTAGACTAAATTAAAAGAAAATATAAGACTGCCAACAAAATCCCGATTACCGGAAAGCAAACCAAGAACTCAGAGCCCCAAAGACCAACCTTCACATTATACATTTTCAATAAAGAATTAAGGTCTCTTGTTTTTTTTACTCTTGGTGCAAACATCTGCCACCCCCAAACTAAACAGAAACACAAATACCATCAAAATCCAAAACAACAACTAACAACATCATAGCCTTAATCCCAAAATGATTTGGGGCCGCCTAACATGAATCATCCTCTGAAACCATCAACGACCAAGAAAATCAATTAATATCAAAAATAAAAATGCACATACAACACCATCGATCAAAATAACTATGAAACCCAAAAAAAAAAAAGAGAGAACTTACTGAGAGAACAGAGGGTAAGGCATGGCTCGAAGGAGAGAAGAGATTAGGAAATAACAAAGGAAGCAGCATAATAAAAGCTCCGGCCATGGCTCCTCCTCTGTGGCTATGGCTATGAGAATGAAAGCCCTGCCTCATAATATAGTAGTACTCTATATAGTACTAATAATAGTGATGCTTCTTGAATTTTTAATGTATCTGCGGCAATATCATTAATGATTACACAGACGGCCTCTGCCAAGTTTTTAACCTTGGAAGACTCCGGTAAAGCAGTAACTTATTTCATGCAGGAGAGAAAGAGAGAGAGTCTACATCTTATTTTCCCACCTATCTCTGTACTTATTACTCACATCCTATATCGACTTATTACTCCCGTGTACCGGTCAAAACTTGACAGATGGTGTATATTTGGTATTCCTTCCGTCCTATCCAAATGTTTACATATATCTCAAGAAATTGTCCTTGTAGCATGTTTGCATATATCACTTTTCATGATTAAATCAAATAATCACTTTTCACTTTTCAATCTTCACCCCACTTTCATCATCAATAATTTCTACATTTTAATATTTATCGTACATTTATCATCATCACTTATACCAATCATCACCAAAAATCATCAAATTTACACCCTTTGCCAACCCTTGACTGGGAGAGAGTGGGTATATTTTAGGTAATAATTGGTGTAAGGCATGATGATAAATATATAATGGAGTTTAAAAAGTAAAAAGTATTGATAGTGAGTGTGTGGTGAGATTAAAAAATAAAAGATAGTTAATTGATTTAATTGTGTAAATGTGATAAATGTAAAATTTCTAAAAGGATAAAAAAAATATAAGTGAAACGTTGAGTGGGACGGAAGGAGTACTTATATTTGGACTTGACACTACATAATTTTTCTGTAATTTTACATGTAAGAAAAAATATATTATATGAAATTTTATTAGATTCTTCTTGACTTTCAAAGTACTAATTTATTTATAATTTTTATTAAAAAAAATTTTAAAATATTACTCATATAGGTTGTGCACGGGAAACCGTAAAACTGCATATGTAGTAATTAAATTAGAACAGTGAAGAAAACCATCAGGACCGAATAAGAAATTAATCTATTTTTCACAGTTTCATATATGGAGCATCCCCACATAGTGCATCCCCTGCTAATTATGGACACGTGGCGTGTATGTGGGGTGCTCCACATAGTGCATCATGGACGGAACATCTTCACCCACATACACGTCACGTGTCGATGGATTAACGGGGGATGCACTATGTGGGGATGCTCCATGGACGGAATCATTTTTCACGACACCCTTTCATAATTGGCTAAGAGCACTCACAACCGAAATCTATAAATAAATTTGATGCATTTTTTTCGATCTAAAATAGGGATGGTATGAAGGGTAATTTAGAAGATATTTATGAGTAAATTTTGTAGAATTTATGTGGTGAATTCTCTAAGTGCTCTCTTACACTATTGGGATGTTTTCTCTGAAGCAATTATTACCCACCCACCCCACCCCCAAGAAACAGTAACTTTAACGATTGTGCATTATTATTGATTCCTCAAAATAAATAGAGAAATCATAGGGAAAGTAAAAGATTTAATAAATCTTGAACAGCTTATACACTAGTAACAGGCACTACTGCTAGTCTACTTATCATGACAATTGATGATGATGAATAATGCTGTGAAAACAATAGCAAGCAAAAGCTGAAATGACATTTTCAGAAACAAAGAAAGAAACACACACTGCAAGAAACTGGTTGCCTGATGTAGAATAAAAACAGAAGAGTAATAGTATTTGTTTATGTGCGGAAAAAGTAGGGGGAAATAGTAGTTTACTTTGCTATAGGTATGATGGTTGTCCTTTCAGAAGGCAAAGGGAAGGGACCCTGCTCACAGCCAACGGCGTAGATTTTATCAGGCACCCACCGATCCGTGAAGGAGAGGAGATGGATGGACGTGGGCGTGGCGCATAAAAAAAATGAGTTCGTGTACTGTATGGGGCTTTTTACTTGTGAATTTTCACGCAGGTGTGCTGTTTTGTTCTTTATTGGGGCAATTTATATTGGGACGTACGAATATGTATTTTCCATTTATTTATTTTTCATAAAATTAAGATTGGGGTAGGGTTTTTGTTAAAGTTTTGAGGGATCGAACTCGGAATCAGAATCGGAACTTGCCACATTTCGGAATTGTTCCGTCATAGTACGATATTGTTTGTTTTGAACATCCTCCTTTCACCTAACACGATTAACTTCAGAGGTGTCCATCTTAAGTTAGTGAGCCCACGATATTATCCCTTTTGGGTACTCTCGTCACTGGTCATCACATTTTTTGTTTCTGAGAGTTCACGATTAACTTCTGAGGAGGTCATTCATCCTAAAATTGATCCACCATCAAACACGTTTAGCTTTAGAGTTCTTATCTCTCTAAAACTAGTAAACCCCCAAGGATCTCATAGATCTCATGGTAGATTGAGATGGGCATGCCCATATAAGACACACCAACCTCTATTCGTTGATCTCATGGTAATTCAAAAAATAATATTTCTTCCATCTCGTTCAAAACTTTGCACTTGTTCATTCTTTTTATCTCTTTAAATTTTTTACATTTATCAGCTTTACACAATCAAATTAAAAAAAAATTAATTTTTAATCTCCATCACACGCTCACCATCAATACTTTTTACTTTATAATTTTCATCATGTATTTATTATCAATTATGCTAATTATTATTTAAAATATATTATGAATACACTTCTGTCAAGTTTTAAGCGAGACACGAGTAAGATAACGAAACTTAACGATACCGTCCATGGTACACCCTCATGTAATATATCTCTTGTACGATATGAACGGTGCAAATTACTAACTTAACCATCAATTTATCTATCCGGGTTTGTTTTTTCTTCTGCAATTTAGTACTGCGGAAAAGTGAAATGGGGCCTCTGCTTTATTTCGACTGGGTACACTGTACACCTGGCTTCGGAGCCACCGACACAATTGGTGTCACCCGGTCAGTGTTGGATAACTCGCGAGCATCACTAGATTTACCGGGATTAACCGGGAGGGAGACCGCGTGAGATAAAATACTTTTGTGGGAATAGCTTGTTTTGTCCATTTGCATATAGTAATATTTTTTTATGTTCCAAGTTTAATACAAACTTTTTTGATGTTCAAATTGTCGAAATTGACATTTACTCGAATAAATTCGAGTCATATATTGTAATTTCGAGTAATATAATTTTGAGTGAACTTTCAAAAATATACGATATTAGTTTTTATGTGAGCATTCGTGTTACCCGAATGAGAATTCGAGTTACTCGAGTCGGATTCGAGTTACCCGAAATATCAATAATGCCACCGTTAATGTTATGACAAACATAAATAAAAAAAACAATGCTCTCAAGCCCAAAAGTTGCTTTCTCGAAAATAAAAAAAAATTGCTAGACGTGCTGCACTTCATAAATGCTTTCTCGGGTTACTCAGGCATAAAAATATGCTTTCTCGAGTTACCCGAATCTGCTGTGCATGTCCCGAATCTGCTGTGTTGTACACGAATTTCTATTACGTGTTACCCGATTTTCAACATTCCTCAATATTGTATTTTTTTTGAAGTTGACTCGGAAATATGTTACTAGAAATTATAACAAATGACTCGAATTTTATTCGAGTAAAGGTCAATTTCGACAATTTGGGTATCAAAAGAGTTGTTACTAAACTTTGGGCAAAAAATAATATTACTATATGCAAAAGGGCAAAACAAGTTTTCTCCCAATACTTTTAGTAAGGGGTCTGTTATACAGACCCCCCTACGATCCCCCCTGCCAATATATATATATATATATAAATAGCGTTTCGTAGCGTAGGCTATAGCGAGCTATAGCGCAAAAATTTACTGTAGCGCTACGTAGCGCATCCAAAATAGCATTTTGGACAAATAACGTAGGCTTTTTGATGACGTGGCACGTTTTTTTTATTCAAATAGCGCAAATTGCGTAGGCTATTTGTGCTATAACGTAAATAGCATAGGCTATTTGAGAAATTTTAATTTTTATCATATTTTTTATTTTAATTATATATTTTTATTTTAATTACAAATATTTTTTTAATTATTATTTTATTACTTTTATATCTATATAAACTATAAAGTTCTATTAAATTTGTTACAAAATATAGTTTTTTTAATAATTCTTAGATATATGTAGTGTCAAAGATAATGACAAATAACCAATGATAAATAACCGATAGGAAAACTTGTTGATGAGTTCATTAAAAAAAGGTGGATTGTAGCTAAAGGAATATGATATTTGTACATTTATTTTCATATATTCTTATTTTAAGTGTTACTAGTTCTAATTTTAACTTGATTTATATTAACTTATGACAAAGAATTATATATTATATAGATATATTTTATTTTTTTATATAAAATAGTAAGAACACTAAACTTGCGCTATACGCTACGCTATTTGCGCTATGCGCTATCATGACAAAAATGCTACACATCAACGCTGCGCTATTTAAAACACTGATATATATATATTAATTTCAAAGACCAAAAAAATTGAAAAAAAAAGGTTGTAACAAAAAAGTATTTTTTTAAAAAAAGTTGTAACAAAAAGTTATTTTAAAAAAAGTTGTAACAAATAAAAATATTTTTTGTTTGGTTCGATTAATTTTTTGTTATATTTAGTACGAGTGGTCACGGTTTGGTTCGATTAATTTTTTGTAAAAATTGTAATGTATTTTTAGGTGTTCAGTTCTCCCGAGCAACTAATGGATTGGGTGCAAAATATAGCTCGAGGGATCGATTTGTTATTAGTGGTCCCCTTGTGATTGCCCGTGTGGAGGACGACGACTGTGCTCACTACATTTATGTGACGCTGGATGAAAATTCACCACTCTCCAATACTCACCCACAATGGGGGCGTACAGACTAGGGGGGTTCATAAGCGGATACCCGGCTATTCGGGTACCTGCTTTTTCGGGTACTCGGAACTTCGAGTACCTATTTAGGCGGCCCATGGCCCGGTCCATAAAATTCGAGTACCCGCTTTTTTGGGTACCCGGCTTTCCGGGTCGGGTCACCCGGGTACCCGGGTACCCGAGTTTTTTTTCATATATTAATTATTATTATTATTATAATAATTATACATATATATATATATATATATATGTGTGTGTGTGTGTGTGATTTTTTTGCTATATTTTTTTCAACTTTTAGTTCAACAAAATATATTTTATTTTTAAATTAGTAAGAATTGATTCTAATTTTGAAGTCATGCGTTATGATTAAATCAAATATTAAGAAAATCTAACTTTAATTTAATTTATTTGCTCGATTGACTTCTACAAAAAAAAGTAAGAAATTGTTTACAATAATTATAACATTCATTTTATTATCATTGGTTCTAATATATTAAGACATTATATGAAACATTTAATCTATTCACTTTGAAATTAGACTACTATATTATATTAATACATACTCAGTTTTGTAATTTTGATGTCATAAGTTAAAAATAATTAATGAGATTTAAATTATAAAAAAATATGATTCATGAAAAGGAAAAAAAAACTAGAGCTTAAGATTAATATGGACCAAATTTTACATAGGTATTCGTAATGTTAATATTATTAAAATGTAAGTAAACACATACTAATTCTATACATAATATTTAAAATGGTTAAAATAAAATATGTAGTGAGAAAATAAAATAAAATAAAATAAATAAAAAAGTTACCGGGTCGGCGGGTACCCGATAATTTTATTTGCCCGGCCCATTACCCGGCCCGGTAACTCACATAATTAGCGGGCCGGGTACCCGACCCGTTAAACTCGGATAATTAAAAAATTACCCGGTAAAAAGTTCCCGGGTAGTCGGGTAATTGGGCCGGGTCAACCGGATCGGGTAGTTTTCAACACCCCTAGTACAGACTTCCCAATGCATCCGCATGGGAAACTTTATATCCCAATCGACAACGCATATATACTGAAATTATTGAGAATATAAGAACACAAACATAGTAAATGATTACTGATTGATGTTGTAAATATAAGAGCACAAACATAGTAAATGCACTACATTTGGTGTTGTTGTTTTTAAATAATGTGTTAATGTTGTTGTTTTTGTTTAATTGAATAATAACAGTTGTTGTAGTTGTTTAATGTGTTAATGTTTAACATGTTATTGTTGTTGTTGTTTAATTAAATAGAAATACATTAGACGAATACAAAAAACATAACAAATAAACACTAAAAAAACATTACACAAAAAACACATAACAAATAAACACTAAAAAAATATAACACACACCAAAAAAGACAACAAAAAGACAAAAAAAAAAGAAAAAAAAAATGACAAAATTGATCGTATTTTTTATTAATATGAAATTAAATACTAATATATAAAATATTATTTAATTGATTTGAACAAATATTTTTGAGATAATACTTATACTCTCTTCGTCACGCTCAAAACTTTACATTTACTCTTTTTTTGTTTAAAAACTATATTTGCCACTTTTGCACAATCAAAATAAACAACCATCTTTTACTTTTTAATCTCCAACATATATTTACTCAAAAGTTTTTACTTTTCAATCTTCATCATATGTTTACCATTATTACTTACACAACTTATTACCTAAAATATACCAAAAATACACTCTATGTGAAGCTTTGAGCGAGATAGAGAGATTATTTTTTATTAGTATACAATTTAAGATTTGGTCACTCTCTCCATCCCAGTCCAAGTGCAACAATTAAAAGAAATTGAGTGTATTTTAGGTGAGTGATTGAATTTGATAGACGTGTAAGTTTTGTAAGTATCGATAGTGAGTATATGATGTAGGTTAAAAAGTAAAAAAGATAGTGATGATAAGTGTGTGGTGGAGATTAAAAAGTAAAATGTGATTTTTTTATTTGATTTGAGATATTTAATGAAATAATATTGCGCTTTAAAAGGACACTTTTTTGATCAAATATTGCACTTTATGCGGGATAGATGGAGTAATCAAAATTATTACTCCCTCCATCGCTCAAATATGTGACTAGGAATCTTCGGCACAAGTTTTAATAAAAAAGTTATTGAGCGTATTGCGAAGGGAAAATCCTTGGCCTTATTCGTTTAGATAAAATTAGTTTTCCGTATCTTAGAAATAAAAGAGTTTTGCCTCGTTAGTTTTGGGGCAGTTGTCTTGGGGCGTGTAGAGGGGTTTGTCCTCCCTCATTCCTCTTGGGCGTGTAGAGGGACTCGCCCACCCTCAATTTCCTGGTTTGTTTAATAATATTTCGGTTTTAAAAAAAAAAAAGTGTAATGTGAGTAGAGAATGAGTCCTACATTAATATATGGTTAAGTTAATTAGTATATATAAATGATATAAGAGCGAATTTAGGAGACGTATCAAAAAAGAAAGATAGAAATAAATTTGGAAGAGGGAGATGGTATTAAACATAATTTTCTCTACATTAAATATTTGGGTAAGTCTCCTAAAATTTAAGGGTGGTGGCAATGGCCAACGGTTTGGGCAGCGGTATGGCCATACCGCCGGTGAACGCCGCCGCCACCTCGGCGGTATGGCCAGCGGCAAGACTTGGACGGGATTGAATGATTCGGAAGTATGGGGAGCGGGGTTGGGAAAAAAAAAAAAAGAAAGAGACGTTGGGTGAGGAAAAAGTGACGTTGGGTGAGGAAAAAAAAGAAAGAGCCGTTGGATTCAACGGATCTTTTTGCAAAAAAAAAAAAAAAAATCCTATATATACAAACTAAACACAAACAAATTCACATACAAATTCTAAACATTTCTTTAACACAAACAATTCACATATTTTTACAATGGCATCCTCTTCTTCGTCCGACTCGATATATATTCCCGGTGAATCGTCCGAACTATTGGCATCCGGTAGCACCCTAGAAACCTTATTAGCCTTGTACGATTCAATTGACGACACGGCAAACTCCGACGAAACTCGGGAGTATGTAACCCGTTTTCGTGAAGAAGCTTTACAAACCCTTATGAATGACTATTTCGTTGAACGTCCAAAGTTTTCCGACAATACTTTTCGTGACAGGTTCCGTATGAATAAAAGCTTGTTTTTAAGAGTTGTTGCTGATGTTGAAGCGAATTTCGAATGGTTTCAAGAGGGCCTGGATGCGAGGGGAAAAAAGTTTCACGGCGTTACAAAAATGCACATCGGCCATTCGGCAACACGCAACGGGTGAACCTCCAGATAGATTTGATGACTATTTAAACATGGCACGCCGAACGTCAGGTTATATATATATTTTTTTAAGTTATCGTTATATTTTTTTTTAAGTTATCGTTATATTTTTTTTTAAAGTTATCGTTATATTTTTTTTTTACTTATTGTTATTAATTACAAACTTATGTTTATAGGAGAATGCCTTGATCATTTTTGCCATGCGATTATTCAATTATATGGTCGAGAGTTCTTACGTAGGCCGACATCCCATGACATTGCACGCTTATACGAGTTCCATGAAGAAAAACATCACATTCCTGGAATGCTTGGTAGCATTGATTGTACACATTTTGTGTGGCGAAATTGTCCTAGAGAATTGAAAGGCATGTATAAGCGAGGTGATCATCAGTACCCAACTATTATGCTTGAAGCCGTCGCTTCAAACGATTTGTGGATTTGACATTCGTTTTTTGGTCCTCCCGGTGCAAACAACGATATCAATGTTTTGAATTAGTCACCATTGTATCTTGCGGAGCGAAATGGAACGGCGGCAAACAGTTCATTTCATGTAAATGGACGGTTTTACAAACGTGGATATTATCTTACCGATGGAATCTATCCTACGTATTCAACGTTTGTTAAAGCATATAAGTATCCGGTTGAACCGCAGGAAAAGAGATTCAAGAAGCTACAAGAGTCTGCAAGAAAAGATGTCGAGCGAGCATTTTGTCGTCTTAAAACAAAATGGATGATACTCAATCGTCCTCTCCGGGCTATGTCGGTTGACAAGATTCGACAACTCGTTTATGCGTGTATCATATTTCACAATATGATATTAAAAGACGATCGAGTTGCAATATCACCGGTTCATATAATGGATCCGCCGGTCGCGCCAGTTTATGACGATAGTGTATTACAAGAGTTACTCGACGAACAAATCCATTACCGTCTCCTATATGATCTTACAGACCACGTAGAGGCTCAAAACTTAACATTTCTCGATGACTAGTTATTTCCTTTTTTTAAGAATAATGTAATTTTCTTTCAATTATGTTTTTTTTAGGTATTATGTAATTTTCTTTTAATTATTAATGAAATATTTATGTTTTTATTAAATTGTTTAATATAATTTATGGAAAAAAAAGTTGGGAGGTATGAAAAAAGCATGGTTGCCACTAAAAAGGGGTTGGGAGGTATGAAAAAAGTATGGATGAGGTGGAATGAGGTGGAATGATATTATTGGTGGATTTGGGAGGTATGGATGATTTCGGGACCATGACTGCCAACATCCTAATAGATGGGTCTTAACGTAAAGGCTGATTCTCTAAAATTGAATTTTAACCTCACTAGAACATTCGATCAGGTCAAGCAGCCAAACAACAAAGTTATTCGGGAAAGTTGTATATAATAAAATAATTGTATTGATATTACTGCTATAGGGGTTCTATAAAGATTTAGAATAAGACTCTGTTTACTTTTAACTTAATAGGCTTAATGGCTGAACCAGCTTAATCGCTAATCTGTATTAGAGTGTTTATTTCCAATTTAATCGTCTTAATGGGCTGAGCGAAGACATATCCATTAAACTCGATTTTAGCTCTTGTTCCCATTAAGCTAGATTTTAAGCAAACTAAATAATAGTAATAATACTAAAAATACTAATAATAATACCAGCAATAATAATATTAATATTAATAATAATATCAATAATAATAATAGTACCAACAATAATGATAATAATTATAAATAAAATTAATATTACCAACAACAACAATAATGATAATAATAATAATAGTAATAATAAAATAATAATAATAATAATACCAACAATAATAATAATAAGACCATCAACAATAATAATACCAACAATAATTATAATAATACCAGCAATAATAATAAACGAAATTAATATTACCACAATAATAATATGACCATCAACAATAATAATATTATAATATAATAGTAATACCAACAATAATTATAATAATACCAGCAATAATAATAAATAAAATTAATATTAACAACAACAATAATAATGATGATAATAATAATAGTAATAATAAAATAATAATAATATTATTAATACCAACAATAATAATAATAAGACCATCAATAATAATAATAGTAATAGTAATAATAATAATAATAATAATAATAATACCAATAATAATAATAATAGTACTAGGAATAATAATTATAATAAAGATAATTAATAATACCAACAACATAATAATGATGATAATAATAATAAAATATAATACCAATAATAATAATACCAACAATAATTATAACCTGATTGACGTAGTTTGCAGGCTATTACGTCCAACCCGAAGAGTCATTTCTGTCATTCAGATAGTTCACTCGGAAAAAAAAGAAACAGTGGGATATTTTTCCCAATCAGACAGATTAATCCACTCAGACAACTTAATCTATTCAGAGATTAATGGAAAAAAAGTAAACAACCCCTAAGTCTCCTTCTACACATAACATTCTTTATAAATAAATAAATAAATAAATAAGAGGGGTCCTACTATCCCTGAAAGGTTTTAGAATTCCTACTATCTAAGTAATCTAATCTAATCAGCATTGGGAAAGACACAAAATGGAACAGATAGAATATCAATTCCCGAAATACTCCAATGTGTCGAACACTAATGCAACAATAGTGCATAATATGTTGCAAAAAAAAATATTTCCAAGTCAAACAAAACTCCACGAGAAAAATAAAGACTTGGCGAAAAAAAGAGAGGATAACACACTCATTGTAAATACGAAACTATGTGAAGTGTACCCCATTTAAAGTATGCATAAGTGCTCCTGCGGATGGGTAATTAGTCGCGAGCTTAGGAAAGATAATCGATGCATGCCAATGCCTTTCACATTTTTCTCAAATATAGATTTAGACAGAGACTTACTAACTAAGTTAACGATGTTCTCAGCGGAACTCACTTTCTTCACTTGGATATTCGGCAATTTTTGTTGTTGCTGATTATAGAAGAGCTTGAGCGAGATAGTTTTGGCGTCATCGCCCTTAATGAAACCTAACTTCATCTGCTCAATACATACCGCATTGTCCTCAAAGATGTAAGTAAGTGTTGCTGTGGTGGATTTAAGTCTAGAACTTTCTAATATGGTCTACGACTGGCCGAAGCCAAACACACCATTTTATTGTTTCAACGCAATTAAATCTGCATGGTTCGAGTAATTAGCAACTAAAGTCTGCTTAGTATATATCTAAGATATTGTCGTACTCCGAATGGTGAACACATAATCAGTTTCGGAACATCCTTTATGAGGGTCAGAGAGCTACTGACATTAGCAAACCCAAACTAACACATCGTTAGGTGTTTTATATAGATCATAATTGTTGGAAAATAGACTTATAAGGGCTATTCAAAGTCCGATTTGAGGCGTCATTTTGAGTGGGCTCGACGTTGAAATAACGTCGAGATTTGGTTGGAATATGTAGTGCTCGGCAAGAGCTTCCCAAAATATGTAAAAACACTCAAAATGTAGGAGGGATGAATGAGCATTAACGCTTCAAAGTGAGATTCTTGGAAATAGGTCTGGGACTTTGTCCTACATTTGAAAAGAGTAGAAAGATTATTGTGCATATAAGGCTATATGCACAAATACTAGTTTACAACAACTAGTGGAGACATGAGTAGATGTGTGACTGGGCGGTCCTCGCGCACACACACGTGTCCGTCCATCCGGTCGGCTCAGCTCAGCTCGTCTCCTCTCGTCTCGACTCGACTCAGATAAGGTCTGGTCGAGGGGCTATTTGGGTGAAATGTCTCGGCGTCTCGAAGTTATCTTTTTACTGAAATTTTATTTACCAACCGCCTCATTAAAGTAATACAAAATTTTCGGATTAGGATAAGTGCCAAATTAAGTGATTATTATGGAAATTAATATTCGGATAAGTACTGAAATTAATTGATATTAATCGGATTAATATTAGGATAAGTATTATCATACCAATCCTAATCTGTTGGAGAGTTCCTCCAGAACACTTCTCTCTTTCGTCCTCCTTATAGAAACAAACGTGAGGGGTCCGATTTTTCAACTGTTTTTGTGCTTCGAAACTTCCTCTCCAGTATCATAAAATATATTCATTTCTTTCGTTCTTATGCGGTGATAGTGCATGTTTATTCTAGTTCGTTGAAGGTGTAGTGATTAATATATTAGTGCATTGAGGTGTTGTTTTATCCTAAGAGGCAGACGCGACACAGTGGTGAGGGCAAATTTGATTTAAGGAGACAGATCTTCTGGACTAAACATCAATATACATCAATCCTTGGATTTGGTAAAATTCGTTACTGTTATGATATTAACGCTTGTTTTGAAGGGTTATATTTTAAATCGTATTTTGCTTTTATTTATTCAAGTGAAATTATCCAACAATCTTAAAGCAAAATTTTATTTGTCTTTACTTGATTAAACCGGTAATTAAGAATTTATTAAGATGGATGCTTCAAACCCTGAAACCCCCCTTGTGTTTAAGGACGGTTATGGAGGTGCGCCTCAGGACAATAATTCGAGTCTAGTGAAGATTTATGGTTCGGTTTCAGTCAACCATGGTGTTTCGGTTCTGGTGAACCATATTGAGAAACTGAAAGTTCAACAACACGAATTTTAAGAGGTGGCAACAGAAGATGATGTTCTATCTGACCACTCTAGGCTTGTCCCGATTCCTCAAAGAAGATGCACCGAAGTATGATGAGGACAACGAGCAACAAACTTTGATGGCCATTGATGCTTGGAAAACTTCTCACTATTTATGTCGGAATTATGTGCTGAATGGCCTAGCTGATTCGGTATACAATGTGTATAACACTATTAAATCAGCTAAGACATTATGGGATTCTTTGGACCATAAATATAAGATTAAGGATGCCGATGCCAGAAAGTGGATCATTGGGCGGTTCCTAGATCTTAAAATGGTGGAATCAAAGACTGTGGTCAATCAGGTTGTTGGTCAGTAAAATGGTCACACTATACTATCTTACAGCTTAAAAGGGGGTTGAATAAGTTGTACTATTTTTAAAGTTTATTTTGCGTAGCGGAATTCTTAAGCTAAGTTGTTGTAAGTACAACAAGTAGACAGTCTCCTATAGCTTGATATTTACAGGGTATTCTGAGTAAGTATATTAAAAATCACACAGTATGAAAATCATAAGTGCATAAAATGACAAAACACAATTTTAGTGTGGTTCAAGGTAAACCCCTCTCTGTCCTGTCAGCAGTGAATGCTACTTTAAAACAGTAAATATTTTATGAATAACGGAAGGTTATCTCATAAAAGTTTAAAGTTCTAAGCCTAAGTCTTGTTGGATTGATGTTTTACTTTTTCTAAATAAAAAGCCTACATCTTCTATGTTGTAGCCAACATACTTTCTTGTTGTACGCTGGAACTTCTATTTAGCTGTCGGGTAAACCTTCTTTAGCGTTGTATGAAGTTTCGTTGTAAGGGCAGGCTATAGGGTGAATATATCAAAACATTTGGGGTATTATTTTTCTCAACACAGGTGTAAGAGCTGTAGGTGATCATTCATAAGATCCATGCTGAAGGGATGGTCATTAGTGAATCCTTACAAGTGGCTGTTGTGATCGGAAAGTTGCCTTCAACTTGGAAAGATTTCAAGAACTATCTCAAGCACAAGCACAAGCATATGAGCATGGAGGATATGATTCTCAGACTTCGGATTGAAAAAGGTAACATAGGGTCGGAAAAGAAGGCCAATACTATTGTGGCCAAGGCTAATGTTATGGAGTGGGAAATACTTCCAAGAAAGGCAACAATGGAAGAATCTCAAAGATGGCACCTAAAGGACGAATGTCAAAGAAGAAAGAGTAGTTCATGGGGAAATGCTTCAGTTGTGAGAAGATGGGTCATAGGGCAGCTGACTGCATGCTGCCAAAAAACCAAAAAGGAAAAATAGCAACGCAGTGCATGTGATTACCGACGAGGTGCTAATATTGATTTACGTGTTGTGATTTCTGAAGTGAACTTTGTTGGTTCAAATACCATGGAGTGGTGCTCCGACACTGGATCAACCAGACATATCTGTGCCAACAAGAACCATGTTCTCCTTCTTGGAAGAGACAAATGCTAATGAAAATTTGTTCATGGGAAATTCTACATCTTTAACTATTCTAGGTGAAGGCACGATGCTTCTGAAGATGACATCGGGAAAAGAAGTCACTCTTAATCATGTATTGTATGTGCCTCATATTCGCAAGAACCTTGTTTCTGGTTCCTTGTTGAATAAGCATGGCTTTTTATTAGTTTTTTAGTCGGATGCAGTTGTTTTGTCTAAGAGTGGTATGTTTGTGGGCAAGGGTTATGAGAGTGAATGGCTGTTTAAGCTCAATGTCATGACTGTGAAACAAGATATTAATGAAATGAAGAATTCTTATCCTAGCTTACCTGAGTCTCCTAATTTATGAAATGCTAGATTAGGACACGTTAATTTCAATACAATGCGATGACTAATTACCTTGGAAAACATACCAAAGTTTAAAATTGATTTAAACCACAAGTGTGAAACTATTGTAGAGGCAAAATTAACTCTATCCCCATTCCAACATGTGGAAAGAAACACCAAAACTTTAGAGATAATACATAGTGATCTATGTGATTTGAAATTTGTTCAAACTAGAGGTAGAAATAAATATTTCATTACTTTCGTGGATGATAATACTAAATATTGTTATGTAAATTTGCTCAAACGCAAAGATGAAGCTATAGAGAAATTCATTATTTATAAAACAGAAGTTGAGAATCAACTGAACGCAAAGATAAAAATCATAAGGAGTGATCGTGGAGGTTAATATGTTGAACCATTGGGTGAGTACTGAATACTACTCCCAACATGGCATTATTCATGAGCACTGCCCCATATGCACCACAATCTAATGCAGTGGCAGCACGTAAGAATCGCATTCTAAAAGAAATGATGAATGCGATGTTGCTAAACTCAGGGCTATCACTAAATATTTAGGGGCGAAGCCATCTTATTGGCTAATTATATTTTAAACAAGATAATTTATAAAATTAAGGATAAAACCCCTTATGAATTGTGGAAGGGAGTCAAACCTTCCTACGACTACATAACTGTGGGGGTGCCTAGCAGAAGTGCTTATACATACATCTAAGAAAGTAAATATAGGCCCAAAAATAGTTGACTGTATCTTCATTGGATATGCGCACAACAAAAATGCATACGGTTTTTTTCGTATGAATCTAGAGATTGAGATTCATAAGAACACAGTTATGGAGTCAAGAAAATCTATATGAAACAATCTGAGGGGTTTTCTGCCCCAAGACAAGAAATAGAAATTTGCAAGTTGGTGTTAAGTCTTTGTACAGACTGAAGCAGGTGCCAAAATAGTGGCATGAAAAGTTTGACCATACTATGTTGAGTGGTGGATTCAAAATTAATGAATGTGATAAGTGTGTCTATGTGAAAGACAGAAAATAGCTATGTCATTTTATGTCTGTATGTAGATAATTTGCTCATTGCTGGAAGTAATAAGAGAATAATCAAGTCTACAAAGGACATGATGAGATCGAAATTTGACATGAAAGATATGGGACTAGTAGATGTGATTTTAGGAATTAAAATCACCCGAACACTGAAAGGTGTCATGCTAAGTCAAACTCACTATGTGGATAAAATTCTTGAAAGATTTAACAAGGATGATCTTAACCAAGGTTCTAAAAACTACTAGGCGCTAGCGCCCAGAGGATTAATCAAGAATTAGTCGGGGATTAAGCGGACTAGGCAGATTTATTTTCCGACATGATTTCTGGGTGTTCACTTATATACGATTTTTGTCGTGTTCCATGTCAAGTGGTAAAGCACCCGCCCCTTTCTCGAGGTGTTGACCTTCCTCAGCATTCCCTTTATTAGTATATTTGGGCAAGAGCGGGCATAATAGGATACACCGTGTGATGATTTGGCAATGTCCCGTTCAAGGGAAACAACATACTAGCGTTCGAATGATCGAACATAGGTGAATACAGACAATTTGGAGATGTTTGGCTCAAAAACTTTCATTGGTGCATTTTATCAAACACTTTGCATGCGTAAGCTTAATTGAAGAACAAAAAACAATAACTTACTCAATTCAATCCTCAACAACAACAATTTCAATCGACTATCACAGCAATTCACGACAAAATAACGAAACACCATCAATCAATCAATAAATAATCTTATCATAATCCGATACAAATTTTGATAAAAATTTAGAAAATAAACACAAGTTCATCAAAGAATATTACCCCAATCATTAATCCATGTTGCATTGAAACTTAAGGGAATAGAATTACCTTGTGTTGGATTGAAGAAGGTGAGAAGAAGAAGTTGGAGGATGATATCCTTGCGCCGCGCGAAGAATAAGAAATTTGAGAAATACCTGGTGTTTCGGCCAAATGGATTATGAATCGTGTGCAGGCTGTTCAAATTCTCGGCGGGGGCCGCGACACGTATCAAGTGAGCCGCGGCCCATAGTACAGTGAGTTTTTGGGTTTGGAGAGTTTCGACGTGTGCCACGGCTTGAAAGTTTAATGTGCCGCGGCTCAGGGCTTGCCTGCCGCGGCACGTAGTATAGGTTCCTGGATGCATTTTCTGGGTCTCGGCATGCCGCAGCTCATTGTCAGCGTGACGCGGCTCTTGGGGCAAGTGTGCCGCGGCTCAGCAGCTTTGTGCCGCGGCACAGAGTACAGAAAGTTTGCCTGTATTTTAGACACCTGTGTGCTGCGGCCCCCTCTGTATGTGCCGCAGCACCTGGCCTGGAATGTTCCTGCACAAAAATTTTTAAAGCGAAAACACAGAGAACGTGAGAGATAAGCATATCAAAGCAAAGATGACGAAAAAATTAGACTCTTAGAATGAATGAAATCAACGAAAAATTAACATCAACAACTAATACTCGGGTTGCCTCCCGAGAAGCGCTAAGTTTATAGTCTTCAGCTGGACCTTTCAAAAATCAGTTTGCATTTCGCAAAGACCATTTGGACTCCACACAGTCCGTCGAACCGTTATTATGTATTTTAAATTTTTGACCATTAGTTTTTAACAGTTTGATATTTGGTGTGGATTTCCAACGTTCTTTGCGAAAAGACTTGAACAATAATAACTTCCCGAAACACCCATGTTGCAGCTGATTTGGCACCCGTCTCACTTCCGGCTTAGTTTTCTTTTCCCCGAACGAACTTATGACAGAATGAGAATTTTTCAATGGTGGGTGAACGGATGATGAAGACGACATGTCCAAATGCCTAAGGCATGCGACTCGTCCTACATTTTTCTCAGATGTCGGAGCAACTACAATAGATTCTGAACATTTCGACTGACGACCTTCCCGGTACGTGTCTTTCACAAACATATCTGCACTTTTAATTTGAGAAACCTTCTCGACATTGCTCGGATACGGGAGACATCGAAACACTTTGAATGTGACTTGCTCATCTTGAACCCGAAACGCCAATTTACCCTCCTGAACATCAATAAGGGTCCTACCAGTGGCCGAAAATGGTCTACCCAGAATAATCGGAATCTCATCATCTTCGTCCATATCAAGTACAATAAAATCAGCGGGGAATATGAATTTATCCACTTTGACTAGAATGTCTTCTATTACCCCTCTCGGATACTTGATTGATCTGTCAGCTAGTTGTAACGAGACCATAGTTGGCTTGGCCTCCCCAATACCCATCTTCTTGAAAATGGAA
Source organism: Orobanche coerulescens (assembly GCA_033398695.1). NCBI lineage: Eukaryota > Viridiplantae > Streptophyta > Magnoliopsida > Lamiales > Orobanchaceae > Orobanche > Orobanche coerulescens. Next base: position 33,946,690 of record CM065804.1, read on the forward strand.
AGGGGCATAAGATTTATACTAGCGCCGAGATCACATAACGCTCTATCAAAAGACAGGTTTCCAATAGTGCACGGTATAGTGAAGCTTCCTGGATCCTTCAGTTAGCGCCACCGTTTCATATTCCTCGAGCTTCCTTTTATTAGATAAAATCTCCTTCATAAACTTTGTATAGCTCTGCATTTGCTCCAAAGCGTCGGCAAATGAGATATTAATGTGCAATTTCTTAAAGACATCAATAAACTTTGAAAACTGCTTGTCTAACTTTTGCTTTTGCAGACGCTGTGCAAACGGGATGGGAGGCACATAGGCGTTAGATTGCCTGGAAACAACTTGGAGTTTTTAGGAATTTGTGATTCTCCTAATGCCGAATTTTTCTTATCTTCATCTCACTACAACATAAGTGCTCATATGCAACGCTTCCTATTGTTGCATTATGCCCCATTTTCTGTTGCCTTAGGCCAGAAATTGATATATCCAACACTTTGTGAGTGTTGCATCTTCTCGCATGGGATTTGACCTCTAATCCAACACTTTTCATTTCTAATGCAACAGAGGGAAAGTGTTGCATTATGTACATAGTGCAACACAAAATAAAATATATGCAACAGAAAATAGTGTTGGCTTAGAGGAGAATACAGTTTAGAAAAATGGGGCCCATAACCAATGACACGTCAGCAATGGGCCCTTTTGCCATGTCATTAGTGGGTCCCACTTCATCCACGTCATTAGTGGGTCCCACTTTATCCACGTTAGCGGTGGATCCCACCAAATACAATGCAACACTATTATTATATCCAACAGTAACATGATTGTTATATACAACACTAATTTGAGAATATGCAACAATAACTGAAAGATAAATGCAACACTTTAAATAAAAATTTCGAAATAACCATTTCGTACATACATCATTCTATACAAATAAAATACCATCCAATATTCACACCCTGCCATTCAATACCAAATACCAACATCCCAACAAACAGTCGACGCAAAATACCAACTTATACTAACAATTCGACACGCAACACCATAACTAGACCAAATTACCAAGTCTAATTCAAGAGTACCAAGTGACCAAAGTTCTAAATACTAGACATTATTAAATATCTCGATTTCTACGCAGCAGGAGCAGGATCTTGTTCTTCGGACCTTTTACCTCTCCTTCCCACTAGCTAGTTGTTGCCATGTTCCTTGTATTTAGTGACCATCGTATATGGCAAAATAGACATGATACTAGAAACCCCAACGACTTGCAACATTAATGCATCAGTGTAATCGTTGCAGTTACCTCAGCTACCAAAAGTGTTTCATCATTTGATGAACATGCAGTGCTTAAAGCCTGAGTCAAATCTTCAAGCTTTCCATTCTTGGGCACATTAACAGTAAATGGGGATGGCTTAGTACTGCCATCTGCTTTTACCACGGTCAGAGTCATTGCCCGCATAGATGACGACGACATAGGTAAAGACAGGTACATGAATGGGTCAAAGGTAACAGACACTTTTCTACTAATTGGACATACTAATGTGGACCGGTACTAGCCCTGCAATAATAGCAATCCACCGGATGTTAGCTGAAGTATAAAAGATAATAGAAAAACAACAAAAACTACCACACAGTTTCCTTAACTTTCTCCGAGATGTAAAAGCCACAGAGCAAGTTCAATAACTTTGGTAATTAAAGTAACATAATTTGATTCACATAAAAATTTGGAAGATTGGTCTAATTTGATTGAATATTGAATAATGAAACCTGGTGAAGATAAGGACATTTTCAGATAATTGAGACGCAGAAAAGAATAAACATTGACAACTTATCTCAACTATACAGACAAGAGCTTTTAGATATTTTTACTTTGGAATGATCAAGGGAAAAAGATAACAAGAAACATCTCTAGAAAGTAAACCAAAGAGAAAGGAAACCACTTACATAAATGAACACAAGACTCGCATAATTATCGAGTCATTACGAGCCAGATGATTCCTCCAATATTCATCAGCTACTTCTTCATCTGGGCGGCCGTCATAGTCCTTAGCTTCAACATAAGGTTTGCATCTCACATGATTCAGATCCTCATGGAGACCATCTAAGAGAAATGTCAAGAGCTCCTACAGTAATCAAATATGGCCCTCCACTTTAAATAGATGGCACACTGAATCTCAGACAGATTTGGACAAGAGGAGAATATTTATTCACTTAGAGAACATACATACTTTAGAATCATGCTGATTAAAACCGCTGAATTGCGGAGCAAAATGAGCGAGCTTCATTTTAAATGTTCTTGGTGCCAGAGGTGTTACTCCAGGAGCCCATAATTTCTTTAAAATATCTCCAAAAGATGAAGCAATTTCACCCTGTCAAAAGCAGATATTCTTTTGGTTGAGGAATAATGTTATATTGAACCCAACTTAAATCATACAACATAACAAGAAGAATGACCGATGTGAATCAGGTGTTGTGGTGATCAGATTAGTTGTGAGGTTTAATTATGGACCCAATCAAGTTAATGGGTTTATGGGCTAATTAAATTTGCTGGAGGATGACTGACTAATAAGCACATATCATGGATTTTGGTTTATTTGTCATTCTAAGGCTTTGTTCAACTTAAAAATAATATTCAGTATAAGAGCCTTATTCAGTAAAATTATGTTTCCATCACTAAAATCAGTTTTAATAAGTAAAAATCAAAGCAACCCGTCAGTAATTTTAAATAATAAAAGACAACAAATTAGTCATTTTGTATCAATTTTATTCAGTAAAAATTATGTTTGAGTTAAGCAAAAACCATAATTTCAGTTAAGCAAAAACCAGATGAAGATAACAGGGCCTAAGGGTAAATCCATAGACCTCTAAATGTACAACATCAACGACAATTTTATCTTTAATAATGAAGAAACCAAACATGCAATGTGTAGCACTAACATATGTTGATAGACGTCTAGATATATAATAATTTTGTTAGTCATAAATTTGGTCACAACCAACTTCAATTCAACCTCTTAATTATAGTATATGAAAGTGTAACAAGAAAAATGTCTTACTTTGTTCTGAAAGAAGTTGCAGTTGCCTATCAAGGTCAAAGACTTGTTTGATGATGTATAAAAAAGATATGACTCAATTAGGCAAAGCAATGATGACCATTGATTTCTATTCAACGAATCCCCTACAAACAAAACCTTCTTCCCCCATATTTTCTCCAAAAATACCTTCCCGTTGAATCTATTCACAATATGGATTCACAATACCAAAAAGTAAGACGGACTGAAGGCATACTTTTCTATTTTACCTCAATCATTGAAAAATAATTAACAAACTGTGAAAAAGAAAATGTTCAATAAGAACCTTGGAATGTCACATTGATGAGGCTGCCATCGCCAATGTCGATATTTTAAGTCCCTTCTCTCATTCCTTTCACATGCAAAAATATCATCCATGAAGGAACATTGTTCCTCCTTGTAAAGAGGATACGATATGTTGTCATATACCCACTGGTCCGAAAAAAGGTCGCAATTTGCAGTAGAATCGTCACCGGCAGTTTAGGATCAGAGTAGAAGGAAAAAATACTAAAAAACTCGTGAGAGATGTAGTATAATACCCGTGCAGCGGTGGTGGTTCGCGACACAGCCAGGGGACGGGCGCTATGGCCTGCGTGTGCGGAGGTGGCAGGGCGCTGTGGCGCTGCGTGTGCGGCGGTGGCAAAGGCTCTGCGGCGCTGCGTCTGCAACGGTGGCAGGGCACTGCGTCTGCGGCTGTGGTGGGGCTGCGGCCTGCGGGGGACGGCAGGTGGGTGCAGAATGAAGGGGGAGAGCGAAGAAGAGAACGAAGGGTGTCAGTGTGTGTACGGTGCCGCTGAACTAATTAGGTAGGGTTAGGGTTTTGTCTGTTGGGTCAATGTTTGAAATAATGAATATGGGTCGGCTTTGCTCGGATATTTTGTGGGTATTTTTTGAATGTTTTTTGCGGGTATAGGGTTTTGGATATGGATAGTAACTATCTATATCCGTACCCGCAAACCTAATGGATAGTAATTTCATACCACTAAGCTATCCGTGTATATCAAATGCCCACCAAATCCGCACATATTAGGGTCGGGTGCTCGCGGTTATCCGTTACCCGCGGGTAAATTATTGTAAATATTAAAGTTGTATGAACTTTTAGTTATTTTAGTGGGCCATGAACTTACCAAAAATGGAGCGAACAATTTAGAGTGGGACACCTAAAATTGAAATATGAGCAACTTAGACTGGGACGGAGGGAGTATTTCTTATTATATTTTAAAGAGTTGAATGTATAAATTCAATTTTTATTTTAATTTTAGATTATAATTTCAAAAGAAAAATATATGTATTCATATAATATATTTTATTTATTAGAATTTTAAGGAATTATTTTCTTTTTTAATATTTTTAAATTTATTAATTTTAATCCGATATTTTTTTAAGTAAACAAATATATGTGCTCTTATAAAAAGTCTGTTATAAAATGATTAAAAAATTCAAATAATTTATTTTGTTTTAATGTAAAAAAATTTAAATTTGACGATATTTTTTAAAAATATTCAAACTATTTTTCGTAATTATTAAGATAATTTAGTCTATTGCAACGCTTTAAGTTCATTTATAATCCAACACTTTAGGTTGGTGTTGCATTAACGTCTTTTGCAACAGTGTATCCAGGTCTAATGCAACACTAGTTGGGTAGTATTGCAAAAGACCAAAGATCAGAGGGCTATTGCAATATTTTTCCTTGCAACACTGGAGATATGCGTTGCATATGAGCACTTATGGCATAGATCTTCACCTCTCTTTTTGTTTCTTCTGGGCTGCTCACACACTTCCCTCCCACTTCTCAAGCCAATGGCATTAATACTCTCTCTGGGGTTCGTCTCAGTTGTACTTGGCAAAGTACCCTCAAGTCGGCCTGTTAACACATTTGCTATTTGACCCAATTGGACTTCCAAATTGCGAATAGGGACGGAATGGTTTTGCAAGGTTGTTTCCGCACGGGTCATGAACTGACTCGTATTTGATGCTAATTTCGCCATTACCTCCTCTAGAGAGATTTTTGGAGCGGGAGGAGTAGGGCTGCAAACGAACCGAGCCGAGCTTTGATCGAACCGAGCCGAGTTTTAAATTTTTTTTCTGACGAGCCGAGCCGAGCCGAGCTTTCTTACCGAACAAAAATCGTGTTCGAGCTCGAGCTCGTTAATAAATCGAGCCGCACACGAGCTGTTCGCGAACAACTCGAGCCGAGTCGAGCTCGAGCCGAGCTGTTCGCGAATAATTATATATTTTTAAATTATTTAAATAATATATTTGAATTATTTAAAATAAATATTTTAAAATAATCATTAAAAATTATATATTTTCAAATATATATAAAAATTAATATTTTCATATATGAAAATTATTTAAAAAATTATTAATCTATAATATAATATATAAATATTATAAAAAATAATTTAAAAATATATTTATTAATCGAGCTTAACGAGCCGAACCGAGCTCGAGTCGATCTCGAGCCGAGCTCGAGCCGCACATGCCCAAGCTCGGCTCAAGCTCGTTTTCTTAACGCACAGATTTTCGAGCTCGAGCTCGAGCTCGAGTTCTTAACGAATCGAGCCGAACCGAGCCCTTAACGAGCCGAGCCGAGCTTTGTTCGCGAACAGCTCGGTTCGTTTACAGCCCTTGGGAGGAGGTTGCTGTTGGTGTTGAGCAAACTGAGGTTGGTTTAAATTTTTTCCATTTTTCCACGAAAAGTTAGGGTGATTTCGCCACCCCGGATTATATGTATTGGAATACGGATTGTTCTGCCGATTTCCATTCCCCACAAACTGAGCTTGTTCCATCGGAGATTGCTCGAAAGGATTTCCAACTTGGCATTCCGCACTAGGGTGAGACCCGTTGCACCAATTACATGATTCCGTGGTAACGGTGGAAGGAGCACATGATAAAACTTGAAGTTGTTGAGTCAAGGCAACCACTTGGGCCGATAGCGTAGATATTGGATCATTATTGGAAATTCCCATAACTCGTTTCAGATTCAGACGCTCTGAAGGCCACTGATACGCATTTGCCGCCATATCTTCCAATAGAGATTGAGCTTCAGCCATCGTCTTGCCCATTAAAGCTCCTCCAGCGGCTGCATCAACAAGAGTGCGTGTAGAAGCGCTTAGTCCATTATAGAATGTCTGAATTTGTAGCCAATCCGGTAGACCATGGTGTGGGCATCTTCTTAGCAAATCCTTGTATCGCTCCCAAGCTTCATGAAGCGGTTCCATCTCAAATTGCCCGAAGGTCGTTATTTCATTCCGAAGTCTCGCTGTCTTTGCCGGCAGAAAGAACTTAGCCAAAAAGGCTTGTGCTAACTCCGCCCAAGTCGTGATAGAGCCCGGCGGAAGTGAATTCAACCAAAACTTGGCTTTATCCCTCAAAGAAAATGGGAAAAGCCGTAGACGAATGGTGTCATCAGAAACTCCATTATTCTTGAATGTATTGCATATCTCGAGAAATGGTGCAATATGAGCATTAGGGTCGTCATTCGCTAGTCCGCAAAATTGGCTTGCTTGTACCATTTGGATTATAGCTGGCTTAATCTCGAAATTGTTTGCTTGGATAGTTGGACGCCGAATCCCCGAAAAATTGGCGTTGATTTGAGGCAATGCATAATCCCGGAGTACCAATGCCGGTTGAGCTTGCTGAATAGGGTTGTCAACCCCGTGATTTCCTGTGTTATCGGCCATGATATCCTTTGTTGCAAGCTCACGCCTTTCCTTCTTGTTTTTTCCGCAAAGTGCGCTCGAGTTCAGTATCCAAAGGTAATAGATCTTCGTTACCGAATTTTCTCATGCGCTAAATGAAACTCCTGAAAGAAAAATGAAAAATAAAAAAAAAAAGCAAATTTACACAAAAATAAAATAATGTTCAGATTAAGACTAGAAATACTGAAATCGATATTAGTAAAAAATAAGTCCCCGGCAACGGCACCAAAAACTTGTTACGTATTTTAGTGAACGCAAGTGCACGCTGTCGTAAGCAAGTAATAAAGTGATAAGAAAGATATCGTTTCCTCGAGAACTGACAGTTCCCAATTTATTTGTATTCTAATTTTATCTGAACGATCGAATTTGGTGGTGCAAGGATTAAAGAAAACTAATAAAGTGATAAACTAAAACAACTAATAAAATTGATGGTTCGAATAAAGAAGATCAAATAAGAGAAGAATCAAGGATTGAGAATCCGCCTCGATTAATTCGAATTACTCTTGATTTATATAATTTAAGTAATTTCCCAATTTATTGGAGGCGAAGATTTCTACGATACATTAATGCCTCTCCCGAGGTCAGTAGAATTTTCTAAGACGAATAAATCACTCTATTCCTAGGTGAATTGATTCAACAATAGGCAAAAAGTACAAAATCTTCAGACGGGCCACGTAATTCCTATGAGTATATTCCTATCTCACAAGATAAAATGTTTCTTACCAATTTCCCTGCTAACTCTCCTCTCCCGATTCGAGTTGCGTAATCAAAACAATTCAATCATAGGCCACATAATTGAACGCATTAAGAACAATTGAGGAAAATTAAATAGAAAAGGGAAATATATTAATAATGCAAAATTAAAAGTTAATCCGTCAAAATCTTGGTTTCATCACAATCCTAGAAAAGGGTTCTAGCCCGACATGCTAGAAAATAATATACAAAGAATTAAAGAGAGCATAAGAAAAATCAAACACAGTTTAGGAACTTGGATTGCGCCGTTCTCTGGCTTCTGCTATCTGCTCCCAGGTATTTTCTCCTTCTCTTTGATGATGATATTGTTAGGAATACTTATTAGATTTTTATGATGTCATTAATATAAAATCAAATGTTTATTACTTGGCAAAATGTAAGGAAGAACCAAATGAGTATCTTCCATAGGCTAAATATGTTAAGTATAAAACTTGGCAAAATGTAAAGAAGAACCAAATGAGTATCTTCTGTAGGCCAAAAATTAGTTAGGCTGAAAATCGGTTAAGTACCAAGTACAGCTAAGTCCATCAGAGAGGATCATCCGAGTCCAGTTAGAATAGCTCTGGTCAACAAATTTTATCAGAGAAGTATGAGCAGACTGCAGCCAAGGTACCTCAGGGAAGTCACCTGATCAGATAAGTCACAAACATTGATCAGTAGAGAGGTCCCATGCGAGAGATGTTAGCGCATATCGGCTAGTCGAAGCGACCAAGTACTCCAAGTCCACGTCAGCATGAGTTGAAAAGTCAAGTATTACGGAAAGTCACATGCAACGTGAAGAGACAAATTGGAGTGATTCCCGCTAGAGATATGATTTAAATAAATCATCCAGATCCACCTTGAAGACTTTAATCGTTTTATATTCAAAAGATTCGGCACTCACATGTAGAAGTCTTCACAACGGTCGGAAGATAAAATAAAATAATGGGAATCCAGCCTTGCAACGTTCAGAAAGATTAAACAATGAAGTCTCCCTCCAACGGACGGATTTGCTCAAAAGATTTGCAACGGCTACAAGAAAAAAAGCTCAGAGATCGTGACCTATATATATCCGAAGATTTGAAGCTGAGCAACTACCGGTGCGAACATACATTCAAGCGATCAAAGCAATCAAGCAATCTAAAGCAAGAGACTGTAATAGCATCGTGAAAAGAGCAGTTCTAAAAGTTCATACTTAAAGAAGCTCTTAGTTGGAGAAGACAAAAACTCTTGTCTATAATCCTGAGTACAGGGTACTTCACTGGTTGAAGTAAGAGACTGTAAAGACATCCAAGGATCGAGGATCAAGAGGTGCAAGGCAGTCAAGTGTGTACAACGGCACGAATTTCCACTGGTTGGAAGCTGTTGTAGTGTGGTTTGAATCACTGTAATATTTATCACTGGTTGAGAATTATAGTGAATTCATCTCCAACTGGTTTGGAGAAAAGTGGATTAGTAGAGGATTACCCCACCTCTGAGACCACTATAATTGCCTACGTTATTTACTGTTTTTACTGCATCATACTTTTAACTGCTGCATTCATTGTTAAGTGTTCCATTAGTTGCTTTCTATTCATCATCAGCTGACTTCCGCATATATTAAAGAACAAACGACTCCAAGTCATTTGTTTACCTTTCAGCTGAAGAAACTCACTCTTCGTGAAAAAGAGTTTAAGAGTTTCTACAAGTCTATTCACCCCCCCTCTAGACTTGTACCTGGACGACTTGTGACTTACAAGTGGTATCGGAGAGGTTGGTTCATTTATTTCACGAACCAGATCTATATCAGATATATATCTTTACTCTCACTTTATAATGGAACACATGCACTCTAGACTCCCTGTGTTTTCAGTTGACGAGTATGATCTGTGGAAGATAAGGATGCAGGCACACTTATCTTCAATTCATGATGACATGTGGTGCATCATCGAGGACGGTCCATTCATCTTTGAGAAGGACAACACAGCAGAGGAGATCGCAGCAGGGAAGCCAGAGAAGATTCCTAAGAAGAGGACAGAGCTGACTCCCGAAGAAAGGAAGCTGGCCAATCTTGATAACCGGGCCAGAGATGTGTTATATCAAACTCTTGACAAATCCACCATGGTCAAGATCAAGAACTGTAAGAATGCCAAAGAAATCTGAGACACATTAGCCCTAATGTGTGAAGGAATGGAGCTGATCAAGGAAAACAAGCTGTCAATTGCTATCCAAAAATTTGACAACTTTAAAATGAAGAATGGTGAATCCATAGATCAAGTGGACACAAGGTTCACTGAGATTATTAATGAGATCAACTCCCTTGGCAAAACCTATGGCAACAGGGAAATGGCACTAAAGGTTCTCAGATCTCTCAACCCCGAATGGAGCATGAAGGCCGTGGCCATGAGAGAGTCCAAGGACCTGAATAAGATAAAGATTCATGAGCTGTTCTCTGATCTGAAGGCTTATGAGTTCGAGCTTCCAAGTTCATCCTCAACTGAGCCTGCAGAGAAGGGAATCGCATTTGCAGCCGAGTCCCCTGCCAAGAGCCTATCTGATGTGAAACCTCCAAATCCACTAGATTTTGAGGAAGAAATGGCGTTTATAATGCAAATGTTCAGCAATTTTAGAAAGAACTACTCCAAATATAAGAAAAATTATAAGGAGAATCCAAGAAGGAACCAGAAGGCTGGAAGCTAGAAAGTAGAATGCTACAACTGTCACAAAATAGGACACATCCAAATGGACTGTCCTGAGCTCAAGAAGGACGAAATCAAGAAGGAGGTGGGCAGAAAAGAAGATAGAAGAAAGGCCCTCATCGGAGAAGACCAGGAGCATGTCGAATCAAGCAGCGGATTCTTTTCTGATGAAGACGAGGAGTATGATCGCACGATGGCAAACCTAGCTGATGAAGAGGTAACTTCTAAACCCACCGGTTCAAATAATAGCTCAGCCATGTCACAAGATATGGATCTACACGAATCGGTAAATCAGTTATTTAAAGATTTTGAAACACTCAAATCTGCACACCAAACTGTATCAGTAGAGAAGACTTAGCTGCAAGATGAGAATAGGCAGCTGAAAAATAATTTCGAAAAACTCAGCCTAGATTTAAATAAGGTTGAGATAACTGCAGCTGAATTTAAAAACCAGGCTGACGTGAATACAGCTGAGATAAACAGACTAACCATTTTACTTAAAGAAAAATCAGCTGCACTTACTCATGCCAAAAACGAGTTTACTAAGCTGACACAGGTGAATAAGACTCAGGCACAGGAAATAACCTCCCTGAAGGCGTCTTCAACCCTGGAAGAATTGTGTACCAACAAAAGGCCACTATATTCCAAATCAGGCCTTGGATATGATCCTCACACTCCCTTTAGTTCAAAAAGAAAATTTATCAAGGGAGAAACAATTGTCTCGACTGTTGAGCCTGCGTATAAACCGATATTCAAAAACAGGCAACAACCAAGTCAAATGTCTAGTCATCGGGTTACACTGTGACCACCTAGATAGGCGACTAGGCAATGGCCCAGGCAAAAGCAGCAGCCCAGACAACATGCCCACTATTACCAACAACTCCCTAAAAACAGATTTCATAATGGTAGGGGCAGATGGAAACCTCAAGGTTATCCTAATTACCAAAATGAACAAGTGTGGAGACCACAAAGATTTAATAAATGGTCTCAGCCTAGATTTAGAAATGGCCCACACTATCAACATTTTGAGGAATATCCGGTATACAATCCCAACAGGAGATTTAGACCCCGAACTTACACACCTTATGAGGGTTATAATAATAATAACAATTTCTATAATCTAAGGAGAAATCAATTCTCCAGGAAACCAGCTAACCCCAAAGGACCCACACAGATTTGGGTACCTAAATCTCTGCTTGTCTAATTGCAGAAAAGGTGGAAGGACTACAACCACATCTCCACAAGCTCAAATTTTGGAGGTGAAGAATGGTTTGTAGACTCTGGATGCTCGAGGCATATGACCGGGAACAAGAAGATGCTGTCCAAATACACTAAAAAAAGAGGTCCCGATGTAACCTTTGGAGATAGCTCTAGAGGACAGACAAAAGGCTTTGGAGAGCTGCACCGAGGAAAAATTGTGATATCCAAAGTTCATTATGTCAAAGGGCTCAAGTACAACCTCCTGAGCATAAGCCAGTTCTGTGACGAGAAGAACCTAGTAGTCTTCACCATCTTGAAGTGTATGGTGATAGACATTTTATCTGGAGAAATAAAGCTACAAGGTTTCAGAAGAAGAGATGTCTACATGATTGATTGGAACACAGGAACACCTAACTCCTGTTTTCTATCCAAGACAGTAGCTGAGAATGGATGGCTGTGGCACAAAAGACTATGTCACCTGAACTTCAAAGCCATCAACAAGATTAGTTCTCAGAAGCTGGTCAGAGGACTTCCAAATGAAGCATTCAAGAAGGAAGCACTTTGTGATGCATGTCAGAAAGGAAAGCAGACCAAGGCATCGTTCAAGCCAGTTCAGCCTACAACGCTCACAACAAGGTTCTTAGATCTACTCCACATGGATCTATTTGGTCCTATCAAGCCAAGGACTTTGAGCGGCCGAAAGCATGCCCTTGTTATAGTAGATGATGTAACACCCCCGATATATTCAGGAATATTACAGCGCCGTAAATCCTTTACATAAGAATTTACAAGGCTGAATAAAAGAAATGACAATAACAGATACTAGTTTATGAAATTACTGAAATGAAATTCAACCGACTGGTTCAAAACCGAAATTACAAATATCCCATGAAGAGTTATATTACATCATCAAAATCCAAACATTATAAATCGACAACGTACTCGAGTACTTATTGAAAATAACCAATAAATAACAGACGGTAAACCCGGTCGAAACATCACTCCGCACCCTCGTCGTCATGCCTCTCCAGTGGTTGTTTCCCCGCTCTCCTGGATCCTGAACATACACAAATGTTCACCCCCGAAGGGGTTAGCACAACGATGCTAGTACAAGTACAATAATCATACAACAGTGATATAATCAACAATTATATCATAACAAGTTTCTCCAACGAGAATATCCACAACACATATCATATCATAACATTTCTAACATACAGATGGTATTCCAACGATCCAGCGCACACAGCTATAGATTCCCATGATGATCCCGTCGGACCAACACATGGTGGAACTACCTGTCCAACGATCCAGCGCACACAGCTATAGATTCCCATGATGATTCCCGTCGGATCAACACATGGTGGACATATATATACACAACATATTTACACGATACAATCACAATTGTCATAGTACAAACAATTAGAGTACTTGCCTCGGTTTGTTGACAAGAATAAACTTCCACGAATATCAAAATACTCGAAGGTCGTCCCCTTCGATCAGTCACGTGTTAAGCTCGAACCTTAACAAAAGAAATAGTACAGAATTCATTTCGTGCTGTACGAACGTCTAACAATTCAACAATTACGGTAGGAAGTCCTTAATAGGCAATCTGTCTGGACAGATTAACGCACGCTACGAATCATATGTAGCATACGTTAATGCTACTCGTTAGCGTACGCAGTACACACCGTCTAGCGTACGCTAACCCGGCGTTGTCAGTGCCTCACCGATCAGCCGACTGACTCGGCTGATAATTTAACGCACGCTAAGTCCAAAACGTTGCGTACGCTAAACGTACTCAATAGCGCACGTTAAATCTCTTATATTAGCGCACGCTAATAATGCATGGCAGTTCACTGGAGGGCAGCAGATTTACACAAATAGTGATGAAGTAAGCGAATTCTTCAGTGATTTGATGTTTGTTATCTGTCTTCATGTTATGTTCATAACCTTTATGAATGATCTCCAGGATAATATCAACTTCAAGATGCAAATATACGTATAATCATCATGACACCATAATCCATCTTGATTACAATTCTCATGCGAAGTTGGTGATCTCCGGTTGATGTATTAGATTCTACTATCATTATACATATTCAGACTTCATCTTGAGGTGAACTAACAACTCCGACTTATACGAAAGAATATTTCCTAAGATGATTCTTCCTTTAAGTTCTTATAACGTCTCTTCCAAACCATGATCACCAAGATAACATAAATCATACGGATTGTTAACTTCAGAATATTTCTCTCATCATTTGAAGTACTAGGATTCCAACTTCAAGGTTCCAACAATAATATCGTAATTGTAGACATTCCAATCTTCTAAACATGATGTTGTTGAATAATTCACTAATGAAATTCAATACCGCGTTAATATGATCATCGTATCTATTGGAAATCCAAATCTAAGAGTGGTGATAGGTTGAACATACCTTAATATGCCGAAATCACTGAACCACGAGGTATAATCCGACTCCGGTTGGTTATGTGCCACTCCAAGGTGTTACTTCTCTTCAATAATCACTCACAAGTGATACACAATCATTCAATGATCACTAATATATGTTCTAAGTGTTTAGAAGGGATATTCTTGCTCTCTGGACTCTCAAAGATGAAGTATAGACGAAGGAAATGAAAGCCAAAGCGGTTGTTGTCCCATTTATAATATTCTGCATTATTGACAAGTTAGCGCACGCTACCAAGCATCCCTTAGCGTGCGCTAATAATGGTTTACTTCAGAATTTGTCCGGGTGCGTCAGCGGGAATCTTATCCGGACCCATGTCCCGGCTGGCGCATGTGTTAGCCGTCCCGCTCAATAATTGAGTTCTTAGCGCACGCAACTCCTGTCCTCATAGCGTGCGCTAATAATGGCCCGATAGCGCGCGTTAAGATACATTCTTAGCGTGCGCTATCACGAGGTTGCATGATTAATTTTGCATGATTCTATACTTGTGTAAAGTGATATTAATGCACGAAATATCATACTCCAATAATCAAAATCACCATTCCGAATAATACAGGGTTGAATACAGATGAAATACACCGTAATAAATCCGGATATTACATACTCTCCTACTAATAGGAGTTTCGTCCCGAAACTCAAGACGAAAATAACTCGGGATATCTAGACTTCATATCAGCTTCTGTTTCCCAAGTGGCTTCTTCCCTTCCGTGATGTGACCACTGAACTTTGACCAAAACGATTGGTTTGTTCCTCAGCTGTTTAACTCGACTCTCGAGTATCTTGACCGGCCTTTCTTCAAAAGTCCCATCCTGCGCGACTTCGATCTCGCCGAAATCAATGATATGACTGGGATCAGGTATATACTTCCGTAACTGGGATACATGGAACACGTTATGAACATGGCACAATGACGGCGGCAATGCCAATCTGTATGCCAACTCCCCAACTCTCTCGAGGATTTCAAATGGTCCGATATATCTAGGACTCAGCTTTCCTTTCCTTCCGAAAAGAAAGATTCCCCGAGTAGGAGAGACCTTCAAAAGTACGTGATCTCGATCTTGAACTCCAATGGGCGGCGGCGTGCGTCCGCATAGGATTTCTGGCGACTGCAGGCGATTAACAGCCTTTCACGAATCAAGGCTATCTTCTCTCGAGTTTGCTCGATCAACTCTGGTTCTGTTCCGATCAAGTCCGATGAATCGTCCCAGCATAGGGGCGATCTGCATCTCCTTCCGTATAATTCCTCAAACGGTGCCATCTTAATGGAAGCATGCCAACTATTGTTGTAGGTAAATTCAATCAACGGTAGATGAATTTCCCAATCGTTTGACCAATCTAAGGCACAGGCCCTTAGCATATCTTCCACCGTTTGTATAGTTCTCTCAGATTGTCCGTCAGTCTGCGGGTGATAAGCTGTACTGAAGTTCAATTCGGTCCCCAAGGCCTTATGAACTGCTTTCCAAAAGTGAGATACAAAACGACCATCCCGATCAGAAACAATGGTTTTCGGCGTACCATGCAATCGAACTACCTCCGAAATAAATACTCGTGCCAACCTCTCTGGTCCCCACGTGTCCTTAATGCCTAGAAAATGAGCCGATTTGGTTAAACGATCAACTATCACCCAAATCATGTTCATTCCTGTCCTGGTTTTCGACATATTAGTGATAAAGTCCATCGATATGTCCTCCCACTTCCATTCAGGAATCGGGAGTGGCTTCAACATTCCAGCAGGTCGTTGATGCTCGATCTTAACTTGCTGACAAGTTAAGCATTTCGAAACATAGTCCGCTACGTCTTTCTTCATGTTGCCCCACCAGAAGTTTTGTTTCAAGTCCTTATACATTTTACTGGTGCCCGGGTGGATAGAATAAGGCGAACCATGAGCTTTCTTCATAATCGTCTGTTTCAGAACATCAACATCGGGAACGCAGAGTCGGTTCTGAAATCTCAAAACTCCATCGTCATGAATTATGAATCCGGGGGCCTTTCCTTTGATCACTTCATCATGTAACCGAATCATCAGAGGATCATCTGTCTGTCTAGATTTGATTTCTTCGGTTAGAGATGAAGTTATCTCCATCACGCACAGTTGTCCTTGGACTCTTTGTAACCACACTTCAATTCCTTCACGAATCATCTCTCGTTGAAGGCTAAGTTGGGATGTCAGCGTTTCCAGCATCTGAATAGAGACAGGTTTGCGGCTAAGTGCATCGGCTACTACATTCGCTTTGCCTGGATGATATAAAATCTCCAAGTCATAGTCTTTAATCAGTTCCAACCATCTCCTTTGCCGCATGTTCAAATCTTTCTGACTAAATATGTACTTGAGACTCTTGTGATCCGTAAAGATCTGACAGTGAGTCCCGTACAGATAATGCCTCCAGATCTTCAAGGCAAAAACCACTGCTGCTAGTTCCAAATCATGTGTCGGGTAATTCACTTCATAAAGTTTCAGCTGTCGCGACGCATAAGCGATCACCCTATCCTTTCTGCATCAACACGCACCCAAGTCCTTGGTTCGAAGCGTCACTGTAAACTATGAATCCTTCAGTTCCCTGCGGAAGTGATAGAATCGGTGCCGTCGTCAATCTTTTCTTCAGTTCATCAAAACTAATCTGACACAATTCATTCCACTCAAACTTTTGAGTTTTCTACAGGAGTCGAGTAAGTGGGCGGGAGATTTTAGAAAACCCTTCCACGAATCGACGATAGTATCCAGCAAGTCCCAAGAAGCTTCGGACTTCTTTCACGTTCTTTGGAGGCTCCCAATTCATAATTGCTTCGATCTTCTGAGGATCTACTCGGACTCCTTCAGCTGACACTACATGGCCGAGGAACATTACTTCCTTTAGCCAGAATTCATACTTAGAAAGTTTGGCGTACAATTGTTCGTTTCTCAAAAGTTCCAATACAATCCGCAAATGCTGCGCATGTTCTTTCGGACTCTTAGAATACACCAGAATGTCATCAATAAACACGACCACAAATTTATCCAAAAATTCAGTGAACACACGGTTCATCAATTGCATAAATACAGCAGGTGCGTTAGTGAGACCAAACGGCATCACCACAAACTCATAATGCCCGTAGCGAGTTACGAGCCGATTTCGGAACATCAGATTCCTTAATCCTCAGCTGATGGTATCCTGATCTCAGATCGATCTTAGAAAATACTGTTGCCCCTTGCAACTGGTCAAACAAATCATCAATCCGTGGCAACGGATACTTGTTCTTAATCGTCATCTTGTTCAGCTCCCGATAGTCAATGCACAGTCGAAGCGATCCATCCTTCTTTCGGACAAAAAGAACTGGTGCTCCCCAGGGTGAAATGCTTGGCTGGATATAGCCCTTATCCAGTAATTCCTCCAGCTGCTTCTTCAGTTCATACATCTCGGTAGGTGCCATACGATACGGAGCCTTGGAAATCGGTGTAGCTCCGGATTCCAGCTCAATGGTAAATTCTACATCCCTTCGTGGAGGTAGTCCCGGTAACTCGTCAGGAAATACATCTGGAAATTCGTTCACAACAGGAATGGATGGAAGTTCCACAATTTCGTCTTCTTTCTTCATTGCATAACACCAATATCCGGTACAGCCCTGTTTCAACAATCTGACAGCTTTCATTGCCTTGATCAATTTTCCTGAGCTTCCCAGTTTCCATCCTTCGAACAGTACTTCGGAGCCATCATCAGCGATCAGTGAAATATTCCTCCTTCGGTAGTCTACAATTGCTCCATACCGATTAAGCCAATCGTCTCCGAGTATCAGGTCATCTCCTTGCATTTCTATCACGATCAGATTTGAGAGCCACTCTCTGCCCCCAAATGATACAGGGAAATTTCTAGTTTCTAAATTTCCAACAATCCTCTCTCCACTCGGTAAACCAACAACATAAGGTTCACAAGCATGAAAACCGGAAATATTCAAACGATTTATACAAGACAAAGATATGAAAGAATGTGTAGCTCCTGTATCGAACAAAACGCTAACTGGCTGGGAAAGGATTTGGACAGTACCTGATGCGACAGCAGCATCCTGATCGTCTGTCCTCCTCATCTCATACAAACGTGGGGGAACAGATCCGGCACTCGATGTCCCCTTTCGGTCCCATTGTCCTCTGCCTCGCCCGCGGCCAAAATTCTGAGGCATCTGAACACTTTGCTGCGTCTGTTGGACACTGGCTTCCTTCTGAACTGGCTGTGATGAACGGGTTCCATTGTACTTAGTGGCGTCCTTACAAAACGTCGCACGGTGTCCTTCCTGTCCGCACTCAAAACATGTAACTGGAGTGCGCAAACAATCACGCCAAAGGTGGCCTGGGCGACCACAGTTAAAGCACTTCCTAGCTGTATCCGTCGTGGCTGACATTGTTCCGTAATTCTTTCCGCTCTTAGATGGGTGCGGAGGCTTCTTGAAAGAAAAAGAAGACTGGGCCTTGCGGGGCCCACTGCTCTTGTGCTCTGTAAAAGTACCAGAGACTTTCTGTTTCTTCGACTCCATAAACTTCTCCATTGCTGCTTCTTTTATTTCATACGCCAACGCCTTATCCTGGTACTGGCGGAGAGTGGTACATTCAAAACCGGACATGTACCTCTGGATTTCTGGTTTCATCCTCATTTCAAAATGAATCATCATTTCCGCATCTGTTCTGACCAGATGTCGAACAAATGCTAACTGCTGGTTAAAAGTCTTAATCGTCTGGGACACGGGTTCGTCTGATGGTTGAGCGGAGAAAAATTCCCGAATTTTGGCTTCCCTCACAGGACGAGGGCAATAATGAGCTTCCATCATCATTTTAAATTCCGTCCAATCGGCATCATGATCTGCAGGTCGGATAGCTTCCCACCACTCGGATGCTTCCCCTATCAGAAAGTACTGGGCAATAGGAGCTCTCCTGTCGTCCGGGCAATTAATTCCAGCAAAAATTTTCTCCAGTTCCTTCAACCAATGGTCCCAAGTGGGAGTCTCGGAAAAGCCGTCAAATTTGGGTGGTTGCATCTTTGCCACCTCTTGTAACCATCAGTCACCTCGATTTCCCATTTCTGGAATTCTTTGTTGTCCATCTCCCTGCTGAATTCCTGCCGCCACTTGCATTCGGTCCATGACCTGAGCGAACTGAGTCATCTGGTTCACGACTTGACGAAGGATTTCTGGCACACCAGGTTCCGGTTCGTTATTGATGGATTGCTGCGGCTCGCCTGAGCTATGACTAGCCTGATTAGAAGGCGACGCCTCCCTTTCAGCATTCCTTCGTCCGCGTCCACGACCGCGACCACGTCCACGTCCGCCTCTCAACATACTGTAAGCACAAGTACTTAATACACAGGAAACAGCATCGTTCTAATATTCAAGTATAAAGAGACACAACATGTAAAGAACAAGATAGAGTTTAGGAACTTACAACCACTGTTCGCATGAAGACGTAGGCAGTGCAGTGATGTCGTTCATGACCGGTTACCTCAAAAGACATAAATGACCCCTATTTTAACCCAACGGCCAAGATATCCATAATCTTAGCTCTGATACCATATTCTGTAACACCCCCGATATATTCAGGAATATTACAGCGCCGTAAATCCTTTACATAAGAATTTACAAGGCTGAATAAAAGAAATGACAATAACAGATACTAGTTTATGAAATTACTGAAATGAAATTCAACCGACTGGTTCAAAACCGAAATTACAAATATCCCATGAAGAGTTATATTACATCATCAAAATCCAAACATTATAAATCGACAACGTACACGAGTACTTATTGAAAATAACCAATAAATAACAGACGGTAAACCCGGTCGAAACATCACTCTGCACCCTCGTCGTCATGCCTCTCCAGTGGTTGTTTCCCCGCTCTCCTGGATCCTGAACATACACAAATGTTCACCCCCGAAGGGGTTAGCACAACGATGCTAGTACAAGTACAATAATCATACAACAGTGATATAATCAACAATTATATCATAACAAGTTTCTCCAACGAGAATATCCACAACACATATCATATCATAACATTTCTAACATACAGATGGTATTCCAACGATCCAGCGCACACACCTATAGATTCCCATGATGATCCCGTAGGACCAAAACATGGTGGAACTACCTGTCCAACGATCCAGCGCACACAGCTATAGATTCCCATGATGATTCCCGTCGGATCAACACATGGTGGACATATATATACACAACATATTTACACGATACAATCACAATTGTCATAGTACAAACAATTAGAGTACTTGCCTCGGTTTGTTGACAAGAATAAACTTCCACGAATATCAAAATACTCAAAGGTCGTCCCCTTCGATCAGTCACGTGTTAAGCTCGAACCTTAACAAAAGAAATAGTACAGAATTCATTTCGTGCTGTACGAACGTCTAACAATTCAACAATTACGGTAGGAAGTCCTTAATAGGCAATGCATGCGGGCAGTTAACGCACGCCTTCGAATCATATGTAGCGTCGTTAATGCTACTCGTTAGCGCACGCAGCACACACCGTCTAGCGTCGCTAACCGGCGTTGTCGATGCCTCACCGATCGACTCGGCCGATAATTTAACGCACGCTAAGTCCAAAGCGTTGCGTCGCTAAACGTACTCGATAGCGCACGTTAAATCTCTTATATTAGCGCACGCTAATAATGCATGGCGATTCACTGGAGGGCGTGATTTACACAAATAGTGATGAAGTAAGCGAATTCTTGATGATTTGATGTTTGTTATCTGTCTTCATGTTATGTTCATAACCTTTATGAATGATCTCCAGGATAATATCAACTTCAAGATGCAAATATACGTATAATCATCATGACACCATAATCCATCTTGATTACAATTCTCATGCGAAGTTGGTGATCTCCGGTTGATGTATTAGATTCTACTATCATTATACATATTCAGACTTCATCTTGAGGTGAACTAACAACTCCGACTTATACGAAAGAATATTTCCTAAGATGATTCTTCCTTTAAGTTCTTATAACGTCTCTTCCAAACCATGATCACCAAGATAACATAAATCATACGGATTGTTAACTTCAGAATATTTCTCTCATCATTTGAAGTACTAGGATTCCAACTTCAAGGTTCCAACAATAATATCGTAATTGTAGACATTCCAATCTTCTAAACATGATGTTGTTGAATAATTCACTAATGAAATTCAATACCTCGTTAATATGATCATCGTATCTATTGGAAATCCAAATCTAAGACTGGTGATAGGTTGAACATACCTTAATATGCCGAAATCACTGAACCACGAGGTATAATCCGACTCCGGTTGGTTATGTGCCACTCCAAGGTGTTACTTCTCTTCAATAATCACTCACAAGTGATACACAATCATTCAATGATCACTAATATATGTTCTAAGTGTTTAGAAGGGATATTCTTGCTCTCTGGACTCTCAAAGATGAAGTATAGACGAAGGAAATGAAAGCCAAAGCGGTTCTTGTCCCATTTATAATATTACGCATTATTGACAAGTTAGCGCACGCTACCAAGCATCCCTTAGCGTGCGCTAATAATGGTTGACTTCAGAATTTGTCCGGGTGCGTCAGCGGGAATCTTATCCGGACCCATGTCCCGGCTGGCGCATGTGTTAGCCGTCCCGCTCAATAATTGAGTTCTTAGCGCACGCAACTCCTGTCCTCATAGCGTGCGCTAATAATGGCCCGATAGCGCGCGTTAAGATACATTCTTAGCGTGCGCTATCACGAGGTTGCATGATTAATTTTGCATGATTCTATACTTGTGTAAAATGATATTAATGCACGAAATATCATACTCCAATAATCAAAATCACCATTCCGAATAATACAGGGTTGAATACAGATGAAATACACCGTAATAAATCCGGATATTACAGATGATTATTCAAGGTACACTTGGATTATCTTCCTATACAAGAAAAGTGAAACCTTGACCAAGTTACCTGAGCTGCTGAGAAGGATCCAGAATGAGAAATCCCTTTCCATAATCAAGATCAGATCAGATAGAGGAGGGGAGTTTCTCAACAAGGCGATAACTGATTACAGCGATCAGAATGGGATCCAGCATGAGCTCTCTGCAGCCAGGACGCCCCAGCAGAATGGTGTTGCTGAAAGAAGGAACAGAACCCTGTAGGAAGCAGCAAGGTCCATGATTGCAGAAGCGGACCTGCCCAAAAGGTTCTGGGCTGAAGCTGTCAACACAGCCTGTCACACCCAGAACAAGAGTATGATAGTAGGGAGACATGGCAAAACTCCCTATGAGGTTTGGAATAATAGAACTCCTACTATTGCTTACTTTCATGTTTTTGGTTGTAAGTGTTTCATCCACAACAACGGTAAAACACAGCTAAATGCCTTTGATGCTAAAACTGATGACGGTCTCTTTATGGGATATTCCCAAAGAAGCAAGGCATATAGAGTTTTTAATAAAAGAACCTTAGTTGTGGAGGAAACACCCCATGTTGTTTTTGATGAATCTACCGTTGAGTACAGGAAACAAGTTGAGCTAATTGAGAAAAAGCTCAAGTCAGCAACCCTTGAAGAAGTCATTGTTCATGACACTGGAATGGTGGACTCACTGCGAGACGGCTGATGACCCAACTGCGGTGATGAAGACCCAATCGCAGATCGACAGATCACCAAACCTATCCGATCCAGATTGCGGCGAAGAAGACCAGTAAGTAGCCGACAAAGACTCATCTGCAGATCGTAACCAACTGCAGATGACAAGACTAATGAGCCGAGCGATTGCACGAACCCAGCTGATACAGAAATCCACCAAGGCAATCCAACAGGGGGAACAAACCCAGAAGAGGACGATATCCCCAAATGGCTCAAGGATCACCCAATTCAGCAAATTATCGGAAAGTTGACTGATGGAGTTAAGACGAGACAGTCAACCCTACCAGCAGGAATGGCAATGTTCTCATGTTTTATGTCGCAAATTGAACCTAAAACCACAGAACAAGCCTTGGAAGATTATTCATGGATTAATGCCATGCAAGAGGAATTGGAGCAGATGGAAAGAAACAAAGTTTGGGAACTAACAGACAGACCTGATCACAAGAAAGTTATTGGCACCAAATGGGTGTACAAAAATAAGAGTGATGAAGACGGAGCTGTTATTAGGAATAAAGCCAGACTTGTAGCAAAAGGATATGCACAGTGTGAGGGAATAGATTTTGATGAAACCTATGCACCTGTTGCAAGGTTAGAGGCCATCAGACTATTCCTCGCATATGCTGCATTTAAAGACTTTGAAGTATATCAGATGGATGTAAAGAGTGCTTTTCTGAACGGAATCCTAGAAGAAGAAGTCTATGTAGAGCAACCCCCAGGTTTTGTCAAAGAAGACAAAGTTTATAAGCTGTTGAAGGCTCTGTATGGACTAAGCAAGCACCAAGAGCATGGTATGAAACACTGTCTGTGTTTCTTGAGAAAAATGGATTTTGCAAAGGGAAGGTGGACAAGACCCTATTCAGAGTGGAGCACGAAGGCCACATATTAATAGTCCAGATTTATATGGATGACATCATATTCGGATCAACCAATCCAGAGCTATGCGAGAAATTCTCCAACCTCATGCAAGGAGAATTTGAGATGAGTATGATGGGAAAGCTTAACTTCTTTCTCGGACTACAAGTTAAGCAGATGGAAAAAGGAATTTTCATCAACCAAGCAAAGTATACCAGAGATCTTATCAAGAGATATGGAATGGAATCAGCCAAGCCCGCAAGAATTCCAATGAGCACAAGTACTCACCTAGATGCAGACGAGGCAGGCATATCAGTGGACTCAACCCACTACAGAGGACTCATTGGATCTCTTCTGTACCTCACTGCAAGCAGGCCAGACATATCATATGCCGCTGGAGTTTGTGCAAGATTCCAGTCCAAACCGAAGCAATCACACCTAGATGCAGCCAAGAGGATAATAAAGTACCTTAAGTCTACAATTAATGTTGGACTATGGTATCCCAAGGATGATAACTTCGAGCTTTCAGGATACTCAGATGCGGATTTCGCAGGATGCAAAATCAACAGGAAGAGCACTAGTGGAACGTGTCAATTCCTAGGAACCAGACTGATATCCTGGTTTAGCAAGAAGCAGGTTTCTAACTCTATCTCCACTACAGTCGAATACCTAGTCACAGTAGTCACAGTGCATGATTCTATGGATCAGACAACAGTTAAGGGATTATAATATCATTGTAAATGAAGTTCCTATCTGGTGTGACAACAATAGTGCTATTGCAATAACCAACAACCCGGTTTTGCACTCAAGGACGAAGCACATTGATGTTAAGCACCATTTCATTAGAGACCATGTGCTTAACAAAAGGGTTAGAGTTGAAAGAGTCAGCACAGACTACCAGATAGCTGACATCTTCACTAAACCCTTGCCAGAAGAAATATTTCTGGAGCTGAGCAGAGATCTTGGATTACTAGATTGGGAATCTAGTACTGAAGCAAGTTAAAGCATTTCAGAGGAAGGACGGACCCCAGCTGAAGAATCAGATCCTAGATGATGTAGGCGAGAAGACGAAGGACGGACAAAGCAACCTAGCTGATCAGAATACCAGGCGAGAAGTCAACTCACCTGATGCAGAGCGGTCAACAGTCAACAAATCAGACCAGCTAAGTTGTCTAAACTGACCTCTGAATATTTAATTATTATTTGCCACATCTATAATATTATATTAATTTTGGTTAACAACTGGCAGTTAAATATATATCTTCCTAAGCCAAGTGGCAATTTTAATACACGCGTCAATCGCCTATTAAATCGACCTCCACGGTGGCCAATCAGAATCAACCGTCAAATTTTAAAATGGGCCACAGATTCAAATTTGAAATTCAAAAGAATATCAAAAGGCCTACCACCGTTTCAAATATATAATAAATTAATACAAACGTCTTTTCATCTTCTTTATAAGGAAAGAAGACCTTTCACTTTACTCTTTACGCTTACAGAAACCCTAGATTTTTCAGAGCAAAAATTCCTCGAACACCAAATACACTAAAATCTTTTATTTGCAGAAATAGCATCTTTCGAAGGAGTTAATTTGAAGGCGGTGAAAGACCAGATCATTTTCTCGTTGGTCGTCGACTTTGAAGGCTTATTGGAAGCCAATCTGGAGGACTACGACATGCTTAATCTGATTCGCGCAATGAAGCTTAATGGGATCTACCCATTTCTAGACATCAACCTGCAACATTTGTTCAAAGAGGATGTCATCGAGTTCTATCGCGAAGCTTATTTGATTCAAGACGGAATTCATAGCACAGTTGGCGGAATACCAGTCAGCATATCTCGAGAGACGATCCGTACTGTCTTCAGAATGAAGCACCGTGGTTTAGCAGTCGAAGCTCTCAAGCAATCCGCCGCCGAAACCTGGAAAAAGATTAAGGTGGAAAATATCCCGGAAAAACTGAGATTCACTGCCAAGAGGAGTGAACTCAAGAGGATTTACCGTTTTGCGTTGGACATTACCAACAAAATAATAATGGGGATGGCCGGCAGTTATGATCAACTGTCGTCATCGAAGTTTATGGTGCTGGGAGCACTGATTCAGGAAGAAGAAGTTGACTGGGCTGATTACATCTTCAGGCAACTCGTGCGATAGGTCAACAAAGTCGAGTGGCTTGACGATGAGAAGAGATTCAAAACAAAGCTGGCGTTTGGAACGCAGCTAAGTTGGTTTTTGGAGAAGACTGGTGTGGCAAAGGGAAACACTGACCCCTTCTACCCCAATAAAAGGCTTGGTCATATGGACCACGAGAAGGTGAGGAAATTCGGAGGCACTGGGAGAGCAGCTCAGATGTTGAAGGAGCTGCCGGACACAAGGACATATCCAAGATACCATTCATCAGGAGAGTCGGACGCACTGCACTGATATCGCAATCGGCAATGAGTCCGACACCGAGTCCGACGACACTCCCATTGCAGTCAGATTTAAGAGAAGGGGACCAGCCCCTGAAGGACCCTCTATCTTGCAGTCATCACCAGAACCCTCTCCCAAGAGGCTAAGGAAACTGCAATTTAGTGAGGAAGAGCAGTCTGAACACCTTGCCAGCCCCTCAGCCAGATCACCAATTCATCTGGAAGACCTGCCTGCCCCAGGCACCATCGAGACTCGGATTGTACCTGTTCTCACCCCCCCAGCCTACATTTCCGAAGAAGAAGAAGCAGGTCTCATAATTTCTATCCCTGAAGCTGATTATACCTTTAACCTGCTAGAAAACAATACTTTCAACCTTTCAATTGAACAACTCCAGCTTGTTAAGCCACAAGCATTAAAACACTCTTTTGTAAATATTTTTGAAGAATGGAAGTTTTTCAAAACTATGACATTTTCAAACCTTCAAACCTACATTGCAACTAATGGTTGGGAATATCCCCAAGCCACTGAGGAGGTTCTGATTCACTTTTGCAAAGAATCAGACTTAGTATTAATCCTACAGGATAATTGGTTCATGTCCCATTTTAAAACAAACATGGACCAATTTATCCATTCTATAATGCTTAGCATTTTTGATGGTTCTTTTGGAGAAGAGGAGGAGGAGGAAGTTGAAAAATAGATTAGAATTGAGGAGGTAGATGGAGAAGGAAATAATGAAGTTGTTGATTTGGTTGTTGAAGAAGAAGAAGAAAAGCAGGAAGAGAGAAAAACAGAAAAAAACACTCTAGTTGAAAAACAGTCAGAAGAAATTGAGAAAACAGAAGAGTTGGCTGATGAAGAAGAAGAAGAAGAAGGAGAAGAGGTAGAAAAACATGGAGAAAAGGAAGATGGAGAAAAGGAGGATGATGAAAAGGAGGATGATGATGAAGGAGAGAATGATGACAATGATGATAATGATGATGATGATGGAGGAAATGCAGGAGCTGAAAAAGAAAATGAAAAAGAAAAGGATGAGGAGGAAGAAAATTCTGAAGAAAAGGCAGAAGAAGAGAAAGAGGAGGATCAGGAGAAAGAGGAAGAGAAAGAAGAAGAAAAGGAGCCAGAGCCGGAGCCAGAGCCTATTCACGAAGCTGCAGATAGGACTGTGGTACCTGCCCGGTACACCACCCTAGACGCAGAGCTAGCTGAAGACTCCAGGTCAGGGACCCCGGAGAAAACCCCCTCTGAACTACCAGCTGCAGACAGAAGCTTGCAGTCTAGTGGTTCCTTTGCAGAAAGCTCAGGAGAGCACTCTCCATCAGCTCAGATATATCCTGCCATGACTGAGCTGATCAGGCAAATCGTCAAAGATACAATTGGAGAGCTGCTAACGTCTCAGGTCACTCCTGACCTTCAATCAATCAATGCCAAGATCGACACTCTACTACAGAGAGAGATTCCTCAGCCCCCTCCCCCTACCAACAATAGAATGCCATTTGGCATGACTGATTGGATGAGCAGAATGGAGCAGCAATTAACTACCCTTGTTGATGCTGGCAAAAAGGGGGAAGAGAGAGTTCAGGGGGAAGGAAGTAATCAAGGAGAGATAAGGGCGGAGATAAGAAGCAAGAAGAAGCAAGATGTCCTTCAAATTGAAGGACCCTCAAGTCTGAAGAGGAAGGGAGCTGCGGATCCAGATGACCAGCCTGAAGGAAAGAGAATGAGGACTAGAGGAGGTTTTGGGCCTACTCTAGAATGGGAAGGAAAGGAGCTGTGGTATGTTGAGGATTTTATACCATATGAAGCTCTGCCCATGTGGGGAACTGCAAAGAAGAAATTCATCAGAGATTATTACGTCTGGGAAATACTCCAGGATGATAAATTCTCCCCACAGCAGATCTTCATCAATTTCATGGAAGAAGCTTACCCAAAGCTCTAGACTATTCTAAAGAAGCATGCTAAGGAACAAAATGCTTATCCTATGATTCCCTCATTCAGAGCAGAGGAAGCGCCAACCCGTCTGGACAATGAGCTGAATGAGCTAGAGCTTCAAAGAGAAATCAAGCAGTTATGTCTTGAGAATAGATTTACATCACATGAAGAACAAGACTTTGCAGCTCTTGTTGTGAAGAGGAAATATGGTCTTGCTCCAGTCAAGATAAGACCAATTGGAGCTAAACCATTCAGGCCTGCCAAACAGCCTATTCGCAGAGGCAGAGGAAGAGGCAGATGACTTTATTTCTTTGTGCTTGTAATTTTATTTTCTGTACCTGTAAAAACTTTCTTGTAAATTTCAATCATAATCAAGTCAGAAAAGTTTTATAACAGTCTGTTGAATGACAATTTCCAGTTGTCTCAATATTAGACTGATTTCAGTTTGTGTCTTGCACTTAAGTGCAGACTTGGTCATTTGATTACTTGCTTAAAGTTTTGCCATCATCAAAATAGGGGGAATTTGTTAGGAATACTTGTTAGATTTTGATGATGTCATTAATATAAAATCAAATGTTTATTACTTGGCAAAATGTAAGGAAGAACCAAATGAGTATCTTCCATAGGCCAAATATGTTAAGTATAAAACTTGGCAAAATGTAAAGAAGAACCAAATGAGTATCTTCTGTAGGCCAAAAATTAGTTAGGATGAAAATCGGTTAAGTACCAAGTACAGCTAAGTCCATTAGAGAGGATCAGCCGAGTCCTGTCAGAATAGCTCTGGTCAACAAATTTTATCAGAGAAGTATGAGCAGACTGCAGCCAAGGTACCTCAGGGAAGTCACCTGATCAGATAAGTCACAAACATTGATCAGCAGAGAGGTCCTGACTGCAGAGATGTTAGATGCATATCAGCCTAGTCGAAGGCAGCCAAGTACTCCAAGTCCACGTCAGCATGAGTTGAAAAGTCAAGTATTACGGAAAGTCACATGCAACGTGAAGAGACAAATTGGAGTGATTCCCGCTAGAGATATGATTTAAATAAATCATCCAGACCCACCTTGAAGACTTTAATCGTTTTATATTCAAAATATTTAGCGCTCACATGCAGAAGTCTTCACAACGGTCGGAAGATAAAATAAAATAATGGGAATCCAGTCTTGCAACGTTCAGAAAGATTAAACAATGAAGTCTCCCTCTAACGGACGGATTTGCTCAAAAGATTTGCAACGGCTACAAGAAAAAAAGCTCAGAGATCGTGACCTATATATATCCGAAGATTTGAAGCTGAGCAACTACCGGTGCGAACATACATTCAAGCGATCAAAGCAATCAAGCAATCTAAAGCAATCAATAGCATCGTGAAAAGAGCAGTTCTAAAAGTTCATACTTAAAGAAGCTCTTAGTTGGAGAAGACAAAAACTCTTGTCTATAATCCTGAGTACAGGGTACTTCACTGGTTGAAGTAAGAGACTGTAAAGGCATCCAAGGATCGAGGATCAATAGGTGCAATGCATTAAAGTGTGTACAACTGCACGAATTTACACTGGTTGGAAGCTGTTGTAGTGTGGTTTGAATCACTGTAATATTTATCACTGGTTGAGAATTATAGTGAATTCATCTCCAACTGGTTTGGAGAAAAGTGGATTAGTAGAGGATTACCCCACCTCTGAGACCACTATAATTGCCTGTGTTATTTACTGTTTTTACTGCATCATACTTTTAACTGCTGCATTCATTGTTAAGTATTCCATTAGTTGCTTTCTATTCGTCATCAGCTGACTTCCGCATATATTAAAGAACAAACGACTCCAAGTCATTTGTTTACCTTTCAGCTGAAGAAACTCACTCTTCGTGAAAAAGAGTTTAAGAGTTTCTACAAGTCTATTCACCCCCCCTCTAGACTTGTACCTGGACGACTTGTGACCTACAGATATCTTCTGACCATCAATGCCTATTTATAACTCTTCTTCCGCCTCCAAAACGTGTCCGAAAATTAGGTCAAAACATCCTCCGAAACAGCCCAAAACGCGGGCTGGGCGTCTGAATTTCGCGCGGCGGGCCGCGACCGTCTTTAGTGTGCCACGACCCCTGTCTTTATGCGGCCAGGCCTGGGCGCAATTTCTCCATACGGGCCGCGACTCAGAGCTTGCGTGCCGCTGCCCCCGGTACAGTTTGTACCAGGTCCTTCTGGGCGCCTCCTGTGCCGCGGCTCAACGTCTGTGTGCCGCGGTCCCCGACCAAAAAATGTCGTCATGTGCCGCGCCCGTTTTTCTTCGTTCAAGCTCCCGGACTCGAATTTCCTTCAAAACATATAAAGATAATGCATTAAAAGCTCATTTACGCAGATTTAAACTAAAAATGGGTATAAAATAATGATAATTAAGCGCATAAAAATACATCTAACATTTGGTAGTAATTATAAAAATAGTGTATCAGCTTTTATCACTTTATGATTTTCAGGGGATTTTTGTCTTCAGCTGCCTGTATTTCACCCTTGGCAAATTTCCAAGAATTGAAAGCTGTCCAGCTGAAATCTGGTACAATAATTCTTTCTTTTTCTTCTGGTATTTGGTTACACCCCATGCAGAAAAATGTCTTGTCTACAATTAGCTCATAGTAAAAAGATTGGATTTTACTGCTATTTTTTACATTATCATCCGACAAAAAACCAAACTGCACAACCCAAAAAAAAATAGTATTGTTAATTTTCAGTTCAAGATAAAAAAAATAAAAAATTAACTTAAATTTCTAATAATGATTGTGAATTAACAAAAATGGCTTACCCATGGTGACCAGGCAATGCTGTCAAGTAGCATCTGCACATAACCATAAACAAAGTTTTCATCATGTTTTAATATAACTAAAGGTATTACCTCCTTAAAAGAATTAATCAAATGTCTTTTATAAAAAAAATAAAAAAAAAATAACAAACAATTAAGAATGAATGGACAAGTCGCATATATACATTTAAGAATCCAGCAAAAAGTCCCATGCAAAGCAATGTTTCCTCTCCTAGAAGTGGACCGAGTGTGGGCATTAGGACCATCTGCACAATTTAATCAAGGTTACAGTTGTTAATTTGTGTGAGAAAGGGTATGTTGCAAGTATTTCCAAAATGGAGGCTTGTGTGTGTGTGTGAATATATTCATTTGAGAGCACACATACACTTGAAATGGTAGCTGAAATGTAGGTAATAAGCCATATATCAGCAAACTGGTCCTTATGGAAATGAAAACGCTTCTTCAAGTAATACTGCAGTAAAAAAAAAAGAAAAAAAATTAGTAATAACTTGATGCAGCATGTGGGAGAGCATGTACTAGTGGAGCAAAAGAAAAGCCCAAAAGCAATTTCAAAGCAACCCTGGGGGACACTAAGTTTGGTATAGAATCTAAGTTTGATGCTGAAATGGTTGCAATGACACGTGTTCCTTGGGGAACACTTGAAAGTGTTGGTGACCAATCTGCGTAAGATGCCTTCTACAAATGAGTAAATTGATGAGAAGTGTCGTGTGCCTTTTTTATATGCTTACCTTATGGATTATTTGTGCAGATATGTGATGTGAACAGCATCAATACAATTCTGACTGCCAGCATCCCTGTACTGGGAAGGCTCCTTTCTCCTATTTATTTCCAGTTCTTGAAGAGATAAAATCACCACTAGAAGGGGGTTGAATAGTGGTAATGCGGAATATCGAATTTTCTTGCGAATAAAAGAAAATAGTGCGGAAAGTAAAAGACTCAAAAATTTATAAAGGTTCGGCAACTTGCCTGCGTCCTCTCTCCGACTTCTTTTTCTATTGGCTCAAGAACAACCACACACTTGACTCGTCTTCGATCGGTCTGAGTACAACAACCGTTACAACCGCTTGTCTTCTATTGGTCCAAGCACAACCACTCTCAAAATAAACTTTGTTTATCTAATGTTCTAGCGGAATTAGATAATCCTCACTTTACGAATATTGGAGTGTAATCCTAATAATGCCGGATCAAAGATCCTAATAACACCGGATTAGTGACTCTAAATTCGTTTCTCTAAAGCTCTCGTATGAGTGATGCAACACTCACAACCAAATGAAAGAATACAAGGTATAATAAATATTACAAGATGTATCACTCTTTGTATCGTTCTACTCACAACTTAGAATGCAATAAAAGATAGAAAACTGAGCTCAAGAATGCTTTGATTGCTTGTATGCTTGAATACTTGAAGTTGTGTATGAGATACCCAAATGATATGGGTATTTATAGGTGTCAGCCCTTCTTCGAATTCTGATATTTGTATTATTAGCGTGCGCTAATAATACCTCCATAGCGTGCGCAATCGATCTCTGACTTGGCCGATCCGAACGGTCATAAAATTGTTCCAACGGTAAAATTATATGACTTGTGTGCGCTAGTCATACCATCGTAGCGTGTGCTAACGGTTGGTCAACAGGTCTTCAATCTTGATATTAGATTATGTCGGTTTGTCTCCCCAACGACTCTTTCCCAATGGATATATTTATACTTAGCGTGCGCTACCAGTTGTACATAGCGTGCGCTAGTATATTTTAATATTAACTTTCCAGATTTCTCGGATCTCCTTTTGACTCCTGCGTTCCAACGGGTAATTTGTCCAACGGTAGAAATTTGAATGATTTAGCGTGCGTTAATAATTGCTGAATAACGTGCGCTATATACTTTCCTTAGTAACATACGTTACCTTGTGTAGCGTACGTAAGTGCTTTCTTATTTTGAGTCCAGTGGCTACTGGACTACCAAACATGTTATCCGGTAGCGTGCGCAAGCTTTGCTAGGTAACATGCGCTAATGGGTCAGAATAGCGTGCGTAGATAATATTCCGTAGCGTGCGCTGAGTAATTCCTTCTTTTCTTTCCAGACCTTACTATCCTCTCTGACTGAGATGCGATAGCGTGCGTTACATAAAGACGATAGCGTGCGCTAAGACTAACAACTTAGCGTGCGTTGATATTATGACCTTTGCGTGCGCTATCCATCAGGTGACTCCACTAGGCTGCAGATAACTTGCCTGATTGCAGGTGACTTGAACCCTCGATAGCGTGCACTACCTTTGAGACTGTAGCGTGCGCTATGAACATAATTTTCCTTCAATGAAGCATCTCGATGAAATAGATTTTGTTAAATATTTTGAATACGATCATCATCAAAATACTTTGAGTCAACAATCTCCCCCTTTTTGATGATGTCAAAATATTTAATTTATACCTGCAAAAACGTTTTTAAGAAAATTTCGAATCAAGGTAACTTGTTCGATATGTTAGTACGTTCCGGTTTTTGGAGTATTTCTCCCCTTTTTTGACATAAACAAAAAGAACTCTCCCTGCGTCGTTGCGTATAAAATATAATACCAACCAAATGCCATGAACCAAAACGAAAACACATAATCAACAAATGCCAAACTACATGAAAACCAAACGAAGAGAAATGCATATTTCATTGAAAGATAGTTCAAGCATTACACATAGATATTTAAAGCATGAGACATCAAAAACATTTGAAATAAAAGTTGCTACAACGAGTATCAAACTCCTAGAATCTAAGAAGCTTGGTCGGATGAAGAAGATGGGAATGGGAATGATGGGTGAGTGAATCGAATGAAATCAGAAATCAGCCCACGAATTTCTCGGACTTCCGAACATAGAGACCGAATATCCTCACGAATTTCCACTTGTGAGGTTTCGATGCTCCGCATCCGAGCAATGAGGTCACTCTCTTCTTCTTCGGTGACGGAGTCTTTCATCGGTCGCTTGCCTTTGGTTTTCGGATGACGGACAAACATTCCAGTTTGTAGTTCCCGAAGCATATGTGGTCCACGATGAAGGACACATTCGGCCGGAGTCGGTGTTCGCGTTCTTTTTGGAACTTGGTCGTCTTCTCGGAGATACAGGAATAAAACCCAACCTCTATTTATGGTTTCAACATAATGCATCGCTTTGAGGGTGAGGTCGCTAATCTCATGTCCCCGAGACACCGGAATCGATGCCTCGCCTGACAAGTCAACATTGAAACGCTGGAAAATCATAGTCAAAACTGATCCGAAAGGAAGCCCATATTTCCGCGTTCTTGACAAATAGTGTTTGGAGCGGAAAGAGTCTGCTTTCGCCTTCATCCAATTTAAAACAATCGCCGTGAAATCCACCTTATCCTCGTTCAACACCCAGTATACCACATGCTTATCGACGCCAACTAGTTTATGTTGCGTGTTCACTTTAGGCATCAAGCATTTCGTAAGTGCGACCAACAATAAACAGATTTGTATACCAAAATCGTTGTTTTCGAAAACTTCATCGGTAACCTCGATGACAGCTTTCGAACACAGAAAATCGACAACATCTTTCTCAGTCACGTCTGATTCATCAACAATAGACTTCCCACTACAAGTAAAACCTTCAAAAGACAAACCAAAAAGCTCGTGAAGAATTTCCGAAGAAACCTTCACTACGGTTCCGTTTGTTGGTATAAAATCGGATATTTGCGCCATTTTGTGCGGAAGCATAAATAAATTGCGAAAAATAAATCACATAAGGATTTATTGAGATTCAGCTATTAACGAAGCCTAGGTCCTCTCTCGATGTATCTTTTTCTTAGGATTAAGATCAAAACCTCTACGCCTCTCTTATATCGGTCGAGGGATTACCATTACAAGCTCGTCTTCTATCGGTCCGAGTAAAACCATTTTTCATTTTCTATTGGATAAGGAATCAACCACTCTAGCTTTCTATGGGTACTCGATAAACCTCGCTTAGATATCGATTGCGATTCTAATAATGCCGGATCCTTGATCCTAATAACAACGAATCCAATCGTATCTTTTCTTTTACCTCTCGTGTATATTGTTGAATGTATAAACACTCAAACTAACAATATAAGCTCAATATCACAACAACAATGTAAGTATATGAATATAAGATCAATGTCTTGATTGCTTGGAGTTGTTGTACTCAAACAATACCATAGGAATGGTATTTATAGGCATTTTCCACAAACTAGCCGTTGCTGGCTGTTTTGACTTGCTAGCGTGCGCTAGCCTTCTTTAGCGTGCGCTAATATCATTAGCGTGCCTGTAACGTGCGCTAGACTGTTCCCAGTTTCAGTCCAGTAGCTTTGTTTCTTCCCTTAGTGTACGTTATGACTTATGTGTTACGTACGTAACCATTTTGTATTAGCGTACGTTAATATTACAATGTAGCGTGCGCTAATCTAATATATCCGTTGCTTGATTTGTCAAACTGACCATTCCACTTTTAACTTGTTTCAGATTCTATCCAACGGATTGATTGACTTGTATTCAAACTTCTTTAGCGTGCGCTATTCCTTCTTTGTAGCGTGCGCTATGCTTACTTCATTGCATACGTCATTCTGAGTGTGAATATCTTCACAACGGTAACAAGGCCTCAATAGCGTGCGCTAGTAATCATGTGTAGCGTGCGCTACCTCATCAGCTAACTTCACTTCAGGTAACTTCGAACTTGGCTGATATGTAGATGACTTCCCGTTAGCGTGCACTAACATATATGTCTTAGCGTGCGATAGACATGCACTTTGCTTAGCTTTTTGCGTCTTCGTCTGCTTCGTTTGCGTCGCCTCGATGTTGTTTTGTTTTTTAGCAACTTTAATCATCAAAACACAAATTAAATAATGTGTGGAATAAATATTCCAACAATCTCCCCCTTTTTGATGATTACAAAACAACTATTGAATTGGATAAAACCTGTAAAAATAATATATGTATATTTCTTCGAATTAAAGTTTTCGGCTTTAATCGTTTCGTTAGCTTCTCCAATTCTCTTTTCTTTTCAACATCTCCTTTATTTTTCAACTCCTTCGTTTTATCTCCCCCTTTTTGTATGCTTTCTTTTTGTTTTTGACTTCTTCGATTTTTCTCATTTTTATCAATTCATCTCCTTCTCCCCCTTTTTGTCTTCATCAATAAGTGTAAAAAAAATAGAGGATACCAATGAAATATAAATATGCATGATACCAATGAATATGCATTAATAAGGGCATAAACTCCACCTGAAAGTATTATCTCCCCCTTGTAAGATATCAATTGTTAAAAATTAATTTTTGGGGATCCAACCTATAGTTGGTTTTTCTTTTGAGATGTAGACGATATTTGAAACAATTGTTCCTTTAGGAATCCAGGTTTTCTTAACTTTTATCGTCCGTCTTGGGCTTTTGCAATTTTAAATGTGATGCCCGATTTGCAAATATTTTTCACAACGGGGTATATTAAAATTTAAGGATTCGTTTTTAAAACGTGGTTTGAATCCCAACCCCTGTTTGTTCAACGTGCATTTCTGAACCGAGAGCATTTGTTCAAATTTTTTGTTTCCACACGAAATTTTTTTCGTTAAGTTTTTGAGCTCGGTTTGAACTTTAACAAGATCATCCTTCAAAATATTTTCATTTTCAATACATTTTGAATTATCGATTTCAATAAATTTTCCCTTTTCAAGAATTTCAGAATATTCAATTTCCAAAGATTTATATTTAGTTTGAAGGGATTTAATTTCTTTTAAAGCATTTTGATAGTCGGTATGTAATAATTCGAATGCTTCAAAAAGTTCATCGTAAGAATTACTTACTTGGCTTTCGACGTCGCTA
The DNA here is from genome assembly GCA_033398695.1 of Orobanche coerulescens. Lineage (NCBI taxonomy): Eukaryota > Viridiplantae > Streptophyta > Magnoliopsida > Lamiales > Orobanchaceae > Orobanche > Orobanche coerulescens. Next base: position 33,982,980 of record CM065804.1, read on the forward strand.
TCGTCGAATGAACTCTGGGCCATGAGTGCGAGATTATTTTGAGACATGAAATCTTCATCGGGATCTTCGTCGCTCCATGTTGCAACTAAAACCTCCTTGGGTTTTACACGATAGTTTTTAGCAAAGTGGCCTGGTTTACCACATAATCGACAGGAATTGTCGAATTTCTTAGATTCGCCCGCTTGAATGTCCTTCTTCCTCCGGTTTAATAAGTGTTGGAACTTATTAATATTCTTGGCATAATATGCCGATTCTTCGTCGCTTTCGTCCACCGGAATTTCTTCTTTCTTTTTAGACATCTTAGCCTTCATGGCTAACGATCTTTCCTTCGGTTTTGGTTTGGCATTCCGAGACTTTAGAACTATCTCGTAGTTGATGAGAGAACTGACGAGAGCACTAAAATCGAGAGTATTTAAATATTTTGATTCCATTATTGCCGTAACCGTACCATCCCATTCTCGAGGTAGTGATCGGAGAATTTTCTTTACTTTCTCACTACTCGAAAGTGGTTTTCCGAAACATGCTAATCCATTAGTGATGACCGAGAATCGGTCGAGCATAATCGAGATGGATTCGTCGTCCTTCATTTGAAATAATTCATAATCGTGAAGGAGCATGTTTATCTTCGTCTCTTTGACTTGAGACGTACCTTCGTGTGTTACCTCAAGCATTTTCCAAATTTCTTTGGCACTATCACACGATGATATCCGGTTGTGTTCTTCCGGATTTAAAGCACAGTATAATAATTGCATGGCTTTGCAATTATAATGGTCGTTTTTCCAATCCGCATCATCATACTTTTCAAAGGTTTTGAGAGTTCCGTTTGAGTTTGTCGGAATTTTGGGACCAAGGCATATCACCTTCCATAATTCGATATTGTAAGCTCGGATGAAAATAGACATTTTCTTTTTCCAAGTCATGAAATTCGATCCATCAAAAAATGGTGGTCGGTTGAGAGCAAGGCCTTCGACTGGAGCCATTTGAAATGCCATTTTGGATCTTCTCTTCGGATGTTAAGCCGCGTATTGGAGTACCGCTCCGATACCAATTGTTGGTATAAAATCGGATATTTGCGCCGTTTTGTGCGGAAGCGTAAATAAATTGCGGAAAATAAATCACACAAGGATTTATAGAGGTTCGGCTATTAACGAAGCCTACGTCCTCTCTCGATGTATATTTTTCTTAGGATTAAGATCAAAACCTCTACGCCTCTCTTCTATCGGTCGAGGGATTACCGTTACAGGATTGTCTTCTATCGGTCCGAGTAAAACCGTTTTTCCTTTTCTATTGGATAAGGAATCAACCACTCTAGCTTTCTATGGGTACTAGATAAACCTCACTTAGATATCGATTGTGATTCTAATAATGCCGGATCCTTGATCCTAATAACACCGAATCCAATTGTATCTTTTCTTTTACCTCTCGTGTATAATGTTGAATGTATAAACACTCAAACTAACAATATAGGCTCAATATCACAACAACAATGTAAGTATATGAATATAAGATCAATGTCTTGATTGCTTGGAGTTGTTGTACTCAAACAATACCATAGGAATGGTGTTTATAGGCATTTTCCACAAACTAGCCGTTGCTGGCTATTTTGACTTGCTAGTGTACGCTAGCCTTCTTTAGCGTGCGCTAATATCATTAGTGTAACACCCCCAGAATACGTATGGAAATGTTACACGCCGTAGGCCCTTCTCACAAGGATCTACCAGGCTAAACTCCACTAGACTACATAATGATTGACCGACCGGGGTCAATCTAAATACAACGCAGACCGACAATGTCATTAAACAATTCAGAAACTAATGAATTTTACATCTCAATGACAAAAATAAACTTTCACACAAAAAGGGATGACAACTCCATTTAATAAATGAAAACCTACACCCGTGCAAGGGTGAATACTCAACCAAATGGGAAAATACCGACCCAGATGGAATAAAAGAAAAAGAATCTGACTCATGTGTGATTAGCATCGTCGTATTCCATCTCCTTCCAAGCCAATCCCATGACTGCTCCTGAGCTGCCAAAACCTGAGCATATAACAGGCACCCACCCCCCGAAAACTCGGGGGTTAGCAAACTGGAATTTTGATAGTGCAAGTACATAATATACCAGATATACGAACAATAACAACACAAAATTCAACCGTCGTGAAGCTTTAACACAAATCATACATTCCCATAGTCAACACAGAATAACACTCGCATATACAAGGTGAAAGATAATCACATAGTCATATTCTCTTTACGGAATATAACATCAATGAAACTTTAAACGAGCCCAAGGAGTCAGGAAAATCCCTTTTGTAAAAGGAAAAGTATTTTGATAAGATAGTTTGCAAACGTTATTATTGACTCGGGCCGTCTTGGGGTTTTGAAAATCGAATGGGAACACTTTTGGAAAATAATTTCAAAAGCTCTCGGGTCCTTGACCCAACATATGGAAAACAATTACACGAAAGCCATGTCACGTTATTCGGGGTCCTCGACCCAATTTATAGAACACTATCACAAACGAAATCATTACAACATCTCACAGGGTTTTCAACCCAATCCAAATAACATCATCAAGAGATCAATCATCTCAACATTTCACAAGGTCCTCGACCCAATAAACAGAATAGCACCACAATACAATCAAAGGAACAATCTCTCATTCGACATATCCTACTCAAGATCCCCGATTAATTAACCCTCAGAGATTTCGTCAAATCTCCTTGGTTAATTAACCCTGATACCGACGCTTTAAAAACAAGTTGAAACAAGCTTTCAAAAAAAAAAAACATGAATCGCGGTCTATAACAAGACAACATTTAAAAGTGAGTTGAAATAATTTGAGATACGAACATCGTTCGGTAATGGGGTCTTAGTTATCGCTCAAATTTGAGATACGAACATCGTTCGGTAATCAGCCCACGAATTTCTCAGACTTCCGAACATAGAGACCGAATATCCTCACGAATTTCCACTTGTGAGGTTTCGATGCTCCGCATCCGAGCAATGAGGTCACTCTCTTCTTCTTCGGTGACGGAGTCTTTCATCGGTCGCTTGCCTTTGGTTTTCGGATGACGGACAAACATTCCAGTTTGTAGTTCCCGAAGCATATGTGGTCCACGATGAAGGACACATTCGGCCGGAGTCGGTGTTCGCGTTCTTTTTGGAACTTGGTCGTCTTCTCGGAGATACAGGAATAAAACCCAACCTCTATTTATGGTTTCAACATAATGCATCGCTTTGAGGGTGAGGTCGCTAATCTCATGTCCCCGAGACACCGGAATCGATGCCTCGCCTGACAAGTCAACATTGAAACGCTGGAAAATCATAGTCAAAACTGATCCGAAAGGAAGCCCAGATTTCCGCGTTCTTGACAAATAGTGTTTGGAGCGGAAAGAGTCTGCTTTCGCCTTCATCCAATTTAAAACAATCGCCGTGAAATCCACCTTATCCTCGTTCAACACCCGGTATACCACATGCTTATCGACGCCAACTAGTTTATGTTGCGTGTTCACTTTAGGCATTAAGCATTTCGTAAGTGCGACCAACAATAAACAGATTTGTATACCAAAATCGTTGTTTTCGAAAACTTCATCGGTAACCTCGATGACAGCTTTCGAACACAGAAAATCGACAACATCTTTCTCAGTCACGTCTGATTCATCAACAATAGACTTCCCACTACAAGTAAAACCTTCAAAAGACAAACCAAAAAGCTTGTGAAGAATTTCCGAAGAAACCTTCACTACGGTTCCGTTTGTTGGTATAAAATCGGATATTTGCGCCATTTTGTGCGGAAGCATAAATAAATTGCGAAAAATAAATCACATAAGGATTTATTGAGATTCAGCTATTAACGAAGCCTAGGTCCTCTCTCGATGTATCTTTTTCTTAGGATTAAGATCAAAACCTCTACGCCTCTCTTATATCGGTCGAGGGATTACCATTACAAGCTCGTCTTCTATCGGTCCGAGTAAAACCATTTTTCATTTTCTATTGGATAAGGAATCAACCACTCTAGCTTTCTATGGGTACTCGATAAACCTCGCTTAGATATCGATTGCGATTCTAATAATGCCGGATCCTTGATCCTAATAACAATGAATCCAATCGTATCTTTTCTTTTACCTCTCGTGTATAATGTTGAATGTATAAACACTCAAACTAACAATATAAGCTCAATATCACAACAACAATGTAAGTATATGAATATAAGATCAATGTCTTGATTGCTTGGAGTTGTTGTACTCAAACAATACCATAGGAATGGTATTTATAGGCATTTTCCACAAACTAGCCGTTGCTGGCTGTTTTGACTTGCTAGCGTGCGCTAGCCTTCTTTAGCGTGCGCTAATATCATTAGCGTGCCTGTAACGTGCGCTAGACTGTTCCCAGTTTCAGTCCAATAGCTTTGTTTCTTCCCTTAGTGTACGTTGTGACTTATGTGTTACGTACGTAACCATTTTGTATTAGCGTACGTTAATATTACAATGTAGCGTGCGCTAATCTAATATATCCGTTGCTTGATTTGTCAAACTGACCATTCCACTTTTAACTTGTTTCAGATTCTATCCAACGGATTGATTGACTTGTATTCAAACTTCTTTAGCGTGCGCTATTCCTTCTTTGTAGCGTGCGCTATGCTTACTTCATTGCATACGTCATTCTGAGTTTGAATATCTTCACAACGGTAACAAGGCCTCAATAGCGTGCGCTAGTAATCATGTGTAGCGTGCGCTACCTCATCAGCTAACTTCACTTCAGGTAACTTCGAACTTGGCTGATATGTAGATGACTTCCCGTTAGCGTGCGCTAACATATATGTCTTAGCGTGCGATAGACATGCACTTTGCTTAGCTTTTTGCATCTTCGTCTGCTTCGTTTGCTTCGCCTCGATGTTGTTTTGTTTTTTAGCAACTTTAATCATCAAAACACAAATTAAATAATGTGTGGAATAAATATTCCAACAATCTCCCCCTTTTTGATGATTACAAAACAACTATTGAATTGGATAAAACCTGTAAAAATAATATATGTATATTTCTTCGAATTAAAGTTTTCGGCTTTAATCGTTTCGTTAGCTTCTCCAATTCTCTTTTCTTTTCAACATCTCCTTTATTTTTCAACTCCTTCGTTTTATCTCCCCCTTTTTGTATGCTTTCTTTTTGTTTTTGACTTCTTCGATTTTTCTCATTTTTATCAATTCATCTCCTTCTCCCCCTTTTTGTCTTCATCAATAAGTGTAAAAAAAATAGAGGATACCAATGAAATATAAATATGCATGATACCAATGAATATGCATTAATAAGGGCATAAACTCCACCTGAAAGTATTATCTCCCCCTTGTAAGATATCAATTGTTAAAAATTAATTTTTGGGGATCCAACCTATAGTTGGTTTTTCTTTTGAGATGTAGACGATATTTGAAACAATTGTTCCTTTAGGAATCCAGGTTTTCTTAACTTTTATCGTCCGTCTTGGGCTTTTGCAATTTTAAATGTGATGCCCGATTTGCAAATATTTTTCACAACGGGGTATATTAAAATTTAAGGATTCGTTTTTAAAACGTGGTTTGAATCCCAACCCCTGTTTGTTCAACGTGCATTTCTGAACCGAGAGCATTTGTTCAAATTTTTTGTTTCCACACGAAATTTTTTTCGTTAAGTTTTTGAGCTCGGTTTGAACTTTAACAAGATCATCCTTCAAAATATTTTCATTTTCAATACATTTTGAATTATCGATTTCAATAAATTTTCCCTTTTCAAGAATTTCAAAATATTCAATTTCCAAAGATTTATATTTAGTTTGAAGGGATTTAATTTCTTTTAAAGCATTTTGATAGTCGGTATGTAATAATTCGAATGCTTCAAAAAGTTCATCGTAAGAATTACTTACTTGGCTTTCGACGTCGCTATCGTCGAATGAACTCTGGGCCATGAGTGCGAGATTATTTTGAGACATGAAATCTTCATCGGGATCTTCGTCGCTCCATGTTGCAACTAAAACCTCCTTGGGTTTTACACGATAGTTTTTAGCAAAGTGGCCTGGTTTACCACATAATCGACAGGAATTGTCGAATTTCTTAGATTCGCCCGCTTGAATGTCTTTCTTCCTCCGGTTTAATAAGTGTTGGAACTTATTAATATTCTTGGCATAATATGCCGATTCTTCGTCGCTTTTGTCCACCGGAATTTCTTCTTTCTTTTTAGACATCTTAGCCTTCATGGCTAACGATCTTTCCTTCGGTTTTGGTTTGGCATTCCGAGACTTTAGAACTATCTCGTAGTTGATGAGAGAACTGACGAGAGCACTAAAATCGAGAGTATTTAAATATTTTGATTCCATTATTGCCGTAACCGTACCATCCCATTCTCGAGGTAGTGATCGGAGAATTTTCTTTACTTTCTCACTACTCGAAAGTGGTTTTCCGAAACATGCTAATCCATTAGTGATGACCGAGAATCGGTCGAGCATAATCGAGATGGATTCGTCGTCCTTCATTTGAAATTTCATAATCGTGAAGGAGCATGTTTATCTTCGTCTCTTTGACTTGAGACGTACCTTCGTGTGTTACCTCAAGCATTTTCCAAATTTCTTTGGCACTATCACACGATGATATCCGGTTGTGTTCTTCCGGATTTAAAGCACAGTATAATAATTGCATGGCTTTGCAATTATAATGGTCGTTTTTCCAATCCGCATCATCATACTTTTCAAAGGTTTTGAGAGTTCCGTTTGAGTTTGTCGGAATTTTGGGACCAAGGCATATCACCTTCCATAATTCGATATTGTAAGCTCGGATGAAAATAGACATTTTCTTTTTCCAAGTCATGAAATTCGATCCATCAAAAAATGGTGGTCGGTTGAGAGCAAGGCCTTCGACTGGAGCCATTTGAAATGCCATTTTGGATCTTCTCTTCGGATGTTAAGCCGCGTATTGGAGTACCGCTCCGATACCAATTGTTGGTATAAAATCGGATATTTGCGCCGTTTTGTGCGGAAGCGTAAATAAATTGCGGAAAATAAATCACACAAGGATTTATAGAGGTTCGGCTATTAACGAAGCCTACGTCCTCTCTCGATGTATATTTTTCTTAGGATTAAGATCAAAACCTCTACGCCTCTCTTCTATCGGTCGAGGGATTACCGTTACAGGCTTGTCTTCTATCGGTCCGAGTAAAACCGTTTTTCCTTTTCTATTGGATAAGGAATCAACCACTCTAGCTTTCTATGGGTACTAGATAAACCTCACTTAGATATCGATTGTGATTCTAATAATGCCGGATCCTTGATCCTAATAACACCGAATCCAATCGTATCTTTTCTTTTACCTCTCGTGTGTAATGTTGAATGTATAAACACTCAAACTAACAATATAGGCTCAATATCACAACAACAATGTAAGTATATGAATATAAGATCAATGTCTTGATTGATTGGAGTTGTTGTACTCAAACAATACCATAGGAATGGTGTTTATAGGCATTTTCCACAAACTAGCCGTTGCTGGCTATTTTGACTTGCTAGTGTACGCTAGCCTTCTTTAGCGTGCGCTAATATCATTAGTGTAACACCCCCAGAATACGTATGGAAATGTTACACGCCGTAGGCCCTTCTCACAAGGATCTACCAGGCTAAACTCCACTAGACTACATAATGATTGACCGACCGGGGTAAATCTAAATACAACGCAGACCGACAATGTCATTAAACAATTCAGAAACTAATGAATTTTACATCTCAATGACAAAAATAAACTTTCACACAAAAAGGGATGACAACTCCATTTAATAAATGAAAACCGACACCCGTGCAAGGGTGAATACTCAACCAAATGGGAAAATACCGACCCAGATGGAATAAAAGAAAAAGAATCTGACTCATGTGTGATTAGCATCGTCGTATTCCATCTCCTTCCAAGCCAATCCCATGACTGCTCCCGAGCTGCCAAAACCTGAGCATATAACAGGCACCCACCCCCCGAAAACTCGGGGGTTAGCAAATTGGAATTTTGAT